>JAKSZT010054335.1:11730547-11823299 GCA_026826555.1 Tolypeutes matacus | reverse complement strand
GAGCAGCTGGGGAGGTGAGGAGAGCAGCTGGGGTGAGGAGAGAAGCTGGGAAGCCAGCACAACCATCTAACTTGAGGCAGTGCATGTCTGGGACAGGATGGTGCATGTGGGGTTCTAGAAAAGGGACAAACAATGCATTTTAGGGACACTTTGAAGGGAACAGCAATAGACTTGGCAAAAACTGGAGGACTTGAGGGTCAGGGATGGGAGAATAATGCTATCTGTAGAAGCACTTGGTGCCATGAAGCAGGAAGCTGCTCTGGGATGAGACAACATCACCCTCTTCCCCTCTGACTCTTCCCCCCGGTCTCTATTTCCCGGCAGCATCACCGAATGGAATTACGTCACCTGTTCGCTTCGTCTGTCTCCTGTGTGGGGGCAGCAGCCTGGTGCGTAATACATGCTCAGTAAACATTTGCTGAAGGAATGAAATGTTTCATGTGCAGTTAGAACTGTCAGGAGGTGATCTGAGGAGAGATTAGGTTTGGAGTTTATCTGTAGAGATGATAGCGGACACCACGCAAAGCAGTGCGATTCTGGAGAAAGAACCGTGAAGAGAAAGAGCTCACGGACGCAGTGGGAGCACGCTGTGCGCCCAAAGCAGGACGGCGTGGTCGAGATAAAACAGTGACTCTCAGTCCCACTGCTTACCTTTCCTTGCCCCACACTCCCACCATTCCCACGCTCTCCAGCCCCTTACTCCGCTGCGGGGATTGCATATAAATGCACACCTGGGCAGGGCGGGGCAGGTGAGTAGAGTAACGAAGGGAGGGCTTGGGAGTACCTGCCCTCTCACCTTGTTTCATGTTTTATTTTATTTTTTTAATCTTTTTTTCTAATTAGAGCAGTTATAGGTTCCCAGACAAATCATGAAGGAAGTAGAGTTCCACGTGTCCTGTCTAAAAGGAGCTGCTGGATGCAGTTCAGGCCAGCACTGCCCCATGGAAAGCCCAAGAAAGTGCATCTTCAAATGAAGAGAAATATTCTAACTCATATTTCCGAAAAGAAACATAAATAAGCGTTCTATTTTTGTTGGAAGTATCTGTGACAGTTTGAAGTTATTTTATGAATCCCGAAAAGGCAAAGATTGTGTTCTTGAACTAATCCATCCCTGTGGGCGGGGCCCTTCTGGCTGCGCTGTGTCGGTGAGGATGGCTAGGCAGGTCTGCGCCCTCTTACTGGAGCCTTGTATAAATGGAGACACCGAGAGACACACAGAGAAGGGGGCCAGCATGTGAGAGAGGACGCGAAGCCCCCAAAGTCTGAGCCCACGGAGCAGCTCAAGGCCGAGGAGCAGAGCCCTGTGCCTGAGCTCTCCCAGCTGACCTCGGGAAGCTAGCAGAGCCGCCGAGACTGAGAGCGGAGGCCAGAAAGGGCCAGGCCCTGGGCCTGGTTGCCACAGCTGAGCTCCAGGAGCCGGTGGACTCTGGAGGGCAGGGCAGGGAGCTCGGCAGAGACACCTCCATCACCAGGAGCGGACTTTGGTGAGAAAGCAGCTCTGGTGGAGCCTTGATTTGGACATTTCACGGCCTCGGAACTGTGAGCTTTTCCCCCAAATAAAATCCCCTTTATAAAAGCCAACCCACTTCTGGTACTTTGCATCGGCAGCCCTGTGGCAAACTAAGACAGTATCTTTAATGAAAAGATCACAGGAATTAAAAAACGAGCGTGGTGTGGTGGCATCAGGCAGCTGTTTTATAGTTGTCAGGAAAGATGAATGTGCAAGTGTTAGAGAAGGTCTTGATTAAACGGAGGGTTTTACGGTTTAGAATCTCAATTCACTTTTTCTATTTGCATAACTGGCCTGTGGGCAAACATTAAGAGCCGAAATCTCGCCCCACCTACTTCTGGGGTAGTGTGAGACTCTGTCCATTTTGACTGGGACAGGATTTGGCAGACTCTGCCAACACTTCTTTTGTTTTAAGGACAGACTGGGCGCTAGGGGCACGCGTAGCTCGCTCGTTCTGCAGTGGCGGTGCCAGCTCCCAGGCTGTGTTGACAGGCCGGCCGTGCCACCCCAAGCCTGCTCCAGTGCTGCACTGGAAACTGCAGGGCCCTTTCACGTTTTGAATTCGGAGAATTCCTGGACGTGACGAGTGTCAGGCAAAACTAGGCATTGCTGCCTCAGTAGCTGGTGGTAGCGGTGGCAATAGCAGGAGTGGGAAAAGAAGAGAAAGAGAAACTCTTACTTTACCTTTTTTTAAATCAAACTCTTAATTTTGGGAAAATCATGGATTCACTCACAGATGTAAGGGGTAAGACGGAGAGCCGCCACGTACCTTTGTCTGCTTTGCCCTCACAGCAGCGTCTTGCAGACGCGCAGTCCAGCATCACCCCCACGGGACATTGCCACGCCGCCCGCAGCCCTGCCTCAGCGCCGGCCACCAGCCACCCAGGCCCCCTCACTACCAGGGCCTGTGGGGGGAGCCTCCCAGCCCGCGGCCCCTGGGCCTGGCTTTTCTCGCCCGGAGGCCCCCGAGCCTGTTGCTCCTTCTGGTGCCCAGAGGTACTCCGTGGAGGGGCCAAAGCTGCCCTGAACACTCGCGCACAGACCTCTCGGGACGCACGTCCTCCCATCTCAGCGACAGGCGCCCAGCTGTGCGACGGGGGGTCGTGTGGAGGTCGCATGTTTCGCTTTTTAAGAAACCGCTAGAACGCCCCCCAGAGCGGCTGTACCATTCCCCACGCTCAGCAGCCCCCGTGAGCTCTCTCGGGGTCCTGGCCAGCCCCGGGCCCTCTTATTTGAACCATTCGGATAGGTAGGGGCTGCCGGGAGGAATGCATCAGAAGCGGGGGGTGTTTGCTTGGTCTGCGGCTGCACGGAGGGGGACCTTGAGATGCTGCAGCCGGCGCTCGTCGCTCCCTCTCCTCCGGGCCTCACTGCTTTAGCTTCTGGCCGAGTGGCTCCCCTCCACTTCTGTACTTCTGTGTCCTTTCTTTTTTTTTTTTTTTTCCCATTATGCTATTTATTTATTTTAAACTATTGAAGTGTATCATTCATTCATGAACATGCACAAACTCTAAGTGTTCAGTAACATCGTGAACTTACAAAACAAACAGGCGTAACATCACGCAGGGCTGCCACGCATCACCACCCCCCAAAACCCCGCATTGCCTGTGTCCTCTTGACTTCAGCTTCGCGCTCCAGGGGCCTCGTCTCTCAGCTTCTGGGTTCCCCTCCGTTGTGTCTGCAGCTTTGTATTCCTGTTTACAAAGGACGCCTGCTGCTGCGGGGCGGGATGGAGGCCCAGCTCCGCCACGGCCTCCTGACTGGCGCGTGGGCTCCCTGCTTGGCCTTCTCCGCCCTGGTAGGGGTGTTTTCGCACCTTGCTTCAGTCTGGCCAGGGTGAAGTCAGGGCTCCTGACCCAGCCTTGCTGATGTGGGGGAGGGAGGGTCACGGGTCCTCTGCAGTGTTTGGCGCAGGGGAGCGGTTCCTGTCTGACAGTTTTGTCTCCCTAGCCTGCCCCTTGCTCCTCTGGCTTCAGGCCGTGGCTCCTGCTGGGACTGTGTGTGTGTGTGTGTGTGTGTGCTGGCATTCCTGCTTCAGCTCCAAGTCTGGGATATATGAGGCAAAAGGAAAACCAAGGAACTAACCACGGCATCGTTCTTTGGTCCCGGCGCCCTTGGAGTCTGCCTCACACCCACGTCAGAGTCCACTTGTGCTTGTTTTATGGACAATATCCAGGGCTTTCGGCCCTACTTTGCAGGAAGAACAGGAGAAGTCTATCGACTCCATCTTCTCAGAAGTGGAACTCTACTATTCCTCGTTGTGTAATTATCCTGATTCGGGTAGCCCTTCCTCCAAAATTCCTGAGAAAATAGTTTTTTAGGTTTCAAGGAATACAGTACAAAATATAGTTGAGTATGATTGCTGTTCTAAGTTTATTTCAGAAGAATGACCAAGACCAAAAGGAGAGGATACAATCTTCCCAATGGAGGTGATTCTGCTTTTACTTAAGTTGTCTACTGGGCATAGAGAGGCCCATAAATACAAGGATGTAGGGGAATTGCTCTTAACTTGGGACTGCAAAGGTTTATCCTGCTTCAGAGTATATTTGACCCTTTTATTATTTGAATTGCTATTTTAATGTTCACATTTTCTTTTCTTTTCAAGTAGACTATTTGAGGGGGGAGCCCTTTTAATGTAGTACTGCTAGTGATTTGCCACTATTTTACAGTAATTCCTCCCAACAATGCTTGGGACACAGGCGTCCAGTAAGTTCTTCCTGAGTGAATGATGGATTGAATGAATGATTTATGCAGTATATTTCTTCTAAAGACTTGGCAATGTGTATTTGTTCTGGACGACTTAGACTGAAATCACAGCGCTGGATGGTCAGGCCTTGTTCTGCGGTAACCAAGGCTCTTACTGTCCTGCTGTGACATCCACCCCCATCTCACACACACGCACTTGCGTGTCGTCACTGGGACATTCATGGGTCTGCACAAACCCTCACTTCCCTAGAAGTATTTCTGAGGTGCCTATGGCGTGCCCAGGTGAAATGGGCATATGGAATAGAGAAGGTATGTGGGTAGTTCTGATCTGTAGGAACTCTTAAAAATTCATATGGGGAAGCAGATGTGGCTCAACCACCTACCAAATGGAGGTCCCGGGGTCGGTCCCAGTGCCTATAAGAAGATGAGCAGATGCCACACCCACCACAACGAGCAGACACCTAAACGAGCAGATGCCACAAGCCAGCAGACGCTGGAGCCCACAGGGAGCTCAGGCCGGTGGGCACTCATCTCCCATGTGGGAGGTCCCGGGTTCCGATCCTGGTGCCTCCCGGAAAAGGTGAGCAAACAATGAATAGACAGATGAGGGAACCATCTGGGGGAGGGGGAGATAAAGAAAAATAAAATAAATAAATCTAAAAAAAAAAAAATTCATGCATTCGATCCTCAAGCTCAAAGGACAAAGGAAGCTATGAATTAGGTCTTTGTCAGCTCACTAGACAGTCACTGTGCCTCCCAGACAAGCCAGCCTCCAGCCGGCTGGCTTGCGGCCCCTCACCCGAGCTCCCCGCAGAGGCTGTCTCCCTCAGACACGGCTGTCCCCGTCCTCGGCCCTCGGTCCTTGCACACTCCTTTCCTGACGCCCACAGTTGCGGCTCTTTGCGGCTGGCATCCTTGTCTCGTCCTGACCGTCCCTGGCGGGAGAAGCTGCCTGCAGGCCACGGGAGGTCTAACCCCACTGCGGATGGGCCTGGGTTCTCTCTGGGATTCCTAGGGGCTTGGGTGGAGATTTTCCCACTTGGAACTCAGAAAAGAATTTTCACAGCAACAGTGTTGTTGAGCAGAGTTGGGTTCTGCCGTGTGGCTCGGGGGTGCCATGCGCAAGCCGCAGGCCCTTCGACAGCTCAGCACCCATCCTTCCTGACACCACTTCCACGGCAACTGGTTGCTGGACCCCGGCGGTAGGCTGAAGACCGCTGAAGGGTCCCATGTGCTCCGTGGGTCTGCAGGTGCGACTGTGGGTGCCATGCCTGAAAATGGGGTGCCCCGTTGTCAAGTGACCCGGACCAGCCTCCAGCGCGCGGCACGCCCCAGCCGCTCGCCGTGGAGAGGACAGCCCCGGAAGAGCCAGACGGCGCCCAGGAGGGCACCAGCGTCGTTTTGTTTCCTCGGCTGCACACAGCAGATACCATGAAACGGTTCGGCTTGAACAACAGGAATTTATTAGCTTAGTTTTGAGGCTGAGGAAACGTCCAAATCCAGGCATCATCAAGGTGATACTTTCTGCCGACGACCGGCTGCTGGTGACCCTGGGCTCCTCTGCCACACGGCAAGGCAGGTGGTGGTGTCTGCTGGCCTCTCGCTTCTCTTCCAGCTTTCACTGCCTCCAGCTTCTTGCTTCCATGGCTTTCTCTTTCTTCCTCTGTATTCATCCCGTTTATCAAGGAGTGCAGTAAGAGGATTAAGCCCCATCAGGATTGAGCTGGGCCACGCCTTAGCTGAAGCAGCCTCATCAAATGTCCCACTTACAGCGGGCTCACGCCCACAGAAACAGATTGGATTTAACAACGGGTTTTTCTGGGGCAGATACATGCAGCTTCAAGCCACAGTGACCATCAAAATGCTAACTGGGATTTTACTTAAAGCCGGAGTGAATGATTAGCATCTCACCTTCTTAAGAGTCCTTTATTGGATTGATTGACAATCATTAATCATTTGTGGATTTGACACTTTTGAGAGTGCATAAATAATGAAGCAACCCACTACGCTGCTTCTGAAGGAGATCTGTCAATCGAATCGATAACCTCACTCAGATAATTGTTTTGGCCACTGAATTGCAATGGTGGCATTATCTATTTGGGTAACCTTTATTGAAAAATCACAGTTCAAGATGCTGCGAAGACTCACAAAGAAAATAAAAAGGCAAAGTCTCACTTCTTGAGGAAATTAGAATTGAGTAAAGAAAATAGGATAAGCACACATGGACCTGGGGCAAGTAACCCTCGCCGCAGTTTCCTCGTCTGTGGTAAGGAGCGGATGGTCCTTGTAAACCACGTGCTGAGGACAGAGGCAGCTGTCAGCTAGCATCCCTGCTATTGGTTTGCTTCTCTGACTCTGATTAGATTTACTTCTGATTTTTTGGGGGTTTATTGTTTCATAATTGCTATTAGTCCATACAGTCTTTCAAATACTTGTGTATTTCTTCAAAAAGGATAATCAAATTGCCATAAAGCACATGAAAAGATGCTCAAACACCATTAGCCATCGGTGAAATGCAAATCAAAACCACAGTGAGTTACCACTTAACATCCACCAGGATGACTGCTACCTAAAAAATGCGAAGTGCGTGCTGGCAAGGATGCAGTGAAATAGGAACCTCAGTATGTTGTTGGTGGGAAAGTTTGGAAGTTCCTCTAAAGCTCAAACATATGATATGGCAACCCCTCTTCTAGATATACTCCCAAGAATTGAAGGCAGGGACTGGACAGATATTTGTACACCAAATAATCATAGAAGCATAATTTATAATAGCCAAAAGATGAAAATAACCCAAGTGTCCATCAACAGAGAAATGGATAAATAAAATGTGGTAAATCCATACAATGGAATATTCGATCTTGATCAGGGCTTAATTTCTGATACATGCTACACCATGGATGAACGTTGAAGATATCAAGTTGAGGGGAATAAGTCAGACACAAAGGGGCAGTCTTTAGATGAACCAACTTTTATGAAACATATACAACGTGCAAATTTAGAGACAAAGTAGGATACAGGTCACCATGGGCTGGGAGGAGCGGGAATGGGGAGCTAATAAGAACAGATATAGGGTTTCTGTTTGGGGTGATGGTAGCACAATGTTGTCAATGTGATAAATCCCACTGGTTTGCTTGGGAGGGGTTGAGATTGCAAAAGCTTATGCGGTGTGTAAATTAAAAAAAAAAAAAAAAAAACAGACTAAAAAGGCAATTATAGTTAAATGCCAACATGATCTCGGATGGGATCTAATAATGGAGAAAATGCCCAAAAGGACATTATTGGAACAAATGGAATATAGACTATAAGGGTTATGTCAATGTTAAATTTCCTCGAACTTGATACTGCATTTAGGATGGTTACGAAGGGAATATCCTTCTTCTTAGAAGATGTACGTGGAAGTATTAAGTGTTCAAGGAACATGATATATACAACCTACTCTCAAATGTCTAGAAAACAGATACATGGGATAGCTAGACAGTCAGACAGAAAGATGCATGGGTAGAATAACACGGCAAAGGTGGCTGCATGTTCAAAGCTGGTAGGTAGGGTAGGGTTCTCTGTATGAGTTTTGTATTATTTTTGCAACTGTAAGTTTGAAATTATTTCAATCTAGAAAGAAAAAATAACAGAACCATTTTTGTCCAAAAAGGGTATAAAGTTTTTTGTTTTTTACTTGTGGCAGTTTATTCTTTAAAATTGTCAAAAGGCAGATACTGGCAATAGGTTTATTTCAGCTTTATTGAAAATTTTCATTTCAAATGAAATGTGACAACAATGCACAAGAACAAAAAGCTGCAAATAACCTATTTCCTCTTCCTACTTTGTTCAAGCCTCCAGGCACCAGTTAAATACCGAAGTCGTATAAAAAGGAGGTCTTTGCCCATTTGTAGCCAGCTCCAAAATGGAACTAATTTAGAACCTGCAATTTAAAAACAATCAAAATTAAATTAAATTAAACGAACTCAGGACAATATGAGTTTACAACTGTTATTTTAGAAGTCAGTCTACATGACCTTTATGAGTCTGTCTAGTCATTTTAATTATTGTTTAAATCATGGATTATTTTATTTAAATCATGGATATAAGAATTAAAAATTCTCAGGCTGAAATGAGAGGTCACAGAAGCCAAAACCCAAACAGCTTGTCTTGGGCGGAAACACACAGGATCTAAGCTGTGAGCACTCCCAGGGTCCCTTGTGTATGGAAGTGGGAGCTGCCTGCAGCCGAGGGTCCCTGAAGGCTGCTACCGAAGCCACGCGAGTGCTGCTGAGGACACGCCACGGAAGACCATCCCCACGTGGACGCACCTTAGTAAGCAAATGGGGCCCGGCAGCCTGGCGGCCTGTCTGACCCATGTATCACAGTGGGTCCTGCCTTGTCCTACATCTGCAAGGAAACAGACACCTGTCCTACACCTGCAGGGAAATGACCATCGCCATTTCAGGCAGACCTTATTCCATGTGAGAGACCCTCCTCCCTGCTCTGAACGTAGTAGAGCAGCTTTCTTCTGAAATCACTGCCACCTCCGCACATGGGAGGCGCCAACCTTATTCTCTAGTACTAATTAGGGGACACATTATCTTCAGTTCACAGGTGAGGAAGCTGAGGTGCCTGCATCCATATTGCCACGGAACTATCCCTGTCATGGGAATGAGCAGAGGAATTAAACATGAAATAGCTTTCTCCTTTTCCCACTTCCACCTGCAAGGTCTGTGCTGGGAACAGGTCAACACAGGGGTCACCTCTCTCTCTGAGTGACCCTTCACCTTCCCCAGATCCCCTCTGACTCAGGCTGCGACTGCAGACATCTGTAAACTCAAGGCTCCTTGAGGTTCAAATTGCTCTGGATCAGAGTGTGTGTACGTTTGTGCAAAGTGCCTGAGGTCACTGAACAACATGGACTCTGAGAGGGGGGGAGGTGTAGTTAGAGAGCCCAGAGGGTGGCGTTAAGGCAAGCAAAGGAGAAAACTAGACTATCTTAAATTCTATCCAGCCAGACCTAAGGCTTTGTGAACAGGAAATCATTAGGAACTACGGCAGACTCTTAAAGACCTCTAAATTTTTGGATATATGGACAGAAACATGTAAGAGTTAAAACTGGCTCTGAATGCACTGTGGATGTTAGAGCAGAAGCAAGTATGGTTCCCGAGTGAGTTCTGCCTGGTGGTCTGCAGGTACTCGGGCACCACCCACTGCGTGGTGAGATGACACAGGGCTAATATAAACGGGGATACAACCAACAGTTTATGCAAAAGGCCACCGACCTCTCTAACCTCGGGTTGCCATGGCCTTGCCCACTGTTGTGGTTTTACAGAAGTTTCCTGCCAGGGCTGCAGGCTACAGAAGACCCAGGGAGAGAGTGAAAAAAGACAGAAGGCAGCAAACCAGAGAGAGGAGAGGCAGAGTTCTCCAGGGAAGTGGCCCTCAGGGTCGAGACAGCGGAGGAAGCCCTGACGGGAGCGGGGAAGACGACTGAGGCCAGCTGACGTCCTGGACACCTGTGTCGTCTGACCTCTCCGTGGATTTAGGGTCAGCTGTAATAGAAACAATACACTCACCTTCAATTTCAGTCCAGTTGACAGCAATTTCTGCTATTGGAATTTTTAAGAACTGTGCTATGTAAAGCAGTTCTACATCAAATGCCCTGAAACAGAAAATATATTGATATTTTTAAGACAGTAGAGTGTCAATAAACGTTTAGCTTGGCATGATTTAAAGGAGCTTACATGGCAGATGATTAATCACTCATAGTTAATAAGTTTTAGGACAAAGAAGATAACTTAGTACCTCACTGCATGACAGTTCATTGAGAAATAGTGTCTCTATTCCAACTCAAACTCTCAAAGGTGAAAAATACCTCCTTGGCTCCAGGAGAAATTTTAACCTCAAAAACCTGCAAGGCCGATACTTTTTTTTCCTAGCCTTAGCTAGCTCAAGGTACAGAAAAAGACAGCATTTTTGACTGACGCCGAACTGATGAAAGAGAGCTCTGAGAAGCTTTGGGAGAGTTTTCTCTCACGCTCTCTTTAGAGGTGCTTGATTACTTTCTTCTGCCACCCAAAGGATCACGGTCTCTTCTGAAAGCAGCATTCGAGGCTGGGGCTACGTGTGGTGCGCTGAAGCTGCGTGGACCCCAGAAAACCATGTTCTTAGACGTAACCCATTCCTGTGGTGTGACCCCATGGTAAGCAGGACCTTTTGATGCGGTTAAGGTGTGGCCCAGCCCAGTCAGGCTGGGTCATAATCCCATTACTGGAGCCCTTTATAAGCAGGATGAAATTCAGACAGAGAGAGCAGCAGGAAGGAAGAAGCTGAAGGTCAAAGGAATCCAGAAGAGAAGGGAGAGGCTGCCCTGTGCATCGCCATGGGACAGGGCAGGCAGCCCCAGAGCGCCATTTTTCAGGCAGAAAACACTGCCTTGATGCTGCCCTGATGATGACTTCTAGTCTTAAAACCGTGAGCCAGTAAGTCCCTACTGTTTAAGCCAACTCACTGCATGGTATTTGCTCCAGCAACGAGTAAACGAGAACGCCTGCCTTGTCCTTTTCCCTGCCCCATGCTGTTCCGGACAGGAAGGACCCAGCAGCTACTCCCAGGGAAAAGCTCCTCGGGAAGTCCGCACGGTCACTGGGCGTGGCCCCCAGAGGTGACGAGCATGCTGCCTGCTGCTGCGGGCACATACACTGCCATCAGCACCCCTAACCATGAGGGGTTCTTCTTAGCCTCCTCTTGAGTCAGTGTCTCTGTTTAGGCCAAATCTGCCTTCTCTGAAACTTCTCTGAACCAGGGCTTCCTTCCACTAGCATTAACCTCAGAAAGGTAAGCATCATTACCTGTTCATTTTGATTGTTTTGTAACCATCACCACTACTAATTCCAAACAGAAACTCTGTGCCCCTTAAACACCCAGGCCCCTACCTGCTAGCCTATGATTTACTTCCTCTCTCTATGAATCTGTATATTCCAGTTATTTCATGTCAGTGAGCTCATACAATATTTTCCTGTTTGTGTCGTGCTTCTTTCACCCAGCATGTTCTCAATGTTCATCCATGTTGTCGCACGCCTCAGAACTGCATTCCTTTTCATGGTGGGCTATTTCGTTGTAAATATAGACGGCATTCAGTCTGTCCATCGCCTGCTGATGGATGCTGGGTGCTTCTACCATGGGCTGCTGTGAACACGATGCACGAGGACCTAAGTCCCTGCTTTCAATCCTTTTGAGTCCTGGAAGTGGAACTGCTGGGCCATGTGGTAATCCTCTGTTTTAACCTTTTGAGAAGCTGCCAACTGTTTCACAAATGTTCCACGGCGGCTGCCCGGTCTACGTTCCCACCAGCAGTGTACAAGGGTTCCTGTCCTGGCCATCCTGGTAGGGGTGACGTGGCCTCTCCTTGTGGTTTTGCATCTTCACGCTCTCACTGCCTCTAAAAGCTCTCTAGACCTGCAGCATGTCTGTCCTCAAGCCGTCAAGCTGCACGGAACACAAGTAAAGACTTCCAGGGCTTGATTTTGAAAGATTTGCGCAGACAAGAAAATGCCAAAAACTCACGTTCATTTCCCTGATCCCAGACAACTGTGAATTTGGGGGTTTTGTTTTGCCATACTACTACTGCTGTTCACTATGCAACTAGCTTAAATTCTATTTGGATAAATCAACAGGAAAACTATTTTTAAAAAACACGTTTTTCTTATCCTAAGAAATTATTTCGTTTAGATGACAGAACCATCTTTACAAAAGGGTCTTTTGTGTTTTTAAAAAGACTATGTAAAACTTCTGTCAATTCTTGTTAGAGAGAAGTGTGGCACTCAAAAGGAAGGGAATAATTTCAACATTAAGCCTGTTGCTTAACCCTTAACTCTCCCTCAACACAAAAGCAAAATTTTAGCTCGTGGGTTGAGTTAATTCTACTGACACTGAATAACCCGAATAAGATTAGTCAATATTTTTCTAAGGATAGCAGCAAGTAGTTAGTGACTTTACAAAGATGAAAAACAACATAAGAATGGAGAATGAAAAGGAGTGGGGGTGGGGTGGGGGCGCACTAATCAATATATACCAAACCCCCCGCCCCCAAACCTGAAAAGGCCACTCATCTGGTAAACTACTATTTTTATTACATCCTTCCCCATTAAACACTTCAGAAGATATGAAGATATTTATAAAATTGCAGATCACACCACTCTAAAAGTCCTATATCTGTGAACATTTTAACTAAAATACCAAGTACTTCTGGATAGAACCTCATGCTTTTTATTCTAGTTTCTCAGGCTGCTTAGACAGATACCATGAAATGGTTTGGCTTAAACAATGGGAATTTATTTGCTCACGGTTTTGAGATGAGGAAACGTCCAAATCGAGGCATTGTCAAGATGATACCATCTCCTTGAAGACTGGCTGCTGGTGATCCTGGGCTCCTCTGCCACACGGCAAGGCACATGGCGGCGCCTGCTGGTCTCCCTTCTCTTCTGCGTTTTGTTGATTTTAGCTTCTAGCACCCATGATTCTGTCTGAATTTCATTCCACCAATAAAGACTGACAGGATTGAGACCCATCCTGATTGAGGTGGGTCACACCTTAATGTAGTAGACTCACCAAATGTTCTACTTCTAGTGGGTTCACACCCACTGGAATGGCTAAAGCTTAAGAACATGTTTTTCTGGGGTTCACAGTTTCAAGCCACCATGCTATTATAGAGAAGCAGGATAATGGTTATTTTCCAACCAAGATGGCTTCACCTGGTTTTAAAATGGGGATGGGCAAAGCTACCACATTTTCTTTTGTTACTCAGTCTCGGGTTTAGCTGTTACCTCGCTAACAGACACATTCATTAGGAACAAAGAGCATACTGAGGCTGCTACACATGGCAGATACACATGTACTATACCGCCCCCTCCTAAATTCCCTCTAGAACTAAAACAACAGTAAGATAAACACACAAGGACAAGGAGAGGAAATGACAGTAAAAATAAGACATTGGAAGCTGAAAAGTTGCTGGACAGAAAGTAGACAAGAGAAGTGGGAGAAGCCTTGGAGGCTGATGGATGCCACAGAACCCCATACGGACTTGGGAATCAGAAGCCCAAATACTCTGCAAGTGGGGTGCAGGCGGGCTCGTTAGAAAGCTGGGTAAGAGACAGATGGGCCCAATGAGTCTCTCCCCCACCTGATAAGCTCCTCGCCATTCACTCGAGCAGCCCTGGTGGAAGCGCCATGCTGACTGGAAGACTAGGTGGAAGTCTAGCTGAGCAGGGAGCCCCTGCCTCCCCCACATGGGCCTGGGAATGCTGGCTGCCAGGCTCAGGCCTGCTACCCAGGAGAAGGAGGAATCCCACTCTAGTGAAAATGACCAGCCCAAGGGTAAGAGGACAGTGTCCCAAGAAAATGGTCCAGATGGATTAATCTGTAATGAGTCTATCAGCCACCAGAAGCTCTGCCCATGCACAAAGCTTCCAAAGACCCTTGAGGAAAACCTTTAATGACAAAACCAAACAAAAAGGAAAAAAAAAAAAAATGGAGGAAACAGAAACAGTGCTTAAGAAAAGATCAAAGTTTCAAATGAAACATTCCAAGAGCTAGCAGAAGATATTTCAGTCATACAACCAGAAAAGGAGATTCTTAAAAAGTGATTAGTGGAAAACAACAACAAAAAAAAGAGTTCTTGGAAATTAAAATTTTGATGGCTGAAATAAAAATTCAAAAGAAGGGTTGAAAGATAAAATTGAAGAAATAGCCTGGAAAGAACAAAAATAGAAAAGATTGAAGATAAAATTATAGATCAGTATGGAGGCCCCACAATTGTTTAAAAGAAAGAGAGAAGAGAGAAAATAGAGAAGAGACTGTCAAAGAGATGATTCAAGACCGTTTCTCAGAACTAAAGGGCAGAGTTTCCAGAATTCGGCCTACTGCGCACTCCACAAATGCATGAAAAGCCACTTCAAAGCAGGATCAAGATGTTTCAAAACACTGAGGAGAAAAATCTTCCAGAGAATGGTGGAAATAACATGCCTCAAATAAAGAATTGAGATTCCCATTCCTGACCTTGGCCACATGATGTTGAGCAAAATAAGCCAGACGCAGAAGGACAAATACTATATGATCTCACTGAAATGAAATAATTCGAATAGGCAAATTTGGAGAGTCAGAATCCAGAATCCAGTCACCAGGGGCCAGGGTGGGGGAAGTGAACGGGGTGTTAATGCTTAAATTACAGTCTGTGTTTAGGGTGAGGAGAAAGTGCTGGTCATGGACAGGCACGACAACGTGAACGAAATTAACAGCAATGGACTATATACGGATGTGGGTGAAAGGGGAAATTTTAGATTGCACATGTGTTACTAGAATAAATTTAAAAACAAAACAAAACCAACCTGAAGGACTGTACAACACAAACAGGGAATCCTAAAATAAATTATGGACTACAGCTAATGGTACAATTATAATAATATAGTTTCATCAATTGTAACAAACGCACCACACTAATGCAAGGTATTAATAATGGGTGTGTTTATGGGAATTCTGTGATTTCTGCATGATTTTTCTGTAAGCCTACAACTTCTCTCTAAAAAAACAAAGATTCTGATCCCTCACAGAAACATCAAATGCAGAGACGAGAGAAAATGTTTTCAAAACCCCGAGGAAAAATGATCCTAACCTATAATTTTTTATCTTGCTAACTATTAAACTAGTGTGAGCAAATAAGAGAGATTTTTGAATGTGAGGTCTCAAGTTTCTCTCTCTCTCTGGGAAGTTCATGGAGGACGCGCTCTCCTAAACGGGGGTGTCAACCAAGCCAAAGTCGAGGACACCCGGAGAGACAGCCGCAGGAGGCGTTGCCAGGAAAGAGACGACGCTGATCGGTGAAGCTCGGGCGCCGGAGCGTTCGGAGAAGCCGTGCTCGCCTGTTTGGGAGACGGAGCACGACCAAGTGGCAGAACCAGAGGAGCCCAAGGCAAACCAGCACTGCAGATGCCTGCCGCGCTCAGGACGACAGAAAACACGGGAAGGGCAACGCAATCCCACTGCTCCCGACGGCTCCAATGTGATCATCATCACTGTCAGAGTCAACACCGGCCAAAACAGAAATCACTTTACAACTACAGTCAGAGGGTAAATGTGGAGGGGATTTAAGAGAACTACATATCCACTGCTTCCTATTTTGTAAGTTAATGTTTAAAACTGAGAAGCTGAGAAATAGCTACCCAGAAATGTTATTTTGAATATGAAGGCAAATGCCACAAAGAGACAGCCAGAGCTGAAAGAGGCTAGAGCAGGAACTGGAGATGGAGAGGGTGGGGGCAAGGGATAAGCCTTATAGAATTAACTGACGTTAAATTATAACCATGAAGAGCTGATTAAAAATGTACATTTCAAAGAATCCACTCTTAAAACACCTCACAAACTGGGTCCAATTTTACCTTAACAGTAAATGTAAAGAATGGCGGCAGGTACAGCTCTGACAGCAGATATTTAACGTTAGTTACCCAAGCCAACAACGCCTGACTCTGACTTGGAAATTTAAAGAGATCCCAATAGTCTTTTAACTTCAGCTATAGTCTTTGCTGTTTTCTAATACTTGATTTGAATTTCTTGAAAGTCAGGGGAAAGGTTTCAATGAATCTTTTGAACATCTCTCTCTAAAAAAATAGTTTAAGGCGTGTCATCTAGAAATAAGGAGCAGACATTCAACCTGCTTTCTGTAACTTCTATTGCATAAGGAAAAACCACATGGTCCTTCAGTCTTTCTGGATTTAAAGTGCAGGCACAGGGGCATTTAAGCGAAAACTGTCAGCCCGTCACTCATCTCGGTGGCAAAGGGACAGTGCTCTGGGCGGCGAAAGGGGGTGCCTGATGGTTTTCCTTCACAGGCACAGAACAAAAGGACCCAGTGGCGAGACCCGAGAGGCTGAAAAGCCCCAATAAACACTTTTTAGAAAGACTTGCATACGAACATAACCTTTCAAAAGATAAAAAAAATCAACATTTTTTCACTTAAAAAACCAAGGCAAGCCCTAGACCCCGTGCTGTCCCCTCTGGAAGCCACGAGCCACAGGCAGCATGAAAGGCGACCAGTCTGCACCGAGGCGCGCTCCGCGTGGAGACGCAGTACAAAGACGGGTGTAAGCATCTCGGGAATGCTCACACCGCTGGCCATACTGTGTTACAGAAAGTATGTAGGAAAATGGACTTCACCTGCTTCTTTTTCAATGAGGCTACTAGGAAACTTAAAATTACATACACAGCTACATCTGCTGCTCGTGCTATACTTCCATTGGACAATGCTGCCATAGAACAATGCTGACGGAAACTTCGATTTTTCTGTTATCAACTCTGAGCTTTTATATTTCAAGGAGAAGAAAGACCCTTAACAATGAAAAACAGTTTTCTCCATTTCTAAATCCTTCCTCCCAAACTACAAAGAACCTAGATCTGTGACCCTCTTTCTGGAAGTAACACACAATTGAAAAGTATCAGATGCAAAGGGAGGGCTTTACTTCCAGGGTGGCCGTCTTAAATTAGTTTCCCTCATTTTGGATTCCATTAACTATCAGTTTATTTTACTCCTTGACATAATAGAAACATGTACGAGAACTGCAAGACCAAGTTACATTACTTAATTTAGGAAAAAAAGATGAAAGAAAAATACTCTACTCTAATGATAATTTTACTTTTGAAGCAATAGTTTCTTTAAAGTAATTTGGGGCAGGGATATTTGTAGGACTTCTATTTCCAGGGAGCCAACAGATCTTTGCTAACAAATGCACAAAAGTCACAGAGACTACAAAAGGACCTACCTCAGATGCACAAGCACCAGGGCTGAAAACGTCGCCCCTCAAAGAGGTCCACACTGTTGGGGACCTGAGGCCAGCACAGTGACGCAAAAGGCACGCACTGAGGGGCTGAGGACGGAGCTGGGGTCGCCGCCGCCGCGTCCAGCATTAAGTGTGCCCCTCTGCGCAGCTGTACGTAGACACGTCCTGTACAGCTTTCACCGGTCCTCCCTCTACCGGGAGCAGTTCCATTTCCAACGCAAAATATTCTATTGTGAACGCTGATCGATCCCGATGATGCTATTAATAATAGACGCACTGAACTGAGTTTATAAAGCACTTTTACTTACCTTGGTTCATTTCAAACCTACAGTGAAAATACATGATTTGTTGCTATAATGACAGGTGTGCAACACAAGGACCCTAACTCAGAAACAGTTTCCTTAAATACCTCACGGTGGTGATCCAGGCAAGGCGCACAGCAGAGCCAAGGCCCACCGAGTTTCAGCTCCCAGGAGTGCTCCTGAGCACCCAGCCCTGGGCCAGGTGGTCAGGCTTGACATGGGCTTACATGAGAGGGGGCAGTGGCCGGCCCTAAGGAAGACCCGAGCGAAAGGGAGTTGAGCAGCTGAGGGGGAAGGGAATGTGAGGAGGGGGGCAGGACTACAGCACCCTCGAGGCCACGGCAGGGCCAGGAGCTGGGAAGCCCTGAAGGACATTAAGTCCAAGAGGAAACTAGGATAGGCCACTCCCAAGTTTGGGAAAGATCCCCCAGCTGCAGTCTATCCTGGATGGTGGTGGGGACCAAGAGGCCACGGCATGGCCTGCACCTGCACAGGGCCTCTGGGGAGCTCTGAGCCCACAGTGGGGTCTGGGGTGAAGGGCTGCCCTGGGAACAGGGTATTTCACAGAGGCGGCACCCAGTAGGACCGCGTGCTGCTGACGGGCTGAGTAAGATGAGGTTAACGTCACCATGGGGTTTAACGGCCGGGACAGGAGGAGACCTTAGATGGAGGGCTGGGGTAAAATCCACGTTGAGGTGAGTGTGGAGTGAGTGGGAAGTGAGGAAATGGAGATAGAATGCAGACCAGGCTTTCAAGAAACAGCTGGTGGTAGAAGAAGAGAGAGAGGCTAGAAATGACAGAGTGGGAGGGGGTCAAGGGGAATTTTTTTTTTTTTTTTTTTAAACCACAAGAGACCTTTAGACTTGTTTTAAAAACCTGATGGGAAACATGTGGTAGAGAGAGGAAGACTGAACACACATGAGAGAAAAGACAGGAACAGGATTAGGTTCTTGAGAAGGTGGGAGGGCTGCAGAGGACAAAGGACTGGCCTCAAGAGACAGGAGGGAAAGAAGCGAGAATGGGCCCCTGCTCCTCTTCAAAGGGGAAAAATGGAAGCTGAAGGAAATGTCTGCACTTCACGCCATATGCTGCACGCATATGTGCCAACTGTGTTTCAACCTGTATGTTCGTTTCAGAATACAGGGATGATCCCACCCCCTGGAGTAACTGCTGGGTAGTGAGGCACCAGGCACAGCCCGGTTAGGAACCTACCATCGTTCAACGTGTAGAGACGAAAAGGTCTGCACAGCCGCCTCTCGAGTTAGTAATTTGAACCCACACTGCGTATCCCTGATTCCTCTGACACAGAGAGACCACACCAGGAAGTGGAACCCGTACATGAGAAGAGTGCGGAAGTAAGAGCGCTGAAAAAAAGACAGAAGAGAAATGACTCCCTTGTTATCTGCACAGGGACACTGCACACGTGTGGCTGTGGACAACTGCATTTCAACAGGTACCTCCTGGGCAGAGCCCACACACAAACGCTTCCCTGGCAAACGAAGCTGCAGGCATGGTGGAACAGGGCAGAGTCCCGAGAACAGCAGCCCTTCATTTCCAGACAAACCAGCGCTTGGGAGAGGCCAGGGCTGTGGATTGCCAGAAGACCCAGGCTGTGAGCTGTGTGGGCCAGGACAGCATCTCATTTACCTACGTATTTTATGCCTCCCTGGCCCACATAAATTTCTGTTTCACAAAAGATGACAGTGATCAGTGTATACTGAAAAAACAAAATCTTAAGATTTGAACCTTAAGTCCAACCCTTACCTAAAGGGGATACTGACAGAAGAGGTGCAACAGAATCTCACAGAAGTTACAGGCTAGAAACAGCACCCCCCAAGGAGGTGGAAACAAAACACTAGTCTCTAACTGGGCAGAACAGATATCCACTAATCTAACTATTTTAATGATGGAGTTCCCTGATACTCTGGATACTGGATTTCAGTGGTCTTCCATTTAATCCCACCTGAGGATTCACCACTGTTATTAGTGATTAAATTTGTTTGTGGCAACAGAGTAAATGATATTCCATTATTCACTGAACATTGAAAACTTCTAAAACATAAAATAGGTTGTTTATATCGTATCTTCAAGCCTTTCATATTTAACATTTAACCACCTATTACGGGCCTATTAGAACATGTAACCTTGTACTATACAGTAAAGATCCCATCTTCCTTTCCGTTTTTCTTTTTTATAATTACAGGCTTTGGCACCTTTCTTTGTTCGCGTGGCTGCTTCTACCACCTTCAAGCAGAACCACCACTGGAGAGAGCGATAATGCGACGTGGCAGAAAGGGCCGGGAGCTGAGCAGGCCTGTGTTTGAATCCCAGTTGCACTGGGGAGTAGCAGGGTGACCCTGAGCAAGTCTCCCCGTCTATAACTGTTTTTGATAAAGGAGGAAAGTGTGGAAGCTCACTTTACCCCTGGAACACATTTATAATTTCACTTGTGCTTTAAAGAGGGCAGGGAGGGAGGAAGAATAAAACACTTAATAGGTATGTAAAACAAACTTGTTTTTAAATGATCTAGCACTTCTCATTTATAACCTAGAATCATGAGTTATGTTTTCATATAAATATGTCTTACCTCTCTAAGTAGATAGGGCAGAAACCTCATCTTAAAATACTTTGAGAATCTCACAACAGCTTGCTCAGGGCCTTCCATATAAAATACTTCCAATAAATACTGGTTGACTGATTAAACCTCCAAAAGAGCATTTATGCTTAGGAAAGGAACAAATAGAAATTGAAAGATAAAAAAATAAAAATTAAAAGGTAGAAAAATATTATCTATAAACTATTTTCCTTGAATAATTTTTAGTGTTGATTTAGGTGAGCTTATCAGTTATTAAATGAAAGTATTTGTGACTGCTCTGCTTGGATGTTAATAGATTTCTGTTTGTTTATTTCAGGATAATGGCTCTTAAAAAGCAAAACAAAACCAGAAATACTTAACTTACTTGATTTCAACATATTTGAAAGCATAATAAGGTAAACCACAAATAAGAACTTTTTAGAAGACATCCAAAGATATATTATAGGATAGTTATTTAAATGAAGCTAACAATGTCATAAAGTAGCATATGAATTTTTGAAACTGACCTTTAAAAACATGAAGGAAGAAGACATTCACTGCTTCAGTATGAACAGTAATCTCCTAATGTTTATGGAACGTGAAAGCAATTTTAAAGCTGACTGGTAATCCCATTATCTTGAAATAGCAAGTTCAAAGATGCTCCAAGACTTAAGCAAAGACTCCTCAAAGAAAATGAAACACCTCACTCAACTGAACGCCGGAGGTTTTACTTTGGAATTCTTTCTAGATGACAAATTCAAGCCCACCCAGACAATATAAACATGACTGTTACATAGGCCACACGGGACACGAGCCCACTGAGAGCGCTGAAGGACTGCGGCGGGAGAGGAGGGGCGCATCTCAGCACGGTCCCCAGAAGCTACTGCGGGGGCTGTGTGCGATCCCGCCTCTTTCACAGTCTTCTCGCTGCCCACATGGAGCCCCTCCCAGGCTTGTCCCCTCCTGCGCAGGAGGCTGGCAGGGGAGCGCGGGCTGGGCTTCGCTGGCACGGCAAGGCGCACTCGTGCCTCCTGCAGGGGGCGCTGTAGGACTAGGCAGCCTGGAACAGGAACCCGGCGGGCAGCAGGTACCTGGCGGGTAGAGCAGCACCTGGGGGCTGGCCTCTGGCTTATCCTTTCTTTCTACAGAACGGGGGCCAATTCCGGGGGAACCCAGAGCCCAAAATCAAATCACTCTCCAGGTTTTAGAGATGACGGGAGGGATGGATGGGTAACGAGATAAATGATGAATATGCAGGGTTCCTGATAAAGCAGCACTAGGTAAAGATTTAGGCCCTGGCAGTCTCATGTAAATGCTACCAGGAACAAGTCAGAGTCTTCAACTAACGGAGGTTCTAAGTGAAGGGAAATTCACTACAGCTCCCTTCTATTGCCTCCACAGCACAGGTCCTAGCAAGGGCATGTCTCGATTACTTCAACAGCTTTCTAATAGGCTCCTTGCTTCCTAGTTCTTCAATCTATCTTTTTTCCTTTATCAAACAGATTATCCCCCCCTGACTATTAATATATTTTTTAAAAAAGGAAAAAATTTACTCATAAAACCTGTATTTTATTATTGGCCTATTTTCACAAAGTGTTTTTGTTTTCACAGATATTTTTACATTGATAATTACATTGTATTTACAACATTACACTCTGTTTTTTTCCACACAGCCTGATGGCTTAGGTGTTTCCCCATGTCATCCTCATTCCCATCAGTTTTACTGGCTGCATAATATTTCACCCAGGGGATATACCTGTGCTTCTTATTGTTGGGCATCTGGCATTTTATAGTTTCTAGTATTTTATAATGATAAATAACATTGTGCTGAACATCTCACACATATGCTTTTTCCTTTTACCTCCTTGCTTCAGTAGAGTGATGAGGTTGGACTAGCTAACCTCAAAGGTCTCTTTCAATTTTAAATCTCTAGGAGTGTTAATATTCTCTATAATTAATAGATTATTTTTTTTCAAATACCACTGAGAGCCTACAGGGCATATAAACTACTGGAATAGATGCTGAGGATGTTAAAATCATATTTCCTAAGAGGCAGAGGAGTCTCGGTTTCCACACTTGAACATAACCCTTAAGAAGTTTTGTGACTGCCTCATGGGTAAAAAATTACCATTTCCTCATATCCTATTTCAGAGTCACTGAGGGAAGGTTCAACCTTTTATTCCACTAGTTCTCAAACTTTAGAGTACATAAGGGTGATCTGGGAAATTGCTAAAAACGTCCGTTCTTGGTCCTACCCCTGGAGTATGATCAGTGTGTCTCGGACAGGCCTAGGAATGAGTTTAAAAAAAAAAAGACTCCCCAGAGAATTCTGACGCCTTGAAAAACACCACTTTCTTCTCCCAGCTATGTGACCACGCTAGTAGACAAATCCTTGGGGACACAGTAGGGAATTACTGGGCATGCCACACTAGGCCTGTATCTTAAAGTGAAAAAGTGATTGTAAAAAACTACAGAGCACAATTCCTTAACATTTTCCCAAGTTACTTGAGCTTTGCTAGCCTATTCTATAAATTACAACATGAGGAATCTAACATCTTCAGAGATGTTTTATACCCTAAAAAAGGCAATCAATAACTGTTTTCAATTTTTAAAGTATAGGGCTTTTCCAAGAGGAACAAAGCTTAAAATTAAGGCATGGTGACTGATTTAAAAATAAATCATTTAGAGAGGCTTGCCTCTATTTGCATCGTAGGCAAAGAGAAATCCACATTCTTCTTGTATACTCAAAAAAAACATAAAAAAAAAATCTAAATATGCCAATCCTTCATGAACTTCTAAAATTAAAAAAAATCTTTCTTTTGAAAGTCAACTTATTTGTAAGAGTAAACATGGAAACCTATTTCTTGCCAATGTATTGTATAGATACAAAAGAAAAAAAACTGCTATTCTATGAGTTAATGAAAGCCTCACCTGAGCAATTGATTCTTTTTCCAAATGAGCTCGAGATCCACATGCGATAGCCATTTGATCCTGAGGAAAAAATGCAATAAAATCATTTTTTGAAATTTATATTCCATTAATAAAAATATTTGTTTTCAATAAATGTCTCATTTTTGGAAGCTGATAAAAAAACATTCCAGAGTTTGCTATTTCCCACTACCTCTTTTTTTCCTTGCAATTTATTTGTTGAGAAAACCAGGTTGTTTGTCCTGTAGTTTTCTCCAGGTTTCGGATTTTGCTGACTGCATCCCTATGGTGTCATTTACATGTTCTTCTGTCTTCTGTATTTCCTGTAAACTGGTAGTTAGATTTAGAGATTTGATAATCTGTCAAGAACTTGCCGTGATAGTTCTGCAGACTTCCTACTGCAACCTTTTAGGAAGCAGGAAATGTTTGTCTTTCTTTCTTGTGTCATTTTTAAGGGCAATTCAATATTTCATTGTGTAGATTTATACTTTTGCCATTCCCCTATACATTTGCCCATTCTGATTTCTTAATATAAAGGTGCCTAAAAGTATATCTTTACATATAAAACTCTGTATTTTGGACTTCCTTCTTTGGAGAAAGTCATGGAAGTAGAACTGCTAAATTAAAAGTACAAATGTTTTTAATATAGATGGCCAAATTGTTCTTTAAAAGGCTCTTTACAGTTCCACTAACTTGATATATGCAAATCTTTGTCACTTTTAATTATTCTCAGTTTAAATATCCTAATTTGAAAAGGGAAAAGTATACCATGATCTTACTTTTTTTTTCTTCAGTAAAAAGGTAAACTTTGGGGGGATGTTTATCAGTTATCAGTATTTTCTTTGGGAAATCATCTGGTACATGCTTTGTCTACTACACAGTAGTAAGATTAATTTTCTTTTCCTTTCATTTCTGGCAGAGGTACTTTGGGTAGGAAAGGAGAGAATGTTTACTTAAGAACCACCTAAGAGGTTCAGAAAATATATGGCAAATAAGCTTAACTCTGAACTCAAAAAAGAATAGCATTACTGGTCAGCTGATAAAAAGGGACATCCTTTTACCTTTCAAAGATCCATGTGTAGAGTAAGAATATCATTTAAACTAAAAACAAAAGCCTTCCTTTAAAATCTTTTTTTTTTTTTTTTCAGCTTAAGTCCCTAAAAGCTTTTAAAATTTTTATATATCTGAAAAGCTCTGATGATCTCAGGATCAGATGGGATTAATCTAAATAGCTCTTAAGTCAGCTGTTTCTCCAGAATGAAGGAGATTCTTGTTTTTGTTTTTAAAAACTGCCATATCAAAAAGGTATGCAAAAAGGGAGTGATTCTTTAAAAAAAAAAAAAAAGTTCCTCCCAGCCACTGTGGTGTCTTTGATCCATGGAACATGGGCTAGAGGCAAAGAGCATCCGACCTACAGAAAGGCTTGCCGGCCGCCGCGTCTGGAGAGGGAGGCGCTCTGGACTGGTTTTCAGGGGAGGAAGGCGTTCACCCAGGTGCCCCCAGCAGCCAGCCCATCCCCCAGCTCCCAGCCTCACTGCGCACTGGCAAGAAAAGTAAATGGAGACTGATGATGCTGAGGCTTGAGAAATAAGGCTTCTTAAAAACCAGCTGCTCTAATGCTTTTATTGCTCTGTGATAAAATATATCAAACTGACACTGATTCCAAGCTCCCTGCGAGTTGAGGTTTAACCACAGTAATAACTAATAGGATGCAAGCATGAGTGCCAACGGGGAGGAAGGCCTGGCAGCATATGGGAAGCAGGTGCTCAACTACTGAGCTACACCCGCTCCCCCAAAATCTCAGTCTACAGTTCCCTGTCAAGAGGTGCTGGCTGGTTGCCTCACAGCCCGGGAGGCCACCCTCTGTATCCCTTCTCTTAGGAGATACCAGAGGCAGGCATTCCCCCACGGAGCTACACCCACTTCTGCCTTCTCGAAGCAAGCCCCAGAACAGAATGAGAGATTCCAGGGTTGACGTCAGCAGGCCCTGGCCCACTGCCTACCGACTCTTCCATTTCACGTCTTCCAGGGTAGGATTCAGTGCCTCAGGAAGAATGGGCTCCACTCTGGCTGCACGTTCCCGAGAAGCCGCTGCTGCTTCCCTGAGGCTGTCCTCTAGGAGTGCTGCCCCAAGAACAGCGCCCGTGATGGAACTGGGGCTCGAGAGAGCGCCTGCCACTTCCTCTCCGCCACCAGCCACGGACTTCGCGGCCTTTGCGTGCTGGCTGAGAACGCAGCTGCAAGGGCTGCATGACACTGGTACTTAAGAGCCCCGTGTCCACCGTGGCTCTGCTGGCGCACACCCCCCATCTATACCTGGCTTCCTGCTCTGGCGCCTCCAGGTAACTAGAGCAGCAGGAAGGACCACCTGTCAGTGACCTTGGGTCCTCCTGGCTGGTACCAGGCCCGGTTAGCTCTCACGTGAATCACACACGCATGGCTCGCTGGGAGGACAGAGGAGAAAGAAAGTGCCTGCTGCTCTGGCCAGCACAATCGCAAAGGGACGGGGACCTGGGAGTGCTTGAATTTGGGGGGCTCGGACAGCAGGACTCCCTGCTGCTCTGCGGTGTGCTAGGGCACTCACCTGAACCTCACCTAGGGGTTGCTGCAAACTGGAGCCCCCTCCAGCGGGCTAATGCCCGCCACGTAGATCAGGAGGGAGCTGAGCGGGGGGCATGACGGCAGTGAGCAGCCGACCTCAGCAGCCTTCTTTGGCCTTGCCCCAGGTCAGCCTGGACAGTGTCTGCCGAGTCCTTCTGGGCGGTTACTCCAGTCTTTTCACTGCTCACAAGGTGGCCGAGTGGGTGCGAGAGCCCCCTGGGTAAGGCAGCCAGGTGGTGTGGGACACGGAGGGTCTCCAATAGAGCCCTATCTCCTTCAGAAGGCACGCTGATCTACTTTGTTCCTGTCCCCTACCCACCCAGCGGAGGGTCGAACACACCCAAGTCCCTCCCCCGTGCTGTACTCTCCCAACACTGCCTTGAGGCTTCCGCTGGGGCCTCTGGAGAGCACCCCCACCCCCTGGCTCATTTCAAGTCTTAACCGCCCTGTGACACACACCTGCACAAGGCCACCCTGGGGGTCAGGGGAGACGCGTCTTTGGAGAGATGCCCCTGGGAGTGAATGTTCTGTCTGGTCTCTGAGGCCAGGTGCCATCTTCTGGAAATGTGAACATGCTTTTTGTTCTTTCGTTAGGGCACACTTGTTTCCTGGGCCGTTGGCTTCTCCAAGAACTCTGCGAGCCCCGAGGCAGATTCTGCACGAGGTGAAGTGGGCAAGGGAGGTGCCAAAGTGGAGGGTCTCACAGGCTGTGTCCACCCCACTGCCATGGCACTTCCTTAATGCATCCACACTGTTCATGAACGAGCAAGGGAAAAGCAGCTCGCCTGAGCTTGCTGAGGCGGCCAAGTGCCCTCCTGATGTTGCCTTGCCCAGCACAGACCTTCATTCTTTTAGGCCTCTTTCTGAATATAGCTGAATTCCTTACGGTTTTTTAAAGGTGAATACTGAAGTTACTACAACAGCTAGACTTTAAAATTGGTAACTGAATATTCCTATTATCCTTCAGAAAGAAGTGATTGACCAGAATCTCTCTTTCCTAGTACTTCTCCGCCTACATACTCCATTCACTGGAGAGAAGGAACAGACTACAAGAATTAGATCTAATTAGATCGACATAAAAGGCAACATGAGCAACAGTTCTGATGGAGACAGACAAGCACTGGACATGTTCACAACTAGAGGTGCTGCCCATGAGAGCTGGACACAGCCAGACACCTGACACTCCTTGCTCCACCTGCAGATGAAGAAACCGAGGTCAACGGATCATCTTGCCAAGGTCACGTGGGATTTGAACCTAGGCTTTAGCCATATATCCCTTTATAAGAATTTGGCTTTTGGGTACCATTTAGGACGATTTTTAATGCTATTTGTGGCTGTCCCCTTAGAAATTACATACAGTAGCATTTACTGAGCGCCTACTATCTGCCTGGCACTGTTCCAGGCAGCGGGGAAGCAGTGGTACAGTCCCTTCTCTAGTGAAATGCACATCCCAGCTGGATAGAGAGCAGTGACGAATGTAGATTATGCTTATCTAAGATCTGTCTTATCTGTGGAGTTGAACAGTTCCACAGGAGCCAAGTTCCTAAACAGGATCATATCTCTTTAAGAAGCAAACTTTTAATTATTTTCAATATAAATCATTTTAAAACCGTATATACTTTCTGCTTTTAAAATTAAGAGTATTTTCTCTTGATATCATAGAGATATTAAGTTCCTAAAAACTTCTGTGATTAACATAAATTACAGTTAAGATCATAGCTGCAATGTTCTAGAAAAGGGCTTAGTAAACTATGGGCTGTCTTTGAAGGGCTTGTGAACTAAGAATTTCTAAAGGGTTGCGAAGGAGGAGGCAGAAGTAGAGAACACTGAGACAAAGACCACATGTAGTATAAACCCCCAAATTGCTACTCTCTGCCCCTTTACAGAAAGCAAGGTCCCTGTGCTAGAAGAATAGCCACTTCAGGCCACATGTGCTGGCATTAAACATGCTCTGAAAGGCAGCACTAGCCCCCAAGCCTTCAGCCCAGCTATTTGGGTAACGTGGGAGAAGCTTTGTCATCTGCCAAGACAGGTTCTCCTAAGAGTTTAGTTACATTTACATGTACCTCTTTTTAATGTTTTGAAGACAGCCCTGTCTCTTGTTTGATTTTCAAAGATCTCAGCAAAATGCTTGTGTAACTGCCTGGTCTTAAAAAAACAAATGATTTTGGAAGTTAAGGGCTCCAGTTTGGAGGTTTGGTCTGCTATCCATATATTGAGAGGGTGGAAACATAAATCTCTCTTCTCTATACCAGCCTCTTAGACCTACTCACGTGGTCCACAAAAAAAGGGGAAACAGTAATTGTCATGTTCTTCTATTTACGGAAATGACCAAACCATGAAATGGTATGCCAAAACCTTAATTGGCCAAGGATTATTATACTGAAGACAGAGGAGCATTTTGATGATTCAGCATTATTAGTAAGAAACTGAGTTGTATGTGTATGGTTAATATCAGCTTCCTGTAATTTTTAAAAATATAATTCTACCACGTTTCATTTTTATTTCCTCTAATCATATATGGGCTTAAAAACCTGAAAAGTAAGCTTACTGGAACTAGGTCTAAAATGAGATTATTTAAGATCCAAGTCATAGCTTCAGTAATTACTCTATGATTATGCAGTAGACTTTTTGTCATCTGTTTTGCATGTTCAGGGATTCTTGATTGTATTTTGAATAGATTAAGCCACTGAATAAGTGATCATGATATACTTTGTTTAGAAAAATTACTATAAGCCAAGCATGTTTTTATTAAAAGAGGGAGAATAACCACTGGTTAGGAAAATGAAAAGCTGGGAGAAAAGCTTTGCACATTAAAGAAAAAAAAGGGAAAAAAAAAAAAACCCAAATATTTAGAACTAAAAGTAGATGTTCTATTTTGTGTGTGTCATACAAAGGTCTCACTTAAATTATGTACACATAAATTTTAAATCTTAAAAGAACAACTATTTAGAGAAGGAATTGCAGGCCACTTATCTGAGTTGACCTTGGAAGAATATTAGACCAGAACATGCTACCTGGTTATTCTAAGAGGACACACAGGTAAGAAATAGCAGCAAATTTCTTTTTGTTGCGATTAACAATAAAATCTACAGAGGCAAAAGAAACCAAATTAGAAACCACGGAAAAATATACTGGAGAAATTACTTAACCAGTTCCATCCAAACAATATTGTAAAAGACACCGAGCTTAACCAGTGCTACCTAGTGAGTGGGCAGGCTCTGACAACCTGTAATTAGTTATTTTTTTGTTCCTGTTTTTGTTATTTTAGCACTCTTCATGTCAGTATTTTCATTAGGACTTGGGGATATACATGCAAGGCATACTTGTCAAGTTTGTGGCTCAGATGAATTGAGAAGGGAATAGCAATTGCGTCAGGAGAGAGTAAGACCCCACATCTTCAAAGACTGAAAGCTAATCAGCTGAGGAACAGGGACAGTCAACAGCTGCCCTGCCATCCTGACATGAAGCCGAGAGACAGACAGAGTTCCACCAGATGAGGCAGGGAAGGGCCGCAGAGTATCACACGTGGAGAGGAGGTGACAGGCACCAATGAGAACCACACAAACCGCTGCGCCTTCTTCAGTGGAAGGTCAGCAAGATGCAAGGAAAAGTGATAACAATGATGCTATGTTTAAAAACTGGAAGAACTTCTGATATTTAGCTTAAAATAAAAGACAGCTTTGACTCTGAAGGGCTGTCAGGGAAGAAACAGGGTTAGCTGGAACACTTTACGATATCCACGAGGAGGCACTGGGTAACTGAGCCGAGACCGGAAGTGCTGCTGTGACATCGCTGGACCTGTGTGAGCAGGGACTGGAAGGCAGGTGGTGTTTCCAGTGCTGGGCTGACAAGGGTCAGCCAGTGACAGCCGCAGTCCCAATATGGCCTGCTGGCTGTTTCCGTAAATAAAATGTGACTGTAGGTAATGAGCGAACAGGGAAGGCCGCTTGTTTGCTCGTTACCTGTAGCTGCTTTCTCGGCTGCAGGGCAGTTTCCCAGCCACCTTTCTGGCCTTCCAGCAGAAACGCTTACTACACGGCACTTTACAGAAAGAACTTGCTGACCCCTGAACTAGATGAAAATGAAGAGTCTTCTAACTCCTCTACGAATTCAGGTAGGAAGGAACTTGACCTTGCCCACAGCAGTTTGGCCTATGACTGCAGTTCCCGGGAGGCACTCTCCAAGCCCCCCGCGCGTCCTGCCTGTCTTTGGTTACCTGGGAGCTATGGGCACAGGTGACTATCGGTGGGGACTCGGTGTCCTGAGGTCAGCCCCAGGGAGGCTGACCACGTCTGCGTGACCGGGCCCAGCAATGGCTGTCACGCCTCACTGCTGGGGTCTTACTCTGCGGACGATCCGCGCTTGGAACCCTCTGGATTCCGCCTAACGTAGCTCTTTTCTTGGCTGATCTCAGCCGATCCTTTGGCTTGAATAAGCTGAAACTGTTAGAGTAACATGATTTACTAAGAAGGGGAAATACATTTTCTAGCAAGGGAAAACACGTAACCTCTCCAATGATAACCTCCTGTCTTAAGATATAAGGTAGCACCATCCACAGAGCTTCCCACAACAGTGGAAATGGTCTTTGTGTTGGATAACACAGTAGCCAGCAGCCATGTACTTGAAATGTGGTTAGGGAAGCAGAGCATGTAAAATTTCAATTTTATTTAATTTTAATTAATTTAAATAGCCACATGTAACTACTGGTTACTGTTTTGGATAGCACAAGAATAAGGGATATTTTCATAGCTAATTCTTTTAAGAATTATATTAACTTAGTATCTTTAAAAAAGTGCCTGATAGAAAGAAAGGGGCATGGGTGGGGCAGGGAAGAAACATACTTTGCAATCCATGAAATTAAATAGATATTTTATAAAATACCAGTGGGGGGATATTTTAAAAAGAGCTAGAAATTTTTACATGATCAGATAAGTACTTAATAGCATATGTGTACACACTCACATATATTTTGGTAACAGCTATTATTTTTATGAGAACCCCTATTCATTGTAACAAAGATCAAATAGAAAACAGCAAAACACACACGTAAAACCAAAACTTGAAACGCCAGAGAATGTAGTAACCATCAATTCACCCCCTTTCCTACTTCCTAGAAATCACCAAGTTTGGACTAGGTCAACATCATTCTAGTCACCTACCCACTAATGTGAGCCTTCTCTGTGCACGCAGAGAGGACCAGAAAGAAGTACTTTCATAAAAATGGAATTACATGATATCATACTGAACGTTAACTAAGTTTCCATTCAACTGTATTTGAATTTGATAAAGGAACAAAAGCTAGAGAAACTTTAGGAAGTGCTGAACTTAAGTGTTTCTTTACCACAAGGGATGTCAGTTCCTTAAAAAAAAAAAAAAAGCCCTCTGGAATTAAGGAAAAAATATTATGAAAACATTAAGCTACTAGAATCATGCTTCACCTGAGGTTTCAATTTCAGACAGCACCAACCAAGTCCTTGCTAAAAGATGCCAAGGCAGCGCATGCAGGCTTCCTTCCTCCCAAGTCCCTCCCTCACTGCCCACTGCTGAAAGCGCGGCTCCCAGCTGCTTGGTCTTCGCATTTAACTGGAGTCGTTTAGCACCAACATTATTTTTCACAACTTCTAAGCTCTTTATTTCGATTAATTTTTTCGTTGGTTGGATTTTGCAGGTTTTCCAGGGGTTCTTGGGTGGGAAAGTCTGTGGCTTGAGCACATCCGCCTGCTGGCCGTGCAGAGTGACCGGGGCTGGGTGCCGCAGGCCTGGGTGGTCCTCCGGGCTCCAGACACTGTCCGGCACCCTCTGACCTCAACACTACGTCCACCTGCTCTTCCCCACTCTCACACAATGTGCCCGAACACTCCTTACTTTAATCTTAACCAGGAAATATGACCATTCATATGCTCAAAAGAACCGAGCATTCCTTTAATTTTCTCTGGAATGTGATGTACCCATTGGACCTGCAGATGAAATTCTTACTTTAGAGAAATTTTCTTCCATGACAAGTCCAAAACCCCTTTTTCAAAATCCTTGGTGCTGGATGCGCTCTGCAATTCAGAATTTTGCAGATACTTAGAGAAGTAACACTTGCAGCAAGTTCTGGAATAGCACCTATTAATTGAACACATTGATATTTCTGCAGCAAAATGTGTGAACACTCAGCCCGCAGGGGCTAAACACTGTCAGGAACCTGGCACCCTTCAGGTCAGTGCACTGGGGATCCTGGCACTGCCAGGGGAGAAGGCCTGGCAGCGGTGCATTTGGCGCAGGGAGGTGCGGGCTGTGCCATGTCTGTTTGATGGGTCCCTACTTCCAGGCTCAAGACCAGTGTTTCACTGGCTCGCCTCTCTGAGCTCTCCACCTACTAGCCTTTATCTCATGGAATGCTTTATTCTCTGCATTCACTGTCCTTCTCCTAAAGCCTCTCTTCCATGTCAGGTGCTCAGTTTTAAAACGTGGTTCATGCCAATTGTGGATAGTTCTATTTACTGATCTCATTCTGGACCTCAATTTGTTTCCTTAGTTCTGTAATTTCCCTTTTAATATCCTTCTGTTGTTTCAGCAGCAATCCTTCAAACACCCTTGTTACTGAATTCTTATTTACCTGAAGTATTAATTCTTTAGAATACTCACATGCCATTTTTCCTTTCCTTGAATTACACCGTCTTTCAGACAGGGTTTATCCTTCATTTTATGAATCTTTATTGTTTTTTGCAATAATATGCTGGTGTAGCTGTCATTTATCTCCTCTCCCTCTGTCATGCTTGGTTAACATGGTGGCTTTCCCATGATAGGCTGCATTCTCCCTGATATTCGCCGACTTTCTGTGACACCTTCTTCCCCTCTGACCTAGATTTTCAAGGCCTGGGTGTCACATGGGGTGGGGGTCTGCTGGCTCCTGGTTCCCTACTGTTGTGGGACCCTGTCACGTGCCTGGTACACGAGCACACTGCTTAGGAAGGGGTCGTAATCCCATGGACCCCCGCTCCTCCTGGAGCCCTGGGAGGCAGGGAGGTATATTCTCTGAGGCTGTCCAAGGGTGCTTACTTAGTCTCTCAGTCTGCTTCTTTCCAAAATAGGGAGATATCTGACAAAAAACCCCAGGATTTGGTAAATTCACCTTCTTTCTTCAAAAGGTATTTGAAAGGTAGAAATGGTACCAACATTTTCGTTCTTTCTGAAACTCCACTTTTTGAAGTTATGGCATAAAGCAACACAATATCTTTTTTTGTGTGGCTGCTGCTCATATTTTGTGAGGGGTCTGGGTTTTAGCTTAAACAATTTTATATTTCATCACAACAATATTCTGTGACTCAGTTACATTTCACCATCTTTATCTGAACTCTCTGGTCATACTTTTAAATAAAAGCCTTAACTGAATATACATAATAAACATTAGACTTTTGGTAGACAACGAACAATTAGAAATCAAGAGAGAGATGGCCATAAATTAAAGTCAGTACCTCTCTGAGTGAATCTCGGAAAATCAGATGAACGTTTAGAATAAAATGATTAGCTCCTCTGTGGCAATGTAACACTGTTACACAGAAACTCCCCTGCACTATCTTTTAACATATAGGTCACCTCTCTTTTGATTTCCCTTTAGGTTCTCTGTGTTCTTGAATTATGACATTTTAAGTACAGTCATATACTCACAGGCCAAGGCTGTAGGTCACTCAGCCCCTCCTCTAATTTCTCAATATCTGGAAACTTTGTGGCTCCATCTGCATCTGCCATAAGGATCTTTTCTCCTCGAGAACTGAACATACCCTGTATTTAAAAATGTCAAGTAAAAGAAAACTGCTGAAAATTAAGATGAATTCAATGACATTTTAACTGGTTCTGCTTTATTTAAAAATACCTAAGAATGAAATCTAGCACTGTGGAAAATACTAGTACCATGGAAAAAATCGAAATAATGGAATAGATTTGGAAAAATTAAAGATATTCTGCAACTCCAAGAATAAAAAAAGTAAAAGACCTCTCACATACATGATGTACATGCCATGGTACTTAAAAAACTAGAGCTAGAAAAGCCAATAAAGAACATGTGTGTGGAGAAATAAACAAATCTAATATATGCAGCATTGTTGTGAAATGGACCATAAAACACAGATCTTTGGTATTTTTATGATGGGACCTAAAATATTTTAAATTAATAGGTGACTGAAGAATTTGGGAAGCCACTAAAATTTAGGAGGTCTGGATACAACAAAATACTTTTATGTCATTTGAGGGGTCCAATACTTAGCAAAATTATACCACTCAATTTTGAATTGATTGGTCTTTTATGTCAAATTATGGCTCTAGAGGAGTGTATATTTTACACAAACTGCACATCACCTCTTCATTTCTAGGGCATATTTGAATGAATTGCTTCCTAAGAGGAAATATATTCATTATCTGATACAGTAACACGCAGTGTGAACAGAGGTGAGACACATGCGAGGACTGAAGCCTGACCACTCATTCCACAGGGAGCGCCCCCTGATCAGGGCCGTGCTGTCGCTCGCGGCACGACACCCACTGGAACACGGGCAACAAAGCAGAAATAGGAATGTTAACGCACTTAACACCGCAACGTGTGGAGCTTTAGAAAAGAGCAAACATCTGAAGATCAAAATCCGGAGCTACTAGCTTGAAATGGAAAAACCAACCCCAAATAATGCCTAGTCATTTCAGTGATACACGGCAAGAGTGACTACATTATTTAGCAGTCACAGAAAACTGCCTTTAGCCCTCAAAATGCCCCATCTTAAAAAAAAAAAAAAAAAAGGTTTCCTCAGAGTCTGCTACTCCCCCCTCCACTGCCAGGTTTCCTCTGGGAAGGTGGTCTGCTCTACGCAGGCCTGCCTCGGACCCTCTGACCACCCGGGAGCTTTCCTCCTCCGTATTTCCTATGCCGTGGTTCCTGGCTCTTGACTCTTTCCTGCCAGCTGTAGCCGACTCGAGGGCTTCAACCATCATCTGAAGAATGGGGACGATCCAGAAGCTCTGCTCACACCCTCTGCAAGGCCACTCTGGACGCCTCCAGCATAGCAGGCTCAACTCCAGCCAGCCCCAGCCCTGGACCCCAGCTCCTGTCAGTGGTGCTGCCCTCCTCTGGGCACTCCAGGCCTTCGGGGCTCACTCCCCCCCTCGGGTCTTCAGGCCAGTCCCACCTCACTGCTGATACCGCCCACATCTCTTCTTCTTCCACCGGGATGCACAGTAAAGACTTTGGTCCAGAGAAGGTCTGGCCCCTGCCCCTGGCCTCTGGCCCCTGCTGTCCTGTCTGATCTGTCTGTGGGGGTCAAAATGGACTGGCCAACAGTGCCATTCAGGGTGGGAGCTGGTCACCCCATAGTCTTCAGAGTGGGGGCTGGGCACACCTGGAATGGGCTTAGGGTCATGGTATTAGTGGACTACAGAGACTGGAACCAATCATATGGGCAATCAATCGATCAAATCTGCATTCTGGTGCCCCAATAATACTGACACAGCCCGCCTCCTGGGGTGGGCACAGAAGCACCACGCACGTCTTCCCTTGGCTTGTAGTTTCTACAGCAGTTTACCTTTACTGTTGAGAACAATCATTTTCTTCTTTACTTATGTGCATGTTTAGAGTTTCTATTAGATTGTAACTTTTATGAGGGTAGGCCCATGCCAGGTGCCTCTCAGACATTTCCATGCCTAGCACAGTGGCTTCATGCAGGAAGAACCTAACACACAACATCATTTATAAACCGCAAAAAAATCTTGTTATATGATGACTAAATCAAAGATACATATATACAGATGGTAACATTTTAAGCATTTGATTAATATCTATGTATTTTTCTAAATCGTCCATTATGTATAGACACAGCATGATGTTCTTAGATTTGATAAAATGCATATATTTATAAAATTATTATTAAAACTATCTTGCCACTAGCTTGAAATGCTGGGACTCAACCAGCCAGCTGTAGAATGTATACAGAGTCTGCAAAAGAGGTCATTCAAAATGCCTTTATACTTTAGATAAAAATGTTCAAAATATGCATTACCATCCTAATAGCTCCGCCTTTTCCACGATTCTTCACCAGCGTTATTACTCGTACTTTGTCACTTCCATATTTCTGGCAATATTTATAAGCTACCTGTCAAATTATATGAAAGTCAGAATAAAATTAGCTTGGCTTTCAGTAGTTTCACAACTGGCTCTTCCTCTGGCTCAAACACTGCTCCTGCGTTCCACCCTTCCTGTGCCTGTGCACCACCTGGGCCTGAGCAGCTGCAGGCTTCCTGGAGCCAAGCCTGACACCAGCCCATAAGGCTGAGGCCAAAATCCAGCTCCCGGAAGAAGGAGCACCGGAAGGCAGGGACCACCGCTCCTGGGCTCATCTGCCCAGCTACGGAGCTGCCAGAAAAGCAGCCCACAATGCGCGTGCACCTGGGCCCCAGGCTGCAGGTGCAGTCGCTGACTTGTTGTGGTCACCGACCCATCTTATTCCCCAGACAGGCTGTTGGTAGCCGGGGCCATTTCCCCCAAATCCCTTCACATGAGCAGGTAACCATACCATGACTTATCCTTTTCTTCTGAATCCTCCATCCCTTCCTCTCTGCTGGCTTCTCAGCCTCAAATGTGCTCAGGTCTCTAGGACCTGAAATACTTTCCTCTGACCTTACTGTCACCTAAGCAACTGCCATCACTCTTTCATGTATAATCAAAGTTGTGAAGCATTCACCTCTATGTTACCTACACTCCTCCTTCAATGCACAGTAGGATGGCTTGTGCCCCTTGCTTTCCCATACCCCTTCCTGCTTCACCTCTCCCCATCAATGGCACCCAAGCCTTTCAAGAGTTTGTTGCCTTCTATGGCCATTGTGAAGTTATTCTCACCTGGTGTTTGCCCTGTACGGGGTTTGGAGCTGTGTGTGTGCCCCAGAAAAGCATGTCCTTAGACTTAATGCATTCCTGTGGGGTGGACCCATTGGACGTAGGACCTTTTGATGAGGCTGCTTTGGTTACGGTGTGGCCCAGCCAGTCAGGATGGGTCTCCATCCTGTGACTGGAGTCCTGTATAGCAGGATGAAATCAGAGAGAGAGAGCCACAGGGAGCAGCCAGAAGCTGAACATCAACGGAGCAGGGAAGAGAAGGGAGAGGGCACGTGCGCACTGCCAAGTGACAGAGGAGCCCAGGACCAAGACCACTGGCAGCCGGCCCGCCACAGTCTTTGGGAAGAAAGCACCACCCTGATGCTGCCTTGACCGGGGACATCTGGCCTCAGCATCGTGGGCTAATGAACTCCCTGCTGAAGCCCACCCACTGCATGATATGTGCTCGAGCAGCCAAGGAAGCCAAAGCACCCTCCTCTAACTGTTCCTCCTCGGTTCCCATCACTGACTCCTTCCCATCAGTTTCCCGTAAGTGCTGATGTTGCCTCGAGGACCCTGTTATAAAGCCTGTGGGGCAGCCCTCGGCTACCCTGTCTTCTCAATGCAGATGCCGCAGTGGGAGTCACCACATGGCTTCAGGTCCTGCTTGGACTACGTGCTCATGAATCTCACATGCCCATCAGCAGCCCTGACTCCCTCTTGGTTCCCTAGATGTGTAATCAAATACAAGATTCAGTTCCATCTCTCCCCTCGTCCTACCCCTGCTGCTTCCACACTCCTCGTTGCAGCAAATGGCCTCACCACCTACCTTACTGCGCCGGCTCCTGAGAATCACCTTCCATTTCTATCACCCTTGACGATTCCCTGCTACTACAACTGCCACATCATTTCTGAAATGTCTCTCCCCTCTATCCCCTCCTCCCTACATCTTACTGACCCAGATCAGGGCTTCATTTCCTGTAGTCTCAACACCCCTGGCTCCCATTTCTTTCTCCAAAATTATGAGTAACCCTGCTAAAGGGCAAATCCAGGCAGGTGACCCATGTTTAAGTTCATTCAGATAACCAGGGCTTGTTTCAGGTGTGAAGTCCTTACCACAGAAGATGCTGGGTAGTCTGCCTCTCCCCGACCTTTCCTGACCTTGGCTCCTGATGCTGCCTCTTTAGTTCTTTGCATCCCAGTAGTTTTTGAGATTTTCAACACACAGTCCTTGGAACATTCCCTTCAGCTCTCACCTGTCAGGTCAGCTGAAGACTCAGCTCAAGCACCATTTCTTTTTTCTAGTTTCCATGCCATCCCCACCTTTCCACAGGAAACAGGATGCATGTGCTCCGATAGCACTTCTCACTAAACCGTTACCTCACTTATCACATGCAGGAGGCTGCCCCACTTGTCTGCAAGCTACTGACTTGACACAATTACCCCAAGTGGACACATTGTAGCCCCTGTGCTCCTGGTCACAATTACCCCAACTGGACCCACTGTAAGTAAGCTCTGTGCTCCTAGTTACAACCATCCTGCAGGTGCAGTTCAAGGCTCGCCTGTGTTTCTCAGATTTTCTGTAGCATCTTTGTCTCCAGCTCTGTCTCCTGCCTGCAGTACAGTGCCTGCAGCCACACCACACCGCTCCCCTGGAGGGTCCTCACAGAAAGGGATATGTTTGTATGGCTCACCTGTGTTTGGCACTTTGTGCACAGCTGGTATTTAATAAAAATGATGCCCGAAGAATAATTAAGTGCACGACTATTTTCCTGCACGTTTATTTTAAGGTCCATTTTGTTACTATTTAAAAAAATTAGTAATAGCACTACAAACAACACCGAACAGCAAAGAAAAATTGTGAGCTGTTCTTAATAACAGATACATGTAAATGTTCAGAGAGTAATTCACCAGAACACTGGCCAGACTTAGTAAAGCAACTATGACAAGGATGGGCCAGCCGGGCTCTCAATCCCAGGCCTAGGAGAGCAGGAACAAGAGGGGAGACGGCACCCCCAGGGGCAAATCTGGAAGGCACCTGAGGTGCAGTGGCAGAGATGAAGGCATCTGCCTACTTGCTCGACTGCTTTAGGGGTTGTAGGGCAGGGTGGAGCCTAAGAAAGGGCTTAGCTTAGCAAAAAAGGAATCGTCAGCCAGGAGGCTAAGAGGGTCCCCAGAGGCCAGGCTGAACCGCCGCCTTGTTGGCTCCCTATCTGGCGACCGCTGATGCTTCCCTGATCTTAAGAAGCAGGGGCGGTAGATTCGCCTCTCAACTTTCCTTAAGTGAAATCTCTCTGCTTTCCCTACTCTCTACATTATAAGAGAGCGCACTAGGCACAATGTTAGGGGTGCTGAGGATTGCTAAAATCCCGTATCTCCTATCTACCAGCAGTTCCAAAAGCAAGTTCAATTACCTTTGATGTCTGGTCCATGCTGCCGTCATCAACTACAATCACCTCGTAAGTGAAAAGAGGGTCCCGTTTCTGAAAGAAAGGAGAGTAAAAGATCATGATTTGGCACAAATGCTGTCGGGAATTCTAATGAAACTTTAAGGATTTAAAAACAAATTTTAAAACACAGATGCACATAAATATGAATATAAATACACATGTTCTGCTACATGAAATAAAAAGGCTAACACAAAGGGGCGCAGTGGTACCAGGCAGGGGCAGGGGCGCCAACAGTGACAACACCGCAACCGAGTTAGGACTTAACACATGACTGTCATCACCAAACCACGGCAGAGATGCCTTTATTCTTTTTTTCCAGGATGGTGTACAACAGCCCACAGCGGCACCTGCCACCGCTGGCGCTCACTGCCGCGCCCTGGTGCACACCTGCTGTTGTGACGGCTTCCAGGCCGCGCTCACGGTTCTTCCGCTACTGAAGCAGCACCCACTCCACCCCCCCCCCCCGCTGGCCACTGCTCTCCTTGCTATGCGGTGGCGATAAACTCAATAAACTCTCCCTCTCTTTCGTCGTGAAGCAAACCGGACGAAGCAGCTTTTGCTTGGCAGCAATCTGGTGACTTGGTGGGACCAAGGCCCACGGGTTCCCGAGGAACAAGGACCCCACTGCCTGAGGCTGGGGCCCAGCAAGTGAGGCGAGCATGGTGACTGAGCCTTTGGCGGCCACTAGGCCCCGGTGGCCTAAGCACCTGGCACCCCAGCCCCCATGGCTTTTTAAAGTTTCAAAGAGACAAAAGGTTCTGGTCCCAGGTCTGGAAACCTGACTAGGAGAGTGGATCTCCCAGGGAGCAGTGGGTCGGGAAAAGCTCGCCCCCTGGACCAGGGTTTTGAGGCCCTGGGTCCTGCTTCCAGAACCCCCCTTTGCTCTGACCTTGCCTTCCTGGTTTCATTCAAGGCCCTAACTGAGTGCTGGTTGAGGATACAACTCAACAAGTAATCCAGCAACTAAGCAAGCACTTACTGCCTCTTTAATTGTTAATTGGTGTGTTACTTAGATATAGTAACTATTAAAATGTATGTTTAAATTGTTAATCAGTGTGTTACTGTATTTGTATTGCTCAAGTACTACTGGTTACTAAAATTCTTTAAAATGGGAAATTCTAATAAAAATTCTAAGAGCATTCCTAAATGTAGCCCTTTAGGCTGTATTTTGAAAAACTTGAAAAACTTTAGTCACGAGCCTATGAAAAAGCACAAAATAGTTCTGTAGCAAAGTCTGGCCTCAACATGAATTAGAATAAGGAAAGAAATGGCCAGAGTATGGTTCTATAGAAAAGAACACTGTATTACAGTTAGATTTGTTCTACAGGAGAAAGCAGAAACGGGATGAGATAATGTATATTCAATCCTTTATTTGTCTCTAAAAAGCCAATGTAAATGGGAAAACATAAAATTGCCCCGATTCAAGCGTAGATGACCCAATAGAGCCTTAACAACTCCTGTGTATTCCTTTACTGGAGATGGAACCACCTGAGCTAGAAAAAATCTCCCCCCTCTCATACACGTCGGGTACTCAATTCAGCCAGGCTGCTCTCCACCATCAGCAGCTGAGCCAGCAAAATCTCGACTCCTCCAGGAATAAACAAACAGGGAGGCCCAAGAGAATGTATATAAGCATACTCCATGCCCTATACCAGATTTATATAACTGGGAAGACAACACCCCACTCTATAGAGAAGACCCAAAGAATACAGAAAGCTTAACTGCTTCAATACTTGCAACCAATAACCAAACCAGGCTGGTATTCAGGCCTTGCTAAATACCTTGGTAACAGGGGACGATGGAGAAGGGTAACTGAAAAGGCAGAACAGGAAGCAGTTGAAAAACACAGAAAATCCTGGAAACCCAGTATATGCTTGAGCAAATTTAGCAACACCAGTTAGGAATCCTAAATGCAATCCAAAATGGCTAAATCAGAGCAAAAAGGGATTAAAAAAAAAAAAAGACGGGTACTTCAAAAGGCAAAAGTAAGACACTAGACAAGGAATGCAGCTGGGACTGATGCATTCCAAGTGCTTCGGGCATAGGAGAGACGGGCATAGGAGAGACAGGCATAGCAAAGAAAGGTATTTGCAAAGTCCCTTCAGGGACTGGGGAAAGAAACTTGTAGAACTACCAGGGGAATTGCTGCTATTGTCTCAAGCAAAAAGGGCTCCCAATTTACTGAAACTGTAAAACTCTGCAAGGTAAACCTGTGAAAATAAACTGATACACGAGCCCTGCCTAATAAAAGGAAATACGCTAATAACCGAGTGAGCCCTAGGTCTCGAGGCTTTCAATCATTAAACTTGTTTCCAATCATTAAACTTGTTTCCGTAATGATGAAGCTAAGCCTTATTATTAATGCTTAAGAGTCACCTCCTGAAAACTTTTGTTGTGCAAATGTGGCCTCTCTCTAAGCCAAACTCTGCAAATAAGCTCACCACCTTCCCCCACTAAGTAGAAAATGACATAATTCCCAGGCACCGTGGGACTTGATCAAAGGGAGAAAAAAAGAAAGAAAGAAAGAAAGAAAGAAACTTCCAATGTCTAAGAGATTGAAAATAAAGTAGGTTTCAGGCAGACATTGCAAACTACCATAGTAGGCAAAACCTCAAGCAATAGTGTTCCTGGAAACACGAAAAAATGCTCTGGGCTCTACCTAAGAATCTAGAAAATTATTTCCCCAATGTAACGTAATTTTCCCTTTATTTAAACCTATAATTCTCAAGTTACTTATTAAGTTTATTTTTCAGACTTAAAGCCTCCGGGTTGTTCCTATGCCGGGAAAGCCCTGAAACCCAGAGGTACCAGTCTTTTCAAGACCACTGAGAAGTTCTATTCCCTCAACCCCTAGGGTCAACATCCCTTTCCAGCATGAAGAAGTCAGAGCGGTCATTGTTCAGATACCCCAAAGACTGGGGAAGAACAAAGAAGGGGGAACTGTGACTGAGAGTTAGGAATTAATAAATGATTATCACTAATGAATCCTTATATAAAGGATTTTCTTCTCCATTTTCTAGTATATTATAGAATAGAGAAAAGTTAATACCTGAAATTACTGAAAATCACAGGTCCCGCCCTTCTTTACCGTTATTCCAAATCAGGCTCATCCTTGTGTATACTTGCTACTCTAACAGTAACCATACCACTCCACCCTCCCCGGTTAGAATCCATAAAAACCCTAAACCCTTCAAACTTGGGGAGACAGATTTTAGGCCAATAGGCCATCTGTTCTCCTTGCTATCTGCTAGCAATAAACTCTTGCTCTCTTTGAAGCCCCAATGTGTCTGAAATTGGTCATTATGAAGCACACTGGGCAAACAATCCTGCTCCTGCTCAGTAACAAAACCTCTTCTTGTGCCCCGTCCTTCCCTGCCCCAATGCTGGCACTGGCACTGCTTACGCACAGCTGGGCAGCAACAGCGTATGGGGAAAAGGCCCAGGAGGTTCAGCCCTCGACTTGGCTGCACTACTGCGTAGCCTTAGGAATTTAGGCAGGTCAAATTTTGGGGCTTGTTTTCTGATTGCAAAATCAGAGAGAAATAAAACCTAGTTCATGTGGCTGGTGTAAAGATTTCAAGTAAGAAGAGGAGAATACTTCACACATGGGCTCAATCCCTTTCTTCTAATCTTGATTTCTGAGTAGGTAATGCAGCCTTTCACTTTCAATGAATCTCATATCTTCCATTTAAACAAAAAACCCAAAAATCAAAATAAATCAAAATAAGGAATTTCCTTAAAAAAAAAAGAAAAAGAACCACCCATAAAGCTCACTTAATTCTTAAATCCTCCCAAGAGATTCCAATGGCAGCTGATACTACAAAGGGGGTGTATTACTTTTCTTCTTTTTATGTAGAGAAAAGGCAAATATATTCCCAGAGAATAAACAAAATAATTTCACCCTAATATAAGTCTTTTTCAAAATAAAACATGTTCTTAAGTCACGAAAGAAAAGCAGCACTGCACCATCATGCAAAGTCTGAACATATTCACTGTCACTCCCGCTGAAATGCACCCTCAGGTGAGAGAGGATGGAAGTGGTAAGAGAGTGAGCAGGGGAAACTTCAGTTTTCCTGATTGCCCTGAGGCCACCCCCTTGCCTCTGAAGGTGGTGAGCAACCTTCCGGGGCCCTCCAACCAGGACTTTGCTCACCTGGCGTTGCCCTGTGAGGAGGGTCAGCTAGTGCTGCCTCACTGATTGAGGCTGGGAAGCATAAGCTGCTCACCTGTTCTAGTTTAAATTGGAGACCTCATATTGAAAGAGAAAAATCAATACCTGTCTCTTCTCTAGGTAGCCCAGAGCTTCATCCATCATCACAGGCACTTAAAAGAAAAAAAAAAATCACTTTTGAAAATAATTTATCAAGCCCAAAATACTCAGTTCATGTAAGGAAAAATCCCAATAATCTAACAAGACCCTCTGGAATTTTCCCCAATGGCTATTCCCATCTGGAATATCTTGTTTCTGTCCATATCCTGCTTATTATTCCCTGGAACACTCTCTGCCCATGGCTCAGACGCTGCTTCTGGTCACTACAGCTCATCCTCCCCTTCCCCTCCTCTAAGCCACAGCAAACACTGCCTGGGCCACTCCTATTAACACTCTGGCAAGGATGGAAAAGTCAAATACTTCAAATTTCTTTTCCCTTCCCAAATTACCCCTTACCAAAAATTCAACTCGTACTTACACCGTTTTTCTTCATTGTATGAAGGCACGACAACAGAGAGTTGTTTGGTAGGTGCGTCCCATATGCTGGGTAAAGTTTCCTTCTGGCCCCTGGCATTTAAGAAGAACTTCTCTTCTTCATGTTGATGAAGGTGTGGCATCTTTGTAGCAGTTATAAATGCAACAAAGGAAACCTAAAAGCAGACATGTGAAAAATAGATACATTGGCTTTTTTATACATTTGCCGTGTTACAATAGATTGTTTACATGATTTTCGGTGGGTCGAATACTTGCTTCATTTTTAGTTCATTAAAAAGGGTCTGGATCTAACTCCAAAATTAGAATACAGGAAACAGAGAATGTTAAATGGCATCAAGAAAATGCAAAGCTTGTGAGAAATTCTACACAACCAATTACCACATTTATCAATAAAAACAAGGAAAAGGAAAATTAAAAAGGAAGAAGAAAGCTATCATAAGAGGCTTTAGTCATATCATTCAAATAGAACAGGTGACCTTGGTATGAATCTTGATTGAACAAACTGACTACACTAAGACATATACAGGGCAAGTGATGACATTTGAACTGACTGGTATTTGAAATTACAGAATGAGGGTTAAATTCTTTAAATCTGGTAACTGTTGCAGTTTCTTTTAGAGAAAAGTACTGAGGATTTACAGATAAAATGTTATATTGTCTGGCATTTGTTTCAAAATTATTCAGAAAGGGTAGGAAGAAAGCATGTATGGAAGGTGGATATATAGGAAAGATTAGCTTTCCGTTGTCTTTTTTCACTAGCTGTGTGACATGAACACACGACCTCCTCTTTCCGACACTGGTTTCTGACCAATAAAATGAAGCTAACCATAACATTCATATCACAGTGTTGCTTTAAGATTAAATGAGATAATCCCTATTAAATACCGAGTACAATACCCAACATATTTTAAGCATTCAGTAAGTGGTAGGTCTTATTATCAGTCCTTGCAAATGGAATTTTGAGTACAATTATGCTCACATATAAATCTGTGCAAGAGACTCATCGTAAGACATCTTTAACCTAGGACTGTGGCAAAAACATGACTCGCTCAAAAACGCGAAAACAAAACAAAACAAAACAAAAACCACCCAGGAAGCCAAGGGCCCCCATGATCTCCACTGCTAAGGAAGAGAGAGGACTCCTCTCCCACCCCGTGCGCGCAGCTTTTCCCATCCCTTGGCAGCTGTCACGGGGTGAGCGTTCAGTTCACCAGCGCTCTGTGTGGAGGGAGAGGGCCTCGCGGGCAGCGACGCCGAGGCTGCTCGCCCGGGAGCCAAGGGCCATGCGCTCGCACCCAGATGGCAGGCTCATCCACTGACCGGCAGCCTTGTACTGCTTACGGGCTAGCAAGTGCTTGAAATGTAACGGAGAGCCTCGTTTAGGGAGTCCAGACCCGGCGCGGGGCCCACTACACCCCATGCGCTCGGGGGTCGCGGCGGCGGCAGGCGCCTCCGGGGGGCGGGTGGGGTCGTCCCGACGCCCAAGGGAGCCGGAGCCCCCAAGGGGGTAGGGGCCCGAGGAAGGAGGGCGAAGCTCCAGGTCCAAGCTCGGGGAGGCCTGACGCAAACGGTGCGCCGGGAGCGCGCGGGGAAGACCGCCTCGGGAGCCCGCGCCTCACCAGCACCAGCGCCGCAGCCGCCACAGTCGCGCCGAGCACCGCCAGCTGCAGCAGGAGCGGCGCCATCTCCCGAGGCCAGAGCGCCGCGCACGCGCGGAAGGGCCGCCACGCATCTCGCTCCGGCGGAAGAGGGCCGCCGCGCCCGGTCCCCGCCACAGCGCCCCCGCGCGGCCAGGAGGGCAGAGCGCAGGTCTCGTGGGGAAAAGGCGCTGAGGGGTGGAAGCGGGCGTTGCCCAGGAGGGGTGTCAGGGTCGGCATCTAAAACCACGGGAGGCCCACTTGGATTTACGCTTCAGAGCAACGAGTAACCTTTAAACTAGAAGTGTTTCCGTGCGATCTGAGACTGAGCAGCCACTCGCTGCTGCCCTGAAACGCAAACAGACGCCCCCGTCCACAGCGGCGCGACCCACCCCTGCGGGGTCCACACCGAGGCAGTGGGGCGACGCTGGGAGTAGGCGGGAAGATGGCGGGCCGGCGCCCGCACATGCGCATGGGCTGAAAGATGGCGGCCCAGGTTTGTGCACATGCGCGCTGGCGGGCGTTGCTGTGTAAGCGCCTGCACCTGCGCGTGGGAGGGAAGATGGCGGCTGGGTTCAAGTGAGTCTCGGCGATCGCGGACACGAGTTCGGTCGCCTGGCATGTGTGGTGTTCTGGTCTTGCCTCCGAGCCGCGCGCCGCCCCCTCTGCCGTTCTTCCCTAAGGCCTCTGTGCCCCTCCGGCGTGGCCTGCGGACGCAGTCCGGGAGGGTGTTTTTAGTGCATCATAAGTGGGTTCCGAGGGCGCCAGTTAAACTGAGCCACGGTCATCAGCGCATAAACTTGGAATTCGTGATCTAGTAACGTGCACTTTTTAACTCTTAAACAAGATCTAGTCGACTCTTTGGACTCCTTTAATTTCAAAGTAATGAGTCTAAACATACCTCAGACAACTGGGATGTAAAAACGAAAATGTCTGAAATTGCGTAGGCGTTAACAAGTCGCGGGGCTGCGGGTATTTTGGCTCGTTGCCGACAGTCAGTAACGTGGTAGAGCAAATAGAGAAGTGGCCTCTCCATGCTCACTAGACCAGGGAGGATGTGATTATTTTAACGCCTGGATTAAGCCACTTTTAAATATGCCACAGGGCTTTCATCTCCAATCCTATAATTATTAGAGGGGTTCCACTCTTCATATACCTGTAGATGGCAACACAAACGTCAGAATTCGTGCAAGAAACTTTGGCGCTTTAGGCTGGATCAGGAGACCTTTAAAATCTTTGCCAGTTTCTGGATTTACCTTACGATTCATTCACTTACCTCGGATATTTTTACCTCATGTGTTTCAGAACGGTGGAACCTTTGGAGTACTATAGGAGATTTTTGGTGCGTAAAGATGGTTATATGCTTTTTATAACTTTGAATAGCAATATCATTTGCTTCTTTTAAAGACAAATTAATTCATTTGAACTAACGTGATTTAATGACTTACCTGGCTGGCTGTGTGCAAATTTTAATATAAATAAACCTTTATTTAGAAAGAGAACTGTCGCCCTGATGGAAGAGAACTTGGTGAATTCAGAACCACCACTGTCAACATAGGTGAGTACATTTTGAGTTCTAAAACAAGATGTTTAAGTTGCTTTAATCGAATTTTAGAAGTGTTTTTTTTGGGCTTTGTATATTAGTAAAGAATTTCTATTTTTAAACTTTTCTTTTTTATATCTACTGTCCTCTCAATTTGATATATTCTTCATTTTAAATGTTAAGGCAACTGTAAAGTGTTTTTCTACCTTTCTCCAAAACCAGACTTGATTTTTTTGTCTAAAATTTGTTGCAAATACAGAATTTTCCCATTTCAACTCTATGACATTCCTTCTAGCTTATGAGCCACTTAGTATTTCTGCCAAATTTTACCATATTCTAAGGAATCTGAATTATTTCATCATGAGATTTTATCTGTTCAACAATCCTTTGACTCCTAATGAAAAATGATTAATTCAAATTCAAGGACAGAGGAATAATTCTTGAAACAGTAATTTTAAATAGTTACCATTTTTAAATGAATGATTCCTGAGCTAGGAATAAGTTTTCATAAGCATTTGAGACTACAGATGTGTGTAAAGCTGAAATTATATGCAGAAAATTAAAATTAACACTTTATAATAGATAATTATTTTTTAAATGGATTTTTCCATTTTGCCTAAATCCTTATCTTTTCAGGTTCAATTAGTACTGCGGATGGGTCTGCTTTAGTGAAGCTGGGAAATACTACAGTAATTTGTGGAGTTAAAGCGGTAGGTTTAATATGTCTCATTGAAATTTGAGTTCTAGAATTACTTCTGTATATTTATTAAATTATATACCTATAATTCTGTTCGATAGTTAGGTGTCAATTTTTCAGTATTTATTTTCTCTTCCAAAGTGCTTTCAACTATCAGTATTAGATAGTACAAACCAAGTTCAATGACTTATAATTTGTGAGCATTCATCAAATGTACTGAAACAGTTTTAAAAATCCTTACCCCCTTACTTTTTAAGGAAATTGGTTATGTTCTGGGAAATTAAGGTTGATTTTTGGTACCACCATTCTGGCCAGTGATGGCATTTAATCTGTGTGAAATGTGTAGAAACTTTAGATTGTTCGAAAGAAAACCTTGAGGGAACAATAGCTACCATTCATTAAGGGTCTGCTATGTTCAGGCTCCTTGTGTTATTCATTTTAGTTCTCAGAATCATTTGAGGTGCTATTTTTCTCCATCTCTTCTCTTTGACAGATGAGGTTCAGTAACTTGGTCAAGTATACATGTTTATACATAGAACTTAAACATAAATTTGACTCCAAAGTGTGTGCATTTTTGGCTACAATACACTGTGTTTTTTAACCTAGGTTCAGATTTCTTAAAACTGTGGTGATATTTACAAAGATTTGGGTGCTTAAGTTTTTGCTAGGTACTTAACTTCCATTATCTGATTTAACCCTTCTAACAATCCCTTGGGGTAGCATTGTTTTTCTCACCATTTTTACGATGAGGAATTTGAAGGTTAGAGGTTAAATAACTTGCTGAGGGTCTCAGACTGTGAGTGTGGGTTAGTGATTGTGGAGGCTTTGCTCTTGGCACTATACTAGCAGCTCCTAATCTGGCTGTCCTTGTCAACTGGGATTAAGTTCAGCTTCTTGGCTACTGAATCAGTGGAAGAGAGGGTCAGGCAGAAGTCCTGTTAATACTGATTAAAAGATCCCCCGGTGATTTTGATGAGCAGCACTGTGTGCAGTTCCCTGCACTATGCCTTCTTACCTTGTGGAGCTTATCGTGGGGATCTGAGCCAGTGTCAGCAGAGCCCCTGGCACAGTTCCCCGAGCGTAGCAGGTACTAATGATGTACTTACCTTATGCATTTCTCAAGGAAAGGTAAGAGGAGTCTTTGGAAGGGCCTCATGTAATTGACTGCAGAAGTATCTTCACAAGTTTTTATTTGCTTTTATAGGAATTTGCAGCACCACCAACAGATGCCCCTGATAAAGGATATGTTGGTAAGTTAAATGACTATGTAATTTTTTTTAAAAATAATGTTCTCATTCACAATTTAAGACTATGTAATTTTAATACAAATACTTTAACATATTTATTACTAATATTTAAATATTTGAGTCAAAGAAGAAAAAAATTATTCCTAAGATTCAGGAATATACCGAAATGAAGCAATGCTTTGGAAAGGTTTCTGTATGAGTTAGCAGAAAAGGTAGCATGGTAGTAAGATACAAAATTTTGTAAATTTAATCTTTATCAATCTTGATACATAAGGAATAGAGAAGCAGAATTTCATTTGTAGGGTAGCCCCATAGGTGGTATACTTTCACTTCTTCCTTTCCAATTTGGATGCGTTTTCTTTTTCTTGCCTAACTGCTCTGGACAGACTCCCAGTACAATGCTGAATGGCATTGGTGGCAGTGTGCATCCTTGTCTTGTCCCTCATCATGGGGAAAGCTGTGGTCCCCATTGACTTTTGTCTATAGAAGCATCATTGTTTCTTGTTCAGTGACCAATTTTTATACATTTAGACATGGTCAGCTAGAAAGTAGAATCATTTAAGCAAACAGCTGCCGTTGAAAACTTTTCTCTATCCATAGAGATTCTTTTTTTATACTACTATGCAATTTTATTTGCCGTGGACCACATGTTCTTTATGGTAGGATTCAGTATTTTAAAGTATGCAAAAATGGGTGTGAATACAGTGGTTATTTCTGTTAGGTTGAGATAGTTTGAAAGTTTGTGATGGTTTAAGAGGAATGAGGCCCAGTACAGGTGCTTGCTTTTGGGGGAGTGGGGGATATTACTTGTTGGAAAAACTTAAATTTCATTTTAAGCCAAAGGAGTCTTAGAAAGACCAAAGAGTATGATGGAAAATTCTACTTGCAGAGGCCGTTCATGGCCACAGCTGCCTTTGTAGGGGATTGGTGATACTCTACACTAGAGGTGGAAGTTTAGTTCACAGCTTCACTGTTTCTTTCAGTTCCCAATGTGGATCTCCCACCCCTGTGTTCATCGAGATTTCGATCTGGACCTCCTGGGGAAGAGGCCCAAGTGGCTAGTCAGTTCATTGCAGATGTCATTGAAAAGTAAGACCATTATGATAAAATTTGACCATCAAGTCATTTTCACATAGTATTTTAACCCTTCATTTACTGTATTCTTTGTTAAATAAGTTCACAGATAATTCAGAAAGAGGACTTATGCATTTCTCAAGGAAAGGTAAGAGGAGTAAAGCAGCAATGAGCTTTTATTAATTCTCAAGTGTTTTTTTGTATGTGTGCGGGGGGGGGGGGAGTGAAAAGGGGAATTAAGTGAACAGACCACAATAAACTTAAATGTGGATGTCTTGTTTTTAGGTGGAATTCAATAAAAATATCACTCTTACTCTGTCTAAATGAACTGTGTAGCTAATAAAAAAACCAATTTTGACTAAATGTTTGAAGAGCTATCTTTTAACTGAGGTAATTTTTTTCCTTATCTTTTACAGAGAATAATGAAGTTACTTTTTAAATTCTCTGTAGTAGATTATTAGTTTCTGATTATGCTAATGTGTTTAAGGTGAATCTACACAGTAAATTCCAAATGCTTGAAAGTTTAGAACTGTTGATTAGAAAGAGGTCTTTCCTATTTGATTATATATAGATTTATTAGCAACAAAGAACCTAAGCATTTCAAGCATTAGTTTCTATGGGAAACTCAACATTTTGAGTTTCACCTGGGGCTTTCAAAAATGTGTCCCTTAGCTGCTAGCCTAGTAACAGGAACAGAAATGCCTTCTATATCCTTGCCCCCCCCACCCCGAAGTAAATGGAGATGTTCCAGTTACTTGTCAGCTTACACGGTACCTATTCAGTAATTTCTTTTGGTTACCTATTTGTAAAGTAAAGTATTAACTTTGAGCTATATTACTTGTCTAACCAAAAGTGCTGTGTTCATGAAACTGCAGATAGCAGTTCTGCCCATCAGAAGACTTGTAATTCTTTTTGTGTAAACTGTATTTTAGCTTGCTTGGGTTCTGTACTGTGATCTCATTTGCCTCGACTATGATGGAAACATTTTGGATGCCTGTACCTTTGCTTTGTTAGCGGCTTTAAAAGATGGTAAGCAACCTTAACAATAAAAGGCAATCTTTGTACTTAAATGGATCAGAATTTTGACTTTATGCTTTGTGAAACTTATGTACTTTCTCAATAAACTTTTAAAGGCTTTTGCTAAGTTTTGGCTATCATTCATGTGTTTTAAGTGACCATTATACTAACATGACTTTTCAACTAAGAAGTTTTATAGTCTCTAACTGAATGCCTTTTAGAATGCTGCCTCAAAGGCTACACTCCTGTGGGGCTGGGACTGCATTCCTCCCAAGTAGATTTAATATGGGGAGAGGAGTTTTAAGTACAGTGGAGATTTCGAAAGCATTCTCGGCATGTTTTGCTTTGTGATGTTGCCAAAAGGAGTGGCATGAGTTCTGTTGTTTTAATTGTGGGACCAATAGTTTCCTCTTTTAACAGTATGATCTTTCTTAGTAAGAAGTCTAGTTAGGCTGATTAGTGGATTTCAGTGACTCGTGCATGTTCCCTACCATTACATTGCCAAGTTTGATGATTTAACCAATCAGAGATAGAAAACATTAAGGACTCAGTTTGTTCCTGGCTCCTTCTCTGTGAAATCTGCTCATCCATAAAATGGGGGTGGTGGCAGCTACTTTAAAAGGAGTATTGTTGATTAAATGAAGTAACCAAAATGTGAAAATGCTTCAACCAGTACTTGACATATAGAGAGCAGCTAAATGTTTTCTAATCTACTTGTACTTATTTTGACTTTTTAAAACTTTAATGAAGTTTTAAACTAAGCAGGCATGTTGGATGTTCTGAAAAAAAAATTTTTTTAAAATCTATTATATTTTTATTCTAAAGGTTAATTTTTAAAAGAAGAATGCTTCAGGTCAAGTTAGGGGAAAAGTGAATTTAAAAAAATGTGACATCTGCTACTCACACTGGAGTGACTTGGCTTCACGTTTGTCATCTTTTAGTACAGTTGCCTGAAGTTACTATAAATGAAGAAACTGCTTTAGCAGAAGTTAATTTAAAGAAGAAGAGTCATTTGAATATTAAAACTCATCCAGTTGCAACTTCCTTTGCTGTATTTGATGAGTAAGTTAATCAAACGTCTAACACAACTTAATTTAAGGTGATGGATTGCTATTCAGCTTCTTTGTTGCCCATAGATCTAGTGTGCTTCAGACACCTGAGCTTATGCCTTTTGACCTTGCAGTTTTCTAGCCAGCCCTTACACTTCCAGAAGTCCTCATTTGGATGAGCAGCACTATGCTCAGCTTCTTTCCTTGGTTCATTTATTCCTGTGGAGTGTTAGTTTTCAATTATTTTTACTAAAGATTTACCTGAGGCCATTGTTTGCATTTGCCAAGGGCTTCAATATAATCACAAATTGAAGGCAAAGATATCTTAGAAGTTGTAAAGTTTTAAGTTGTTCCTAATGTCTCTGGTTTCCTGTCACTTCTATTCTAGATTCTTGTATCTGCTATCAATACCTAATAAAAGTTTAGTATTCTTTAAAAAATAAAATTTGTTCCATGGACTGATAAATTACACTTTTTATTTAACAGCACTTTACTCATAGTTGACCCTACTGGAGAGGAGGAGCATCTGGCCACTGGAACGTTAACAATAGTCATGGATGAGGAGGGCAAGCTGTGCTGTCTTCACAAACCAGGCATGTTCCACCTTCAGTCCTGATAGGTGTAGGTGACACTCAATGAGCTTTTTTTATTAGGGAGGACCATGTGGGAAGTTTCGTTGTTTACCTAAAGAAAGCTTCTTGGAGTTTCATTGCCACATCCAATTCCTTCCTTTTATGTTATCAGTGGTTCTCAAACTTTGGCTTGAACCAGAATCTCTTGCAGGTCTTGTTAAAACACATGATGCTGCCAATCTTGAGACCATGCCCTGCAACATATTATCCTTATTTTTTTTCAACTTGACATTGATCTTTTACAAAGTAAGGTAACTGAGAGATTTAAAAGTGTTGGTACAATAATTGATTTTTCAGGTGGAAGTGGGCTGACTGGAGCTAAACTTCAGGACTGTATGAGCCGAGCAGTTACAAGACACAGAGAAGTTAAAAAATTGATGGATGAAGTAATTCAGAGTATGAAACCCAAATGAACTACCACATTTTCAAAACAGATTTGTAAAAATTGTATTTTGTGCACAAACCTTTTATACTAAATAAATATTAAAACTACATTCTTCTGAAAGATGCTTCTCGTATTTCTTAGGTTGCTTCCACATATGTTATATACAGTGAAACCATTTTTTAAAAGCAATGACATAGGCAAACCAACCCTAGCTCCTCAAACATTTCCCTGTTTTTATTTTTAAAAACCATAGGATTGTGCTTCTGTATAAAGTTTATACATCTAGTAATGTAAAATACTGAAACATTAAAATAAAAAAGACAACTCAGAATCCCTTTGATTCAATGCTCATGTTTAAAAAAAAAAAAAAAAAACTCAGAATTTAGGGGTGGTTGGCGTGCCTCTCTTCAGTTTACTTTTTGACTGGCTGCCTGTATGCCGGTGACGATGTAGCTGAGCTGTTTGTGCTGCTGCTGCTGCCATAGCCATTTGATGCTGCAAGAATCGCAACTGCTGCCAAAGGGAGGGAAAAAAAAATCAAGTTATGTTAAATGTGGGCAAGGATGAAAAGGTGCTTTTCCTGAGAGTGATGAAAACAAAACTGAAAGGGAGAAAGCACCAAGATAAAAAGGACTATACCACACTGAGACAATGCAGTCAAACAGCACCAGTGGCACAGAAGCCTGCTGAGGGCTTGAAAAACGATTCTTAGCAAACGTTTCAAAATTATTTGTTACTTTGCCCTGCCAGTCTATATTGCAGTAACTCAGCAACTTCAGTTACCATTTTGTTGAATGATAGTTGACAGCAATATAAAACCACCTAAATATAAAGTCAACTATAATATGCTAATTTACTTGCTAAAATAATGGAATAACATTTTTTCTAAATAAACATTGCATTTACTAATAGGAACACTGGTATACTTGCCTTTTTCTGCAGTACATTATTAAAAAGTTAACAATTGGCACTTAGAACAATCTCTTTCAAATATAGTGGAATCTAGAAAAGTGTTTGGTAATGTGCCACCAGCACTTCATGGAAAGATTTTAAATTCAGAAGAGTACAGCTCAAATGTACAAAATATAATCAGTGCTCCAAGTTGACCGGCTAAAATATCGGACTTCTAAATAAAATTTCCGGTATTATTTACCAATCACTGTGTAGTCTTAACGGACAGTAGAATAATGCTAAAGCAAGGTACTTTGAGGTCCTTTTGGAGCTGAATATGTTATCTTAAGAACTGGGATCAGAGTGAAGTTGCTGGATTACTTGTGTCTGCTGCTGCTGCTGCTGCTGAAAGGCAGAGGAGAGCTGGAGTCTCTGCAGAGGGAGGCTTTGCTCAGGTCTGGTCTCGGCAGAGCCAAGCTGAGACAGCACTAAGAGGAGAAGGGAAAGCAGGCCAGTCAGAGGGTTTGAAGGCTACCAAGGGTTAGAAAAGGACAACACAGAAAATGAAACAGGAAAGTTACCAATAGGATTAATCTTAAGTATCAAATCACAGACATTTCAGAATAAATTTAGTATAGTCTCCTGTTAGTTGAGGAACTAACTTTCTGATGGGGGAAGAAAAGGGGGTGCACACGTGCCGAAACACTATCTCCTCACCCTCTTGCATCTCAGTGAAATTTTATACTAGTGCTAGTCTGTATAGAAGTCTCTCCTTCACAGTGCAAAATATGGTACGTTATTTTTTAAAATATAACCAGTGAAGTGGGACTAAAGAGATGGGAGAAACCCAAACTACCATGAGGACAGAACTAGGAGAAAGATGAGTTCTTTAAACAAGAGACGTTGCAATGGACATCAGGACTATACCATTAATAATAAAGGTTGTGTAGGGATTGCACATTATTAGTTTTTGAGCTTTGTGGGACCACCAAAATCAGTTCAACCCCCCCTCATCACACAGATGAGGAAATTTAAGGTCCAGATGGTCTGAGTGACTTAGTCACCCAGGTAATTACTGGCAGGTCTGGAGCTAGAAACATTCTCAACCCAGGGTTCTTTCTAATAAATGACACTAAAGCTATTTTAGGCAATTTGTAAGGTGGCAAAGGGAATATAGTTATAAATTTCCATTTGAAAATTCACTAGCTTTAAATTAGAACAACTTCATTAAGAGGTACTTATTTCCAAAACAAAGACCTTGATTATTCTCTCCTAAAGGACTTCTAAATTCAGACACTAAAGATATATGGGAATCTAAAAGCATCCATTAAGCCCACAGGGCTAACTCAAAATGTTGACAACATGCTCACTTGTTCAATCCTCAAACCGTCAGAGCTTTCTTATACATGTGGCTTACTGATTTTAATTGGATGTAAAGTAAGAATTATTGCCTTTAATTGACAAGACAATTTTCACTGAAGGTAAAGTTTTGGGTCAACACTTATTGCCAGAAGTGGTGACCATTTAGTTCAGTCTTGTTTTTGACAAATAATAAAAGTGATTACAAAAGCTATGCTTCTAACGAACCATTAAGATTTATTTCACGCAACTAAAGACTAGCAGAATGAGACAAAAGAGTATACAGTCTACAATAATGTAGTCTCAAAACCCTGAAAAACGTGAGTTATCATTAATAACTTAAGATGGACTACTGGCCAACAGTGAAAACACATTTTGGTAGCTTCTCGGTAAGCTGGATAACTTTAAAATTTTGCCAGTGAGCTATAAAAAGAGGTAAGACTATAACTGCTGTTAATATATGTAAATCAAAGCTCTCATATTGACTTAACTGCCAAGGAAATTAATGAAAACAATTTCAGAGGGCCATCAATTAACTGATTAATAATCCACAAATTAAAGACTTTATTTATTCCTAGTCACTGTTACATGAGAAGGAAAAAAAAAAAAAATTTGTAAGATCCCAAATTGAGTAGCTACTTTCCATTTAGTAATAACATAGGAAGCCATGAAGATACCTACCAGCTGCCTGGGACTGCATGAAACTCCCTACTCCAGTGAGGTTAATCACAGCGGCAGCCTGCTGGGCAGATAAGGCCTGCTCCTGGCTGGTTGAACATTGTTCAGAACCCTGAATAGAAAAATAATAAATGACTTGTGTTACAGGAAAAACAATTTTGAGTTGGTCAAAAGAAGTATTTTTTCCTGTCTGAGAAAAGTTGGAATAAACATTAGACTGGGAATTGTAAGAAGAATAACCTAAGGAAGATTTCAAAGATATTTAAAATCAGCATGGAAACTGGTATTCTGGAAGCAAGAAAATAAAAAATTTTCAGAACTGATTCTGTATTGATTTGACAGTATATTAATGATTCCTAAGGCTTTTATAATTCTTCATCAAAGTGACTTTTTAAAACTTAAAAATATAGTACTGAAACTTCTAGCCAGTATGGTAAGACAAGAAAGGGAAATAAGAGGATTACAGATGGTAAAGCAAAAAAAAAAAACTGTCCTTATGTGCAAATGACATCATAACTGTCTATGTTGAAAATCCCAAGGAATCTACAAAAAAGCCTCCCAGAACTAAGTGAGTTCAGCAACATTGCAGAACACAGGATCAAACATGCAAAAATCAAGTCCATATACTCGCAATGAACAGAGCAGAACAGAACAGAGAAAGAAAAAGTAAAAAAGGAAAAGCGGGTATAAACCTAACAAAACAAGTACAGTAGTTATATGCTGAAAACTACAAAATACTGAAAGCAATAATGAATAATGGAAACATGTACTGTGTTCGTGGATTAGAAGAAGACTCAACATAGTAAAAATGCAAATTCCACCCAAATTGATTTATATAGGTTTAAGTCAATTCCTTTAAAAATCTCAATATGGTTTTTATTGTTGCTCTTTTGTGATTATTGGGGATACAGACAAGATAGTTCTAAAATTTATGTGGAAAAGCAAAGGAACTAGAACTGAAAAAGAAGAATAAAGTGGGAGGAATCACTCTACCCGATTTCAAGAGAATTTAGTGATGAAGACAGTGTGGTACTGGCAGAAAGAAAGACAAACTGATCAATCAGACACAGACCCACAGTAGTACAGCTTACTGAGGTGTGACCAAGGTGCCAAAGTACTCAATGCATTGAGGACAGCCTGTTCAACAGACGTTGCTGAATCAATTAGACTTTCATAGCCAAAAAAATGGACCTTGACCTAAGTCTCATACCTTATACAAAATTAAGTGAAAATGGATCATAGACTTAAATGTAAAACTTCACAACTTTTGGAAGAAAACAAAGGAGAAAACTTTGGACTGGGTGAAGAGTTCTCAGATGTAACATCTATAGCACAATCCATAAGGGAAAAATTGTTAATACAGGTATCTTCAAAATGAAACACTTTGCTCTGCAAAAGACATCCTTCGTTCCCACCTAAAGAAGTACCTTAAAATAATATTAGCAGTATAAAACGACTGCCTTAAAATAACACTAGAAGTTTAAAATAAAAGCCAAACATTTCAAGTTATTAAACACATTTAGTTTGAGAGGACTTCTGTGGAAATAGAAAAGAAATTTCTTTCCCTAAACCAAAGTCAGCTCTCCTGTACTCCCAATAAATGGTGGTTTGGTCAAATTGATGACTTTAGCAGTAATGTCAGAGAGAAAAAGGGTATGCAGAAATTGATTAAACCAAAGTAAACATGTCATCCTCCTATTAGTACAAGAGAAAAGAATGGGGAAGGTACTGGTGATGTGCAAATCATCTAAATCTTCTTAGAAAGCAATACAGTAACAGCTATCAGCAATAAAAATATGCAGCTATTCAAGTCTAGCAATAAAGCCCCTATGAATCCATCTATAGAAATAAAAGCACCAGAATGTAAAAATACTTCTGTATGAGTGTTTATTGTATTGCTTATAGTGGCAAAAATTAGAAGCAAATCAGTCAAAATCATGTCCAACAGGATAAACTAAATGCTAAATACTGCACACAGGTAGGGACTTGAAAGTGGCAGCCTGGTAGGAGCACTGTTTCTGGAGTGATTTAGATGCAGAGAATGGGGAGGGCTTGTTGGAGATGTGGCAGTGAAGGGAAAAGAGGAGAAAGAGGGGAAATGAAGGTTCCTCCACCTTATACACTAATTCCTCCCCTTCCTCATGAACATCAGCATCTATACACACACACAAAATATCAACAAAAATGCAAAGAGGCAGAACTGACAGACTGACAAGAGTACACTCGCAAACTTAGAACCGTGCTCATGAAATGAATAGGAATAGAAAAAAAAGTAGACCACATCACCTTCATTAAAGAGTTACTAAAAAGCAACCCAATAAAATAAAATAAAACAAGAAAACAGGAAAAACAAAACAAAATATAAAATTCAGCTGATAAAAAATCTCTTACAAAAAACCTACAGTGCTAAACAAAAAGCCCACAAAGCTAAAAAAACTGGAATACAACACTACAAATGGAATTATCCTCAAACAAGTGGGGATATGACCAACCTTGAATCAGAAATATAAATACTAAAAAATATAAAGACTTAAGACTAAAAGTAAAAAGATAGAAACATTTAATCAAAAGAAAGAATATTACCAGAAATGAAGATCATTTAATAATGACAAAGGAGTCAAATTAATCAAGAAGACATATAATCTAAATTTGTATGCACCTAACAATAGAGCTTCAAAGTATATAAAGCAAAAACCAATAGAACTGAAAGGAGAAAAAGAAATTTCTACAATTTTAGTCGGAGCCTTCACTCCTCTCAGTAATTGATAGAACATGTAGAAGAAACTCAACGAGCATGCAGGAGACCTGAACACCACCATCCAACAGCTTGATCTAATCTCTATGGAACACACCATCTAACAAAAGCAGACACACATTCTTTACAAGGGCAAATGGAACATTCATCAAGATAGACCACACTCTGGACCATAAAACAAACTTCAACAAACCTGAAAGAACTGAAAACTTACATTTTTAGATCATGATGGAATTAAAATAGAAATCAATTATAGAAAGTTATCAGGAAAATTCCCAAATATTTTGAAATTAACTCCTATCTAAATAATCCATGAATCCAAGTGGAATTCACAGAAATTAATAGAAAATACTGTGAACTGAATGAAAACGAAGGTACAACTGCATCAAAATTTGGGGTAAGCCGTTTAAAAGCAGAACTCAGAGGGACATTTATAACGTTAAATGTTTATTTTAGAAAAGGTCTCAATAGCCCAAGTTTCCACCTTAAGAAACTAGAAAAAGAAAAGCAAATTGAAACTACAATCCTAGAAAACATTCCTGAATCTGCACTTTAAAGGGCCAACAAGAAAGACCCCGAAAGATCAGATCAATTCTGACATATAGTTATAGCTTAGTAAACATACTAGATTCTAAAGACAAAGCTTCAGGGCCTGCAGACAAATGGCTTAAATAACTTAGAAGAGCAAGAGAACCAGATAGGCATCAGAACTCTTAAAAGCAGACAAAGCAAGACAACAATGGACAACTTTTTCAATAAATTAAAAGTAGGTGCAAACAAAGGATTTCATATCCAGCGGAGCAATCCTTCATGTGCTAAGGATATAGGAAGATTGTATTGTTTTTTATTTTAATTAGAGAAGTTGTAGGTTAACAGAACAATCATGCATAAAATACAATACCCCCTTTTACCACCCTATTATTAAGACTTTGCATTAGTGTGGTATGTTTGTTACAACCGATGAAAGCACATTTTTGGTAACTGTACTCTTAACTGTAGTGTCCATGCTTTAAATTCAGGTTCACTGTTTGTGTTGTGCAGCTCCATCGATTTAAAAAATTTTTTTATTCTAGTACCATATATTAGAAACAGTTTTGCACGTGTCCTTCCTGAAGAATCTACCAGAAGATAAACTTTATCCAACCAAGAATCAACTGGAGAAATTTGGCCATTTCAAAATGCAATTCCAGGGTAGGCCCCAGGTATTAGTATTTGCCAGTTTCCCAGGTGATTCCCATATATAGTCATGGTTCCTTCCTCTAATTTTACCCCTACTGCAGGTCTTACTCAATTTCATTCTGCGAGGCAGTGTGTTTGTTTTTGTCTGTCTACCCTCTACCCTAAGCTTCATGGTAACAGGGACCAGTCTACTCCAATGTTTAGCAAAAGAGCTTGCACAGAACAAAATACCGTGAACAGGAAGGGATGGCGATGGGATGAAAATACAAGGGCTGTATTGTCAGAAAGACCTGGGCTTGAATCCCTGCTGCCAATCACTGTATGGTCCTAAGCAAGTTATTTACCTGCATCTGTTTCCTGCTATGTAGAACGAAAGTGACGCCATGCATGGCCATGGCTGTAGTGAAAATCTGAAATAACCACCCAATAACTGATAGCTATTACAGTTGATCAGTGTAGGAAACGTTTGATAAATAGAGTATGTTGCAAATTCTGGTAAAGTATATGAAAGGCTAGAAGACACATACCTGCTCCCCTAGGTGTTGAGGACAAGAAGCTGTGGGTTGCTGAGGCTGCTGTTGTGGAGTGAACTGAGAGAGCTGCTGCTGCTGCTGCTGCTGCTGCTGCTGCTGCTGCAGAGTGTTAAAAATGAGTGAACCACCAGGAAGCTATTAAGATGTAAACAAAAATTAATTAGCCAATTCCAAATTATTTTTATATGAAACAATTTTTTTTAATCCCAAAAATATTTTTGGAGCATTTATTTTGTGTCAGGAACTGTTCCAGACATTGAGGAAAGAGAGGTGAATAAGAAAAACATAAGATCTCTGGCCTTAAAAAATAAAATCTAAGAATAATTACTGTTATTGAGTTTCAGAATGTTTGAATACTTTAATACACAATCGATCCATTTCAATTAAACATTTAGCTATCCAAATTTATATACTTTTATTTAAATCTTCTTACATGTCAACACAAAAAAACAAATGCATTAGAAAGTATAAACAAACAACTAGATACAATCAGAAGTGTATATTTAAAAAATCCCCCAAATTTGAGCCAGCTTTGCCACAAAGCCGAAATGCACAAGTTCTTATATAATACAGTGAAGAAATCTAAAGCTGACAAGAAAGTTCATTAGATGTCTCTATTTAGTTTGGAGACCATTACTTGTTCAAAAACTAAATAAAGTTAAATTTATATTTAAAAAAAAAAAAAAAAGAAAGCATCTTGCAAACTCATGGTCAAAAATTAAGACTATGCTTTCCCAATGAATCAATAAACAGATGGTTTCTCCATTTTAATCTACAAGGGTGTAGGTTTATAGTAACTTTGAGATTCTGCAGCTCAACTCTGTATGAAAATCAACCAAAGTGTCTACACCCAGTTTAAACCCACTGGTAGGTACGCCTTAATAGCACAAGCCTTCCTTCCTTAATCAGTTAAATAATAAATGTAGGGGAAGCGGCTGTGGCTCAATCAGTAGGGCTCCCGTTTACCATATGGGAGGCCCCGGGTTCAGTTCCCAGGGCCTCCTGGTGAAGGCAAGCCCGCCCGCACGGCGTGGTTAGCTGACCCAGCGAGCACAAGCAGCAAGGGGGGGATGAATGAATAAATAAAAATAAAATCTTAAAAAAATAATAATAATAATAATAATAATAAATGTAGCAAAACCTAATTCACTTACAAAGGAATTCTACTCCTTTTAACAAAGACTTGGTCTCAGAGAGAAACAAACCAAATAAGCCAAAGTGATCTGCAGTCTTGTCCGTATGACACAAGTAGACTGTCCAGCAATTGGTGTGCAAATTCAAGTTGCATCTTGTAAAGAATTAAGTTTTGCTCTAAATTCATTATCAAGTCTGCCTGATCTGTCATCATTATTTCTCAACAATTCATAGCTATATCATTTCATAGCTCCAGATCTTTATACTCAAGTGTACATTTTTTCAAGTTCATTGTAGGTAACTCTTCCATTTTCTCAACCACAGTCTAACATCTCATTCCATCCTTTAAAAAATTAAAAGACCTGACTAGCATAATACCTGCAATATTGCAGGTTTACAACATATACTAAATTCTCTGTCTTCTACCTCTCTATGAATATGTTGTCACTAATTACATGTTGAAGAAAAGTCTCACCATACTCTCTTCAGGAAAAGGACAAACAGCTCTTTTTAAAATCTATTCAAGCACAAAATCTGTTGTAAATAAACAATATTGCATGTAACTATGCATAAAATGTCTGAGAGGAATTATTTTGGAAGTACATATACTACTGATACTGCAGGCATGTATTCTCGCTGGTAGGTGAGAACTGTTTTCTGCTGGAACAGGGGTGCTGGAGTCAACGAGTAGGTCTACAGAGGGCCCTGATTCTTTCCCTTTATCCACAGGACTATGCAAAGGTGGCAATAACAGCCCTACCCTAAGATCCTGCACAGACCTCAGAGCTTCAAATGCTTATCTATATAGACACACATGGTGTGAAAAAAATCAGAGAACAAAAACTTTGATCAAAAGCAGTATTTTAGGTTTACCTGGAGTAGATTTAAAGGCCTGAGATTTGAAGTATTTTTTAAACCAAACGGAATACCTGTTAAATAAAACCCATGGTTATAACAAAGAATTAAAACTTGATTACACATAGAAATAATTTATACTTTGGTATATATATAAACACATTCTAAGTATTTGCTGCTTAACTATTTATTTTCTATTCTTTTAAAATACCTTCAAAACGTTTTTCTAAAACTAAGATCATCAATACCAAGATTTTCCCAAAGATCTGGAGCACCAGCTATACATTATAACCTACATTTTTGTGACTGGGACTTCTTTCTTGCGTTAACGTCACTGGCTAGAGAGAGTGGACATCAGGGACCTCATTCGACTATCTCTGCTATGCAAATAAAGGCAATTCCAGTACTGGCGTCCACTCATGCTCCTCGGTGCTAAATGCTCTGAGAACTGGGGGGCTCTATGCTATTTTTATTTTTATAAAGTACAAATGCTAATATTAATAATGCTAAGGAACTTTGAATTTTATGTGTAAGGATCAATACTGAAAGCCAGGTGATGATGTCCTGGTAATCTTGAACTTATTCCTAGCAATCTGTAAATTTAACGTGGAGTACATCTTAAAATAATGTTTGGGAAACTTTTCTGTAAAGGCCAGAATATAAATACTTTAGTGTTGTGGGTCACATATGGTCTCTGTTGTATATATTTTTTACAATCCTTTAAAAATGTGAAAAACATTCTTTGTTTAGACCGCAGGCCACAGTTTGCTGACACTAATAACTCATTAACAAAACAACAATTTGAACATTAATTAAAAATAGTTCTAGTCCTCTAATCAGGTAATTTTAAGAAGGAAAAAAAACAAGAATTATGTAAGTCATACGTGACAGTATCAAAGCCTTGTATAACAACAAACTGAAAAAATATAGTCAGATTAAAACTTGAAAATATTTGTATTCCTTTCGGACAAAATTCTCATTAAAGAAAAGACTTACTTCTCTTTAAACATATATGATACCCATACAATGTTTTATTGTTTACCAAAGGCACTTTCATATCTCTTCATTTATTTCTCTTAAATACAAACTCAAGTCAGATATTTTCACTCCCATTTTAGAGAGGATGAAACTGAGGCTTAAGGGAGAAAAATTAAGTGATTTCTGTAAGGCCCCACAGTTAGCAACGGGAGCCACACCATGTAACTGATAGAGTTGGATCCTGTATTCAAGAGCTAGTCCATTTCTAGGGCTCCTGCCATTATAGCACATTTATACACATTAAAATAAGAGTATTAGTTAGAATTAGGAAATCACAGCAATACATGAGCATGTTGAATGTTATATTCTTTGGGTCCTTTCTCATAAGTCATAGAAACGTTTCTGATATGTTTTCCTTACTATGACAACTTTGTTAAATTTTTCCTCAGTAGGAACAAATTGAATTGTTCCAAGACATTATACATTCGTTTAAAGAGCATTAAAAAGAGTACAAGATGTTTTATCTGTTACTCAGTATATGTAATTCTTACTGATTATTCTTACTAATAACAACTATTATAAAAGCTAACAATGATGATGAGAATGACAATAACAACAAAATGTTTTGAGCACTTACCATGTCACCAGCACGGTTTTAGCACTTCTTCAGCACTGACTCATTTAATCCTTACAAACAACTACTGTTATCTCTTCCATATCACAGGGGTTGGGTGCAGTGCCCCTGTGATCTGGAAAATCAGTGTAAAATTTTTTGGCTCTCCCTTCATACCAGAGAAGTCTAAATTTTTTCCTTTTCTTTGATGGGGTGTTTACATTACCTTATTGTAAAATCTGGGTATATTTATGGTATTATAAGAGAAAATATGTTGATATCTAATACTATATATCTATTTTCTGCATTTCTGAGAATCTAAACTTTTTCTGTGTCATCTGCTGGCCTTCGCATGTCGTCTGAGGCTTCCGCAAAACTCCCCCCAAAATTCCCATTTAATTTCTTATGCTGACCTGCAATGTATCTAAACCACAGTGTGCAGAGTCACCATGTGGAAGGGATAACTGTATATGAAATAAGTTATTACTACCCATTCTACGCATGAGGAAATTGAGGCACAAAAGAACTTACCCAAGTTTACACAGCTAGTGAGCTGCACTACGGTAATTCAAACTCAGGCAGAATCTAGGCTTTTAACAGCCATACAATGCTGCCTCTCACGTGCAGTGTCCTTTTTCAACATACATTTATTTAACCTGGAATACGACTGCACTGACAACAAGGTTACTACAGTTAACCTTATGTATGAAAGGCTAACGATAAAATTTCCAGACTGATAGGCTTACCAAGTTTCTTCACAGAAGTTCATTACTAGAGGTTTTCAAGTCAAGTATAAGCATTTTAAAGGCTTTCAAAATTAAATACCTGATAACTAATCCTTCACGAAATAAGGAAATTAAGTGTCTTAATTACTCTTAAAATGACATTTTTACAATAGCATGTACGAAGTTTTTTAGAAATTATTCCCGATGTTCTGACCTGCTGGAGAAGGTGCCTGCATTGCACCTGGCAGTGCATTTGGGAGCAGACCTCCTGAGGGAAGAAGTCCACTCAGATTTATTCCTGCGGGAGTTATGGCACCAGGGGAACAGCCCAGCATGGGGTTTGAACCACTCATCAATGCCTGAGCTCCACTGCAGGAGAATAAAGACAAGGAATTAAACTTGCATTGTGATAGTAAAACTCAGGTACATAATAATTCCCTGGATTAAAAAACAAACAAACTATCAATCACAATTAGATGTTCTTTCTGTCTTAAATATCAATTTCTAAGATCAGTTTCATTTTTTGCTAGAAAATGATAGCATGGGGAGCTAAAATTAAGTATATTTGTCAAAGTTTAACATATTATTTGAAAGAGTAAACTCTAATCAAGGGAGTAAAAGACGTTAACAATGAGGATACACAAAATCTAAGCTGCTGTCAATGTGAAGTATCATCTCAGTGCAGTTAATAGATGCATCACCTAAAATTCAAACCATACATGTTGAGGCGGCTGACCACATCTAAACTATTTTCTTTCATTTGGAGTAAGACACAATGTTATTAATTTCACAAGAATTTAAATCAATTAAAACTGGTACAAATATCCTTAAAAAACAACAACAACGTCAATGCAAACTTACCACACAGAGCCCACTACATTGATGAAGTTAAGTCCAGCAGAGTTTGCCATGACCTGGGTGGCCGTGGTTCCTGTAGTTGTGGATGTCGCCATGGTGGAAAGAGGAATGGTCGTTACAGGCATTGCCTGGCTCAGAGACCTTTGCTGCTGAGCAAACTGAGTTAACAGAGTGGGCTGAGGGGTGGAGCCTGAATCTTGGGGAGTAGGGGTGGCAGAAGGGGCAATAGGAGTTGAGCTCTGAGCATCAGGAGGGTGTGGGGTCGATGAAGGGGTTGGTGTAGGAGTAGATGGCTTAGGAGTTCCAGATCCTGCTCATTGAGAAAAATAAAAATTGCTAGTTTGTTATAAATGGCCAGTCCTTTTTAAAATAAGGTTAATGGAATCTTACTTAGCATTGATAATTTGTTCTAGTTTTTTTTTCTTTTTTTAAGCAGTAAATTGCAAGTGTTAATTTCTACACATGATACATGAGTGTTGTTACACTCAATTACAATTAAGGATGCAGTATATCACCTAAAGATCCCATCAGAGATGCTATTACATTAACAGTAAAAATATACAGGTGTATTCTACAACAATACCCATTTAAAAGTTAGTTTCCTGCATGCTGCCTTTGGCCTAAAAGTTTAAAGAAATTTGAATTAACTTTTGTTATTTACGTATTCACTAATTTAGGACTTCATTTAAAAATATTGCTTATTTTAACAGTCTCAGATAAACTCTGAACATATTTAATAAATTACATAGCGTTAACTATCATATTTGGCACCTAAATATACATGTTTAATTCCTATAACACATCAAGCTTATCCTGACAAACAAATTTACAAAAAGCAGTAATAAAGCAAGTATTTGATAGATAATACTGCATCATTAACAGTAACTGTGTACTTCGGCTTAAATGTAGAATGTATAGAAAATTTGTTGTGAATGAAGTATGCACAGTTTATCAATTTTTAAAAAAACAAAAACAAAAAAACAAAAACCAAAAAAGTAAAACCAAAAGCTCTTGAGGTGTTTTCTTTTTTAGCTTTCATGTCCTGCAGAAAGAAAGGAAAGAAATGTGAATGTCCAGAAGCTGTCACTCAACCCTTACTTAAAGTAACAACTGTGTGCAGTAGATCAACACAATCCATACCCACAACATAAGAAGTGTGAATAAGACTTTCAGAAAATTTATAAAAGTTTTTCTTTGTGCAAAACAAGAAGGCAGAAAAATTACACCTTTTGAGCTATCAAGATGAAGATGTTTATATCTAATACGCGGCCACTCACTCTATCACTGTGCTGTGCACTAAAACTTTCAGCACAAGCTAGTCATCTACAAAAAACTAAAAAACTGGAATGCTTTTCCTTTTTACAAACTGGTACCTAAAATATCTCAGATATTTATTAATTTGAAGAAATTCTTCCAAACTAATGTGAGAACTCTTGTATAACTCTCCTTGATGTTAAAAAAAAGGATTCAGTAGTAAAAATTACATTTTAATATCTTCAGAATAAGGCTTTATGATCATCACATTTTAGTAAATGACATTTATAAAAGAGTGTAGGAGTGTTTTTGAAAAATCAGGTTTTAGTTTATTCTACCACCACCTCAGAACTAACTGACTTGTTACATTTACGAAGATAGGACTGCCATGACAACTCATGACAGTATTTTTTTCCAAATCAGGTGCATAATTTACATAAAATGTAAAATGATCCTAGGGTATACTGGAGTAAAAAGTATTTTGGACCCTTATTACCATATTTAATGATCAGATTATTTTTTAAGAGTTGTGCAGGTTGCAAGACTATCAGAAAAGTATACACAGAGTGCACACAGATGCAGAAAAACAAATACAATTACATTAAACATGTAGTACATACAACCAACAAGAGACCTGCCTGAAGCTTCTCACAACTTATACATTTTGGGTACACAGTACATTTAGATTTCACTATCTCGATGGAGAAAAAATCTGCTTAAAAAACATTAATGCTAAAGCTTATGAACATTTAATGAGTAATTTGTGACTCACTTTGTGATGAGCTGGCAGGTGACAGGGCAGCTGGGGAAAGCATGCTAACTTGACTGAGATCCATGGATGACTTCCGAGAAAGACTTGGTGGCTTAGAAGTAGGAGGAGGAGTTGGAGATTTAAGAAAGCTGCTTGCCTGCTGTGCAGTAAAATAGTTACCTAAAGGAGAAATATACAAGTTATTTCCTGGATTTGTATTCAAAATTCTGTGAATTGAGTAGATCAAATATGAGTTAAAGTCTTAAAATGAAATTATAATTGTATGGTTATTTTTTAATCCAGAACACAGAAAACTAAGGAATATAAATACCTGAGGAACTATTTCCTGAGCTTGAGGGAAGTTTGATGGGTGGTGGTCGATGTTTTACTCCCTTCCCCAATACTGAAGACTGAACTGACACATTCTCAGGCTGCTAAAAAAGTGACATTAAACATACTTATTAAAATTTTAAAACTCCAAAGTACTTAGTGTCACAGAACAAGTATTATAGATATTACAGAGAAACCTAAGTCCACATAATGACACCCATTAAATAAATTATAGTATACATAAAGAATGAAGACACCTTGAGAAAAAGGATAGGGGGAAAAGAGAAGTTTGAGGCAGAAGGACAGAGAGGTAAGATGATGGCAAAGCTTTCATCCTTCTCTGCCCATCTTCTCTAGAAAAATAGTAACTGTCAAAGTCAGGGTATTAATACACAGGAATTCATTACACTTTTCTCTACACTTTGCTCTCTACCTTTGCGTGCATTTGGAAATTCCCATTTTAAAAAGTGAAATACTAAAAATTAAAGTTAAAAGTAAAAGCAGGAGCAGTGTTGCTCAGTGGATGAGTTTCTGCTTCGCATGTACAAGGTCCTGGGTTCAATCCCTGATACCTCCTAAAAAAAAATTTTTTTTAAATAAAAAATAAATTAAAAAAAAAAAGTAAAAGCAAAAATTAACAACGCCCTCCCCCCAAATAAGCCTTAACATTTCTCAGATTCTTTAACAAACAGGCACAAAAAAATAACAGTGATCAAACATACTTCGGTTTCTTTCCCTGGAGAAAGTTGATTCAGACTGGCTGAGCCACTGGAGCTGTGTGACATCTTGACTGGACATTTGGCTTCATTCTGGACCAATTCCTGGTACTGACTGACTACCCTGAAATATTAGGGGAAAAATAAGTAGGGATTAGCTCACCCTTAAACACAAATTTATTACATATGAAATAAATGTACTGTGATAAAAAAAAAAAGGCCCATCAAAACTAACAGAAATGAAAATTAATGAAATTTAACTTTGTGCTGAAGATGCTTCAAAAATTTTCAATGACAAATTAATGCTTAGAAAATCTTTTTACTAATATACCAATATAAAGATGTCTTTTAAGTATCTTGTTCCTAATAAAGAAATTGCTGGAACTATTTAATAAGCAGCCAAACAAATTATTCATTCACTTTCACTCAGATTCTAATTAAAGTACTACCTAGAAATCACCTTCTTAACTACTGTGGGTATGTGTAAATTTTATTATTAAAAACAAAACTATATTTTAATTGTTCGTTTTGTTCCTAATTCTATGAAAAATATTAAAAACACAGGAAAAATGAAATTAAGTCCCCAATATCTTTCCCCACAATAATAACCACCCTGAACAGTTTCAGGTACCATAGCCATTCAAACATTTCCCTAGAATCACTGAACTTTAGAGTTGGAAAGTACCTTAAAGACTTTCTAATCCAGTGGTTTTCTCATTTACAACTGTGGCCCATAAATATTAAATGGTGTATGTCCCACCAGTTAATGGCATAACTAGAAGTAAGGTTTTATTCCCAAGAAAATTCTCTATCCTATGAGGCTTAAGTCTTTCACATCAACTCAGACCAGATATTCAAGATGCAAATATTTTTACCTCTCAGCATCAGTCTTTGATCCAATAATGAACCTAAAAGGTTTAAAACAACAACAAAAGTATTAAATAAGAGTTGTCTTAAGGAGTCCTGGGATTATTTTTGAAGGCTTTTAATATTTTATCTATAAGTAATCTTATAAACTGACTTTTAAATAAACCAAGATAACATGAAAAATTTTTAAAAATCTATTTAAACATATGAAGCAAAGACCAAGATTTGCCTGCAGTATAAAATAAACAAGTGAATAATTTGGTTGATTTACTGAGTTAAAGGGAGACTTATTTTGGACAAAACTTAAATATCAAAACAAAAGAGTCTTTTAAAAGCATTTGGGGAAGCAGATGTGGCTCAAGTAATTGAGTTCCTGCCTACCACATGGGAGGTCCCGGGTTCGGTTCCCGGTGTCTCCTAAAGACAAGGAGCAAGACAGTGGGCTGGTGCGGTGAGCTGACGCAACAAGATACACAAAAAGGAAAACATAATGAGATACACAACAAAGCAGGGAGCGGAGGTGGCTCAAGTGATTAAGCACCTCCCTACCACATAGGAGGTCCCAGGTTTGGTTCCCGGTGCCTCCTAAAAAGACAAGCACAGAACTATCAGACACAGGAAGTGCAAATGATGAGGGGGTAGAAAAAAACAAATACATCAAATAAATCTTAAAAAAAAAAAAAAAGGAAAAAAAAAAAAAAGTTTGAACTCCAAGCAATATAGTCCTTTCCATCTGCCCCATGGGATCTAAGCCTCCTCTCAAGTAGAGGTGGAGTGGGCATCACTATCCCAGAATCCTCAGGATTGGGGAATGAATGATGGACTAGAGTGGTCTTACTGTTATTCTATTATAGACTTATTGTTAATTCTACTGATGTGGATGCAGTGGCCACTGGTGGTTCTGAGGGGAGGGAGAGGGGGGAAAAAAATAGCTGTAATTTGGGGGCATTTTTGGGACTTGGAAACTGTCCTGAATAACACTGCAATAACAGATAAAGGACGTTATATATCTTGTAATAACTTATAAGAATGTGTGGGAGAGAACGTAAACTACAATGTAAACTATAATCCACGCGTAGTGGCAAAGCTCCAAAACGTGTTCATCAATTACAACAAACGTACCACATTAATGAAGGATGTTGTTCATGTGGGAGGGCTAGGGAGTGGGCATACGGGAATCTCCTATATTTTTTATGTAACATTTATGTATTCTAAGTATTTAAAATAAAAATAAAAAAGTATGCTAAAAAAAGTTTGACATTTATATGATTATTTATTAGATTAAAATGGTGAGTTTATTTAATTACCAATTTGAATGATCATCTGTGGAGAAGCTGAAATATAAAACGTGAAAAAAAAAATTGGTTAATTCAAAGCCCAAACTTCAACTTCACAGTTATTAAATCAAGTAATTTATGAATATAGAAGTCTGGAAGGTAATAAATCATGTAGCATTTTTGTAGTGATTAAATTCTCTTAAACAAATCTAGTCTCTCCCATCAACTTTTAGCTAGGTATTGGTGAGGCAACTCTTAAAAAACCGCCTCACTTCCAGAGTTCACATTTATTTTTTTAAATAAAGGCTTTATTTTAAACAAATAATATAAACCTGGTCTGTACCTTTTTATGCTGAGCTCTTTGTTTTTTTCTTCCTTTCAAAATAGTATCAACTTAAAACTGTTAACCTGTACTCAGTTCAAATAGCTTCTACGTTTTAGAAGACTAGCTCGGCTACATATATTTCTAGAGGCAGCACCACACGAAGCGCTGAGTCTGTCTTTACATGCAATGCTGTCATACCTAGCATCTTTCGTGGCCTTTACATTTAGTGAACTTGCTTCCCATTTAAACAAACCATTGCCCTGAAATACTTCATGGAACACATGAATATACCAAGAAGGGTATCACAGGCATACTTCAAAGCAAGTATAAAAATAATCATATCAAAGATTAAAAAGAAAAACTATTAGAATTATTTAGGTCTACTCAGGTCCACTGCCACATTTAACTGGGCTACTTAGTAAATGATGACTCCACAAAGGGAAATCTTAACTTATTAATCAGTAGGCCATCAGTAATTAAGAATAAAGACTGGAAGCCTGCTTTTGTCTATTACACGCATTTAACAGAACTTACTGGGATGCAGACACCTGGCTGTCACTTTCCTCCTCTTCTCGGCATGGCTGTATTTTTCCATAGTACAGGGGGTCACCAAGTGACTGCATAATGGTCAGCTTTGTTTTCTGAGACTGATTACCAGCTTCACTTTCAAACACATAATCATCTTTCACATCCTGAAAAAGAATATCCAAACTAAATAAATACGTTCTCAAGTAAATGATCAGAATTAACAAAGACCAGGAAATAAATGACATGCTGATAGGAAGGTCACAGAAACATGCACAGCACTGGCACTTTGGCTATGGAGCCATGGACTGCCTCCGGGAATGGGAATTCCAGTGGGCTATGTGGTGAACCAAGCTTGAGAGAAACATGAAGAACTGTGTATACTGCATACACGAACTGAAAATATCAAATACTATAAGGAGAATAAAACATTCTAAAGCAGTTTTGCTTGTGTTTGTCACGACGATTGTTGTTTTGTTGTTGCTACTGCACATACTAAACATCTTTTAATTCACTCCAAGGGTTCACCTAATATATTGTGTATAGTTCTCCCTTAAAAACTTATTACTGCAATTAGAGAAACTTATACAGATCATTTTTGTTAAAAGAGAGAGATAATTTTAACAATTTACTAATTCGAAATAGAAAACAAATCAGAGGTACCAACATGCAATCAAAACAAATAAAAATGCCATTCTGCACTAAAATTAGTTTTTAAAATGGAAATCATTTATATTTAAAAAACCATGAAAATAGTTATTCATTAAACCCCAGAAAGGCCTTTAAAGAAAAGAAAACAAAACCAACAAACAGTCCCAAACTAAAGCAACTGCACTTCACGGTCAATAAATTAAGCCTGACAAAAACGGAGACTGTCAATGACTGCTTACATGGGCTGGCCACACTGTTGGTTGTGAGTCATCAGATTTGATAGACTTTTCCACTTTAGCATATTTCTCCACCTGAATCCACAGACAACAGATATAATGGAGTCAGTATTCTGACCAAAGGGAAGAATCTAAATTCAAAACACAACATACCTTTGTAGTACCACCCAACTACTTATACTTTAGTAGTTTAAGACTTTCCTAAGGTATTCAGTTAAAATAACTGGCTTTAAAAATAAAACAAAATTAGAATCCCTTTTGCCATTAACGCTGTGTAATAATCGCTGACACTTTCCTGGATAGTACTTGTGTCTCTTTCATAAGTTGTCACATTTGCCCTTGAGTCTTTCCTTGAGGAAAATTGGCATGTTAAGGCAAGTTAAGGACCATGATTTTCCCCCTTTGGCTTTTAACAGAACAAGAGCTGTCATGTAACAACAGCAGGGACAAAACTGGAGAGCGTGTGACAATGATTCCAAGTTAGCCTGTCTGGCTGGGGCCTGAGTTGCAGTGATTCTGGCAAATTCCCAGGTGATGCCAGCATTGAAAGGTGGTAATTTGTATGCAAATTAAAGTTTGGAAAGCACTGCTTTGGATATCCAACCTGTCCTCCCAAACTAAATTCCATTCTTTCAAATTTACCACAGCATCTATTCACAGGCCTTATTCCTTGAGAAGCACAAAAGCCATCCAAAAGATATGTGACTTTCTCCCTTCAGCTACCTAAACAATCTACCTCTGATAGTTCTGGCTTTATGCTTTTCACGATTTCTTAAATCACAGATAATGGAGAGAACAATAGCACTTGTGCTAACCTGAAAAGGATGCAAAAGAAGGAGCAAACAGCTATAAGAGCAACTAGCCAACAGTAAAGAGATGAGTGGATAATAAAAAGGAATACAGGAGAAAAGAAACAGTAAAATAAGAGGAATATGGGACCTTTCACCAAAACATCCCTCTCCTGTCTTCCATCATTTTCTTTGTATGTTTTTATTCTTACATGTGTATTATCAAGCAGCAGAGTTCCTCCCAGGGTTCTATGGTTCCTACTCTTGGTCACTGCTCAAGTTTTACTATAGTTTTAAAATATAACCATGTGATGAAATAAGCATTAAGAAACTATGGTGAAATATTATGAAAAGAAAAACAAGACGCATTTAATGTACATTATATAATATACATTTCTCTAGATATTACAATTTTTTTGCTTATTGTTCGTGCTCTAAACACTATAGTATATTAAGGGGTTAGGCTTTTTACACAGCTTCTAAAAATGAGCAGTTGATTTAAAAAAACAACATTTTTTTTTTTTTTAGGAGGTATTGGGGATTGAACCCAGGACCTCGAACATGGGAAGCAGGCGCTCAACCACTGAGCTACATCCACCCCCCAAGGAGAGCTGTTTTTTTTGTTGTTTTTAAGAGGTACCAGGTATCAAACCCAGGACCTCGTACATGGGAAGCAGGCGCTCAACCACTGAGCTACATCCACTCCCCAAGAAGAGCTGTTTTTTTTGTTGTTTTTAAGATGTACCAGGGATCGAACCCAGGACCTCGTACATGGGAAGCAGGCGCTCAACCACTGAGCTACACCTGCTCCCCAAGGAGAGCTGGTTTTTTCGTTTTTGGTTTTAGGAGGTACCAGGCTTCAAACCCAGGACCTTGTACGTGGGAAGTAGGTGCTCAATTATTTAGAGCTACATCCGCTCCCCTTGGTTCCTTTTTATAGATTATTTTAACTCCCAAATTATAAGGTAGTTAACTAGTTCAAACTTAGGAGCCTTATAATAATAATAAAAAGCAATTCATGAATTGACTTACATCCACTTCAGAAGGTACAGCCAAATTACAGGGACTCCGTTTCCACATATCTACACACTGAAAACATTAAAAACAGCATAAATACACTGAAAATTCAAAACAAGGCAAGGTTTTGGCAAAAAAACAAACAAACAAAAAAAACCACTTTCATTTAAAACTATATACTTACATTTCCTGCTTTAGAAATTTTGAGGTCATAATGTTGGCCTGCTTTTCTTTCTTTTCTTTTTTGTAAGAAATCAAGTAATCTCAGCTGAGGAGGAGGAGGACAGTGAGATAGATCCTGCTGTCGATTCAGAGAGGACCTGGAATATCTCTTGAAACATCTAAAATAGAAAAAGAGATCTGAACTAAACAAGGCTCTTAAAAGAAACTCATAACATATGTGGGTTTGAACGGGTAAGCATTAGATGTTTAATTAAACCCCAAGTATTTATAAAACACAGCACGCCAAGCAATGACCTTGGCACTAGGAAAATAAAATCGAACCAGACACAGAATTCCTGCCACTGTGAAGCCGATATTGCAAGGGGGAGACAGACATCTGCGCATAAACAGGTAAACTAATTCCAGATAAAAGTAAGCATTATGGGGAAAAAACCAGGGTACTGTGGTGACAGAGAAGGGTAGGGCTGAAGAAATGCTGTGAGCTGAGACTCAAGATGGTAAAGGAAGCAACCTTGGGAAATTCAGGTATGGAATATGTGGAGAGAGAATTTAGAAAGGTGCTCACACAAGAATGGACTTGGTTGTTTTCGTGTGTGTGTGTGTGTGTGATATTTGCTGTGTTTTGTTTTTATTAAAAATTACATGCTCATTATGAAAATGTGGAAAAATCTCTGCAACAGGCAGATAAAAAAAATCATCTCTAAATTTTGCTATGATTGGAAAGGAGCACACCTAAGAATTTTATCTAGCTCCAATTAAGAGAAAAATCCATTTCTCTCTCTTTTATGTATTAGTATTGTATATTTCTTATGATTCCTGAGAGAACATTCTCATTTGTACTGTTAACCATAGCCCATTATCCACCAATTGTTTGGTTTTAAACAGATGTGGACAGAGATGTATGCAGACTTTCTAGGACTGCCGGTGAAACCTATATACTAGTTTATACAGCAAACTATGGAAATTCAGAAAAATGGATATTTTTTAAACTCCTTCAAATCTGAAGATCTGAAGTGCATGACCCATATAATGAGCCAACTACAACTATAATTGTATTAATATGCAGAGTTTTATTAAATAAAAGATGCCTAAAGCACTTTAAGGCATAACTACAATGTTATAAAAACCCAACTATTTAGTTATACACTTACCTCTAAAACTGTGATTATGAATTCTTTCCTAAAAAGATTTCCAAAAATTAAACTGATTACCAGATATTAACAAGCAATGAAATGATTATTTCTGTTTATTCTTGGTCTCTTCTCAGCCTCTCTGTTTTGGTGAACTGACTACAAACTTAAAGGGAGTTTGTTCTTTAAAAGATTGCAGAGAAAACCTCATTTCAATTTTATAAAGCAGAGATCATTAAAAAATCACAATACTAAAAAAAACAAAATATCAAGTCATTAAAAATCCTATTCCTTCCTCTGCCCTACCCGCCCCCCTCAACCCCGACAAAAAAAATCAGAGCACTTATACTTTGGATGGAAAAGGTACTAAAGCTACTTGTCACAGGAACATCTTTTAGGCAATTACCGCCTCATTGGACGAGTGTTCATCTTCTGCTTGTTGTAGAGCAGCCTGTTTGCAGTGCAGGTTACTGCCACAGAAGGATCCAGACACAGTGGTTCCGCTGTAGCTAAGATCAGCTGGCTTTCAAGCAAAAGTTTGTCTTCCTGCATTGTATAAGAGCATATCAATATCAGATTTCAGGTTTGCAAATATGAAATCATACATATAACTTAATCTAGAAATATTCCCTCGAACTTGCTATGGACAAGAGTAAAATACAGTTATATAGAGTTCCAACTTTAGTGCATACTTTAGAAAACTTGACAGCATTAAGAAACTTCTAATGAAAACTCAGGAATTTTTAAATTTCCCTTAGTTACTATTTGGTTACCTAACAGGAAAGGCAGAATAAATGCAAATACCCTCCTTCCTTTATTTATCAATTTTCAGAGTAAGAAATTGGTGCCCTAGCAACCTCCAATGGTGACCAATGCCTTTTTCTGATTTTGAATAGTCTTTCAACAGCTTTTAACCTGCTGTTAAAAGATTATAGCCAAACTAAAATAGAACACTTGACAGTACTGACGAACTGAATCGCACTTTATAATCACTTTTCATTATTGGTGTCTTCTTTGGTTTAAGTAACTATTACTCTCTTATAGCAGGGAAATAAGTGAACTATCTTGTGATTGGGCACATCATATATTTTGCTGACCCAGAATTGGAGGGTTAACTGGTTGTTCTCAGAGGTAGAGGAAGTTCCCTAAAGCCAAAGCAGCCAGTATGAATGTCAAAGAGATAGGCTAGGACTGCTGTAGATCCTGGATGATAGGAATATCAATATTTATTTGGCATATGGTGTAAACAAAGAATTTCTTATATTTGGAAGGGGATAAAAACCAAAGTTTCACAATGGACATATCAGGTCAGCTTGACCCTGTTACCATGGTCCTAAAGAAACTAAGATTGGAACTGCTATAGTTCCTTGAGGGATTCTTGCATGTATGAAGAGACCCTTAACTTCTAAAGCTCATTAAAGAATCCCAAATCATTTTTTCACAAAAGATGCCAAACTTCACTGATGAATAAAAATATAAGCAGTATCTTCTGCTTCAAATAATGATAGTTACTGTATCATTCTGTATTTTGTTTGTTTGGGATTAAAAAACAAAAACAACTTACCTGGGTCCATTTATGGTTATCACTTGTTATTGAATGTACATCACAGATTAAAGTCTAGAATAAAAATTAAAAAACACTAATGTATAGGCTCACAAATGTAAGAAAACATTTAATTTTAAAAATGCTAACAAACATCTAAAATTACACTTCGTAATTAAACTTTCTTACCTGCATTGTGGGACGTAAAAGAATATGCCTACTTTGGTAACCAGGAGATTTCATATTACTAGACTGCCTGTAGTCACGTATTTCTGCTATGACACATCCACAATGAAAAATATTAACCTGTTTTAAGTGAAAACATTAAAGTAAATGCCATTTTTCAAAATCCTAAATAAACAGGTTCATATAAAATGATTTGGCTTCTTTATACTCCTGCAATATTTCTAGCCACTCATACATTCTTAAGTAAGATATACACTACATAAACCTTCTGAGAAGACTTGTTTTATGTCTATCCTGTGACTTAAGCAGCAATTTAAAGTTGCTGAATGGATTTTTAGTTGTAGACTGACTTTGGCATTGACAAAGGTTACATGCTATTAATGTCCACATCTCACAAATGCTGCTGTTTCTTCTATAGCTCACTGGCCCACTGTCACACTTAACCAACTTTTGTCCTTGTTACAGTTTGTCATTTTTATACTTTGTCAATCACCCTTGCCAGAGTTTCAGCTTCTAGATAGAACTATATTTGCACAGCTAAAATTTCCAAAAATAAAGACTTAGCTTTGATTAATAAGAGGAAAAAAGCTAATTATAAGTTCAAATAACCTTTGGCTAAAAAATTTTTTTCCTATTCCTTTTTTCCAAGTTCAAAGATAGGAATGCATTATCATGCAAGTTCTACCAAACATTGCTTGACATGGTCTCTCACAATACAGTTTTTTTTTTTTTTCACCCATCAGGACTTCTGGTGGATACCAAGGCCTATTTTTATGCTCCTTCTTTTTAACAAATATTTATTTAACAACTACAATGCATGCTATGTGCCAGGCTTGACCCACAGAGCTTCAAGGGTACAGCAGTGAGAACACACTTGCTCAAATGTGGGAAGACAGGCAATGAACATGCAAACAAGACAATTCTAGATGGTGGCGAACAGAAATAAAGAAGGGCTAATTCAGAATGGGCACTTGAGATAGAAATTTTTCCGAGCAGGTACCGTCCCAGCTTTCACAAGAAAGGGCCAGCCATCTGGGACACACCACTCCAGGCAGAAGAAAGAGCAGGTGACAGGCAGGAATCAGCCTGGTGTGTTTTAGTATGGAAAGGAGTGGAGGGAGGGAGAGAATGAGAAGATGCAGGAGAGAACACTAGAGAATAAGCAGGGAAGTTGACTTTTTTGCTTTCCTGGTTTTGTTTTTTAAGCTTAACATAGTTGTTGGTGGAGAACTGTCTTATGGGGTTCTAGAATAAGAGCAGGGAGTTGAGCAAAGTAACCACGGCAGCAGACCATCTATTTTGAAGGCAGAGCTGACATTTGCTGATGGAATCAGTATGGAAGGTAAGAGAAAGAGATGAATTAAAAATGACTACTAGGTTTTAAACTCTAATACCTTAGTGTCATTCTTTAGGCTGGAGAGACTGCTGAGGGAAATGGTTTTGGCAGGTAAAATAAAAAGTTCTGCTTCTGTCACATTAAGTTTGGGAACCCATCATATATCCAAGAAACATACATTGGTAAGAGATACAAGGGATAAAATAACATTTTTAAACCCATGAAATAGGTTGAGATCACCCACGGACAGCGTTGCTACAGAAGAACGGAGGGCCTGGGACTGAACCCTGACACATGCACACATTTATGGGTGGACAGAAATGAAAGAAAAGATGATGAAGGAATAGAGAGGGACAAGGCAAACCTTAACTGCTGGGAGACCAATTCAGATGAGACCAGTGACCTTTGATGCCCTGGCGAGCACTGGTCACCTCGGTATGAGCAGCCCCTATAGAACGGTGATGTCATGATGCAGAGTAGAGCAGATGAATGGGATGTGAGGAAGAGAGAGGATGGCTGTGGACAGCTCTGAGCAGTGCTGCCACCAAAAGAAACAGAATTAAAGAGCTGTAGCTGCAGAAGAATTCAGGGTCAAGGGAAGGCTTTGTTGTTTTTTTGAACAATATATTTGTATTCTGTATCTAGTAAGAAGGAAAAACAGATGATAGGAGAGAGGGAGGTTACTGTTCCCAAGTCCCTGAGGGGGACCCAGAATATAAGAGAAGGGGATGCCGTAGCACATACTTGATCCATTTTAAGAGGAAGATGAGCAGAAAGTGTAGACAGAGATGAGAGGGTGATGGTGGGCTGGTGCTGGCAGAAAACAAAGAGTTCCCATCTGACTGTTCCTCACTCCCTCCTTAGTAAAGCACACAGGAGAAAGGGGAGCGCAGGGCAAGAGAGTGATTACCGAGGCTGGGCATGAAGAGAAGCACAAGCACTGAGGCCAGATTCTGGGGCCCAAGTGAAGGGCTTAATCTTTATGCACATTCAAAGCAATTTCATAATTTCTTGGCTGTAGCCACAGGAGGACTTCCAATTGATAAGCTAACTCAATCTATGTTTTAGTACAACCTAAAGGCTCCGTAACCCACAACAAACCGATGTCCTTGTAGTTATGTATAATGTTTCATTTCATGGCTAAGAACTGCTGACAACCCTGGTAAAGACTAAATATCATTTATCACAAAACTCTATATAGTTGACAAATTAAAGATATTTTCAAGAGAAAAATTATTTTGCACCTGAGATTTTTCCAGGAGATCAACCAAAATAGGAGGTAATTCTTCTGCATCCAAGTATTCAAGCAACTCCCCTTCTTCATAAGGCAGTCGAATGGTCTCAGAATCTTCATTTAAAAAAACATAAAAGTAAACTTTCTGAAAGCGACCAAGCTCATGGAAAAGCCCGGGTGCATAACTGAAGTGACTTTTCATAAAAATTAAAATAAAAGTGAAGTGAATAAAACCAAAAGGCTCTCCTGAAATCCTTCTTCATTTGAATCTCAAGGATGCCTTCACATCCTGCTAAAAGATTCAATAAACTCTATAAAATTTTAGCCCAGAAGGAAGGAAAAAAGCCTAACACATTATAGAAAAACATCTGGCCTGTGGTCAAAGCTCAATTTAGATGTGAAAAATAAAGCCAGTACAATAATAAAACTATGCTATAATTCTCACTGGGATAACTGAAAGTTCCTTGAAGACTGTTTAATCTGCTCTGGAAATAAAGAGTGAAAATTTGGTATGTCATCTGAAAAATGATCAAAATTTCTCTTGGTGTTACATTTTACAATTAATTATGAACACATAAAAAATTCTTAACTAGGTAAGTACCTTCCAGAACCCATAACATTAGCAACACCGTATCAAACTTTCAGATGTGCCCTTAGAGAAATCTAAGGTTATTTCTATTATAAAACTCTATTTCATATTCACATTAATAGATTATTTTAATATATAAAAATTACCCAAAAGGCACTGACTGTTCAATTTTGAAAATATGAAAATATATGGAAAGCACATAAGGAAAACATACCATAGAGCATCTTATGCTATCTTAAAAGACAAGTGTAATATAAATCGCATTAACACTAAAGGAAATTTTGGCAATCATTTAAAAATTTTGTCTTTTATAAATTGACTTCAAAGACACATCTCAATTAGATTACTTTCCAAATGCATATTTTAGGAAGGATAATCATATTCAAGATAATTTTTAATACTCAAACGGAGCATATCCTAAGGAGCACAAATTGGAATCAAAATTCTGTTTTCATCACAAAGTCAACACTATTCTGAAGGACCATCTATCTACTTAGCAAGGTAAGAAATTCGTTTTTAAAAATAGCACAGCCTGTCTGCAGAGAAATGAATTTCTGTGGCAGCTGTTCACTGGAAGATCTTACCTGATCCATTTTTCCCCCTGAGCATCAGAGAATATCCCTCATTTCCTGGGTACAGGTTGACCACTAAACAGGACAATGTCTCTTGCATAACAAGCTTCTCTAACAAGTTCACATTTCTTCTTAATTTCTGCTTTATAAAGAGGAAAAGTTCATGAAAATAATCTAGTATAATATAACAAAAAATGTTATGCTTTAACAAAATCAGGCCTGAATTAAGATCTTTTTTTTTTTTTTGAGTGCTCCCTTCCACATATATGTGGGTAATACTTGCAATGTTACTGCCACCATGCACAGGACAGCTATGTAAGCCTGTGTAAAAATTAATTTTAATCTATTACTAAGTTTTAAGCAAATAATTCGTATCATAAAGCAAATCTGATGGTCTATAAAACAATAAAAACGCTTAGATATGAAATAGGAAACTGAAAATATAAATATAAAATAAAAATATGTAATATCATTAACTGTAAATCTATAAAACATGTACACTATATAATTTTGTTTACATTAAGTCTTATATAAACAAAGAATGTGGGGCATTCTTTTTGGTTCTACTCTAACAAGTATACATTTCTTCTATATTTTACGGCATAAAGGAGATCCAAACAAGTTCAATGGCTCCAGTGAGCTAAAAATATCTAACTAACTAAGAGGAAGTAAATAGACAATTTTTACATAGTCAACAAAATCCATGATTTTAGAAATGCATAAATATCAAATCAAACTTATTTATAAATACAATTCATTTCATGATGAAAGGTATTTGAATCAAAAGAACCTTTAGTTTTGCAGGATCTCAAAAAAAAATGTTTTGAGTATCAAATATATTTACATTTATATGTATATTAAACATATAATATACATATAGACACAAGGCCACTGAACTGTGAAAGCAGCCACAGGCAATGCTGGGTGAACAGGTGTGGCTGGGCTCCAATAAATTTTCATTTACAAACACCTGCAGTGTGTTAGATTTGACTGGTGGACAGTGTTTTAAAGCTCCACTTTAGAATCTTTATGAATCTCTCTTAGTTCTGCGATGATGGATATGCTCAGTATATTAATTGTGGTGATGTTTTCACAGATATATACGTATGTCAAAACTTACAAATTATACACATAAACATATGCAGTTCACTGTATGTAATTATGTACCTCAATAAAGCTGATAAAACTTGAGGAAAACATACCTCAAGATTTATCTGTAGGTCTAAGAACAGTTTTTCCCTAATATAGTAATTTTGGAGGCCAGATGCAACAGGAATTCCATTACTTTTTTGTCTAAGTGGTAAGATGACATTCATTTTTGAATTAAACAAAAACAAAAGAAGCTCAGAGTCCATTAAGTCCTTTCTAACCCAAGAGTTCATAAGATACCAAGAAATCAATTTTTATTACATTTCCACTGTCCATATCTTTATGCTACATAAAATTGAATTGAGTTAACCTGGCCATGAACTTCTGTTATCATACATGAATTTCACCTTTTATTACCATATGTGACTTTCCTGCATGTCCTGTAATAGCTTTAATGTTCCAGGGCAAATCACCATGAATAAATAGGTTACTTTCTCCTGTCCTAACTCTACAAATCACTTCTCAGGGGGAAGCAGCAGCCAAGGATAGTATGCACTGTGGCTTTACTTCTTATGACCTCCCAATGAGACACTCTGTTCCTCAGTCAACACTGCTCCCCTTCTCCTACCTAAGGAGCGATTCCTGCCTGGAGCCACATTGGCCGGGGCTCTGGGTCAGCTACATAATCTACCTGACCTACTGAAGTCTGGCTGGAAAAGACAGTAGTGTACTCACAAAAATACAGATCACTAACCGCTTCTAAAGTAAATCCTCCAAATTTCCCTCTTCCTCTATATTTCAAATATCACAATAACCGTAACAAATTAATATTTACCTTAACTTCAGGCTCTTTTTCACACTCTTCAATATATAAATCATAAAGTTTTTGAAATACAGATTTTCTAAAAAAAAAATTAATAAAAGACAATATACAAAATGATGTTAACATATTAATCATTAAATAACTGTTATTTTAAACTTCTCCTAAATTTTCCCTTAACTTTTTCCAGTTTCCTGGAAATTGGTGGTGGGGTAAAGTTGGACAGGGTAGCTGACTTCAACTTAGAAATTACTAATGTATGCAAAGAATCTGTAATATTACATTTCTAGCTCAGTGCCTAGTAGAAATGCAATAAATGGCGGCTATCATTACCATATTTCAAAGAATCTAAGATGTCATCAATTAATCAAGTATCCATACCTTCCACTAGATAAGTATTTCCTTTTGGGAGGTCTCTGCCGGGCACTTTCAATGACATACTAAAAAAGAAAAGTTTATGAAAACTGCTTGCCTTCTACTTAGTGAGTAAAATATATTAAGAATATCTAAAACATCTATAAACCTAAAAAGGCTATTCAGTCATTCAAGTCTCTGACTCATGTTAAATTATACTTACAGGAAATCTATTTAACTTCTAGATACATTTTACCAATAAATGAAATTTAAACTGCACTAAAACATAGCACAATAGCTCATTGCTCTTATGTGAGGAAAATTATACAGCTTCACAACTGTGATTTCACAAGTCAAAAATATTCTCAAGATCTTCATAGCTATTCAGAATCTGAATACTGTATTAGAATACCTAAATGCAAGAATACTCTATTTTTGAGTTTTTCCCCACTTTACCAAATATTTAGAAAACTTATCAAAACAGGAAAATATTATTTTAGAAATTCTAATAATTTCAAATAATTTTTATTCCACAGGATTATGATCTGAAGAGTCAAGTAATAGTATGATCCAAAAATCTAAATGTTATATATTTACAGCAAAATTATTTGCATGCTTGTTCTGAAATAAGATTAATGTATTCCTTTGAAAATAACATTAAGAATTTCTTAAAACTGAGTCTCTGCCAACTAAAGACAACTATTTCAATACGTAACTTAGTGGCGCCTCACCTCTGCACGATCCAGAGCTAGCTCTAAAGCGTGTTGCTGTGAAAAGTAAATAGTGTATTTGGTAGTATTAGTTATTTTCACAACAAATAATTAAATACACGTTTAACATTTCTAATTATTTAAAATGTGTCTTATTTTCTAAAATGGATCTAACATATTTTCCTTTCTCTCTCCCCTCCACCCCATTGTATGCTCAAAATGTTAGAAAGGAAAAATAAGGCAGTGTCAGGCACCTGATTTTGGTGACCAACTAGATAAGAAATGCTGAAGTGTTTCTCTGGTTAGTGCTTATGGGTCTGATACAGAGGAGGGTTGGGTATGGTTAAATACCACCATTTTATGAACTTCAAAAATTTCTTCAACATCAGTGCCTAGTAGAAATTTAAAAATGGTAGCTGTATTACCATATTTCAATGAATTTGTTTCTCAATTATAAGTACACATCATTATTAAAAGTAACATGAAGGAAAAAAACACTGCAAGGTGTCTGTAATCATTTAAAATTCAGTGATACTAAAACATAAAAGGATATATCTTAAAATTGATAAAATATAGTTAAGAACTACTAAATGTAAGGTTTGAGATCTGCCAATAGATTCTCATTTTTCATCCATTTCTCAGAGGCCCTTATTTTAAGGCAAGAGGGAAATATATGAAGAAAGATAAGCGGTGACTTCCTCATATGTGAAGATTTCTTTTTTAACAACATTTCCTAAACAAGGTTAAGCAAATATACCACCAATTTCTTTCTTTTTTCAGCTTTGTGGTTTTGGCACCACACCGTTATGTTATTTTTCATTTAGAAAGCTAATTATCTTTTCATTCCACTCAGAGGCACAAAATTTTTAATTTCTGAGAACCGAGATACTTTTGTTTATTTTGTGGGCTCCAATGATTCAATGTACCAAGTCGCACTGGGTAAAAATTCCCAACATCACCCGAAACCCAAGGAGAGTAGGGGGAAGAACAAAATATCCCATTCTTTAGAGATGTATGGAAGGTTTACGTGTCCTTCTTTGTCCTAAGAACTGTATTATTACAAAAATAGCCGACCTTTTTAGATTTTAATCAAAGATAACTCAAACATCTAAATGTAGTAAGCAAAAAAAGTCTGAAATTTGTCATTTCAAAAGTTTCAATCAAAATAAATTTATATCAATTTGCTTTAGAGAATCTTATAAAGAACAAATTAACTTGACATAATTCTTGTAAAATACATAACGTTTTCTTAGTTATTTTAGCCATAAAAGCCTTAAAATAAGCTTACATATAAAAAAGGATAATAAATTCAGCAATCTAGGACAATTTTCTCAAGTAAATATTTTGTCTTCTGAAATCAAAACTTGAAAAAGTCTAGTGAGATACACCTGCATAAGTAAACATAAACATCATTCATTCATTCACCACCTCCTTCAAATACTTAGCAGAAAGTGATAAAGTTGTGTGTATGCAATATATACGGTCAGAAGGGGTGGGGGGAATACACAAGATACCAAGAGGAGAAGGACAAGGCATGTTTTCTGAGATTTGTGTCTCAGAATAGGGGTTTACTTGAATGAATGGTTACTCAACATTGTGGTCAATGGTCGCTTACTGTCACTGTCAAATGGTTTTTCCTTTTTAAACATTAGAAAATAGTTGTTTTCCCTTTGTCTTTACTTTTTTAATGGCAAAAGTTAATGCCCAGCCCTAAGTATGTGTGGTAAAAAAGTCAAAGAACAGAAAAGGGCCACGGAAAATGGTGGCCCTAAAGCTGCTTAACATGTACGCTACATGCAGTAAAGAGGCCAGTTTTTAAATTAAAAATAAATAAATAAAATTTTTAATTAAGAGGAATTTTAAAATGAGAAACCTCTGACCCCCAAAAACAATTTTTTTAATATCCATCCTCCTTGTCCAGGATGTGGACTATGGTAAAGTACACAGAATTAAATATTTTTTAATACTTCAAAAGATAAGGACAGATGGATTATCCATGTGACTTGGATGTGATAATTATGTTAATGAATTGAGAGATGAGTCCTACATTATGTGAGAGAAGATTTTGTGTGTGATTGCTAAGTAATTTCCCAGTTAGAATAACTTGGGCAATTTACAAAGCGATTTTTCCATCTATAAGACAAACATTTTTATGGAGGTGAATGAAGAGAACATTCTAAAACTCTGCTAAGAAAGGAACTTTAAAATCCTGTGTTGTAGCTTACCATTGTAGTTTAAGATAGACGTCCAAGAAGAAGAGAAAACGTACGTGCGTTGTTGAGGACGGGCGAAAATCACGTCTTTCCTACCAACCTTATAGTACTGTGAAAGCAAAAACAAGACGCCCATATTACTATAAGGCTATTAAACGAGATTATTTAGGGACTAACAAGGAAAATCACTCGAGGCACATCTATGTTTAGAGCACTTTTGGACCATCTGCACCAATAAAATTCATGGACCTACGCACTCACGCCGGCAAAGTAGAGTTTTTGACGACCGTATAGAAAAGGAGTGATGCAAATCGAGGGAAAAATGGAGAAAAGCTAGGGGTAAAGAATACTACAGTCGTATTCTCGGAGTCAATTACAGAGAGAACTTTGGTTTCATTCCATTTCACACACGAAAAGGGAGGGAAACGTGGAGTGACCTGCGCACAGGCACGGGCGGGCAGCGACTCGGGCCCCTCAGCCCCGCACCGCAGCGACCGCGGCCGGGCGCGCCGCCGCCAGGCTGGAACCGCAGGGCGCTGCAGGCGCCGTGGCCACCGCTCGGCCGCGCCGCTCCCACGCCAGGATGCGGGCGGCAGCCGCGGCGCCCCGGGCCCTCCAACCGCTCTCCCCACCCCCGACGCCTCCCGCTTCACTGCGGCCCGCGCAGCCCCGCCGAGGGCCGCGCCTCCAGGAAACGCCGGGACGCCGGCTCCCTCCGCGCCCCGCGCCCGCTGCCCGCCGCCCGCCGCCCACCTGTGCGTGCCGCCGCCGCGCCGGGCCTCACGACGGCGCCGCCAGCCCGCTGGGAACGCGATGTGCGGGGTCGGGCCCGCCCCTCGGCTGCGCGCTCCCGCGGTCCCGTCCCGCGACCCGTACCCCCGACTGGCGCGGACGGAAGGGGCGGAGCGGCGAGGGCCGGCTCTCGCGAGGGCCGGCAAATCCCGGGGCCGGCACGGCGGGGGCCCGTGCACCCGAGCCCGGCGTGTGCGGGGTCCTGCCGGCGAGGGCCGGCTCTCGCGGGGCCCGGCCCGGCGGCTGCCTCGCCTTCTCCTCGGTGAGGTGGAGGAACGCGCCTGAGCTAAGTTCACAGGACGTGAAAGTGGCCGCTTAAGCATGAAGTGGGCCGCTTTTAAGGTGTGATTGGGTGGCATTTAGTGCATTCACAAGGCTGTGCAACCACCGCCCCGTCTGAGGAACTTTCATCTCCCCAAATAAAACCCTCCAGCCATTGGGCCGTGGGGCCCCGCGCCCCCCCAGCCCCTGCTCTCGTCTCTGGAGGCGCCTGTTGTGGATGGTGGCTGAAGGGGCGTACGGCAGGGGGTCTTTCACTTGGCATCGTGTCCCCGAGCTTCATCCGAGTCTGCCTGTGTCAGAGCTTCGCGGCTTCCCACGGCTGAGGAACGGGACAGTCCACAAGTCGATTATCCGTTCTCCCCTTCTGGCGGTGTGAACCCTGCCGCCGCCAAGGCTTGCGCAGTCGTATCCGCTCCAGTTCCAGTACTCGGTTCTCTTGGTGCACGCCTAGGCGTGGCATTGTTGGGTCATACCCTGTGCTTAACTTTTTCAGGAACCGCCAACTGTTTTCCACAAGGGCTGAGCCATTTGACTGCCACCTGCCATGCGGGAGGGTTCCAATTTCTCCACATCCTCTCCAACACTTGTTTTTGTCCGCCTTTTGGATGACAGCCATCCTCGTGGGTGTGAAGTGGTACCTCATTTTATAGACTGGAAACAGGCTGAAGAGCAGAACCGTGTTTTCAATCCAGGCAGTTTGACTCTGGAACGAATGTGGTCAACCTCTGTTAACAGTATCTTTATTTAACTTTCCATTAATTATCTTAACTTTTGTGTGTTTTTCCGCGCAAGTTGAACGATGCATGCATACTGTTCTGTGCTGTTTTTTTCTTCTTGATATATTTTGGAAAATCTTCCAGATGAACACATATAGATCTGTCACATTCTTCCTGACTTATGCAGATAATTCTATTGACCATAGCATGATTTGTTTGTTAGGCTTCTGTTATGGACAGTTAGATCACCTCACACGTTTTGCTATTAAAAACAATAGTGTAGTGAATATCCTTATGTATAAATCCTTGCTCCCATGTGAAACTATCTGTAGAATAAATTGCTAGTAGAATTGTTGCAGCAAAGGATATATGCTTTTTAAATTTGTTAGGTCACATTATTGCTGAAAATTCCTCTAATAGTTCACACCAACACCTTCAAAAGTGTCCATTTTCCTTGTTTTGTCACCAAGGCTGTGTGTTATAAAACTCTTTGGGAAGCGGCTGTGGCTCAATCAGTGGGGCTCCCGTTTACCATATGGGAGGCCCGGGGTTCAGTTCCCGGGGCCTCCTGGTGAGGGCAGGCCCGCCCGCACGGCGTGGTTGGCTGACCCAGCGAGCACAAGCAGCAAGGGGGGAATAAATGAATAAATAAATAAAATCTTTAAAAAAACAAACAAACAAACAAAAAAAAAACTCTTTGATCTAGCCAGTCCATGGACAGTATGTTTTCGCTTGAATTCACATTTCTTTAATCATGAGTGAGGGTGAGCATCCATTCCTACATTTATAACATTCCCCTATCCTACCCCCATTACTTTGCCATCTATGTTTCTGTCCAAGTGTCATAGCTGGGAAGAATCACAGATCTCTCTTCCCCTACTGTGCTAGTTTGGAACTGTGTAACCCAGAAAAACCTGAAAAACATGTTCTTAAACTTAATCCATTCTTGTGGGTATGGACCCATTGTAAGTAGGGCCTTACAATGAGGTTTCTTCAGTTAAGATGTGGCCCAACCCAATCAGGATGGCTCTTAATCCTGTTACTGGAGTCCTTTAAAAGTGGAATGAAATCGGGCAGATAAGAGAGAAAGCCACAGAGAAAGCAGCCAGAAGCTGAGAGTCAAAGAGATGAGACAGGCTGCCATGTGCATTGCCATATGACAGAGGAGCCCAGAACCAAGGATCACTGGCAGCTGGCCCCAGAGCACCAGGCTTTGGGAAGAAAGCGCTGCCTTACCAATGTCCCAGTTTTGGAATTCTCCAGGCCTTGACAGTGAGCCAGTAAAATCCCATTGTTTAAGCCAATGGAGCACCAAGGAATCTAAAACACCCACTGTCCTGCTGTGGCTGGGTGAAGGGTCCCAGCTGTGTATGTGACTTCTTCCACCTTCTATCAGCACTTACACTGAAATGTAGTCACCTCTCTCCTTTGCTAGTTCTTGGATATGCTTAGGTTAAGATTATATTTCTTAGCTCTTTGTTTCCAGCATCTAGATGATTTTTTGGCACAGAGAGGCTGCCCAATAAAAAATAAATTAATAAAAGGTTGATAAATGGTCCCTCATACCGCTAACTTCCAAACCATCATCATCATAGGAAATATTTGTTGTTTACTGTGTACTCAGACTTTTGTAAGCCCTTTACGTGAGTTAATTCCTTTCACCCTCCTAAGAATAGTACAAGGAGGTACTGCGATCCTGGGTAGGAATCTGAGGCTGTTATGTGGCAGAGCTGGGTTTTAAATCCAAGCGCTTTGCCTCGGGAGACCATGCCCTTTAAGCACTGAAGTTATACCGCCTCTCCTAGAAGAACATTTCCTGAGTTCTATCTCTTCTCAGTGTTTTATATGCAACCTTTCATTTCATGTTCAACCTTATGCGTTGTTACATAACAATACCTAACATTTATTGAGCATGTGCCATGCATTGTTTTAGGGGCCTTACATTTACCATTCAGGGCAATCCTATTATTATCCCCAAAACGCAAATTGCTGCAGGTCACACAGTTGATGGACTGCAGCCGGGAAGTGAATCTTGGCTCACTGGTGCCCAAACCCGCTTCTGTAATCTGCACTGTCTACTAAACGCATCACAGACTTTCCTCCCTCCATGTTTTGCTTTCCCTTCTTACTGTGACCCACAGTGGGGGCGCTGGAGACCTCCCTGTCGGTCTGCCTGCGATGCCTGTGCACAAATCAACCTGTTTCCCTGTGCCCCACCCCCATGCTGGTGTGCACCCTGTTTTAGAGTTGACAGCCTGGCTGCCTGGCTCTGCTCCGGGGTGAAAGTTATTTTCTTTTGAATGCCTGGAATCCATCCTGGTCTTTGTCCTGCTTTCCCTGATGCTTGCCTCTTGGGCGGCTCCTCACAGGATGGGGAGGAGGTAAGGGTGGGCGGGGGCGGGCAGCAGTATCCAAGGAGGACCTGCCTGTTGGCTTGACGCCGCTGCCTGCGGCAACAGGGAGGCGGACTGGCAGGGCCTCCGCCACTGCATGGCTCTTCCCCTCTCCTTGCCGCTTTCCCTACTTCCGCCACCCAGGTCTTGCCCCTGTCAGTTTTTTCCCACTGAGTCCGCAGTGTCCAAAAAATAGTCTGAGCCCCTAATACAAGCTTGAGACCCTTTGTGGTACAGCACATGAACCTTATTGTAGAAGATGGCCTTCGGTTCACAGCACAGTGTAAGAATGTTCTTTCATCAGTTGTGACAAAGACACCACACTAAAGCAGGGTGTTAATAATAGGGGGTATATGGGCACTCTGTATTTTATGCATGATTTTTCTGTAAGCCTACAACTTAAAACTTCTCTAAATAAAAACAAACAAACCAGGAGCAGATGTGGCTCAAGTGGTTGTCCCCCGGCCTCCCACATGGGAGGTCCCTGGTTCAGTTCCAGGTGCCTCCTGAAAAAACAAAAACAAACAACAAGCAAAGCAAACAGAAAGACCAATTGAGGGAAGCCGATGTGGCGCAGTGGTTGAGCTTTGGCTTCCCACATACGAGGTCCCAGCTTCCTCAAAAAACAACCAACCAACCAACCCAATTTGGAAAGACTTTATTAGAAAGGATCACTGCACAGGAGGAAGGGGACTACTGCAATAGGGGGAGGGGGCTATTGCAATCAGAAGAACCCTCTAGCCGAGGTCTGCAGGTGGAGGCAAAACGGTCTCCCGGTTAAAGACAGGAGTGCACAAGGCTAGAAAGAACCAGCGTTGGGGACCTGGGAAGACAGGGAGTCAGAGGAGGTTTCACTCCCAAGCAGGAGCAGCCTCTCCTCTGCGGGAAGGAGCCCTTAGGGTGGCCCTGCTGGCTCAGGCTGAGGGCGTTTCGTTCCAGCTGATCCGGGGGCGTGCAGGGAAGCTATTCCTTTGTGAGGCCAGGAACGGGGGGTGTGGAGGGTCAACGGGGCTCCCCAGCGCCAGGGGGCTTGGGGAGAGCGCAGCCTCGCGGAGGTCGGAAGGCCTGCCTCCCAGCCCAGCCTCCCCAGCAGCTGTTTCTGCCCGCTGTGGCCTTAGCCGCGCTGCCTCCAATCTCTCTGGACTTTCACCTGCTTTTCAGCTGGTGTCCCTCACCTGGTACCCCCCTTCCCATCCGTCTGCCTGTTGGAGCCTTCTAGGTTATCCGTCTGGAACTGGTTTTCTCACCGCCAATGCCCTCAAATGTCTGGCACTGCGTTTTGGGTACACTGCATTTTACTTAGCCACTGAAGCACACATCTGCCTCTCTAGGAGAGTTTGAGCTCCTTGAAGTCAGTAATCTGGCGTGTGCATATTTTCATCATCCAGAATGCATATCCTGGTGCCTTCACAAGTTAGAACCTCAAAAAGTGCTATAGAAAATTTAAATTGCTTGTGGTAGACATTGAGAAGTTGCTTGTACATAAAGTGACATCTTGTGGTACCAGATGGAAACAGTACTGGATTAGTATTTTCCTTGAATAGTTTTCTGCTGGTGTTTTAATTAATCAATTTAATTAAATTATGAACTTATCGATTTAAGTTTCTTAAACTTTAAGGTCAATATGCTAATATTATACATTTAGTAAATTTTGTCTCAATTAAAAAGTCTCTTTCTATCCCTTCAGGGAATTCTTAAGTACTTTGTAATTTGAAAACTATTGCTCTGTCATGGATGATATTTAGCAGATTTTTCAGCTTTTTTCTATAAGGGGTTTTTCTAAATTCCAATTAATGAGTCACTAACTCTTGAATTGTTATCTCTGTGAGGCTATGAAAAGGGAGTTTTATAGCTTTGCATGAAATCCTATGGCAAACCAGTCCTTATTGCCATAGGTTAACCCCACTAGCTGGGAGCAAAGAATCAAGTTTCCTTCGGCCAGTACTGTGTTCAGAAAAGTGTGTCTGACTTTCTTCCAAAGATAACCCTGATAAAGATAGAAAGACAGAGGAAAAGAATAATAAAGCAGAAATCAAAAGCTGGAGAAAGCAGGAGTCCCAATGCAGAATCTGATTTTCTGTTTTTGCCCCTTTCTTCCTCAGGCACACTCAATGTGACATTGGGCCATCACCCTGTAAACATCTCAAGGGCTTGCTCTGACTCACGCTTGCAGTTCTGATACCTCCTGCAGTCTGTGTGCTCAGTGTTCATTCAGTCATCAATTATTTATTGAATGCCTGCCATCCACCAGGCAGGGTCCTGCGTGCTGGGAGATATTAGCAGTGACCAAACAGATAAAAATTCATGCCCTTGGGGAGAAACGTTCTGGTGGGAGAGCAGACCAAAAAAGCAAATAAATAAGAAAAACACAGGTGTGCTAGAATGTGCCAGTGTCCTTCAGGCAAAGACCACTAGGAACTCAGTGTGAACAACCTGGGCTGCGTGCTCCTCGCAGTGAGGGGTCCTCCTGCCACAGACAACCATGGGGCAGCTCGGTCAGAGGATGTGAGAGAGGACCTCGGTAAGAGGATGCCAGAGGGGACCTCAGTAAGAGGATGTACGAGAGGACCTTGGTAATAGGATGTGAGAGAGGACCTCGGTAAGAGGA
>JAKSZT010054335.1:11690246-11730537 GCA_026826555.1 Tolypeutes matacus | reverse complement strand
GGGGACCTCGGTGAGAGGATGCCAGAGGGGACCTCGGTGAGAGGATGTGAGAGGGGACCTTGGTGAGAGGATGTGAGAGGGGACCTTGGTGAGAGGATGCCAGAAGGGACCTCGGTAAGAGGATGCCAGAAAGGACCTACTGCAGGATTTGGCTTGGTTTGGTTAACTTTGGGACAGTCTAAGGAGTGGAGCTTTGCTCCGGATTGAATGTTGTCAGGAAGCGTGGACACATCTATGATTGGGCATCTTAATAAATCTTGGATCTGTAGTGGTGAAGCAGCAGCAGTCACTCATTTTAGCCAAGAGAGGGGGAATGCTTGGTATTTCATGGTTTACACCATGACCTTGTTTTCATCTCACTGTCCCCCCCCCTCCCTCCCTCCTTCCTTCCTTCTTTTTTATTCATTTTTTCATCAAAATATTACTACTAACTATAGTCCCTACCTTTCATTTGGTGTATTTTCCCCCAACCCACCCTATTTTTAAAAAATATATTTTTATTACAGAGGTTGTGAACTTGCAAAAACTATCATACACATGAGTAGAATTCCCATACAACACCCCTTCACCAACACACCACACTGTGATGGAACATTTGTTACAGATGATGAGATAATATCATCAGACTATGACCACCAACCATGGTCCATAGCGTACATTTGGCACACTTTTTCCATATACTTTCATTATCAACTCAGTACATCTTTGGCACTGATGCAAGAATATTATAGTATTGCTGTTAACCACAGTCTATAGGTCACACCAATTGTAGTTTCCCCATGCTTCTCCACATTCCCACCAGCCTGCAATAGTGATGTACATCTGCTTAGCTCACAGAAGGACACTCTTGCATTTGTACTCTCAACCACAATTCTCATCCACCTCTGGGTTCACGGTGTTATTCAGTTCCTAGATTATTCTCTAGCTTTCTTTCAATTGACATTTATGTCCCCGGACTACCCTTTTCAACCACAATCCCATTTATAAACCAGTTGCTACTCACTATAATGTGTTACCATCAACTCTATCATTTCCATACTTTTACAGTCAAGTAAATTAAAACTTCTACATACACTAAGCATCAGTAGTTCTTCTCAATGCTCCTCTTATCTCCTAATAACCTGTACTCTAGGTTTAAACTCCATGTGTTTATTCTTTGTATTTAGTTCATATTAATGAGACCATGCAATATTTGTCCTTTTGTGTCTGGCTTACTTCGCTTAATACAATGTCTTCAAGATTCATCCACTTTTTTTTTTTTTAAATATTTTATTTTTATTTATTCATTTATCCCCCCCTTGCTGCTTGTGCTCGCTGGGTCAGCTAACCACGCCGTGCGGGCGGGCTTGCCTTCACCAGGAGGCCCCGGGAACCGAACCCAGGGCCTCCCATATGGTAAACGGGAGCCCTACTGATTGAGCCACAGCCGCTTCCGTGGATTCATCCACTTTTATCATATGTCCCAATTTCATTTCTTCTTACTGCACCATAGTATTCCATTGTATGTACACACCACATTTTGTTTATCCATTCATTGGTTGATGGACATTTGGGTTGTTTCCATCTTTTGGCAATTGTGAATAACACCACTATGAACATTGGTGTGCAGATGTCTGTGTCACAGTTTTCAGTTCTTCTGGATATACTCCTAGTAGAGGAATTGCTGGATCATATGGCAGTTCTATGTTTAGCTTCCTGAGGAACCGCCAAACTGTCTTCCACAGAGGCCGCACTATTTTACAATCCCACCAACAGTGAAGGACTGTTCCTATTTTTCCACATCCTCTCCAGCACTTATTGTTGTCTGTTTTTTTTTAAAATAATGGCCATTCTATGTGGTGTTAGATGATATCTCATTGTTGTTTTGATTTGCATTTCCCTAATAGCTAGTGATATGGAACATTTTTTCATGTGCTTTTTGGCCATTTGTATTTCCTCTTTGGAGAAATGTCTATTTAAATCTTTTGCCCATTTTTAAATTGGATTGCTTGCTCTTTTATTGTTGAGTTGCATGATCTCTTTATATAGAATGGAAATCAAACCCTTATCAGATATGTGGTTTCCAAATATTTTCTCCCATTGAGTGGGCTGCTTTTTTACCTTCTTAATGAAGTCCTTTGAATCACAGAAGTGTTTAAGTTTGAAGAGGTCCCATTTGTCCATATTTTCTTTCATTGCTCATGCTTTTGGTATAAGGTTTAAGAATCCACTACCTACCACCAGGTCTTGAAGATGTTTCCCTACATTTTCTTCTAGGAGCTTTATGGAACTTGCTTTTATATTTAGGTCTTTGATCCATTTTGAGTAATTTTTGTATAAGGTGTGAGATGGGGGTCTTCTTTCTTTTGGCTATGGATATCCAGTTCTCCCAGCACCATTTGTTGAATAGACTGTTCTGTCCCAGCTGGGTGGGTTTGACAGGCTTGTCAAAAATCATTTGGCCATAGCTGTGAGGGTCTGTTTCTGAACCATCAGTTACGGTTCCATCGGTCTGTGTGTCTGTCTTTATGCCAATGCCATGCTGTTTTTACTACTGTAGCTAGGTAATATGATTTATTTATTTATTTATTTATTTATTTATTTATTTATTTATTTTTTAAGATTTTATTTATTTATTCATTTATCCCCCCCTTGCTGCTTGTGCTCGCTGGGTCAGCTAACCACGCCCTGCGAGCGGGCCTGCCTTCACCAGGAGGCCCCGGGAACTGAACCCAGGGCCTCCCATATGGTAAACGGGAGCCCTACTGATTGAGCCACAGCCGCTTCCGGTAATATGATTTAAAGTCTGGAAGTGAGAGTCCTTCAACTTCACTTTTCCTTTTTAAGATGTTTCTGACTACTTGGGACCTTTTACCCTTCCATATAAATTTGATAATTGTGTTTTCCATTTGTTTAAAAAATGCTGGTGGAATTTTTATTGAGATTGCATTGAATCTGTATATCAATTTGGGTAGAATTGACATCTTAATGATATTTAGTCTTCCAATCCATGAGCAGAGAATGTTCTTCCAATTATTTAGGTCTTTTTTGATTTCTTTCAGCAATGCATTATAGTTTTCTGAATTTAAGTGTTTTACATCCTTGGTTAAGTTTATTCCTAAATATTTGATTTTTTTAGTTGCTATTGGAATTGGAATTTTTTTCCTGACTTCCTCCTCAGATTGTGCATTACTAGTGTACTTTCTTGATTATTATTAATTTTTTAGGAACCACCAGGAATTGAACCCGGGACCTCGTACACGGGAAGCAGGCACTCTACCACTGAGCTATACCTGCTCCCCCATCCCGCTTCTTCTTAAGCTCAGAGTGCCCTTGTCTGCTGTGTGGATGTTCCCTGTGGTTGTTTACTTCCAACGGAATATGGCCCAGCTGTGAGAATCAGGCCCATTTCTGGGTGCCAGAGACTTTCTCTTTCTCGGATGATGAGTGCTGTGAGGAGGAAAAATAAAGCAGGGAATGCTGTTTTGACTTTTAAAGTGAAGGTCTTGGTGAGGTCAGAGGTGTGGTGTGAATCGCCAGCAAGTGGGGGAGGGGCTGGAAGCACAGGGAGTGTCCTTGGCATATTCTAGAAACAGCAAGGAGTTCAGTGAATCTAAATGGTTAGTTAGCAAAGGTAAAAGAAATGACACAAACTAGAGAGTCCTGCTAAAAATAGTGTCTAATCCAGTTTCCCAGGACTAAGGGGCAAGTCTATTATAGATTAATAGATTAGAGTTATAGATAAATAGATCCGGGATTGGACTAGAGTAAACCGGATTGTTTATTTATTTATTTATTTATTTTACTGGATACATATAAGTTTTTTTTTTAATCATACAATACGTTACACTGTGTATTTGGTTCATAGTAATGCTTTCATACAGTATTTGTCCTTTTGTGTCTGGCTTGCTTCACTCAACAAAATGTCCTCAAGGTTCATCCATGTTGTCAAATGCTTATGACTTCATTTCTTCTTACAGCTGCATAATATTCCATCGTGTGAATAGACTACGGTTTGTTTATCCATTCATCAGTTGATGGACACCTGGGTTGTTTCCAACTTTTGGCAATTGTAAAATACCACTATGAACATCGGTGTGCAGATGTCTGTTCATGTCACTGCTCTCAGTTCTTCTGGGTATATACCCAGTAGTGGTACTGCAGGGTCACATGACAAATTTATATTCAACTTCTTTAGGAACTGCCAAACAGTCCTCCACAGTGGCTGTGCCATTGTGCATTCCCACCAGCAGTGAATAAGTGTTCCCATCTCTCCATATTCTCTCCAACACTTGTAGTTCTGTCTTTTTAATAGTTGGCATTCTGATAGGTGTGAAATGATATCTCATTATAGTTTTGATTTGCATTTTCCTAATCATGAGTGATGTTGAGCATTTTTTCATGGTTTTTTTTTTTTTTTTCTCATTTGTATTTCTTCTTTGGACCAGTGTCTATTGAAGTATTTTAGCTATTTTTTCATTGGGTCATTTGTCTTTTTATTGTTGAGTTGTAATGTCTCTTTATATATCCTGGATATTAAACCCTTATCTGACATGTGATTTCACCAAATATTCTCCTATTGAGTTGGCTGCCTTCTCACCCTTTTAACAAAGTCCTGGGAGGTGCAAAAGTGTTGAATTTTGAGGAGATCCCATTTATCTATTTTTTCTTTTGTTGCACATGCTTTGGGTGTAAGGTCCAAGAAACCACTACCTACTACAAGGTCTTGAAGATGTTTCCCTACATTTTCTTCTAGTAGTTTTATGGCCCTGGCTTTTATATTTAGGTCTTTGATCCATTTTGAGTTGATTCTTGTGTAGGGAGTGAGATAGGGGTCCTCTTTCAGTCTTTTGGTTATAGATATCCAGTTCTCCCAGCACCACTGTTGAAGACACTATTTTGTCCGTTAACATGGACTTGGTAGGTTTGTCAAAAACCAACTGACTGTATAAGTGAGGGTTTATTTCTGGATTCTCAATTCTATTCCACTAATTGATGTGTCTATCTTTATGCCAGGACCATACTGTTTTCTTTTTTTAGTTTCTTTATTCTTTATTTCTTTCTAGTACCATGCTGTTTTGACCACTGTAGCTTTGTAATATGTTTCAAGGTCAGGCAGGGAAATTCCTCCCACATCGCTCTTCTTTTTTAGGATGCTTTTGGCTATTTGGGTGCACCTTCCCTTTCAAATGAATTTGATAATTACCTTTTCTAATTCTATAAAGTAGGCTGTTGGAATTTTGATTGGTATTGCATTGAATCTATAAATTGGTTTGGGTAAGACTGACATCTTCAGGATATTTAGTCTTCCAATCCATGAATACTGAATGTCTTTTCATTTGTTTAGGTCTTTTAAAAGTTCTTTTATCGTTGTTTTGCAGTTTTCTGTGTATAGGTCCTTTACCTTTTTGGCTAAATTAATTTCTAGATATTTGAGTCTTTTTGTTACTATTGTAAATGGAATTTCCACCCTTATTTCCTCCTCAGATTGTTCATTACTAGTGTACAAAAACATTACTAATTTTTGCATGTTGATCTTGTATCCTGCTACTTTGCTGAACTCATTTATTAGCTCAAGTAGCTTTCAACCTTTCCCCATTGAGTATGATGTTGGCTGTGGGTTGTTCATATATGCCTTTTATCATATTGAGGAGTTTTCCTTCTATTCCTATCTTTTGAAGTGTTTTTATCAAAAAGGATGCTGGATTTTGTCAAATGCATTCTCTGCATCAATTGAGATTATCATGTGTTTTTTTCCCTTCAATTTGTTAATATGGTGTTTTATGTTGATTGATTTTCTTATGTTGAGCCAGCCTTGCATACCAGGAATAAATCCCACTTGGTCGTGATGCATAAGTCTTTTGATATGCTGTTGGATTTAATTTGCATCTTTGTTCATTAGAGAGATTAGTCTGTAATTTTCTTTTCTTGTAGAATCTTTATCTGGCTTTGGTATTAGGGTGATGCTGGCTTCATAAAATGTGTTGGGTAATTTTCCCTCCTCTTCAATTTTTTGGAAGAGTTTAAACAGGATTGGTGTTAATTCTTTTCGAAATGCATGGTAGAATTAACCTGCGAAGCCATCTGGTCCTGGACTTTTTTTTTTGCTGGGAGATTTTTAATGATGGATTCAATATTTTTAAATATGATTGGTTTGTTAAGTTCTTGTATTTCTTGTAGCATCAGTGTAAGTTGTTTGTGTATTTCTAGGAATTTGTCCATTTTATCTAGGTTGTCTAGTTTGTTGGCATATAGTTTCTCAAAATATCCTCTTATGATCTTTTTTATTTCTGTGGGGTCAGTTGTAACTTCCCCCTTTCATTTCTGATTGTATTTATTTGCACCTTTCCCCTTTTTTTCTTTGTTAGTCTAGGTAGGGGTTTGTCAATTTTATTGATCTTCTGAAAGAACCAGCTTTTGGTTTTGTTGATTTTCTCTATATTGTTTTTTTTTGTTGTTGTTGTTCTGAATTTCATTTATTTCTGCTCTAATCTTAATTATTTCTTTCCTTCTGCTTGCTTTGCTGTTTTTTTTCTAGTTTCTCTAGTTGTTCAGTTAGATCTTTGAGTTTAGCTCTTTCTTCTTTTTTAATATTGGTGTTTAGGGCTATACATTTCCCTCTCAAGACTGCCTTCGCTGTATCCCATAAGTCTTGATAAGTTGTGTTCTCGTTTTCATTTGTCTCAATATATTTACTGATTTCATTTGCAACTTCTTCTTTGACCCATTGATTATTTAGGAGTGTGTTGTTCAGCCTCCACACATTTGCGAATTTACTTTTTTCCTGTCCGTTATGGATTTCCTGTTTCATTCCATTATGATCTGAGAAGGTGCTTTGTATAATTTCACTCTTTTTATATTTATTGAGAGCTGCATTGTGCCCTGACATGTTGTCAATTCTGGAGAGGGATCCATGGGCACTTGAGAAGAATGTATAACCCACTGAGTTTGGGTGCAGTGTTCTGTATATGTCTGTTAGGTCTAACTCGTTTACCATATTGTTCAAGTTCTCTGTTTCCTTGTTGATCTTCTGTCTAGTTGTTCTATCTAATGATGTGAGAGGGGTGTTGAAGTCTCCAATGACTATTGTAGAAATGTCTATTTCTCCCTTCAGTTTTGCCAGAGTTTGTCTCATGTGTTTTGGGGCACCCTGGTTAGGTGCATAGATATTTATGACTGTTATATCTTCCTGGTGGATTGTCCCTTTCATTAATATATAATGGCCTTCTGCATCTCTTATAACTTTTTTGGAATTTAAAGTCTGTTTTGTCCGATATTAGGTTAGCTACCCCTGCTCTTTTCTGGTTACTATTCACATGGAGTATCTTTTTCCAACCTTTCACTTTCAGCCAGTTTGTATCCCTGGGTCTAAGGTGAGCATCTTGTAAGCAGCATATGGATGGCTCATGTTTTTTTATCCATTCTGTCAGCCTGTGTCTTTTGATTGGGGAGTTTAATCCATTCACATTCAATGATATTACTATAAATACATTATTTATGTCTACCATTTTATTCTGTTTTCTTATGTCTTATCATATTTTTGTCTGTCTTTTTACTCTTTTGGTTATTCTTTCTCTATTCTTTCTTCTATACTCTCTTTCAGGCCTCTCTCTCCTGTCTTTTTATTTCAGGTTCTAAGGCTTCCTTTAACATTATCTGGAAAGGTAGATTCTTTTTTGCAAACTCTGTTTTGTGAATATTTTATATTCACCTTCATATTTGAAGGACAATTTTGCTGGATAAAGAATTCTCAGCTGGCAGTTTTTCTCTTTCAGTATCCTAATTGTATCATACCCCCATCTTCTCGCCTCCGTGATTTCTGAAGAGAAATCTGCACTAAGTCTTACTGGACATCCCTTGTACATGATGGTTTGTTTCTCTCTTGCTGCTCCGAGAATTTTTTCTTTAGCTTTGACATTTGACATTCTGAGTAGTATGTGTCTTGGAGTGGGTCTATTTGGATTTATTCTGATTAAGGTATGGTGTGCTTCTTAGATCTGTAAGTTCATTTCTTTCTTGAGAGTTGGGAAATTTTCTGCTATTATTTCCTCAAATACTCTTTCTGTTCCTTTTCCCTTCTCTTCTCCTTTTGGAACTCCCATGACACGTATGTTGTTGCGTTTTGTGTTGTTATTCAACTCTCTGAGCCCCTGCCCAATTTTTTCATTCTTTTCTCTCTCTGTTCTTTTCTCTCTTCAATTTTAGCTGTTCTGTCTTCTGTATCACTTATTCTTTCTTCTTTCTTTTCGAGTCTGCTGTTGTATGCCTCTAATGTGTTTTTTATTTCACCTATTGTGTCTTTCATTCCCATCTGCTCTGTTACTTTTCTGTTCAGGATGTCAAATTCTTCTTTGTGCTCACTCAATGTCTTCTTGATGTTATTTATCTCTTTAATCATATTGTCTTTTAACTCATTAATTTGATTTTGGAAATTTGTTGCATTTTGCTAATTAGTTCTCTCAAATCTCTCGTCTGGGGCTTTGGTATATTCCTTTTCTTGGGCCATGTGTTCCATTTTCTTAGTATGGTTCATAATTTTTTGCTGATATCTAGACATCTGACTAAGATGTAGTTTATTCAGATGCTCAATACCTTTCTTTTTTTTGTAGGGATTTAGTGTCAGGAGTCTGTGTTTTATCACTGCTTTTAGATTCTTGGCTTGACCTGGATTGTTAGGATTGTCCCTGCTAATTGCTCAAAACTGGGCTCTGGGCTCAGTAATTGGCTGCAGATCGGTTTCCTAGGGTCTTGGAAAGGGAAGCTATAAGGGCCAGATAAAGCCTCTCTTACTTTTTATTTTCTCACGTGCGTTTCCTTGGTCTGCCAGCAGATGAAGCTCTTTGGCAGCTCTCAGTTCAGTGCCTGGTCAGAGTATATTTTTTGCAACACAGACCGGATCAATGTGATAGAGCTTCCTGCCTGGAGGCTAGGAACCTTGTAATTCAAACTTTCCCTGAGACTGTTCTCCAGCCTTCTCTGGCAGCCCCTCCCTTTTCCTGGCTAGGAAGTATTTTCACTCCCCTCTGAGTCCTCAACAATCAGTCCTTCTTAGTAGAGAAGGAGTTTGGGAGGGTTATATATCTTTAACCCCTTGCCGGCTCCCAAGTCAAACAATGGCGCAGCCCCACCGGGCCTGGAAGGGCTCCTGGAACACAGCAGACCAAATCTGTGGGTCAGAAGCTGAGTCAGCCTTAGGCTGTGTCCCTCTCTCTCCCCTTTCCTGGGTTGGTGGGTCCCTGGAGCCCCCTGTGTCTATAGTGACAGGCACAGAGGCCTGAGAATTCTAAAGTGGGTCTTTAGTGTGGGGAATGGTGCCGGCAGCAGCAGCTGCTGGTTTCAACTCATAGTTCTGTCTTCGCGATTTCCCTCCTTTGTTCCTTTCTCCTCTGGGCAGTATCCAGCCTTCGCCTGGTGTCCTAAACCCTAGAAGATATTTTTCCAGACTGTTTCAGCTTGTCCTCTAGCTATTTTTCTGGAGGAGAAGAGAGTCCTGTGTCTTTCTAGTCTGCCATTTTCCCAGAAGTCCTCCAGATTGTTTTAAAATGGAGGTTTTGAAAGATTTCTTTCTTTCCAGCTCTGAGAACATTTGCCCAAACAGGCAAGCAGCTCTGTGCTCAAACATTCCCTGAATGCATTTTCCTGGGAGTGATGCCTTCCTAAACAGAGCCCACATCTTCAGATGTGTGGTCTGGATGAAAAAGAATTCTGAATTACAAAAATGCCTCTTCCAATCTGTAGTTACACCTTTCATAACAATCTGAAACAACAGCTCTTTCACGGCAATGCTTTAAACCAGTGTTTTGTTTTGTTTTTAAGATTTATTTTATGTACTTATTTCTCTCCACTCCCTTGTTGTTTGCACTTACTGTGTCCATTCGTCTTCCTTGTTTCTTTAGGAGGCACCAGGAACTGAACCCGTGACCTCTGATGTGGGAGGGAGGTGTCTAATCGCTTGAGCCACCTCTGCTCCCTGCTTTGTTGTGTCTCTCGTGTTTTCCTTCTTGTGTTTCTGGCTGCGTCATCTTGTTGTGTTAGCTTGCTGCACCTGCCTGTCACATCAGCTTGCCGTCTTCTTTAGGAGACACCAGGACCCGGACCAGGGGCCTCCCATGTGGTGGGCAGGAGCCCAATCACTTGAGCCACATCTGCTTCCATCTGGTGTATGTTTTTTGACTCAGGTTAATCTCATTTGAGCATTTCAACTTTCCTGTGAGATAGGGTAGGAATTCTTCCGATTTCATATTAGGGTGAGCCACATGTTGTCGATAGCTGATCATTTACAACCTACAAACTGGCAATTACATATGGTCCAAAAGATGAGGAAATTTGAGAGGTTAAGATGGATAAAGAAAAGTTAGTGGTAGAGGCTTACCATCTCTCTATTTATGTCTCTAGCCTAGAATACTTTCCTGGACTCCAAACTCGTCCAACGTCTCCTCTTAAACATCTAATAAGCATTTCAGTTTTAACATGGTAAAAACCAAACTCCCAAATTTTCCCGCAAATTTTCATGTCAGCAAAGAGCGGCTCCATCTCTCTAGTTCTGGGGCCAGAAACCTTGGGGCCATCTTTGACTCCTCCCTCTCACAAACTGTACATCCTAACCCCTCTGCTTTCAGAATCCAATGAGAATTTGACCACCTCCTACCCCTGGGCCAAGGCACCCTCTTCCCTGACTTGCATCATTGCAGTGGCTGCCTAACAGGTCGCCCTGCCAAAGGTGTGCTTTCCATACAGAAGCCAGAATGGCTAATAAACATCTAAATCAGATGATTTCATTCCTCTGCTGTGAATCCCCCGATGGGGTCCCCATCTCATTCAGCTGAAGCCATTAAAAATCTTTGCAGAACCCTGCTTTATCCCACCCCCCCCACTACCTCTCTGATCCTGTCTTCACTTCACTCCAGCCACACTGACCTCCGTCGTGCACCTGAAAACATGAAGCACATTGCTGCCTCAGGGCCTTTGCACCTCACTATAAGAGACAAGGAATTTTTAAAAAAAGTAATCAGAATAACAACCACACCTTAAAAATAAACTGTAATTCCATATTATTGTCTAATAGCCAATCAGTGTTTAAATTTCCCTAATTTTCACAATTAAAAAAAATTTGTCCAAATCAGGATCCAAGCAAGTTTCGCACATTGCATGTGTTTAATATATTTCTTAAGACACTTTAAAAAATATTTTTATTGTGGTGTGTATATATACAGTTTGCCATTTTAACCATTTTTAAGTGTATAATTCAGTGGCATTACTTTCATTTACAATATTGTGCTACCATCACCACCAGCCATTACTAAATCTTTTTCATCACCCCAAACAGAAACTCTGTATCCATTAAGAAATAACTCTCTAAAAGATGAGGAAATCTCATCCAGGTCCCTGGTAACCTCTACTCTACTCTCTGTCTCTGTGAATATGCTTATTCTAATTACTTCATATAAGTGACATCATTCCACATTTGTCCTTCTGGGCCTGGCTTAGTTCACTCAGCATGACGTCATCAGGCTCATCACCTCGTGGGCGGCCAGAGGCCAGAGCTTCATTCCTTCCCGAGGCTGAGTGAATAGCCCATGGTGTGCACAGACCACATTTTGTCTATTCATTCATCTGCTGACGGACACTCGGGTCGCTTCTGCCCTTGGGCTATTGTGAATAATGTCGCTATGAGCATAAGCTTACAAATGTCTGTCCAAGTTCCTCCTTTCAGTTCTTAGGCTATGTACCTAAGAGCTGCAATTGCCAGGTCATGTGGTAAGTCTGTGTTTAACCTTCTACCTGCCAGACTGTTTTCCACAGAGGTTGCAACATTTTACCTTCCCACTGACAATGCATGAGGGTTAAGACACTTTAATCTGAGAAATTCCTTCCCCCACCACTTTTTTCATGTCCTTTTTTTTGTTTCTTAAAGCAAATGGAGAGTCTTTTATGCAGTATAATTTTCCACATTCTAGATGGCTGTGGTTTAGCATGTTAGATCTGGAAACTAGATCAGATTGAGGCTTGATTTTTTTTTTAGACACAAATATTTTATAGGTGACACCGTTTATTTCCTATTGCATTACATTAGGAAGCTATAACGCATGACTGTCTTCTTGAGATGTAAGATCATTCAGTAGACTCAGGTATTGTCAGCTTGATGCATCAGGTTTCTGAATTATTTCAAATTAGCCACTAGAGGTCAGGGCTTGATTTAAAAAATAAGTACTGTGTGGCCTTCAGAAGGACCTAGACTTAACTTTGTTTTTCAAAGACTTATTTTTTCACTTGTAAAAAAGTGGAAAAAATCTTTATTAATGAGGTGTCATTACTAGGAACTTCTGGGTAAAAAATTTTGATTCAAATATAAATGTTGGTTGCTGTAAACAAATATGTTTTTTTTTCTATTTAATTTTTCTATTGTTAATATCATTTTAGTAAAATGAATGTGTTTCCTAGATCTAAACATTCTGTACCTCCCAAGTTTAAGTCATTTAATATACCGCTTTAACTTCATGCAATATTCTAGCTAAAACGGTAAAACAGGAAAGGCAGATAGGAGGAGAAATACTGGTGAAACCAGTGGAAACAAGGTGGGAGCTGCGAAGGAGGGGTGTGAGGGCGGCCGTCTCCACGGCTGGGCTGCTTCCCAGCGCCACCTCCAGGGCTTCGCAGGAAACATGCCTCGCCATGGCCTGGGCAGCCTGGTGATGCCAAAGAAGATATCCTTCCATTTAGCCAAGCAGCCGTACATACAAACCTAAGAATTTGGAGTAGGGACTGCTGATAGAGGAAAATATGTGTTGTTTGCGTTCTTCATGGAAGGAGAAATTTCACTCAGTAAAGCTGCTATGATTACAAATTACTGGCCAAACACCTAAGCTAAAACAACTGAAGGGTGCGATAATTTCAATAGTATACACATTTTTAAAATTGCACCTTTTCTTCAATCACAGTCCTAAAGGAATGGAAAAACACGATTTCCAGACCATCCAGGATTTAGATTCTGGTACTGCCACTTTTTGTGGCAGCCTATCACATGGCCTTGTTGAGCTTCTTTTTGCCTATAAACCTAGAGCTTCCAGGGTAGTTGCAAGGACTGGGTTCCTCTCTCTTCTCATTGTTGGACTGAGCTTAGTCTCCCTTGCCAGGCCCTTTGCTTTGTCCCAACCTCTAAATGTACCCAGGGTTTATTCCTCTGACCTCTATCGACATTTATTCTTGGTTTTATTAATTTTCCAACTGTTTGTTTTCTAATTGATTGGTCTCCTCTCTTATGTTTATTATTTCCACCTTTATACTTTGGGTTTAAGTTCCTCTTTTTTCTCTTAGCTTCTTAAGTAGGAAGTCTAGATAGTTGACTTTTAAAACCTTTCTTCTTTCCTAATATGAATATTTAGAGTTATAAAGTTCCTTCTGAGTACTGCTCTAGTTGCATCCCACAAATCTGATCTGATATATTTAATTATTAACTTTAAATTTTGGATAGTTAGTTGAACCTCTTTTTATTGATCCAACTAAACTTTTTATTGGATTAACCAAAACTCACCATTCTCTTGGTAAAACAGTGATTTTCCCTGTGGCACACTGAACACACACTGGTAATTAGTACGTTGATCTCTAGTAAACTCCTTCAAATCTGCTCTTACTAATTAAATAATGCAAGCCCCATTTGTTTCTGTACTTGTTATTTCAACTATGTAAGTCAATTAAAGATATGTAAATGCATGAAAATATGAGTGGGGAAAAGTTCTGTTTATGAAAACCAAGTTAATCTTTGGGAAGACATGTTAAAGGGGAATCTTTGAAGAGAGAGGAGAGGGGCTTTGAATTAGGTGTGGATAAAACAACTCCAGAAGAATTCTAAGTTTTATTGCCTGGCAGTAAATAATTTTTTACACCACTTAAAAAAATCCAAAGGTGGAAATCATAGAATATACATTCTGGAGATGCTTTATGTGCAAAAGACAACAAAGAATTCCAGTTTGAGGACTCATTCTGAAGGAAAGGGCATTGTTCCTACACTTACAAGTTTAAATGAATATAAACTACTTAAAGGAGGTGGGACTATTTTAAAACATTTCCCAACTTTAACCTATATTTTTCTTTTTACTTCGACTGCTCTGCAGTTCAAGATTGTGCCTGGTAATAGGATGTCTAACGTGGTTTTTTATGTTTTGGAGCGCCTCAGTAGGAAGTGAGTTCTTTGAACTCACTGGTGTTTAACTCAACATTATATTTTCATCTTTTTATGCATCTATTTATTTATTTATTTTTATTTTTTTTTTTTTACCGGGAGGTCCCGGGGATCGAACCCGGGTCCCTCCATATGGGAGACGGACGCCCAACCAGTTGAGCCACATCCGACCCCTGCATCTATTTATTAAACTTCATATTATGTCAGCTCATTGACATGCCCTGGTCCAATGCTCATGAAGAAAGATGTTAATTTCTCTGAAGAGAGGGATTGAGAAACTTCTTACTGTATGCAAATACATGGCTCACAAGAACAGTGCTTCTGAAAGAAAGTTATCTGAGCTTGTGAAATCATGCCCTGCATTGGGCTAGACTAGTCAAAGAAGAGCTGTGGAGAAGGAGCTGGTGGAGACGAAGGGCTGTGGCTGACCCCCGGTAGCAGGGAGGGAAAAGGCTACATTGAGGTTTTGACATTAAATAGGCAACTTTGGCTCTATGGTAAACACTTCCTTGAGATTCCTAAGCATATACAGAACATACATTTCCCATTTTAGCCACTTTCGGGTGTTCATTACATTCACCATGTGTTGTGTATCCATTATCGCTGTCCATAACCAAAACTTGCCCATCACCCCAACCAGAAGCTCTGTAAGCAGTAACTCCCCCTTTTCCTCTATCTTTTGAAGGGTGGGTCGGGAGGACGGGGAGGGGACAATACTGTACTGTGTGAGCGGATCCCAATGTCCCCAGAGCAGCGACGTGTGGACATTTTACCTTGGGGAAGGGGAAATAAATAGCAGTCATATGAACTGGGCTTGAACTTGTTCCACAGGACTTGCTAGCTGCATGACCTTGCTCTTGATTGCTTCGCTTATTTTGTCACTTGTGAAAAGGAAATCATCACCGTCAGTTTCCTCGTGGGTGGTGTGATGCTGGGCATGCAAGTGTTTTGCCTACAGTAAAGCCCTGAGGAACTTGCTGGTGGAGGTGGTGGCTCTGGGGGAGCCGCCACGCTGGGGCCGCTCCCCTCCCACCTGAGCTCACCTTCCACTCCAGGAGGTGGGCCTCAGCCGGCTCTGCCAGGTCGGGATGGAGGAGCATGAGAGGCCCAGCCCCACGTCGCCCTGCACACCCAGCCCCTGGGAAAACGGAAAGGAGTGTGAGGCAGGGCTCTGCCTGGAGTTGGAAGGCTGGGAAGAAAGCAGCCTTCCCTGAGCTGTCCTCTAGAGACAGGAAGGACGAGGCAGGGCAGACGCTGGAGGGAGCCAGGGTGCTAGGGACCTTCACTTGGCACACGGTACTGGGAAAGCCCCTCTACCCCGAAATAGCCTCCCCATACTCCTCGATGTTTCCCACTCACTGACAGATGGTCCCAGAGTTAGAAATGCGTTTAACAAACTATTTGTTTAAAAATACAAACAGCCCTGGGAACATTTAAGGTATGAGGATATCAAATCACTGGCACCTCAAATGCACACATTGGATAAGATTTTTTCCCCCATTCTGCCTGGTTCCCAATTCCCCCTAATTAAAATTCAATTGATAGTTTTCTTTTCCAGCAATGTTTTCACAAAAACTCAAAACTTAAGAGATTTTATTAAAGACTACATGATTTTATAAAACACTGAAAATTTACTTTAGTACTTGCATAATTAATTTAAATAGCATGAACTATCACAAGATAAGTTAATTAATTTAATTCCTATGGTTCATTCAACTAACAACTATTTAGACAGCACTATTATGTACCAGAAATTGTACTGTAGATGTAAGGATGAAAAAGGGACTTCTGTTTTCAAAGATCAACCATGATAAAATTCTGTGCTTGGTAGATGGCTCCAAGTATAGTGGGGAATGTGGACACTGGAGAACATCTACAATCCACACAGTCTCATCCAGGCAGCCTTGGGGAATTCGGGGGTCCTTTCTCTGAGCACATGAAAACCGGGCATATGAGCACCCAGAGAAAACGGGGGACTCACTGGGCATGCTTTGTTTTGTTTTTTACATACCAAGTCTGTTATTGAGAAGGCTGGGGGGAGACTGGCATTTTAGCAACAAACACAGCTTTAAGCTGGAAGAGATTTGAGCATGTTTGTGCTCTGCCAGTGGCCAGAGAGAGATGGCATAGACACTAAAGGGAAAATCCTTGATTTCATTTAACAGGGCTCCAGGGTGTGTTAAGGAGAAGGGATTACAAAGAGTAAACTAAATTGGGAAGTAAATTACCGTGAGAAATATTTGTGGTGATTGATGGATAAACATTTTGGTTGTGTTTATATCTGGATTGGGGAATATTTTAAGCAACTGGATGTTAGATAATCCTGTTTCCCAAAGCAGTAATGTTCTCCAAATTTGTATAGCAACCTAAAGAAGTCAAACAAAGGTACGTTGCCAACATGAGACTGAATCAGGTATTCTTTTGTGTCACAGCTACAAAGTTAAAGTTGTCTGTTTTGGGAATTAAGCATATCTTTCCCCTTAAATTATCTCACACAGAGAATGTTAAGGTGAACACAGGAAACTAAATTCCCCGAGATGGTTTTGTAAGAAGACAATTGACATGCAGAGTTAAAAAAAAAAAAAACAAAAAAAAAAAAACAAAAAAACCTTTCTAAGAGTAAGGCTGTTGAATGCTGGAATGGGCTATCAAAAGAGAGTGGGATTTTCTTATTGTAAGAGCTTTAAATGCACAGTATAGACCTATTTAAGATGGCAGTTATATTAGTTCCCTAGAGCTGCCATAGCAAACTATGGCAAACTGGGTGACTTCAAAGAACTGAAATGGATCCTCTCCCACTTCTGGTGGCTCCTGGCAGTCCTTTACGTTCTTTGATGTGATGGTGAATTTCACATGTCAGCTTGCCCAGATGATGGTGTCCCATGGTCGGTTGAGTAAGTGCTGGCCTGTTTGTTACTGTGAGGACATTATGTGGATTTAAATCATTAGTCAGTCGATTGTGTCTACAGCTGATTGCATCTACAATCAACAAAGGAGATGGCCTCCAGCAATGAGAAGTCTCATCCCCTCAGCTGAAGGCCTGAAAGGGAGCACTAAAGATTTCAGCTGCCGGAAGGAAGAATTTCCACCTCTACCTCAGCCAGCCAGCTTCTTCTGGGGAATTCATCGAAACCTTCATCAGGTTGTGGCCTGCTAATCCTAAAGATCATGTGAGTCAATTTCTAGAATTAATCTAATATTTCCTTCCTTCCTTCCCTCCCTCCCTCCCTCCCTCCCTCCATCCAGGTGTCCTGTCAGCTCTGAACCCTGGCTAGGACACTCGGCAGGTAGCTGCCCCATCCTCAGCTGGCCTTCTTGTCTGTGTGTCTCCTCTCTTCTTACAAGGACACCAGCATCGGATTTAGGGCCCTCCTCCAGCATGACCTCATCTTAAGTGACTGCACCTGCAAATACACTGCTTGTTTCCAGGTGAAGCCACATTTGCAGGTGTGGGGATTAGGACTTGAACATAATTTTGGGGGACACAGAAGACTCACCCCACCACAGCAGTGTTTCAGGACAGCCTCTGGCTTGGCTCACGGGGTTACCCCACAAATTTTCTGAGACCCCCCTGGACCCTCACCTCCTCCAAGGAGCCTTTCCTTGTCCACCACCCGAATTGGTCAGTTCTTCCTTCATCACAATTTCTTTTTTTTTTTTTTAAGATTTTATTTATTTATTCATTTATCCGCCCCTTGCTGCTTGTGCTCGCTGGGTCAGCTAACCACGCTGTGCGGGCGGGCCTGCCCTCACCAGGAACCGAACCTGGGGCCTCCCATATGGTAAACGGGAGCCCTACTGATTGAGCCACAGCCGCTTCCCCCTTCATCACAATTTAGTACAGTCTTCTGTTTATGTGTCTCTCCCTGTACAAGATTTTAGTTCTCAGATGACAGGGACTCCTTTTTCATCAGTTGTATTTCAGGTTTCCAGTTCAGTGCTGGCAAAAGTAGACAATCAGTATTAAAGAAATCCCCTACCTCTCCTATTCCAGCTGAATTGACCATTTCGTTATTCTAAGAACCGGCCACAAACGTCCCCATTTCTTCAGCATCTCTACCCCTGTCCTCCACTCTGGGGGTCTCCCAGGCCCAGCACGAGTGGCACTTCCTCCTCACCACCCCAGGAGATGACAGCCTTGCGTGGTCATTCTTTCCTTGGAAATTCTCAAGCATTCAAGAACACTCTTGATGGGGTTTTTGCTGTTTTTAATGCTTGTTGGAGTAGCTCCAAGATGCTTTGAGAGCCTCTGGAGGCAGGGAAATCCTTCTTCCTCCTCGCGGCCCCAACACCAAGCCCGGGCTTCACGCAGAGAAGCCAGTCAGTGGTCAACGACGGCGATGAGGGGAGTGAGGAAACGGCTAGCCTGACGCTGGCGCTAAGTCTAGTTTCTAGAATCTGCACACCATGGAGATGATCAAATAGTACCACGGGTCCAGCGCCGTCGTCTTAGGGCCACCCTGCAAAAGGGAGACTGCTGGAGACTGATGACACCCCCCCGAGGGGTGCAAGGGCCGTTCCTAAGGAGATCTCCGCGCCCCGGGCAGGCCTCTGCAGCGGCTCCCAGAAGCTGTGGAACGGCTGGCCTGGCGCCCCTGGTGCTGGGGGCAGGCTAGGGGCTCCCACGCTGTAGGGGCTTGCATGCTTTGACTCTCCCACTGGAGACCGAGGAGGAAGCTCCCGGTTTCGTAGCAGCTTGCCCAGGAGTGGCACGAGGGGAGCGGGAGGGTCGAGCTCGAAGCTGCCAGCAGCCAGGCCTCGGGCACGCGGCCTCGGAAGGCTGCCACGCTGAGGCTCCTGGGCCCTGACGTGGCACCCCACAGTAAGCGGACAAATAAGACACAAAACCACCAATCTCTAAATGTCATTCAGGCCAAGTTTTGCTGTCAGAAGAGTTATGAAGAACTTGCTTTTTCAGAGTTGCTTGGATTTGAGAATTGTGGGCCCATGTTCAGATAAGGGACTGAGGGTCTATTTATTTTCATCTGAAGCTCTTCCCAAATGTCTCCCTAAACTTCCTTTCATCTCACACCCTGTCGCTCCCTCTCACGCCTGCTTCCCCCCTACCTTTTGCTCTGTTACTCCTTTTTTTCTGGACAGCCCCCCTTCCTTTCCAGCCTCCAGATTTCGTCTCCATGCAGCTTGCTCTCACCCACACTTCCCACCCCCCTACAATTGCGTTTTGGCTGCCTATATTTTTCTTTTAACCTTAGCTCACATTTTAATCCCAAGGTTAAGAACATGAGCATTTTAGCACTTAACGTTTGCCTTTGTTTTGCCAAGGGCTATGATTCTTGGTTTGCCATAAGATTTTGTCATATTTTAGGATTAAAATTCCTTTAAGTATGAGAGTGCTTCATCCAGTAGACACAGACTGCTGTGTTTTTCTCAGGTGGCCTGTTTGCTTAATATAATCACCAAAATTCCAGATTTCTCAGGACTCTCAATGCCATTGGCATTTGGAAATGAAGCTACTTTAAGGGATATTTATTCTAAGTTTCTGTCTCGAGAAAAATCTGTCAGATATCTGAGCTTAGAATCTTCTATGTCCCACAGTTCCAAAGGAGCTGTACACACGCACGCACATACACACACACACGAGCCCACATGCATGCACATGCACACATGCACACACTCGTACCCCTGCTCCCAAGAGATGGCCTATGCATCTAAAGAGTTTAATAATAAGTGAATGTGGGAAGCGGCTGTGGCTCAATCAGTGGGGCTCCCGTTTACCATGTGGGAGGCCCCGGGTTCGGTTCCCGGGGCCTCCTGGTGGGGGCGGGCCCGCCCGCACGGCGTAGTTGGCTGACCCGGCGAGCGGGGGGGGCAAGGGGGGGATAAAAAAAAAAATAAAAAAAAATTTTTAAAAAAAAAAAAAAAAAAAAGTGAATGTAACCATTTGCAAGAAATTCTGCAGGAGAGAGATTAAAGAGAAAATTAACTTCAAAAGGCAAAAAAAGTATTATAAAATTCTTTTCCCTCTGAGTTGGAAAGTGGGATGGGGCAAGGAGGCTGTGGAGAAGAATCCCTTGCTACTGAAAGTGGTAGCATAATTCTCTCCAATTTGTAAAAAGCTGAAGAATGGGCTGTGCTGCAATTAAACCAGGACGAATGCTTTTAGAAGACAGCCGGAGGAGAGAAGCTGCCTGCCTTGGATTCTCCCTACCAGGTGCACAAGATGGTGGCCACGGGGAAGGTGTGCGGCTTGTGAATCTCTAGTGCGTGTCAGACCTACTGGCTCCTCGGCAGCCCTCTCTGCAAAAGCCACAGCCTCTTCAGAGGCCTCTGCAGTGCTCTCTGAATGCTTCCTGTGATAGAGATGCACACACGGACACGTAAGAGTGCAAGCAGGGCTCTGCACATGCACTCTCTGTGTGTAGATACATGGGTACATGCACATACATGCATGCATGTACACATATATTGTGACATATGGACTTAACATATTTTAGTGAACCTTGATAAACTGAATTGCATAACCTGTGAAGTCAAGTTATTTGCCTTGTAAACTGGCCACAGCCTGAGCGTTAGCCTTGCCAGCTCACTTCGTATTCCTTTTAGTTTCTGTGGGGTCTGGGAGGTGCCATGTTGATACAAGTGTCACAGAAGTTGGTCCTCAGGATCTCAGTATTCTGTAAAGAACCGCTGTCCTTAGAGCCAGGCTGACTCTCACACAGAGCAGTTTATGCATCTTAGTTATTCTTTGGTCAGAGTTCTGGCAAAGGCCTCTAAGGCTCTCTGTTCAGCACAAACTACCTGTTCAGGCAGCCTGAGCTTAAAAGATGATAAACTTTTAAACATGGAGAAAGCCCTTTAGCTTGACTGACTTTTGGCAGGATACTGCTGCTCGCTGCTCTTCTATTTTTTAAGTGTTTAAAGAGGGCTTAGAGATTGAGGAATGAGCCACATGTAGATTTGACCTCGAGTGTACACAGCATTTGTTACTGCCAGCCTCAACTCTTCCTGGTTAGAGTTTAATTATCTTTATTATTCAATGTTCATGGATTTTGTTGAGCAATTTCTTTTGGCATGTATTTAGGTCAGCTTATTCACAAAAATGAAGTCATTGTCATATGGAAGTATTTAGTGTATTAGTTACCAAATAAACTGGAACAATGAAACCTAGAAAGCTTTTTTATCAAGTTAAAATATCAAACCATGTTGCTTTTTGCTCTTCATTTTATCATGAAATCATTCCCAGGAATTTTGCTGTAGTACACAATCTGTTTTGTTGAACAACGGTTTTCTTAAGAGAGGATCAGCTGCGAGGAGAGTGGCAGGGATGGAGGTGAAGGTGAGGAGCAGGGAGCGGAAGCACTGGGCAGTGTGCGTGACGTGGTGGCGGCGACACATTTCAATAATCAGTAGCAGGAGTCACACCATGAAGAGCTGCTGAGGATCCTTTCACCAGAACTGAAGAGGGTGTGGCAGATGAGAAAGTCATAATCAGACCCAGGAGGCCATGGAGACAAGAAAGCGGGGGACAGTGATGGTGGGCAGGGGAGAAGCAGGGAAGTCGGGAGGGACAGCTGCTGGTCTTCCTATGCCCAGGCCACCGGCTGTCTCACCAGTTTTGTGGTATATGGTGTCCTGGCTGTGACGGAACCAGACGGCAATGCCGCACAGCACAGGTGACCTCGCCTCTGCACATCTGTCTGGCCACGGGCTCCACAAAGTGTCTAAAAATGCAATTGAGTGTCCACTAGCTGACAATCCTGCCAGCTGTTTAGTTAGCTGAGGAAAAAAAGAGCACAGCCTCTGTCCCACTGTAAAGTGTATAATGGTGGGAAAGTATTTTTCCTTCCTCAAAATGACTGGTGTTGCCAGGTGAGTGGAGGCACACTGGCCAGGAGTGTTCTCCTTACAGGTGGTAGAGATGTAACTTAGACCAGCTTAGGTGAAACAAGAGAATTTATTGGTTCATAGAACTGAAAAGTCCAGGAATAGACTGCCTCAGACATGGCTGTCTCCAGGTGCTCAAATTAGGTTGTCAGACTTCTGTTTCTCTTTTTTCATCTCTTGGCTCTATTTCCCTTTCAGTTGGCTGCATTATCTGCCAAGGTTTCTTTGCAAATTATACTAAAAATGGTCTCAAGTGTATTCAAGCCTAAATAGTCCTTTTAACTCTAGAATATTCTCTACTTTTTCTGCATCCATAACAATCCCTAAAAAAAAAAAAAAAAAGGACTTTGCTTGGGTAAGTGCTTATGCTGGGCAATCAACCAATCACTGGGCTCTGGGAAAGGGGGCCTGTTGCACGCCTAGGGCTCAAGCTTGTTTGTGGGATGAGAGAGGGGAGGGCTGGGGCTGAGCAGCCCCCCTCTGGAGTCACAGGGAATGGAGCACGTGCTGTTCTGTGACGCAAGGCTGAAACCTACTATAAGAGAGTTTAAAGTTAATGGTAGTAAAGAAACATAAAGAGCACAAATAACAAGAGGAACATTGGTAATTGGAGGATGGGGAAGAGAAGAATCTAATCAATGCACATCATTAGGGAAGGATTTGGGGGGAAAACAGAATTATCAAGGACTGAGCCAGAGCTTAAAGAAGAAGTCTTTGGACAAGGCTTGGGGATCTCCGGATAAACCAATCGTTTGAATGGCTATGAAGTCATAGATAGATTTGACCTGTTGATGTGCTGAGAGACAAGCACCCACTAACCTAGGAGCAGGGTTTGCCTTTCTCACATGTGCAGAGCAATTGGGGCAGAAGTTTGAATCCAAATAAGCAATAGCTGTGAAGGAGGTGATGTAAGTCTAGTGGAGACAAGATGAAGCTCCAGAGAAGGGGAAGGGACTTGTGGAGTCACACAGGCATATGGGTTTGGGACGTCAGAGAGGTGGTTAGATATGGGCTGAAGACCTAGGTGGACGGACGCTGGGGCAGACGTGGGGTGCTTGCCGCTGTCCAACAGAGTCCCTCCAGTGTGGAGTGTCCCAGCTCAGCCGCTAATTAAACAAATAGATTTCAGGCCACTTCCCAGAACTTCCTAAGTGGGCTTCTGGGGAGGGGCAAGAGAGTCTGCTTAGTGCCTGGTGAGTCTAAGCTTCTTTGAGGCTGTGGGCACAGGCCACTGAGAACGGTTGTTTCCTGTGGTTTCTGAGGGGCACATGGGCGGAATGGCTCAAGCATGGCGAGGAAATGGTGTAAACTCTGCTGCAACAGCTCCCCAGCCTCCCTCCAGGTCTGTCGTCTGTCACATGACCAAACCCATTCTGGTAAACCGAGGCAGGGGGAGACTGGGGGACTTCTCTGGCTCACATCCCAAAGTTCCCAGTGCCATTCCAGACTTTCCAACATCAAGGGTAGCAGAGGGCTTTTGAAGATCCCGCCTCACTTATTTTGTGCAGCTCAGAGGCTGGACTCTTACCAGAAGGCATCAAGAGCTAAAGAACAGGAAGTGTGCGGGTAGCGAGGTGAGGTAAAGAGGCGCTAAAGCGAATGAGAGGCAAGCCTTTAGGTCAATTTTGGGCTAATTCAAAGCTAGTCCTCCTTAAGGAGAGGTCGATCTGGGCTTCAACCCAAAGGAATATTTGAAAGTTGCCTACCAGTCTACCCAGTTCTTTCCAATTCTGGTGGAAAGTTAGGCTTTGTCGCATTGAGATTGAGACCCTCAGCTCCTGAATTCCAGTGTGACCCCCAGCCCTGCTGAAACACAGTGTCAACTAAGGACCGCCCCAAATGCCCCGCTGCCTTTGGTGTGTATGACCCCCTGGGGCTCTAGGACGAGGTGCAGGTGTGTCCCTGGAGAGAGCCCACAGGCCTCGGGGAGCTCTCTCTCTTTCTCCCTCCCCACCCTTTTGTTTTCGTGTTTTCTGTGGTCTTCTCCTCTCCAAGGAAAGCACGTTGGGCAAGCCCTGTCCCCCTGCAGGGAAAGCCTGGAGTTGCCTAGATGTTTTGCTTATGTTGAGGAGGTTAAGTTCAATTTCAGAGGAAGGAGTGGTAAGCCCATTTGTCCTTGGATCTATGGCAATAAAAATGACAAATCTACTACTGCTTTAATTCCCACCTGTTTAAAATTAAAGACATGTACAGGCAGAACAAATACTGTGGACACAAGAACTTGAAGAATTCAGGGCTATTGTATTTACCATTTCATTTGCGATAAGGAAGATTAAAGAACGATATTTTGTTTTCCAGCTCCCAATGTTATATCCTGTAATATTAAGGCTATGTTGACTGCAAGGCTTATTCAAATACATTTGTTTTTGCAGGTAACTGTGTTTGGTTTTTGCAACATCAAGTTGAATTTGCTCATCAACCTCATGGAGATAATTCACTCACTGACTCTGATCTCATGGATCTTACTAAAATCGTCATGAATGGTATCTTAAACTCTCTAAATTCTCTTCACATACGGAACTAGCTCTCTTAGTCTAGATTTTTCTTCTTGCTGGTTGTACAATTAAAATGAAATGCCAGATCTCATTCTTTCACAGTTCTAAATAAGTCCAGCTAATTTTCTGATAATAAAGGCTGTATTTCTTGATCGGTTCAGAATCTGGAGAGGAGGGTATGATAGACGGGCTCTTTTGAACCCTGCAGAAGTTACGTTCCCCTGGAGACTTGCCTTCATCTTAGCATAACACCTGGTGGTGGGGCGAGGAGCTCCACTCTTAGCCACGGGCAGCTTCTGACGTTTCAGAAAAAGAGCCTGCACTTCTCAAAGGGCCAAAGCGGCTGTGGCCAGTTTGCGGCACAGGCTCCAGGAAGAAATCCACTGTCCAGAGAATGACACATGTTCCTTGATGAAGTAGCCTGTGATCTCTTCCAGCTTCGCTCCCAGTACCTGCTCCACTCTTGCTTATGCAGAGATCATGGAGTTGGAGATCATGTCCCTGCGCCCTCTGCCTCCAATTCCCGGCGTCTGAAGGCCCGTGGCCTCCTGCTTGGCTTTCTCTGCACAGAGGCCACCTCCTCGAGGCAGTCTCGCCTGTCCGCTCCCCTCCCTCCCCCCTCTTTGAACTCCACTCAGTGGTGCTCTGTGGTGCTTTCATTAGAGCAGGGGCTGTTCGCCTTTTTTGTTCCGCAGACCCCTTTGGCAGTCAGGTGAAAACCACGGACCCCTTACTGAGTCCACACTATACTGTGTATTGTTCAATAAATATATCACACCCACACCAACACGTCCCCACAAGATTAGTGCTCTTTTGAATTTTCAAGCTCACGGACCCCCTGAAATCTTTCCATGGACCCCTCGGTGGTCCGTGGTCTCCTGGTTAAGAACCCCTGGATTAGAACATACAGAGATTCTTTCTGTTTTCACTAAAGAGATTGTGTGTTCCTTGAGTGCAGAGACTGTGGTTTTCATTTTGTGACTTAGTGCTTGGTACTAAATGAATGTTTATTGCAACTAAATCAATGAATGACTAAGGTCTGTAAGTACAGTGACCAAATGTTCCCTTTGTGGGTCAGAACCGGTTTATTTCTCTATCCAGGCATGCTTATTAATAACATTTTCAAAAGTGTAAGTGTTCTCAGTGCGTGTCGAGCTGCATTGCTCTTCTTTGCTCCCAGGAGGGCACATTTTGTCTTTGGTTGCCATGGGGAACAATGATTCTTATTGACTGTAGTAGCAATACCAGCTTAACGGCAATGTCCTCGTCTGCAGAATGGAACTAGCAACTATTTCACAGGTTTCTGTAAGTCTGTGAATGTACACGTTTGAGTATGTGCTTTATGAACGCTTATGTGCACACACATTATCATTTTGAAAACAATATAATGATTACTTTGCTGTTTTGGGTGGACTGTTATCTAAATGGTTCGAAGGAGGCTTTTTATTGAATGTTATACCATCAGATTTTCTTTGAGCCTTTTTACCAACTTTTTTACTATCTAACAGATATTACAGATTTAACATAGAAAATAATACCTGAAACATATAGACATGCTTTAGAGAGTCTGCTCTAGCCGTCTTTCCCAGGGGTGAGGGGTCTATAGGGCCGAGAGGATGTGTGGGAAACGGGGACCCCAGAAGCCCCTACCCAAACCTTCGCGAGCCTGCTTTTGGGGCCCAGCCTGGTTCTGGTGGGCGTGGGGTGGGCTGTACGAGGTGCTCACGCCCCTGGCCCGAGGCAGCACTGGCCTCAGCGCAGAGCTGGGGGGCGTCATGGGCCATTATGGGACTGCGTTTGTCAAGGTGGGACTAGAGGACCTGTGTACTTCACAGCTTATCGACTTGATTTCATGACTGGCGTCTGAGCCTTCACTGGTACTCAACTCCGGGCCCCAGGGGTCGCAGGGCGGGCCTTCTTGCTGGGCATTTATTTCAGCCAGGCACAAGGCCAGCATCACTTACCACTCCATCCACACAGCAGGCGACCACTAGGTCCTACCGCTGACAACGGAGAGGGGCACAGGCGGGGTAGGCGCCCTACTCAGGTCCCGCGGCGGCGAGGCAGGGCTGGCTCTGCGCCCCCAGCCGGGGGTCAGACCAGGCAAGAGGACGCTCCTTCGTCAGGAGGGGAGCACAGTACAGGCTCGTCACACACAAATAGTGAGTTGTCTGGAGATAATAATTGTCTGGGAATCTGCAGCAAATGCTCAGACTGTAAAACTTGCCTTTTCAGACACGAGACTAATTATAGAAACTGCTTACATTGTCCTTCTGCCTTAAGTGGCCATTGTCCTTCTGCCTTAAGTGGCATAACTGCACACGGAAAGGGTGGGGATCTTGCTCAGATGGCAGTTTTCTCTAATAAAGGAGCAAACGAGTTGAAACTTGAAAGGAAGCCACTCCGTCACTTGTCACCTATGGGGCGATGCTAGCTTTCTGCTTCTCTTGAGACGAAAGGATGATGTTGGAGAATTCCATCCTGATAATTCGAATGTGCACCTCCTGGCAGGCAGGCTTCACGCTGAGACTTGGAACAAATCTTTACCCACATAAGTCCTACGACTGCCATCTAATGTAGAACAGAGTGTTCTTCCATCTCTCTGGGTTGGAACTAGCCCCATGGAGACTTTTCAGATGTGCAGGCAAAGCCAGGTTGGCGGCTTAATTTTTTGATCATCATATTTGTTTGTTCCTAATTGTTCCTAATTGGAGGGATGACATTTTTTTCTGGCTTTTCACATGACCATGAATGTCCCAAGTTACTGCTGATTTGTAAACCACAAGATACAGCAGCTAAAATATATTAGCTTAGTAATAACACAGGGAAGAGTCTGATCTTTTTTTTTTTTTTTTTTTTAAAGATTTTATTTATTTATTCATTTATCCCCCCCTTGCTGCTTGTGCTCACCGGGTCAGCTAACCACGCCGTGCGGGCGGGCCTGCCCTCACCAGGAGGCCCTGGGAACCGAACCCGGGGCCTCCCATATGGCAAACGGGAGCCCCACTGATTGAGCCACAGCCGCTTCCTGAGTTTGATCTTATAAAATACCGATTATGCAAATATCTTACACTGCACAGTGGTCTTAATCATGGGAATATTTCAGTCACAGCTGGTTTCTCAATGTACTTCAAGAGCTTCTTTGCATGTAATTAAAGAATCCAAATAATTTCCAGGATACTTCATGTTCACGTGCTTTAGCTTTCACAGGATTGCTAAACGCTGCCTAAGCAAAGCAGCGACGGAGGAAAGCTTGACTCACAGGTGAGCAGCCACGGAAACATCTGTGTCATCTCAGTCCCTTAGGGAGGAACGGGGAAGCATCTGGGATGAGCTGAAGGGCCCCGGGGACTTGGGTAGGGATGGGGGTTGGGAGTGGATAGAGCCAAACAGCAAAGGTGGAGGAGCCAACTGAATGCAGCTGCTGCCCAGTAGGTGCCCCATTTATACGTCTCACAGCATCTCAGACTTAACACGTGCAAAATGACCTCCTCATCTCGTCCTGCCCCAGAGCGGGCTGAGGCCGTTTGAGATTATTTATGATCCCAAAAAGAGAAAGATTGTTTGTAAACTAATCTGTCCCTCTGGGTGTGATACTCTTTGATTGTATTAAATTCAAAGGTTTTAAATTTACTTGATAAAATCAATTTAGGGCTTACCGACTGCGTCAGTAAGGCGTGACCCCTTGGTGGGCTGATATAAAGGAACTCACTCAAGAAGATACATGGAAGAGGAGAGAACTTTGTCATTTTTGATCCTGTGGCCCTAGGGAGAGATGAGCCATTTATTTGCCTGTTAGCTTGTAGCTGATATAGGAAGCCCTGAGAGACGAGCCCTAAGCAGGGGAGAGAGGACTGGCAGCCCGGAGAGACCAGGCAGAGATCAGTGACCATCTTGCTTCAACGCGTGGCCACTGACTTTGGTGAGAAAGCAGCCTTGAGCTGGACTCTTTAGGGCCTTGTAACTGTAAGCTTTTACCCAAAATAAATACCCTTTATAAAAGCCAACAGAGTTCTGGTACATTGCACCAGCATCCCTTTAGCAGACTAATATATGGGCTCTGCCACAGCCTTCTCTGTTTTAGTTTACAGTAACTTCTTCCTTTTAGTTACTCAGCCCAAACATCAAGAAGCCAAATGACTTCTTCAACTTCTCATCCTTCCTCACCCTGGTCCTGATTACTGTCATCTGGGCACCTAGCAGATTTGTCACTGGGAACTTAACTTATTGCAGTAGAGACTATAATATGCTTCCAATCTTACCACCTGTAGCCGCTTGGCAGTTTCATGTAATTATGAATTCCAAAAATATATATTGGATTATGCCTTTAAACTGGTCTGTTAATCTGGGCATGACTAAGTTATGATTAGGGCATTGACTGGGCAACGTCAATAGGGCATTGAGCCCCACCCCTTGGTGGGTGGGTCTCTAAGATAAAAGACATGGCAAAGGACAGTGTTGGAGAAGTTTTGATGTTGGAGTCTTGAGCTGGAGCCCTGGGAAGTAAGAGAGCTTGGTCGTGAGGAAGGAGAGAAGGCCCTGGGATAGAGACAAGCAATTTGCCTGATAGTCTATAGCTGGCCTTGTGGAGGAAACAAGAGGAGCTAAGCCCAGAGAGAAACGCAGCCCCGGGAAGAGAGGAACCCAAGAAGCCTGAACCCTGGCAAACGTCAGCAGCTGTCTTGCTCCAACACGTGGCAATGGACTTTGGCGAGGCAAGAAACTTATGCTTTATGGCCTGGTAACTGTGGACTTCTACCCCAAATAAATACCCTTTATAAAGACCAACCGATTTCTGGTATTTTGCATCAGCACCCCTTTGACTGACTAATATACCACCCTTCAGTCTGTTTTCCAGACAACAGCCAGATTCATTCTGTTAAACCTAAGTCAGGTCATGCCTCTCCTCTGCTCAAAACTCATTCACAATAAATCCACATCTCTTCTTCTCTACCTCCATTTCTCTGGCCACCTCTTATTGCTCCATCCTCCAGCCATGCTGGCCCTCTCGCCACATCTCAGATACTCCAGGCACGTTCCTGAAGAGACTGTACTTGCTGATATGCCCCCTCAGCTCCTTCATGTGTTTGCTCAAATGTCACCTACCAAGTGAAGAATTCCCTGACTACCCTGCTTATATTTGTAATTATGTACAACATTCCTTATTCCCCTCACTGTGTAATTTTCTCCATAGATCTTTCCATCTTCTAAGTTAACTGTGAGGTTAGAGGGAACAAATGACACAAGACTGCCCTGCCCTTACATCTGACACCAACTGTAGAGTTTGGGGGCTCCAAGCCCTTAGAAGGACTGACAGAACTCACTGAAACCTGTTATCTCACGGTTACAGTTTATTACAGCAGGAGACACTGAGAAGGAAGAGATGCTCGGGGCAGACTCCAGAGAGTCCCAAATGTGGAGTTTCTAGGCGTCCTCTCCTCGTGGAATCATGGAGAGTGTCAGCTTTGCCCAGCAATGATGTGTGAAAACCAGCACAGAATATTGTCAATCCAGGAAGCTCAACTGCACCGTGGTGTCTGCATGTTTTATTGGGCCTCCGCCATATAGGTGTATCTGGCTGCCTGCATAGCTAGTCTTAGTCTCCAGTCCCCCCCTGAGGTCAAGCTAATGTTGTGTGACCCCAAATCCCTACCCTACCTTGTACCGTTTGTGTGGCTCAAAGCCCCACCCCAAAGCACTTTGCTACTCTCTGGCTGACCCACAACCCCCAGGAGACAAAGACACTGCTGAGGGCTTAGGGATCACCTCCTAGAAGTGAGGGCAAAGGCCAGCCCTCTCTTTGGGTGAGAATAGATTGTTTACTATACAATCATTTAATTTCCTTAGTTCTTCACTTCTTGTTTGCCCCCATTCGATGCTATACCAGCAACTTCAACCATATCTGGCTTCATGACATGCTGAATGAATAAATGCAGACGTGTGTGGCCTCGCCACATGGTGAGCACAAGGACAGTAGCCAGGCCTGGAGGGTTGTGTGTCAGAGCGTGTTCAAGGCTGAGACTTAGCGTGGCCACAGGACGTTGTTTCTCGTGATTTGATCAACTATCTTCTGTTGTGTCATTCTTCCCTTTCTCTACCGTGGGAACTGACATTGACCGTATAAGATTTTAGAGGTAAAGAGGTTTTATAGGCAATTTATTTTGTCCAGCAGTTTTGACACATGTTTCAAACCAAGGACCAGCAAATGGGTTCAAGGAACTTCAATGGGAAACCCTCTGAAGTTTCTTTTTGGGGTGCATGTAAGAAAGTCTGTATGTGCATGTTTTGGGGTAGTGGTGGTGGTGGTGCTAGGTTGGGGAGGAAAATGTGTATTTCTAATCTTTTGTGATCACCACTGATTGGAAAAGTAGCCCAATAGTTGGCTGTTCTATCTTCCTGATAGGTCTATGATGGGCCTGAGGAATCGAATTGTTGGTGCTAGAAGATGGCTGTAGAGCAAGGTGTGAAGGGTTAGACATTAAGACAGTAGCTGCCCTTTCTTTCATCCTTTGGTTTAAAAATTATCACATTTTGCAAATTCATTTTTTTAATTTTTAATTTTCTTTATAATAATTTATGACTTGCCTGGTTTTTCCACTAATATTTTGCATGTTGAGGGACACAGTGTTTTAAGTCCTATGATTCTCCTGTGCCTAAATTAAGTTTCTAAATTATGTCATGTGGTGGGAATTGTTGCCAAGAGTTAAAAACCTGGCAGTTAAAATTTTGGATTCTACTGTTTCTTGGAATCGCTCAATATGATCTCTTGATGGGTGGGTGGCTCTCTGTCTTGTTTTGTTTTATTGTAGCTCCTAGGGATTTCAAAGTTGGAGGTTGGAGTAATAGAGAACTGAGAACTGATGATGTGACTTTATTTGGAAAAATGTTAATTTTATTTCTACATATTTCAGTTGTGACTAATGAAAAGCTATAAACACCTTAAATAGAAAAAAGTATCTACATATAAATATGAGCACACTTAAAAAAAAAACAGGCTTTAAAACAAAATGTTTTATTGTCTTCTGTTTTTTTGTGGTAGATTATAGTCAATTTTCTTATTGTATAGGAGGTTCTCAAACTGGAAATGAAAGTGCTTGTACATTTGTGGCTGAAGATTGGTTCAGAATATGGAGAGAAGAAGAAGAGCTAATGACAAAGAGACAAGATTGAGAATTTCTTGAGAAGCTGTTTTTATCCAAGTACTGTTTAAGGTACTCCACCACCTTATTCTGATAAATACTTACAATGAATTAATAGCTGTGGATGGCTGTTATTCTTTCTCATTTACTGGACAAGGAAAGTGGTTTTCATTGGAGTGACTGGCCTATGTTTGTGCAGTGATTATGGCTAAGCAGGGATTCAAACCTGCCCGGAATCGTGTCCCCCTCACCATGCAGGAGAGAGCCCCAGGGCTCATGTATACAGGCTTCCTTTTCGGGTGTCCAGTCATTGGCTCACAGCTTCCTTAGCCATGATCCTAATAAAAGAAAAACTTTTCACACAATTCAGGGTCTCATAGCTTTACTGAGAGATTCATGGATCAGGCAGCATTCCATCCAGAACAGAGAAGGGAGCTCTGCTGGGGGGAGGGGAAGGAGGGAGCTCACAGAGGGCAATGGCAGAAGCAAGCGAGGAGAAGTTCTGACTGGCTGAAAGGAAGTCCCCATTTTACTTGGGAGGGGCTCTGACAGAGTGGGGAGCAGATAGACACTGACTGGTTTGGTGTGCTTGTCTACTCTGATGAGCTGTCCCTACTGGACTGAAACTGGTTTTATCACCAGGTGCTGCTTATCAGTGACCTTTTAGGGTGTGTTCCATTTTCTCAGAAAGCTTCTGCAGGTCAATTGTTTCTGTCTTCTGGAAAAGCCCTTCTTGGAAAAGGGCTTCTCTTGGCCATGCCCAATGCAGGTAGCCATTTCATTTTCCTATACTCTAGCTGGCTCCTGGAATTGTGGGGTCATTTTATTTTCCTACACTCTAGCTTGTCCCAGGAATCATAGGGCTATTTTATTTTCCTATACTGCAGCTGGTCCCTGGAATTGTGGGGTCATTTTATTTTCCTACACTCTAGCTGGTCTCTGCAACCATAGGGCACTCTCTTGGGCCTTTGTTCTGCCAGTTCTGTGAGTTCTCTGTTGAGTTTATTCAAAGGTTTTTACTGCTAATTAAATTGAAGTGCCTTTTTTATTTTTAAAAAGCTATCCTTTTAAATTTTTTCATGGACTCCTTTAATGATCAACAGAATTCCACGTGGTAAAACTTTGGCTAAACAAGAGATCCAAGTAATATTTAACCAAATTATGGAGGAAAATCAGACTCTGCTGGTTTGAGCATTTTTTCAGAAGAATTTGGACTAGCACTAGCAAAAAGAGCTGTCTTATGTTGAGACATTTCCCCTTTCCAATAGTCTCATGGGAATTCACATCACAAATAACCACAAATCCAGGAGTATTTTAATTTATGTGGCATGGTGGGGAGATGGGATAGGAACTTACTCCTTGACTCAACTAGTTAATTTTCTGAACTGCAGTAACCTGGTGTAGGAGAAGAAGGTAGATTGAGGTACAGGTGGGCGAGGAAGGTTATGAAGTGCTTTGAAATATATTATTTGATTTAATTTTCACAACAAACTTGTGAAAAGAGTGAGACACTGCATTACTTACCATTGCAGTAGTAACAACACCAAAATCTCAATGACTTCCGACAACAAGGTTATTTGTCATTCATGTTTTATTACAGATCAGCTGTGTCTCTGCTTCTCGCACCATCTTCATCCTAAATCCAGGACAAAGGAGCACCTCCTTTGGGGCATACTGTTCTCATTGCCAAGAGATGGAATAAACATCACATTCCAATGGACAAAGCACGTTATGTGACCAAGCACAAAGACAATGGGGTGGGACAGGCAAAGAATATATACTATTATTATTATTACTGGGCTTCCCATGTTATAGAAATGGGAACAAAGACTTAGAGAGGTTAGATGACTTGCCCAAGCGTTCTAGTTTGCTAAGCTGCTCAAAGCAGATCCCACAAAAGGCATTGGCTTTTACAATATGAATTTGTTAGCTTACAAGCTTACAGTCCTGAGGCTGTGAACATGTCCAAATCAGAGCATCATCAAGACAATACCTTCTTCCTGAAGACCAGCTGTCAGCAATCCTGGACTCCTCTGTCACATGGCAGCATCTGCTGGTCTCTCTCTTCCCGGTTTCGTTGCTTTCAGCTTCTTGCCTCCCTGACTTTCTCTTTGTCTGAATTTCATTCTCTTTTAAAGTAAGAGGATTAAGATCCACCCTGAATGAGGTGGGTCATATCTTGACTTAAGATCCTACTCACCAAAAGATCCACTTTTAATGGGTCCACACCCACAAGAATGAATTAACTTTTAAGAATGTGCTTTTCTGGGGTACACACAGCTTCAAACCATCACACCAAGTCACCCTCCTAACAAGTGGCAGAGACCAATTTGAAACTCAGTGTGACCTGAGGACATTCCTTTTTGTATTATACTGAGGAGAATGGCATTTCCTGTATTGTCCAACCATCTTTGTTGACAATTGTCTTGAGGAAAGAACCTCCTTTCTAAGGACATGCTAGAAAATTTATGTAATTAGCTCAGTGCCCATTATTCTCTTTCTCTTGCCCACTCCCATCAATGGCTTTGACATAAACCTTGATATTCAGAGATCTCTGTGTGAGAAAAGTCTATATTCAAAAACTTACAGAGTCCGTCCTTGAATGAAAGCCTGACTTAAAAAAGGAATATCCTCGCTCAACACTAGAACTAGAGTAACTTGATAGTAGATTAAGAACAGTTTGTCCCAAGTTCTGTATTTCACTGGGTCAATTAAAGGCATTGCCTAGAAAAGAGGGGCAAATGTAATTTATAGCGCTGGTTTTATTAAGTGCCACCGATAAGGAATTTGGTGCGTGTCTCCCGAATGGGGGAGGTCCTCAGCCCAAGTGGTGAGAGGACCCTGGGCTCTTTCCAGGCCAGTGGGCCCCGCTGTTCCAGAAGGCGGCCTCCCTGTGCTCTTTGGTCTCTGGGTCCTGGCTTTGGAGCAGCTCCCGTGGTCTGAGCTGCCTCCAGCCTGCTCCACCCCCCCCACCCGGGCCCGATGTGAATCCTCTTTCAGGGCTCCGTCCATGCATGCTTTCTGCTCCAAGACGGCTTTTCCAGTTTCACCAGCTAAATGCAAGCTTTCCTTTAAAACCCCAAAAGCACGTCGCTGAAACTCTTGCATCAGCCCCTCGCCTCTTGCCGAATAGCTTTCCCCTCGGAGATGGTCCACAAAGTTTTTGAATTAAGAGAAATTGAACTACTAAACTGCTAACTTGAAAGTTTTCTGGATGGTGTGTGGGTTGGTGCATTTATTTATTTATTCAAGAAATAGCTATCGAATGCTTCCTACTGCAAAGGGGACGCGGCTGTAGGGTGGAGGGTTCTGGATTGAAATAAGGATTGCCCGACTCTGAAGCCCGGGCTCTGAGCCACTGCACAGGCATTTCTGAATGTGAGGAGGCTTTCCTTTTGGACAAACCAATGCTCTTTCCTTCCCTTAAAATTACATAAAGTATTTCACCGATGTCTTTTCAGCTACAGTTTAGTCGGTTTCAAAAATGCCCTTCAAATCCTGTTTCTATCCGTATGAGACGGCCCCACTAAAAGCAAAGCGTACACAGGATTTCCTGGGTAGGGCTGTGTTGGGTTTCATCGCACTGCCCAGGAGCACGTCAGGTTTGTGGATTCTGGGCTTACACATTTTTTGGTGGCCCTTTTTAAGCAGAAGAATGTAAAATTACAAATATTGTAACTGAAATATTTAGCATCGGAAAAGAAATCTGACAATTTACTAGAGCACTTGACGTTCAGGTCCTTTTTGTTCCTCCTGAGCTGTCTTCCGGCAACTTACCGGGCATGCTTACATAGCAATGCCGCCTTGTTGCCGTCTGGGCTTCCCTCCCCACCTAGGGTGACTCACTCCTGTCTATCAGTGCTGGCAGTGCACAGGCGAAGCCTCAGTAGCTTCCCAGCAAGCCCACCCCAGGTTCTGGCAGTTTAAACGTGGTGGCCACATGGCATCGGTTTTGGTCCGATGTGTAAGCTTTTGTGTTAATTTTCTGGACTTCTTGGTTTCTTTTCCCTGGAAATAGAGATACTTTATTAGGAATAGTCTTTTGAGACATGAGGATTTCTTCTAAATTAAAAGAAAAATTGGCCTTAGCGTTGGATGAAGTAATGTCGTTGTAGAAAGCATTTGGCGTGAATATAATCTCCTTTAGAAATAGTTAGTAGACTACAAAGCAAACAATGAAAACCTGTTCTTAAGTCATGCTTTCCTTAGGGCTTTGCTGAGGTGTATGTGGCTCAGAATAACATTAACCAGCATCCATCAGTTCGATTTTCTGAAAATCCTGGAAGTGACCGAGCTCTGTTGAAGGAGTCAAGTCATCCTTTCCTCCAAGCTCTGCTGAAGTGCTGGCCCTCCAGGGCCAGGGCGCCACGGGGGGCTCAGCCTGCCTGGTGCAGTCGCAAGGACTTGCAGCAGGGGCCTCAGTGCAGCGCGCTGGGTTTCCCCTTCGTCACGGAAGTAGGAAAGGCTCTCTGCTCTGCATCCGCTCAGCCGTCCTGAAACCCACGGCACGTCGGTTCGAAAACCAAACCAAACACCTTTTAAATAGTCGTTTTACTACATTGAGAATGTAGGGTGCAATTTCTGCCTTAAACACCGTTACCTTTTCCCCTCCACTCCTGTGAAGTTACTGAAATTTTGACTTCTTTCTCTTTCCCCTTCCACCGCAGGAGGGTATTGAAGAATCTTTTTTGCTTCTCCTTGCAGGCTGTCACTTTCTTTATTGAGAACATCCAGTTTCTTGGTAGATCAGAGTGAGAACACATTCACTTAAATAAATTGTTATTTTATTCAAAGATCAGAAAAATTACATGGAAGCAGCTCAGTGCGTAACATCCTACTTGTGGCATCTTCCCGTGGCCTTTCGGCTAACTGTGCTCGTCCTAACAGAGCTGTCCTCTAACACAAGGGGAAGCTGCAGCCTATCGCGAAGTGAGGTGTTCCTAGCGAGCGGGATGAGGACAGGTGATCTGCTGACTTAGGGGCCGTGATTACTCTACACAGTCGTCCTGTGATTGTTTGTAACCGGGACAGGCAGTGGCATGGAAAGTAAAAGGAATCCCGAGCTAGCGCTTAGTGAGCTGAACGTGCAGGCACAGGCTGGCACCCAACCCCACGCCGTTCCCTTTTAACAACACTGTCTCCACAGAGCAAAATGCATTTTTTTCAAAAAAAGCTTTTACTTATTTTTATTTATCTCCCCCCTCCACTTGCCTCTTGCGCTCGCTGTCTGCAGGGAGGTCTGTGAAATGCAGCGGCCACAGGCCAGGACCGCGATGACGCTTCCACAGAGCCCCGCGGGCCCCTCATCCCACGTCCCCGCGACCTGCGAGGCCGTGCTGGCCTCAGAGGAGGCGCAAGAGGGCCTTGCGGAGAGCGAAGGCCGGCGGGCCGGGGCCTGCTTGCTCCGTGCACGGCAGCATCTTCTTTCCATCGCTTAACTAGGGAGAGAGAGCCAGGACAGATTGTATAGTTTCTTTTTTTCTCCAGAGATGCTTCATAAATTGTAATATATCACCTAGAAATATACAAGAATTGGGAAAATGTTTTTTAATCTCTGAACTGTGAATCCTGAACACTCTTTCCGCACCTATACCCTAGAATCCACTCTTGCCCTCCCTGCTTCTTTTAATTTTAGAGGAATGGTACCAAAGCAGAACTTGGGGATAGCAATACTCTCTAATATTTCCTGAGCGCCTATGGGAGCCTGACACTGAGTGATGACATTATACATTTCATGCCACTTAAGTCTCACAATGACCTTTTGATGTTGCTCTAGCATTATCCCCATTTCCAGGTAGGGAGATTAGAGTCTAACAGAATAAATTGCTTTTCCAAGGTTGCAACAGCTAATAAGTGGAGGCATTGGGATGCAACCCAGGGCAGTTTGAGTCCTGAACCCAGATTCTTAACATGATGCTACATTCTCAGATGAGTTTACTGTTTTCTATGACTGTAATGACCCTGGCTGACAGCAGTCAGATTACTTTATATAGAGTTAGTGGGACATGAAGCAGGGATGCACTTTCACTTTCTAGTTGAGCCTTTTAAAAATCCTTATATCAAGGAGAATTTTAAACATATACAAAAACAGGCAATAGCTCAATGATGTACCCGCTATACAGCCACGAGTCTTTTCTACAGGTGCTAAAATGATTGTCTGCTATGCTAGACTTTATTATAAAAGGAAAGTCTTTGTAATAAACAAATGTGAATAAATAGACTAATTTTGTAGGGTAAACACCAACAACTCTTGACTTTGTAATAAAAAATTTCTTGTAATGGATTTTGCTATCTCATTCAGGAAATGTTTCCTTTTAAATTGGATGCACTCGTAATGTAGGTATTTAAAGGTTGACAATTCAGTGAAAATGGCATGAAAATGGAAGGGTAGGGAGGTGGGAAGAGTCTGTGGCTATTTTGGCCTAAAGGAACTATACTAGGGGTGTGTGTGTGTGTGTGTGTGTGTGTATACAGTGAGATTATTCTAGGAATTGGCTTATGTGACCGCGGGGGACTAGCAAATCCAAATTCCATAGGCAAGCTTGGAGCTCTGATGAAAGTTTTCGATGAATTTCCCAGGAGAAGCTGGCTGTCTGAAGTAGCGATGGAAACTCTCTCTTCTGACTGCTGAAACCATCGCTTCTCCTTTTAAGGCAGGGGCTCTTAACCTTGTTTGCTCCACAGACCCCCCTTGCCAGGCAGGTGAAAACCACGGACCCCTTACTGAGTCCACACTGTCCTGTGTGTTATTTAATAAATACATCACACCCGCACCAACACGTCCCCACAAGAATGGTTTTTGAATTTAAATTCAAGCTCACGCACCCCTTGTTAAGGCCTTCAGCTGATTGGATGAGCCTTTTCTCATTGCTGAAGGCAGTCTCCTTGGTTAATTGTAGATGTCATCAGCCACGGATGTAATCAACTCACTGAGGGTTAAGGTCCGTGAAATGTCCAGGTCAGTGCTTGCTTGACCGGACAACGGGGCACCGTCACCTGGCCATGTGGACACACGGACTTCACTGTCACAGGAACAGACAGCTGGAATGCAGCGTGATGGGACTTTGGAGCCTGCTTTGCTCATCTTCTGTTTCTTTAAGATGTTGCCGGTGGACCTCGAAGGGCCTGTCAGGGTCCTCAGAGTGGTCTGCAGGTGAGTCTTTTGTCTATAACAGTTTTTTTCTTGTGAGCACCAGAACCGTTCTTTCCCGTATTTCTAGTAGTCATGGCATGCTTTGCAGAAGGTAGAGGATGGAGGCACAGCTCTGAATCTAGTCTGCAGTTACTGCAGCATTTGTCACAGGTGACTGTGAGGTGGCGTCTGGCCAGACCAGATGGAATCAGCACTGTGGCCAAACCTTGCTCCTTTAGGCCACCTACAGAAATGACCTGTGTGCGCAGAGTGGTCAGCTGCTTTACTTGGAGCGTTAGCACCCTGAATGGGGTGTGCTGTTTCAAGCCACATGTTTCTGCACAGTCCTTGACATCCCGATGTCAAATCTGTTTACCATGACGCTGACTCCTGACAGAAACCCCTCTACTGTCCTCACTCTTCTTTGGCCTTAAACTCCCACCCCCCATTTCAGTGGTGGATGTTACTGGTGGAGCTGTGATTTGTTTCTGGGAACATCTTCCTAGCGTTTTCTGTCTGGTTCCCTTAAGAGGTTGTAAGCGATGCATATCCAGACTATTTTCACTCTATTTGACAAGTTAAGAGTAATTTAGATTGCTAATAACTGACTCACTTCTCTCCTACTAGACTACTGTGTGCCTGGAATCCTACAAACTGCATTTTGATTATTCCCTTAACTGGAAATCCTGTCAATTACAGCCTTGCCCTTCTGCCCAGGTTTCCACGCATGCAGTGGCGTTGGAAGGATCCAACATATTCTGTTCTGCTAGAGTTCCTGTTGCCGCACTGGGCGGATGTTACTCAGTGTTAACATAATGTACAGATGGCCTTTGGTCCAACACTTCATGGAACTTTGAGACAGCTTCAGATGGAAGGTTTCTCACTTAAAAGGCATCAGAAGATGCCGTGTGGGGCAGCAGTCAAGAGCTCAGGTTTGGGGTTAGAAACTACTGCTGGCCAGGTCACTCATAAGGCAGGTAATCTTAGGAAAAGTGAGCTTCACTTTCCTCATTTGCATAAAAGAAGTAGTAACGACACCAAACCCAAAGATGTAGTGAGGGTTTGTTGAAATAACTTCTGCAAAGCTGGACTTGGTGCCGGGTACACACCAAACCCTCTTTGCCACCTAGAGGAGAAGGATGGTAGCAATGCCTACTTGGACTTGACAACTACAGGGCGGTTTCCCCCTCTCTGCATAGAATAGCCTCACTCTGAACCAAGCTGCCCCCATAGCATTTTCTGCCACAGCAGCTAGGGTACCTTATTATTCTTATGTGAGTTTAGAGACTGCATGAGCCTGGCACAGACTAGATAGCCACAAAATACTTATTGAATGAATAAGTGCTTTAGCACAGCCTGCTCAAAGACCACACAATGAGTTTTGCCATGATATCATCCCCACTGTTAACAGCATCATCATCATCCCATCACCCCACCATCACCCCCATCACCCCCACCATCACCCACCATCAACCCCACCATCACCCCCAACATCATCCCCCATCACCCCACCATCACCCCC
>JAKSZT010054335.1:11661882-11689846 GCA_026826555.1 Tolypeutes matacus | reverse complement strand
CCATCATCACCCCACCATCACCCCCCATCACCCCACCATCACCCCACAATTACCCCCATCACCGTCACCCCACCATCATCCTCATCTTTGGTCACACTTCCTGCTCAGTGCTAGCTGCTGTTGTGGCAGTTTAACTGCATTGTTTATGAAGTCCAGAAATAGATATGGGATTATCTTTGTAAATCGGCCTGTACCTGGGCGTGGTTAAATTATGAGTGAGGCTTTGACTGGGCCATGTCAGTAGGACGCCCAAGGAGGCAGCGACTCAGATAAGACTACACGGCAGAGCAGAGGAGTGAGTCGGGGTTCTGCTGCGGACTTTCATCCTGGAGCTGGGGGAGTACGCACACGGAGGAGCTCGGTCCTGAGGAAGGAGAGAGGGCCCCGGGGAAGGAGCCGAGGCGGTCGCCTGATCGTCTACAGCTGGCCCTGGGGGCGAGCAGAGCAGCTGAACCTGGAAGGAGGGAGCCCCGGGAAAGCCTGAGCCCTCGCAGGCGTCAGCAGCCGTCTTGCTCCAGCACATGACGACGGACTTTGGTGAGGGAAGTGACCGAGGCTTTAGGGCCTGGTAACTGTAAGCTTCCACCCCAAAAAACACCCTTTATAAAAGCCAACAGAGCTCTGGGACTTTGCATCAGCACCCCTTCGGCTGACGAATACAAAGAGGTAGAAAGATGTGCCTCTTCCCTTGTGGGACTTCCCATCAAGGTAGGATGGCGGGATGTGGCAAAAGTCAAATGAAAAATAAAACAGAAAACAAATTGCAATTTGAAGTAGTGTGTGTTAGGCATGTTTTTGGGCCCCATCCACATTCCTGTGGGTGTGAACCCCCTTGTTAGCAGAACCTCCTGAAGATGTTAATTTAGGGAAGGTGAGGCCCAAACGAGTGAGGCTGGGCCGAGCCTGCACTCCTGGAGTCTTTTATGAGCAGCAGGAATTCAGACACAGAGAGAACGACACAGGGAGGAGCCAGAGCCCAGAAACTGCAAGAATCTGGAAGAGAAGGAAGAGCGAGGCCGCCACCACGGGACGGAAAAACCAAGGATGGCGGGCAGCCAGCCCCAGAAGGCGACTGACCAGGGAGAAAGTGAGGGTTTGTCAGCGTGCTCTGATGTGGACTTCCTGCAGCTCACAACCATGAGCCAATAAATTCCCATTGTTTAAGGCAAACCTTAGTCTGGATTTGTCATGGACACTCAGGCAAATTAAGATAAAGTGCATGTCAAATGTTCAATGAGGGGGAGAGGCAAAAACTAGGGGCAATAGTTGTAAAAGATGGAACACCTCGGCCTTTTGACTGCAATCTTACTTTACTTGTAGGCAATTATTTGTTGTGCACTCTTGGTTGAATTATTTAATTTTTATGATTTTTGGTTACTGCGTTTTAAAAATAGTCATTTTTTCCCTCTTAGACAGTGAAAGAGAATGCATACAATGTGTTCGAAACCATGTCTGGCACGTAGAAACTGATCAATAAGTGGTAGTTAATCTTCCTGTAGAAGAAAAAGCCATCTATGAGGTTTGGAAAGGTTGGAGAAAGTTTCTAGGAAGAAGGAAAGTATATGGAGGGGGTTTAAAAAGTCTTTCTTATACATTAACTTAGTTTTCTGACATCAATTTGCTAATAATATAGAGGGTAGTGAGTGAGAGGACCACGTGACGTTTTGCTGATATCAGAAGCAGAATCCACTGCTTCATTCTCACTTATTGGAATATTTTACTTAGTGTCACTTAAATGAAATAGAGCATAGTTTTTATCTATTAGATTTCTGATGTGTGAACTGAAATTCGGATGCTTTGCTCTCAAAGAGGTCGCTGACACAATTAATTAAAATCCGCCAAGTGGAGCAGTCGCGAGTCGCCATTGCAGTTACAGCTCGACCTCTGGAAAGCAAAGCATCTTGATGGCATCTTCCAAACATTCTTAGTGGCTAAACGAAATGAAAGAGTCATTTTTGAAGTTTTATTTATTGGACTGGGGGTTGCTTACAGGCAATAAGCAGTGGTCTCCTTCCCACTCCTTTTCTGTAGTTCACAGCTTCCCCGTCTCAGAGGGGGTCTTGGGTACCAGCTTCTTCCAGAGAGATTCTATATACCGATACAGAGCCCCCTCCTTTTACAAACACACATACTTGCATTTCACTTACTCTTTCTTACTCATTTTATATTAGTTCATAAAGCTCTACCACCTGAAATATGGCATTAAAATCGGGCTTTCTACAGAGATGCTGTGATAATGACTAGCATTTATTGAGTAGCATTTGTGTTGCATGTGCTTACACATTTTTTACAATGACCCTGTGGGGTGGAGGCAATTATTGTGCCCATTTGATCGCTGAGAAAAACAAGGTTCAGCAGTGTTAAGGATCTTGCCTGTGATCACACAGCTGACAGGTTGTGAAGTTAGGTCCAACCACACCACGAAGGCCGAGGAAGCTGTGGTGATGGACACGACAGGTAATATGTCAAACAACCCTGCGAGTAGAGTGTGATTAGCTGCGTGTTTTAGATGACATAGCTGAGGCTCAGAAGCTTAAGCACCAGGCCACAATTCAGAGATGAAAAAACGACAGGCCAGGCAACTTCCCCAGATCCCAAACAAAGGAGAGGGGAGAAGCTGCCCCCGGCATCTCAGGGGCACACCTGTCCCCAGAGCACAGCTTTGGGTCGTGTGTGTGCACTTGCTTTAAGTGAAAGTTGATGAAGTCCAATAGGAAAGTGAAGAGTGGGGCACACCCATGCAGCCTCTTTGCTGGGGTACCCCTCTTCTTCGCCTGGGATGCCCCAAATGAGTTCCATACAGTCAAGTCTGAAATTGTTTTTTTCTCTTTCTGGGATTAAAATTTTGTTGACAATGCACATGTTGTTGGAATGCCTCGTCTTCAATGATGGAAAGGCCAATTTCCATGGAATCTTCTGGAATCAATCTTGCTCTTGTAAAGTTAATTTGGATGATACAATTGCTTCAAAAAATGTAATCTGGAGCTAAGGAAAGATACTGTTGTCTTCAGAGGATGGTTCAGTGCTTGACTCATCCTGAGACTCTAATGTAACCCTGGGGGTGATAACAGGGCATTTGACTGGACTTTGTTGAATTTTTCTACCACAAAATATCAATGTCCAACAAACTGAAGGGCTCATCTTTGCTTTGCCCGGCACAGTAGTTGCTAGAATAGAGTCTACATGCTCACTTTTTATTCCAGAAACATTCTGTACAAAGCTTTCCTCATCTGCTATTGTAATATTCTCATGAACATGCAAAATTTCATTCAGGGACTTGTGGCTTTTGTCCCAGCAGATGGAGGATTAGTGGGCACCGCTGCCAGGTGTGGGCAGAACGGCAGCCACTCACCTGGGACTCTGTTGTCTCAAAGAGCCCCTCAGACTTCTTGGATGGAATAACTAATACCTGGCAAATGGAAACACAGCTGCGTTTTCAATGATTTGAAAGAAGTCTTATAAAATATTGGCAATGGTGAATCAAATGAAATACGTAATATCATGTTTTTGGTTACACAGGATTTTTATGGAAACCCATAGTCTTTTCATATAATTGATACAGCAAAAGGGACTTTGGTTTTACAGTGAGAACTGAGAAGAGCTCGGTTCCAGCACTAGGTCCTCTGTGCAGGACATACGTGAACTTGGAACACATGTTTCTGGTCCTCAGCTGACTCCTCTAAAATGGGGCTAATCCTCCTTATTGACCTCGTCTGGTTTTTGTGAGGCTTAAATGAGGTAAAAATGTAATCTGTAAAGTGTTCTACAAAAATATACTAATTATTAGGGGAAATGGGTGTGGCTCAAGCGATTGGGCTGCCGCCTACCATATAGGAGGTCCAGGGTTCAATTCCCCGTGTGGAAAGCTGGCCCTTGTGGAGTGCTGGCCTGCACAGAAGTGCTGGCCCGAGCGGAGAGCTGGCCCGAGCGGAGAGCTGGGCAGCAAGATGACGCAACAAAAAGAGACACAGAGGAGAGACAATAAGAGACGCAGGGGGATAAATAAATAAAACTTAAAAAAAAAAAACCCACATATATATTAATTATATGGTTCCCAGCACCTAAAATTTAGAATCACAAATCTTATATTTGAAAGGACCCTTGGACAACACCCAGTATGTGCCTCTTTTCTGTAATGTCTAGAGCTACCTGTCCCGTCTCTGCGTGGACATTTCCAGTGGGGGGAACATACTGTCTGGGGTGCAGGCCTTCCGTACTTGGCAAGCGTCACCAGCTGGGTTCCCCGGGAAACAGGCTCAGAGCCGCATTAGCGTGCAGGGTGCTAACTGGGGAGTGCCCTGGGAATCGCTACCTGTGGAAGGGAGGGAAGGAGGAGGTGGGGAGGCAGAGAAGACAAGCGGCCACGCAGTCCCAATAGCTTCACGGGGAGCTCGGCCCCATGGCCCGGCAGAGGTGACGTGAGCGTGTGCTGGCGGGGGGGAGGGTCTGTGCACCCCACGTCGAGCAGTGATGGGTGCTGGCGTCCCCGGGGCCGGTAGCGCCGTGGGCTAGGCTGTTCTCTTGATGGAGGCGATGCCCAGGGAGGGCTGAGAGCGGAGTGTCCGCACAGCAAGCGGAGAACTTCCTCTCTCCCCCGGGGCTCTGGGCATCACAGTGCTGCCACTGCAAGCCCTGCAGCTACGACACGCTGCCTTCCAGCGAGACGACGCCTTTCTCGCTGCGACTGTCTTGCAATGTCTCAGTCATTACTGGACCTCACCAATGTTTTAAAACAGATAATTCTTTACTGTGTTTTGGTAGCCCTGGTGCCCTAATGCTGATGCACACATATGTGTAATTTCATATGTGTGTATATATATATTTACACACACTTATGCACAAAGCTCAAATTTGTGTTTATACATATAACCATATGCATTTATCACACACATATATTCTGAAAAGAGATACTTAGAGTCCTCTGAGAAGATGTTAAAATTGGGTGAAGAATGTACATCTATATTTGTGTCAGTTTGGTATTGTTTATGAATTCCCAAAATAGATATTGGATTGTGTTTGTAAACTGGTCTGTTCCTCTGGGTGTATTAGATTGTATTAGACTCAGAGGCTTCACTTTTACTTGATTAAATCAAGATTAGGGCTTTTATTTGACCATGTCATTAGGGCGACTTGATTTGCGTCCCCGCGTGCAGCTGTGGGCTATATAAACAGATGCTCAACCAAAGAACCGGGAAGTAAATACACAGAGAAGGAGAACTCAGGGAGTTGAGTTTTGAGGCCCCAGGGAGAAAGCTGAGCCGTTCACCTGGCAGTCCACAGCTGGCCTTGTGGAGAGAGCAGAGCAGCTGAGCCCAGAGAGAGATGAGCCCGGGGAGAGGGACGAGCCATGTCCCAGCCTGCAGCCGAGAACAGGAGCTGGGCCCACGGGGCCTTAGGAGGAAGAGGAAGGCTGGGCCCTTGCAGGGACCTGCAGCCGTCTTGTGTCAACATGTGGCAACAGCCTTTGGTGAGGGAAGTAACTTACGCTTTGTGGCCTGGGAACTGTGAGCTTCTACTCCAAATAAACACCTTTATAAGAGCCAGCAGAGTTCTGGGATTTGCATCAGCACCGCTTTGGCTGACTAATACGACACTTAACACCTAATAGCCATAGTGATGCCAGTTATCAGAGATAATAAAATGAGTCTGCTCTCCCAGGAGAGCCGGGTGGCAGGTCGTGGATCCTACTTTGGGCATGCTGCCTTGTGAGGCACCTTCCAGACATAAGCTGCCATGTTGGGTGTGCATTTGAATGGGTATGTCTGGGGCTTAGAGACAAATAATTGAGAACTGGTGTTTAGACGGTAACGGGGGCGCTGGGGGGCCCTGGGTGAGTTGTGCAGAGAGAGTGTTGAGAGCAGAGCAGAGAGGGGAGGCACACTCACAGGCATGGCTCTGCTCTGGTGAGCAAACTTTGGCCTGAACAATGGTTTTGAAAATTGGAATTAGTTGCCAATATTTAAAATCAGGAGATTCTGCACGATGTAGGATTAAGCTCTGGACAGCCTGGAAGTTCTGGCAGCCTCTTGGTGGTCTTCCTGCCTGTCTCTCTCCTTTTCGCCAGGTGCTGTGCTCAGCAGGGCCCTAAGAGTCACACTCACGCCCCGGCCCCCAGGACCCGGCTGTGACCTTATTTGGGGACAGGGTCTGTGCAGATGGAATTTAGGCTCTTGAGATGAGATCCTCCTGGATTACTTGGATAGGCCCCGAATCCAATGATTCCTGTCCTTACAACAGACGGAAGCAGAGGTGACCCGGACTTGGAGCAGAGGCTGGAGTGATGGGCCCACGAGCCGAGGGGTGCTGGCGGAGGCAAGGAGCGGGGTCTTCAGGGGGGGCACAGCCTGCTCACACCTGGTCTTCAGAGCCCGTGGGAGACCTCACCAAGGCAGCCCCGGGAGAGGAGCGCGCCTGCCGGCTGCCCAGGCTCACCCATGTGTGCCAGCCCTGTGTGGGCCTGAATCGTGTCCCCCACTGTATTAGTCAGCCAAAGGGGTGCTGATGCAAAATACCAGAGACTGGTTAGTTTTTATAAAGTGTATTTACTTGGGGTAGAAGTTCACAGTTGCCAGGATGTAAAACATAAGTTTCTTCCCTCATCAAAGTCTGTTGCCACGTGTTGGAGCAAGACAGCTGCTGACGTCTGCCAGGGTTCAGGCTTCCTGGGTTCCTCCCTTCCCGGGGCTTGTTTCTCTCCAGGCTCAGGCTTGCGGCTCCCCATAAGGCCAGCTGTAGACTATCAGGCAACGGCTCGTCTCTTTTCCTGGCACTTTCTCGCCTTTCTCACGACCAAGCTCCTCTGTGTGCTGACTTCCCCGGGCTCCAGCATTAAAACTCAGCACCAGAACTGCAACTCAGAGCTCCAACTAGCTGTTCTGCTCTATCATGTAGTTTTATCTCTGAGTCCCTGCCCACGCCCTCCTGACGTGGCCCAGTCAAAGCCCTAATCTTAATCACGCCCAGAGGAACAGGCCAGTTTACAAGCCACGAAAGTCGCGTTCAGGCACCAGGCCCTGGTCCTGTAGGTATGGGCTGCTGGTGAGCTGTGGCCGCAGTGCCTCAGGTCGGGCCCTAATCTGATGACCAGAGTCCTTCACAGACCCAGGGAAAGGCAGGCGGAGGGAGAAGCCGCGGGGAGCAGCCAGAAGCTGGTAGTCGACGGAAGCCGCAGGCGGAGAAGACGCCGCCATGTGCACTGCCATGTGATGGAAGGCCAAGGACCAAGGTCGCCCGCAGCCAGCCGCGAGCGCCACAGTCTTCTGGGAGAAAGCATCGCCCTGATGAAGCTTCAGTTTTGGACTTCCAGCCTCAAAACCACGAGCCAATAAATTCCTGTATTTTAAGCCAACCCATTGAATGGGATTTGTGTTAGCAGGCAGGAAACTAAAACACCCTGATGTAGGTGAGAGGAAGAGACTCAGGACTGATGCCTGAGGCCTCCAGCTTCAAGGCTGTAGAGAACGGGAAGCCTGGAATTGAGCATGTAAGCAGGGACCAGAGAGGGCGACGGGAGGAGTCCAGAGGCAAGGGAGAGGGGAGCGGTCAAAGTCAGCTGTGTAAAATCCCAGAGCAGCAGCCCATTGGGACGGAGACTGACGACCTTAGGGTGGTTTTGGGTGACTGGGTTGAGCTGTGAGCGACGGCGAGAATGTGAAAACGGAATGAGTACAGCTCTTTTGCCAAGGGTAGCTTTGTAGTGAGGACAGAGACAGGGATTAGCTGGAGGGAAGTAAGGTTGAAGAGGTAGGGGTGGGAGGGGTGACATGAAGAAGAGAAATTAGAAACATCCCTTTTCACAGTCAAGGGGTTCGAGCTGTATTCTGAAACTCCAGATGGTGACCCAGGAGAAGAGTGCATGAGAAGGGCCAGTGCCCTGTCCAAACAAACAGGAGCAAGGCCTGGGCGGCGGGTAGGACCCGCGTCTAGAGCTCAAAGCGAATAAAGCATTTCCTCAGGTCCAGCCGGCCCAGAGCTCCACGCCCCCACGTGCTTTTTCCTTAAGGCAGCCCTGCCTGGCAGCTGTTTTGAATATGCTACTTGAGAAGGAAAGGCCATTTATTCAAGCTCACTTGTTACCACCCAGTGAGAGAGGAGGGGTCCCGGCTGGAGGTCTCAGGGCTCCCCGGTGGTAGGGTCACGTAACCCCCCCCACTCATACACACACACACTCTCACACACTCACACACTTACACTCACACACCCACACTCACACACACCCCACTCACACCCACACCCACTTACACTCACACACCCACACACTCCCACTCACACCCACACACTCCCACTCACACCCACACACCCCCACTCACACCCACACCCACTTACACTCACATACCCACACACTCACACCCCCACACCCCCACACACACCCACACCCACTTACACTCACACAGCCACACACTCACACCCACACCCCCCCACACACCCCCACTCACACCCACACCCTCCACTCACACCCACTTATACTCACATACCCACACACTCACACACACCCCCCACACCCCCCACACACCCACACCCACTTACACTCACACAGCACACACTCACACCCCCCACACCCCCCACTCACACCCACACACCCCCACTCACACCCACACCCACTTACACTCACACCCACACACTCACACACCCACACACTCACTCACACCCCACCCCCCACACACACCCACACACTCACTCGGATCCCTGCATCTACCTGGACTGAAAACCATGAATTCACACCAACACCCCCAGCTCCGGTGCAACACCGAGCTCCTCTAATGTTCTCTCTCTATTTTTGCGTCCCTTTGCCTGACAACGCTCCCAGGCCGGAAGGGTTTCCCAACTCACTCTCCCCGTGCGACCAGCTCCCCTGGGGGGCCCGGCCCCCCGGCAGGAACGCTCTCCTGAGCCCCTCAGTGTCTGGCCGCCCCCGGGCACATGCCCCAGCCCCAGCCGCAGCCCCAGCCCTCGGACGGCCCCCGCATCCCTCCCTCCCCCGCTCGGACCCTCCCTGCCCACTCCCGCCCCCACCTGCTTGGGGCCCTCTCCGGGGGCTGCCCCTACCCTGCGCGCTGAGCAAGTGGTGCTGAGCCCCCAGCCGGCCCCCAGCCGGCGCCCGGGGCCCGCCTGGCCAGGCTGGCACGGCTTCCCCGAGACTCCCTCGAAACTTTCCCTTTGTCTTTGTTAATATTCCTGATAATTATGGGTATATTTTCTGACTCTGCTTACCCAACACACAAACACACATTTTCTCAGATCGTTAAGACTGCTTCATTAATGTGCCTTTGACATTGCAGGAATATAATGCTTTTTGTCTGCAGCTGCAGGTTTCTGCCTTAGGAAAGACTCCTAAGAGAGGAATTACTAGGTCAAGATTTCCAACATTTCTGAGTTTCTTGATACACATTTCCAAATAATCCTTTCAGAAAGGCAATACATTCAATTTTTCCTAGTTTATAATTGTAATATTATCTTAAAAATATTGCCAGCTTTTTAAAAAGAGCTAAACATGTTGATCATAAAATTTATTTAGAAAAATAAATAAAGAATTGCCAGAAAAATTCTGAAAAAAGAAAACAATGGGTGAGGAGGAAGTTCCCCGCTCAACTTCTATTAAGAGTATGATATCGGGGAAGCGGCTGTGGCTCAATCAGTGGGGCTCCCGTTTGCCATATGGGAGGCCCCGGGTTCGGTTCCTGGGGCCTCCTGGTGAAGGCAAGCCCGCCCGCACGGCGTGGTTAGCTAACCCAGCGAGCATAAGCAGCAAGGGGGGGATGAATGAATAAATAAATAAAATCTTTTTAAAAAAAGAGTATGATATCTGCGAGTGAATGGACGGAAGACCAAGGGAACAGACTAGAAATCCAAAAATATGTCCAAGTACATGTTGAAGTTTAGCGTATGATAAAGGTGGCATTTCAATGTGATAAAAAGCCTTTTAATACATAGTGTGAGGATAATCAGATAGTCATATAGAAAAAGACATAACTGGATCTGTCCATTACCCCATTCAGCAGGATAAACTGCAAATGTTTTAGAGAAGCAACTATAAAAAATGAAACCATACAATTATTAGAAGAAAACTTGAGGGAAGCGGCTGTGGCTCAATCAGTGGGGCTCCCGTTTACCATATGGGAGGCCCTGGGTTCGGTTCCCGGGGCCTCCTGGTGAGGGCAGGCCCGCCCGCACGGCGTGGTTAGCTGACCCAGCGAGCACAAGCAGCAAGGGGCGGATAAATGAATAAATAAATAAAAAAATCTTTAAAAAAAAAAAGAAAACTTGAGTTTCTAATATGAACCAAAATTAGAAGCATAAGGTAAACAATTGATAAATTTGACTACATTAAAAAAACCTTTACCCTAGCAAAAATACCATAAACAAATAAAAAGATGAATAGCAAACTAAGAAAAAATATTTGTTACTCATTTCATAGAAAAGGACTAACAAATCTAAAACATAAAAGAAGAAAATGAACACATAATAGAAAATTGGGCTAAAGTCATGAAAATTTACAGTAATATAATGCAAAATATCCTTAAAACATATAAGAATGTACTGCTCATAATAAAAGAAATGCAAACTAAAATTACAATGAGATGCCATTTGTCAATTTTCAGATTGGCAAAATTCCAAAAGTTTATGATATTTTGTGGTTGAGATAGTGGAATGCATAATGGCACGACTTCTCTAGAAGTCTAGCGAACTCTATATGTACATTTTCTCTTTGACTCAGCATCCCCGCTTCTAGGAATCTATTCTAAAGACACACTGGTACAGTAAGACACGCCTCAGATAACTGCAAGAGATTGAAGTCCACACAAATGGCCTTCAGCCGGGCAGTGGTGGGATACACCATGGCAGATCATTGCTTAGCATCACAATGCTAAATAACAAGCCATCCCAGAACCCACTGACCTCTGTGATGGTTAGGCTAATGTGTCAGCTTGGCCAGGTAATTGTGCCCAGGTGTTTGGTCAAGCAAGCACGGGGCGAATTATAATACAAGGACATTTATGGGCTTTAGTCACCATTGAGTTTACTGCACGGATGGCTGGTTACATCTACATCAACCAGGGAGATTGCCAGCAGCAATGAGTGACGCTTTATCCAATCAGCTGAATGCCTTAAAGGGGGAAGTGATCTCAGCATTCAGAGAGAATTTCCCAGCTCGTCTCTGGACTGCCAGTGTCTCCTGGGAACTCATCAAGGACCTTCATTGGACTCTCATTGGAGCCCCTGGTTTGCAGCCTGCCTGTAGTACCTGGACTTGTGCCTCCCCACGGTCACGTGAGAGACTCTTATAAAGTCTCATACTATTTACAGATATCTCCTTTTGATTCTGTTCCCTAGAGGACCCTGCTAATACAACCTCATAAGAGCGTATCATTTAATAGTTTATAGTTTATTCTCGCTCAGTGTCTGAGGGTCAGCCGACCTATGTTGGAGATGGTCTTGCTGGGCTGCATTCAGATCTGCTCCACATGCCTCCCATTCTTCTTGGACCAGGGACCTACCAGCATATTTTCTTACGGGCAAAGGTGAAGCTAAAGATACCAAGATATGAGGCCCGGCCGGGCAGCACATGGCACTGATGAGCAGAAGGAGCAGGGCAGAAGCTCGGCTCAGGCATGGGAGACGCTGTGAGTCTAGAGGCGGAAACTGCGGAGCCACATGGCAAAGAGAGCGGATCCAGTGGGGAATAAAGAAACTGGAAGAAAATTACAGTCAACCACAACTATTGTTCAGCTATAAAAAGTGATGAGGAAAAACACAAGCAGTGCTATGGAGTATCCTGTGTATTTGTTGTTAACTAAAAAAGGCAGGGCACAGATGATGCATGGAGTGCATGGTGGGGTGAATGGTGGCCCCACCAGGTATGACCATGTCCAGATCCCTGGCAGCTGTGAAGCTGACCTTGTCTGGAGATGGCGTTAGGTTAAGGCTCTCAGGATGAGCTCCTCCTAGATTACTTGGTGAGGCACTAAATCCAACAGCAAATGTCCTCCTAGGAATCAGAAGAGAAGACACAGCGGACACAGAGGAGATGGCTGTGTGAGTCCAGAGGCAGAGCCTGGAGGGAGGTGCCACAGCCGTGGAAGCCCAGGAGCGCCTGGGCCCCTGAAGCCAGCGGAGGCTAGGAGGGCCTCCCCGAGAGCCTGGCACACCCTGATTTAGGGCTTCTCGCTTCCAGAGCTGTGAGAACACACCTTGCTGGGGTTTGAAGCCACCAAAGTTGTGATAATCTATTATGGCAGCCCAGGGAAATAATACAGAGGGAAAGGGGAAAAATATGAAAATATACCCACAAAGGGGCGACAAATTAAAGACTAGTTTATCTATAGAGGGATTGATGGAATGGGTGAAGAGGACAGGGATGGAGGCTAAATGCCTCTGAGTGTAAGTTGCTTAGAGTTTTGACTTCAGAACAATGTAAATGTTTTACCTGATTAAAAATCAAAATTTAATCAAAAAGACAAAAATAAAATAATCCCTAAACATTGAAAACACACTGAAGCAATTTAACCTGTTTATTAAGTTGGTGTCATAACCACAGAGAAAAAAATATTTCCAGTGATATTTAAACACAGTATTTTAACTATACATCTTTCATTGGATATAGCCTAAAGACATAAATAACCACAAAAAATTTCAAATTACATTTTGTCATCTTATTGTTAGTAATTTTATTGGTATTTTTAATTTGAAGATATATTTTATAGGGTAAAGCAAATAAAAAAATTGTTAACATCATTGGTACCCAGGATTTTTATTATAAGATAATAAACAAATAAAACCCTGTAATTTTAATTTTGAATAGGAAATGCTATGTTTTTTACCCCTAAAAGAGATATTTCCTAGTGCAATACACCGAGAAGGACCAGAAGCAATGATCAACCGATAGATCTAAGCCCCTTTGCTCTCAGAATGCTGTCTTTAAATGTTGTTACTCATGAAAAAGAACTGGGAGCCCTTGGAGAAATGGCTGATGCTGGGTATGAGGCAGCGGAACTGTAAACTGAGCCTATGTCAAAGGTAGGCCAACCGGAACGGAAAATTTAAGCCTCGAAAGGAGTAAGGACCATATGGATTGAATAACTCATGCATGTAAATGTATATGCATTTATAATGGTTATGGGTTGAATTGTGTCCTTCTAAGAGAGATGCTGAAGCCTGACCCCTGGTATCTGTGAATGTGCCTTATTTGTAGATGCCATCAAGTTCCAATGAGGTCCACTGGGTCAGAGTGGGCCCGACGTCCACTGTGACTTGTGTCCTTATAAGGAGACATGGAGATGGGCACAGAGGAGGCCATGTGAAGATGAAGATACCACAGGGCGGAAGACGCTGCCACCCGCCAGGAGCCCTGCTGACTCGACTTCAGACTCCTAGCTTCCAGAACTAGAAGAAAGAAGAGAGGTCGATGAGAGGAAGATGTGTGTTGTTGCAAACACCTAGGTTGTAGCTTGTTACAGCAGCAACTAATACAATAATGATGCTCAAAGAAGCCCAAAACAACAACACAGGCAAAGCAGACCGAAAAAGTCATTAGTCACTGTGGCAGTTTGAGATTATTTATGAATCCCAAAAAGAGAAAGTTTGTAAACTACTCTATTCTGGGTGTGACACCCTTTGATTATTTTAGATTCAGCTGAGGGGCCCTTGATTAAATTGCCTTTAAGATAGGGCTTTGATTCTACCACGTCAGTAAGGCATGACTCAGGTTGAGTCCCCTCCCCTTGGTGGGCTGATATAAAAGGGCACTCGCTCAAGAGACACTGGGGAAGAGAGATAGCTCTGCCATTTTTGATCCTGGGGCCCCGGAGTGAGATGAGCCATTCGCCTTGGGAAGAGAGTCGAGACTGATATAAGAAGCCCTGAGAGACAAGCCCTGTGCCAGCCTGCAGCTGAGATCAGGAAGAAGCTGGACCCATGGAGTCTCAAGAGGAAGAGGAAACCCAGAGGGGAAGGCTGAAACCCAGCGAAGATCACCTGCCATCTTGCTTCAACGTGTGGCAGTTGACTCAGTAAGAAAGCAACCCTGGGTTGGACTCTTTAGGACCTTGTAACTGTAAGCTTTTACCCCAAATAAATGCCTTTCATAAAAGCCAATAGATTGTGGTACTTTGCACCAGCATCCCTTTGGTAGACTAATACAGTCACCTATGGAGATTGCCAGGTCACCAAGTTATTATAATAAAAACTGGCAAATGAAGAGCAAGAATCAAGTACTAGCTATCTTTCCTATTTAAGCTGTATTATAGGAAAATCAAATATTTGATGAGAGAAAGTTCTTTATGGAAGAAATCCAGCTAGCAAGTGCAAGAGGCATTATAGAATTATAAAATCAGCATTTTGCCATCCCTAATAAAATAAAGGGTATAGGCAAAGGTCATTAATACATGCTGAAGCCAATAGCTGAAAAGCTGATGGGGCAACTTTATAAAGATCACATTAGGACTCTAGTCCTCTGAATAATCTTAAAAGCAGGAAAACCAAACATTTCAGCCTCTTGACATGATGCTATGGGAGACACTCCTTCACCTAAGAAGCTTTCTTGAGAAAAAAAAATTGAACTTGAATCTGCTTAAACCTCCAGATCTAATTTAGTTCACAGAAAGTGTGGGAAATGGGAAAAATATTGACTGGCACCCAAACAATGCAATTACCTAACTAGAAAATGCAAAATTCTATGGGACAGATGACTCCATTGCATCATTAAATAAATGGCATAACAAAAAAGTGTCAAAGAAAGCAAGCAGCAGTAGGCTAAAACATATTTCATAGCCATATCAAACAAATGTAATGTATAGACATTACTGGGATTCTGATGCAAATACAGCTACTCTAAAGAGAGTTTTGAGGCAATTGTGGAAAGGTGAACATACTGGGTTTTAGATGATATTACAATTAGTTACAATTTTATAGTTGTGATAATGTCATTGTGGTTATTATTTGCTGGTGAAATCATTTGAAATCTGTCACTTGCCTTAAAACAATGCAGCTGGAAGGGAAGCAGAAGAGGAGAGGAGAGATTACATAAGTTTGGAAATACGTTGAAAACTGTTGAAGGTGGATGATGGGTAATTAGTTTGAAAAATTAAAGGAAAACAGAAAGGCTGAACTAATTCAGTACCTGGTAACTCCCCTGCTTATTAGCTCATTCATCCATTCCACAACTATTCTTTCAATTCTTACAAACTGTCCTTTCCTTGTGTTAACTCCTGGAAATTCCACGAAGGCAAAACCCCTGGCCTCAGGGCGCTAGCAGTGCAGCAGGGAGGACCGTTGAGAAATGATAATCCCGCTAGGGAGACCCAGGTCGGGGAACCATGTGGACTGTTGGCATGTATTTTGGGGCCCTTGGTTGTGGGAGGAGAAAAACTATGTGGGATGCACGGGAAGGCTGCATTAAACACTGTGACTCAAAACGACCCTCGGCCAGTTAGACGGCAAAATGAACTTCAGTTGTGTCAGTGTGTGTTTCTTTAATTACTCTCATAGTTGCATCTTTCCATAAAGTATATTTTCTATTTAAAGAATTACCTCTGCCTTTTAATCATGTATTTATGTTCCTTGGTGCTTTTCTTAATGATAAGTGCACAGTTTTATTAGCTTGTTGTCCTTTAAAAATACAGCTCCTGCAAATTTTCCTTTTTTCTGTCTTTTGATGCAAAATTATAAAACTGTTGCATGTATGAATATACTGATATTTTCCTTTGCGGTTTTTGTCCATTGGCTTTAAACTTAAAAGGCCCTTCCTTAAAAGCTTTGCAACAAATGAGCGTATTTTATGAAGTTTTACGCGCATCTTTGAACTCTGCTGCCAACAGGCAATCAGGACAAGCTGCAGCCACTCTCTGGCATCGGCTCCTGGCCAGTTTCGAGGTGTCGTTGTCTCCTGATGGTCTACCACGTCCTCCCTCTTTCTCTTTCCGTCTCGGGATGCTCTGCTGCTTCGACGTACCTGGAGTGGTAGCCGGAGTTGCTGGTCAGAAGGGCGATGGAGCAGCGATCTTTTTACCTGGGGACCTTTGAACCCTGGCTGACCAGGGAACTCGTAACAATCTTTACTGTGGCTATGGCAACAAATTTTCGTATTTGGGGAATCATGGTCTATTTTTTAATGTTTTGGCTGAAGAGATTTAAAAGATCCGTATTAATGTCAATGATGATGGGATGAGTCCATTAGCCGCTCTTAGGGCAGGTAGCTGGCAGGAGATTTTGGTTTGTTTCTTTCATTTCTAAGCTGGGAGCTCTGTTGCCTTCTCTTGGTATCCCTCAACTTGATCCACAGCATGTGCATTTTATAGTAATCTCAAAACAGGTTACTTTTCTATTTATTGGGTTGGGTTTTACAAGAGGCAGTTAAATTTTTTTTAAAATTTGGTTTTATTTTAACTACTTTTTGAATAGATAAAATCTTCAAGTGGTTCAAAATTCAAAAGCTACAGAAGGATAAGGAGTGAAAATTCTCTCCCACCCCCTTACTATTCAGTTCCCATCCCTAGAGCAATCGGCGCGACCAGTTTATTATACAACTTTCCAGGCGTGCTCTTTTCAGGCACAAGCAAATACATACAGCACAGGCTCTGCTCTGCTATGACAGCAGTTGCCATGGCACCAGTCAAAAGTAAATAGTAAAATTATGTCAGTATAATTTGGAAGTTGTGTTGGTTTTTTCCTAGGGAAAGGAAATGGGAATATTCAGGGAGTAGAATGATATCCTTCAATAAGAAAGGAAATGCCATCAGCTTGCTGCTCCGTCTCTGGGAAGAATTTCAGTTCCATTTTAAGAAAGTAACTATTGTGTGCCTGCAGCCCACCTAGGGCTTCCTCCCAGAGAGGGCCCCCAGGCTGCAGGGCTCTGGCCTCTGCAGGCTGTACTCGCCCCTGTGTCCTCTTAGTCAGTTCGCTGGCTCAGAGCTCCACTTCCTTCTGCTTTGTTTCAGTGCCCACAAGCCAGAATTCCCACCGCACTGTTTTTATAAATTTTTAATATCCTCTCAGGAAATCTCCAGCCATACTAAATTGCCTGCCTGGCTTCTTTAAAGTTTTCTCCTAAAATACCAGTGATCGTTTTTATCTCTAACCAAAAAAAAAAAAAAAAAAAAAAAAAAAGGCTTATCTTTTAAGTGGTATATCCCTAACCCTATTTTTTTCCATAACTTCTTATTTTTTAGGGTACAAATTTGCAGAGGGGAGATTTCCAGGAATATATATATGTCATATTGTAGCAGAAACACACATACACAGTATAATGTATACCCTTCATTTTACACAAACAATAGCATATTATGCACACTGCTTTGCTCTTCATTGTTTCACTAGACAATATATATTAAAGACAATTTTTATCAGTCTATAAACCCTCCATTCTTTGCCTGGCTGCTTGCTCTTCTGTGGCACAGATATGCCATTATTTATTAATCCAATTGCATATAGAAAGGCATTTAAGTTGCTAATTCTTTTTATTAAAAATGCGGTGGAGCAGTGTAGCTCAGTGGTTGAGTAACTGCTTTGCATGTACCAGGTCCTGGGTTCAATACCTGGTACTTCCTAAATAAAATAAAAATAAAAGACATAGAGTCAATATATATTTATATATCATTTTGCAAATGTTTGTATGTATTGTGAGAATTTTTATTTTTACCCACAATAAAAAAAAAAATGCAATGCATTAGTACACACATATGTTATTTTGTACATATGTGAATATATCTTAAGCTATTTTCTTAGAAATGGAAAATTAGCACATTTGCAATTTCCCTCCCATCCAGCACTTCAATGTTGATTGTTTCTTGTTTGGATTTCACAAACAGAGATGTATTCATTCTCTGAAGACTATCTCTAGGGTTCTCCTTTTTAAAGGTAATGTATTAGTCAGCCAAAGGGGTGCTGATGCAAAGTACCAGAACTCTGTTGGCTTTTATAAAGGATATTTATTTGGGGTAGAAGCTTACAGTCACAAGGCCCTAAAGAGTCCAACTCAAGGTACCATAAGAGGTACTTTCTCACCCAAAGTCTGTTGCCACGTGTTGAAGCAAGATGGCGGGCGATGTCTGCAAGGGTTCAGCCTTCCTCCTTCCTCTTAAGGCTCCGTGGTCCCAGCTCCTTCTGATCTCAGCTGCAGGCTGGCATAAGGCTCGTCTCTCTCCCCAGGGCTTGTTTCTTTCCGGGCTCAGCTGCTCTGGTCTCTTCACAAGGTCAGCTGTAGACTATCAGGCTCATCTCTCTTTCTGGGGCCTCTGCCCTGTCTAATGAGCTGTCTCCATTCCTCTGTGTTCTTCTCCTGTGTATCTTCTTCCAAATGAGAGTCTGTTTTATCAGCCCAAGGGTGCTGGGACTTGATGGTGAGTCACACTCTAATGATGTGGTTGAATCAAAGCCCTAATCTTAACATAATTTAATCAGACATCTCAGCTGAATCTAATACAATCAAAAGGTTATCATGCCCAGAGGAACAGACTCTTTTACAAACATAATCTGTATTTCTTTTTGGAATTCATAAATAACATCAAACTGACACAGGTAGTATAAAGTTGAAGCAGAGATTTGGAAGAGTCTGTTTACAAAATTACCCGTGACCAACAAATGGGAGAAGCATTGACCATTAGAAGGAAAAAGTGCAATTCTACTTCCTCCTGTATTCCCGATAGCTCAGTGACTGGTCTTGAGATGTGTTCTGTGACAATGGATGGAAATTTGGAAGAAGCAATCAATCTGCATAATTGAGAAGGGGCAATAATGAACTGAAGCACATAGAAAGCCATACTTCATACACTGACAGACAAAATGTAGACAGAATATTTATTACAAGTGGAGTTTTGGGACAAAATTTCCAAATTTAGGCCGCCCAGAAGATGGCTTATCATGACTTGGGAGAGTTCAAGGAATGGATATATTTAAAGAAATAGGTTAGATGTTGGCAATTGAAAAGAAATTGGTTCACAGAACAGAAAATGTCTCCGGAGTTTCTGTGGATTTAGCAAAGTAACAGGACTCAGATAATGACCCAAAGAACAAAGAATAATGTAAGAAACGGAGGCAAGACAGAGGTTTGAGCAAACTCTCTAATGCTGAGTGACGTCTGCAGAAGAACCCTGACTCGAAGGAGCTGCCCCTTCTTTTCCTTTCAACTTCAGTGTGTATCTGCATGTATGCTTTCGTGTGTGTGTCCGTCTTTTTATTCCCCCAGGGAGCCTGTAAATCGTCAGACCCCTTGTACCTCTGTATAGTACAGGTTTTGGATGTAGCACCTTTGACCATACTGTACATTTGGTTTTACTCCAGTCACACACAATTTAAAAAATCCATCTCTTTTCCGCTGAATCATTTCTCTTATCATTTAAAGCCATGCCATCAAGTTGCTTTTTATCCCCAATGCCTCAACTCTACACACAAAGACTCTCTTATTTTCTCATTTGTGGAAATCCCTTGCTGTCACATTCAGGCATTCTTCTACACAGTAAGCCGTTGTTTGGTGTTGGCAAATGCATCCGTTCTAAAGAAATGTACCTTTCACCGCTGTACCTCCCAGCGCCCTGTGACCTGACCTTTCTCTTTGCCCTGCCTTGATTATCTGGGAGGATGGTGGTGTCAACCCTCTAACTCCCCCAACTTGTGCCGAATTTGTGAAAAGGCCACGGCATCGACCCCCTACCCACAACACACATGTGCTCACAAATCCGTGAGGAGGTTGTCAAGTTGATATTTTGGGTGGATGAAGAAGTTGGAGAGTAATGATAAGAATTCAGTGGCTCTGGAAGGACAAACAGATTCAAATGTGAGCTTTTCTCCTTAAGTTCTGAGTGGTGAGATGATGAACTCGCTGATTTCCTTTTCATCTGGCAAGCGGCTGCTTCTGCACACAGAGGGAGAGGAGAGCAGTCTGCTCTGCTTCCTGTCCTGTGACTCAGGCTGGTTCAAACGCCAAGAACCAGAAAAGCCTGGAGCCTCTGAGTGCCAACACAGCCCGTGGGCTCCAGGTGGAAACGGGGGCAGCCGAACGCCCGCGGAGACCAGGAGGTGGCCCTCCTCCAGCGACGGCCGCAGCCGGCCCTGCTCGTCCTCCAAACAGCAGCTCCAGTGCGGAACCCACTCCAGTGTGCTCACTGCCCCCATCTCCAGAAATCGAGGTTTCTTTCAGTGACACAGGCTGACTCCTCTCGTCTTCTGTGTGTGTGTGTGTGTGTGTAGGGGGCAGTTATTTAGTTTTCTCCCCTCCACTCAATCCAGAGATTCCTTTTCCTATGGTGCTGCCCAGAACATCACTGACCTATGGCAAAGTTAATTTTAACCATCAGTCCACACCGCACGGCACTGCATCAATCATGTCACACCTCACCTCACCATTCCTCACCACACCACATCCCATCCCATCCCATCCCATCCCAGCTCACCACACTACATCAGTCATGCCACATCTCTTTCCCGCCTGGCTCCCTGCCTCCTTCCCTCTCCTGCTCTCTCTCCCCGCCTTTTATTCAACAGGGAGGGAGGCCTGTTTGCTCGAGGTCCAGCCAGAGACCAGGGCACAGAGGTGGGAACGTAACACCAGCAAGCTGTGGTCTGGGAGGGAAGAAAGAACTTTTAACGATGAGGCCCTTGTGGTTTGATGCGCTTCCCGCAAAGGGGAAGCCCAAACCCGCTGCCCGCCCGCCTGTGGAAGCGTTTGCAGTGGGGTCCGCTGGGGGCAGGGAGTGCTGTGCGGGGGGCGGGAGGCGGGCAGTCTTCCCGCAGCTTCTCAGCAGAAGCAATGGCGTGTGGGAGAGCCCCAGGGGCAAGCAGCCGCCAACGGACGGTGGCTTTTCCTACATCCAAGAGGGGAGGGAGAGCCAGGATGCAGGGGCGGGCGCGTGAGGGGGCCCCGCGGGTGAGGGGGCACAGCCCTCGGCCCCCAGCAGCCCCTCGTGCGGACGGAGAGCCCCGTGCGTGGCTGGGAGGTCAGGCCTGAGCTTCCAGGCCGCTCTGCGGCCCAGGGGGCCTGTCCCGGGTGGGCCTGGCCTCTTCAGGTGGGCCTGGAAAGCCTAAGGAGGCAGAGGGTGGAAGCAGCAGGCTGGCCCCGCCGGCCTGGACGCAGGGCTGGGTACCGCCCGCCGGCAGGCCCGGCAGGCTGAGCTGCTGAGAGAGGCCCTGGTGGTCTTGGTCACAGCGCTGCCCGCCAGGGGGGCCTGCAGGCCGCTCGGCCTCGCTGCCGCCTGGCGTCTGCCTCGAGAGCCCTGGGCAGCCGCAGCTCAGGCCGTCTACCACAGCAGAAGGAAACCATGACAAGGACAAAACAGCTTTCGTCCAACCTCCATTTCTTTTGCACGTGACGTTGTGCCAAGACTGGTCTCCAGGTGACGTCTTTATGGTCAGGTCACAGGTGACAAGGCAGGGCTGTGCCCCAGTGGCCCCACAGCTGGGCGTAGAACTTCCATAAATGCACTGTGGCTTCCGAAGGAGAGGCCCACTGCAAACCTCGCCAAAACCTTAGAGAAGGGGATTTTCCCATGGACTTCGGCAATGTGGTTGGGTTGATTTGGGTTCACTATTTTTTAATATTAATATGTCTATAAACATGGGCCTCGAATACTCAGCTAATTTATTATTCAGTCCAAGATTTGGTATTCCTTCTGGTTTTGATCTCAAGCAAATTCAAGGATATGACTTAAATAAAACTTTGTTCAGTTCAGAGTTGAGGGCTAATGCTAAGTTTTTTGGTGAAATATTTCCATTTTTTTAGTAAGTGAAACGTAAATGATTTTCAAAACCTTTGAGTAAGTTCAATATAATAGTTTAAATAATATGAATCATAATATATGTTTCAAGAGAATTAGATTGAATAAAGAATCCAAATGTGTGAACTTAAAGACTTCATAAGAAAAATATAAAATGCAAATTCAGATTTATACCTCCTTTTTTGTTTTCATTCCCTGTTGTAAAATGTTTGTATTATTCGGGGTTCTCTAGGGAAACAGAACCAACAGAAGATATCTGGAAACAGCATGAGATTTTACAAAATTCTCTCATGCGACCGTGGGGATGCACGAGTCCAAATTCTCCTGGCAGGCTGCAAACCAGGGTCTCCGATGAAGGTCTTTGATGAGTTCCCAAGAGATGTTGGCTGTCTAAAGTTGAGCTGGAAATTCTCTCCAAATGCTGAAATCACTTCCCCTTTTAAGGCATTCAACTGATTGGATAAAATGTCACTCATTGCTGATGGCAATCTCCCTGGTTGATTGAAGATGTAATCAGCCATCAATGTGATCAACTCACTGATGATTAAAGTCCAAAAATGTCCTTGTATTACAATTAGCCTAGTGCTTGCTTGGCCAAACAACTGGGCACAATTACCTGGCTGAGTTGACACATTAACCTAACCATCACAATGGTTAACTATTCAATGGCTTGAAATTCTAAAACCCATGTCTCTATAAATTCTTTTAGCTCTCCTATTAAGCATTATAGTTTTGGAGTAGTTCCATAGTGTATTAAGACAAAAGGAGTCATTCACCTTCTTTAATTACTTGGGAACTAGAAGGCTAAAGCCGTGGATGTGGTTCACCTTCTCATGTTTTTTTTCTTCTCTGCAACTCATCTCAAAACCTCGTCTCATACCCCTTGTTCAGGCCCATCTTTTCAAGTCACCCTTGACCTTCCCAAACCCTATTTTTCCATGAGAACCTCTCTTCCTGGATATCCTCCTTTAACCATTATTTTTTCTACCTTTCCAACACCGGCTCTCAAGGGATATCTTCTTTCCATGTTTCCTTCTTTTGCCTCCTTTAATTTCTCTCCTCTTCACTGTTTTCCTGTCCAGTAATTATTCAGTCCAAGAAATGTTTAAGTTCCCCAGAGAGATTGGGCCAGGATATAAGTGAATAATATATGTTCAAAGCCTCTTTCCTATCTTTGCTGTCTTATTCAGAACCTTCTCATATACCCCACATATGTTATAGATAAATTATGTTTATCAACCTACCTTTCTCCTGTCTCCCAATCTCTACCTTCTACTTCACCATTATAAATGGCTAAAGTCTGTGTGTGACTCAGGGTGAAGTTATGCAGAGTTTGGGACCTACAGAATATTACTTAGGAATTTCACCTGCATTTTCTGGGTTCCCATCAGAGACTTCTGGAGAACATAGGGTTGCTGCCAGACCAGATGACATCTTTGTGCATATTGGCCACAGGCACCTCCTCTGGGCAGAAGCAACTATGTGGGTGTAAAGTCTGGTGACCAGGAGGTTCTTCGTGTAATTAAAAACACAGGTGCCCTTTCCTTGGGGTGGACGCAGCTTGGGTCGGGCTTGTGGCTTGTCAGATGGTGCGGGATCCGGAGGCAGCTCCAACCTTGCCCACTTTGCTGGGCCCTTTTGTGCCGAGGCAGAATTGGTGGAGTGAAGCTCACGCGAAACAGCAGAAAGTAAGAGTTATTTTATGAAAGCCAGAGCAGTGCACACTTCTCTGGAAGAACTAAAGCCTACTAAGAGTGTTTTCCAAGTCAAATCCTGGAAGTAAAACGAATGATCTCAGGGTCTGTAACATATAGAGTTGGAAACAGGTATTTCAGTGGGAAATGAGGGCAAATTGGGGGGTTAGAGACAGGCAGACATGGTCCATATCCGGGACCAGTAAACTTTCTTTGCAAGGGTCCGGCTGCCTGGCCAACTACTCAGCTCCCCTGGAAAACAGCTGTAGACAAATATGCAAACGAGCGGGCGTGGCTGTGCTCCAACACAGCAGCCATAGACAAATATGTAAATGAGTGGGCGTGGCTGTGCTCCAACACAGCAGCCATAGACAAATATGTAAACGAGTGGGCGTGGCTGTGCTCCAACACAGCAGCCATAGACAAATATGCAAACGAGCGGGCGTGGCTGTGCTCCAACACAGCAGCCATAGACAAATATGTAAATGAGTGGGCGTGGCTGTGCTCCAACACAGCAGCCATAGACAAATATGTAAATGAGCGGGCGTGGCTGTGCTCCAGTAAGACTTGATTTCCACAGACAGGGGAGGTGTGTGGGGGGGTGGGGGGTGGGTGTAGTCTCAGCCCCTGCCACAGGGTGCTGAGATAAGAGGGTTAGTGTGAATCTGATGCTAATACAGAAAGAGCTCTAAATTTGAGTAATGAATGTTCATAAATTATTGGACAGATATTTTACTCCATACAGAATAAAAAACAACCTTTTGATAACTGATTTTTATTTTATAGACCTACAAATAACAGGAATGGTGATTTTATTTGTCAGGTGTTTACCTCTCTTTTACATTTCCTGTAATATGCACACTCGAACAGATTTAAGAGAAACAGTTGTGTATCCTACATGTCACAGAAAACGTCAGTCTTTAATCTTCTCTTGCAGTGCCTAGTTGAAGCAACACACATGGATGTGTATTACTGTTCCCTGGCTCAGGGTGGATTTTATTCCCTTCCTTCAGAGTAATTAGCTCATGTCAGGACTGATCTTCCCAGGGACCAGCCTGACTCACGGAACATAGATACTTTGCTCAATTAAGTAATTCTTTAGGGCAAACTCACTGTAAGCAAAATATTTGTAGAAATATGAGAAAGGGCAACAATTAGGCTATCAAAGCAGACTTTATCTTTCTAGGGGCTGCACAATTTATTCTTTTTCTAAGTATTGGAAAGTGTTATTCCATAGCATAAACCAAAGATCTTTGCTCTGTCAGGACAAATTGCCTTGAGCTATTGAACCCTCAGATCTTGAAAAGGGCTCTCTCTCTCTCTTTTATGCTCTCTTCCCAAGGAGAAGGTAGACTGTTCCAGCTAAGTGCTCATTGAAGCATGGGGAAGAGGTGGGCACCGCTGCCTACTCCTGGAGCAGAATTTCTTTGGCCAAAACGGCCCTCCACATGGTTGACTGAAGTTCCTAACCTCTCCTTTCATGGAACGGGGATGTTTTCGAAGGAGTTCACACAGCTGGTTTCATAAGGCAACTAAGGCCAGCTGGGATATTCAAAGCGACACACTTTCCTTTGTAAGATTTCATATTCCAGTGAAAACTGGTAGTTAAGAGGGCCTCAGAGACAGGGTTTAGAGTTTGATTGTCATTTACCCCTGCTAGAAAGAGAGGAAATAACTTCTGGTGGGGCCGGCCCTAATGAAAACAATTTTTTCTCCTCCATAACTCATTGGTGAAAAGAAAGTGCAAAGATTCAAGGATTTTCTGAATTGCATTGACTCTTCACTGCTAATTAGTAACATGACTGCTATTTAACAGTGTATGGAGTTGCTTGATTCTTGCTTTGACTTGTTTAGCTGCTCTAATTCCCCTGGCATCTTTTCTTTCTAAACTTGCTGCTGACAAATATATGAACTGTGGACAGGACTAGTTTTGTTTATTTGAAAAACAAAGATTCTTTTTTATTGTTTTTGGAATCCTGTGTCAGGCAGTTAAAAGAGAGGAAGTAATTAACACCTTCCTTCCAGCGTCATTTTGAAATTTTATGAAAAAAGTAGATGATGGAAAATTGGTTTGGGGACACAGTGGGTAAAGTGACTCCAAATCTACTCTCTGTAGGGAGCCGGGGGATTGGAATCGGGGTGGGGGCAGTGTGTTTTTGTGGGACAGGATTCTGACAATTGCTTCTGCAGTTTTCCTGTCCATGTGCTGTCGGAGTCAAGCCATCCATGGGAGAGTGCTGTGCTGAGTGGGATAGAGCTTTTGATATGCAGCAAGTTGGCTGTCACTATCTCCAGCTTTGAGTTATTTTGATTAACACGCGATGAGACAAAAGGGTGAATGAGAGGAGTAATGTAATGTAACACTTCACGTGACAGGCATTACCCCAGCAACTTAGAGACTTCCCAGCAAACCTTAGCAGTGGCTCAGGTCTGGGAGAGCCCACCGCCGATTGTGGAAGCGCCTCCCCAGCACCTCCAAGGCTCCAAGTTGATCCCTGATTCACTCCAGACCTTGAGATTTAAGGATCACCTAGCTAAGACGCTACAATTATAGGTTTTGATATTCACTTTGTAGGAGAAATGATCGCTGTATCATGAATTCATATTTGTTAAGTTAGGAAAACATTTTGCTAAGATTTTCCTCACCGTCTTTGCTGCTACTGATTTTTCCCCCCTTCAGTTCAGCGAAGGTGAATTCCTTCAGGCCCTGTGACTAAATTCCCCTAAATCCAGAGATTATCTAATAAGTTCCTTAGAAAACTGTGGAACAAAATTAATTCAAGATTTACTGAATGACTAATGTAATCATAGCTCCAGGGAGAGAAGCTGGCCCCTAATTTACTTGTTGGTCTAAAAAAATTCTGGCAATATAACAAAACAAAAGAAAAAGGATCACCAAGGGGCCATTGTGTCCATGTGTGTTGTAGAGAGTGGGCAATGCAGCTCCTGAAGGGCATGGGTGGGGCGCCTGCAAGACCAGGGGGCACTCTCGGCACAGCGTCAGCCGTGAGCTTTATTTGTTGGGACTTAGGACAGGAGAGAGTCTCTCTGGTGGTGGCGCGCCAGAGAATGAAGGTAGCGCTCCTCACAGGTGAGAAAATGAGGGGCAATTTATATGACAAAGGCTCTCAGAACAAAGACATTTCATACCAGAGTTTCTGCTAGGGTCAATCAAGCACACGAATGGGGTGTGGCGAGGTCACTGCAGGAAGGAGTGGACAGCCTGGAGAAAGTTACAGTCTAGATACCATCTGTACATTGTTTCCTGGGGGGGAGCTGCTACATTTTAACTCGTGTCCTGGGGCATGCAGGAGGCTGCGTACTGTGGGCTGTTTCCCTTAGGGGCAGCCAGGGCCTGGGACCCATGGACCCCCCCAGAGAACCTCAGGTTTATGTTTTCTTCCATAAGACATCACATTCCTTCCAGGGCCACCATATTTTAAAAGACAAGAAATGTAATTTATCTGTTGATAAAATTCACCATTTGTATTCAGGAAAATCTGAATTATAAAAGCTAAGCAATGGACCAGACATTTATTGTGTAAAAGTTTTTAATGGATTCTTTTTGAACGAGTAATTGAGAAAAAAAAATCTCAGGAATGTTTCCTTAACATATGAGTTGGGAAAATGTTTGTGACCATGGAAGATATTATTAAAGGAAAAGAAAAAATAGCATCAGCAGGTTCATGTATTTCAAATTCCTGAAGCATCCGAGGAAATTCAATCTGTGCTCCAGAAGGCATTTTAAATAGTCATATGATATTTTTCCCATCAGACATTTACATATTTGTGCTCAGGTAATGCTTGAAATGTTGTGAAAGAACAGAAATATTATGGAAAAAACGAACTACCTTTTCACTCTATTTCTAAATCTTAGATGATCGTAACTCATAGTTCTGGCCACAATTTTTTTTTTAACTGTTCTCTGCACACATAATGATGATTTGAGAGAACAGTCCACAGTCTCATACAGTTATACGCCATGTGTGTGTGTGTGTGTGACTTCAATATGTGAATTCCATCTTCTTGCTCTTTATGAATTTAATTTGGAATCCATTTCCAAATGCTTATCAAGTCATAGAATAAGTTTTGACTTGATGAAAATAGGAGGTACTAATGGTTTTAACTCGAGTCCTGCTATGAATTTTGAAGTAGGTGGAGTTTATCTTCACTGAACCTTGTCCCTCTTCCCAGCACTCTCCATCTGCAGGCTTTTGCTTCTTTGAAGCTCTACCTCTGGCTGGGGAAGGTGGGCTGGGTCACATGGGAGGGTTTTGGAGAGTGGTTTTTTAACCAACTGTTAACTGACCTGTGCTTATTTTCTCTCGGCCAGGCCATTCTGTCTCTCTTTTTCCAATTGTATGTGTTTTGTTAATATAGTGTATGCATTTTAGTGCAAATGTGTTATAAAAAAAAGAATATGAGGGAAGCAGCTATGGCTCAATCAGTAGGGCTCCCGTTTACCATATGGGAGGCCCCGGGTTCGATTCCCGGGGCCTCCTGGTGAAGGCAGGCCCGCCCGCACGGCGTGGTTAGCTGACCCAGCGAGCACAAGCAGCAAGGGGGGGA
>JAKSZT010054335.1:11512079-11658502 GCA_026826555.1 Tolypeutes matacus | reverse complement strand
CATCAAGGACGTGTCAAGGATTCTTCACACTCAGGACCCTCAGCACATACCTCTGCTCTGGTCGGCCCATTGTCCTTGTCGCCTGCTGCCCAGGCGGGTTTCCGCCTTGCACCTGTGTCCGGCTGCCCACGTCCTCTCCTTGCTTTGTGCTGACTTCCTACACTGGGAGCCTCGTCTGTTCACAGCCTTCCTCAGCAGATCCAGCTAGCCCCGTCCTCTCCACTCCCTGGTTGTTCACTTATACTGAATCGTGTGCTTTTGACCTGGTGTTATATAAAACTGTATTATTTTACATTTAGAATTATTTCATGTATGTTATAGAAATACTACATGACCTCATAATAAATCTTTATTATCTCACTGTTTCCCCTTCTAGACCGGATTTGTTGAGGACAGGGACTGATGTTTTAGTTTTTATTTTCAATATCTACAGTCAGTGCTTACCATCTAGTAGGTATTCAGTAAACATTTGTTGCATAAAAAAAAACAAACAAAAAATCAAACTCTCCCTGCAAATTAAACCCCAAATATTTATTAGTGCCTAGATATGTCAGGCACATTCACCTTTCAGCTCTCTTAATTACTGACCCTGTGGGATAGGTACTTTTTATAGAAACAGAGTCTAAGTGAGTCCTCCAGATCCACAGTGCCGTCACCACTGGATCGCTCTACCCAGTTCTGTGTGTGCCCAGAGAGCTGCAAGTGTGCGTCCTCCGAGGGCCCCTCTTGGTTAGAGTTCTAACTGATTTGTGATTTTGAAACTAGTGCAAATATTATTTACATTTTTCTCATCCAGGGTAAATGCTCAAGGTGTAAGGATAATTCAGATCTTTATACCCTGTTAATTTAATATCTCTTCCACAGCTTTTCCTGGTAATTCTTTAAATGTTGTCAGTAGACTGTTTCCAGTTAGGAGCGTTTACAGGTAACTTCTAGTAAAGTATCTGTGGGGCGATGCTTTGAGACTGTGCAGCCGGTGTTGTAAATAGTGGACTGGTGGCTACAATATGTTCATGCCCCTTACTCAAGTGTGAAAAAAGTATTTTTTTCTGTTTACTCTTAAGTGACTCATGGTCATCTCCATTTCAACCCCTCGTTCCGCTGATGGCAGGACACGCAATCTTACGACTTTGGGGCAAACTCAGTGATGAGTAACTTTGCTCTAACCTCCGCGGGGCACTGCGGAAGATGCCGATGGCTGGTGGCCCCTGTCCCTCCCTCTGCGCCTGCTGGGGTGTGGCGTCCCGGCTGCCCCCCGGCTGCCCCTCTCCACAGTGACATCCCTCAGGCCTGGCATCCCTCAGGGCTGGCATCCCTCAGGGCTGGCATTCTGCAGGTCCGAGTGTGGGCACTGACACTTACCGTCTTCCCAGAGAGCCTTGGAGTCCTCTGGTCCTCTCTGCTCCTCAGGTGGGTGAGGAGACCTGGCAGCTTTCCCACATAGCCAGAGCCCAGGCCTGCGGGTAGCAGAGGGAGCTTATCTGAGGGGGGCAGGTGGCGGGCAGGTGGCCGGGACTCCCTCATCTATGTTCTGGGCTGCCTGCGGGGTCCCACCTTCCCTGGGGGACTCCGCAGCTCCCCTGGGGACACCGCAGCCCCTCTGCCTTCACCGCGGGGTCCCACCTCCCCTGGGGGATCCCGCAGCTCCCCTGGGGACACCGCAGCCCTCTCTGCCGTCAGCCCCACCCTGCCCCGAGCCAGCTTCTCTGCCCCACTCTGGGGAAACCTCAGGCCCCTGCTTGCTTCTCCAGCCTCTGCCAGGACGAGGGTCCAGACCCTCTCTACTGTCTTGAGCTTTTAATTTACTCTCTTCTTTCTGAAGCTAATCTTAGTTTTGGGCAAAAGAAGTGACATTCACAAGCATCTGATTTTTTGCTTCTCTGATGCTAGACAATGTCTATGGATCTTGCACGGCAGTTGTATAAAAGTAGGTCTGGAAGAGACAGATTGAAATACGAATAAAATTATCTCTGGAAGGAAGAGAGAACAGGACTGCAGAGGGCTGCAACTCTATTGGTGATATTTAATTACTAAAAAATATGAATCAAACATGGCAAAAAGGTTGAGACGATGAATTTTGGTGGTGTGTACACAGGTGTTCATTCTATTGAAATGTAATCATCTGAATATTTGTCACATTTCACAAGGCAGGTTACTAATATATGAAGGTTTAAATCATAAAAATGTTGTCACGACACTGCTTTAATTCCGTATGAACACGCCCCAATGGAAGGAATTACTGACGTGGCCTTATTAATTTCTTAAATAACAAACAAACCAGAAGCTAGACACTGGGCATTCCAGGTAATTGAAAGTTTACTATAATACTGTATCAGAAGAATTTTTACTTACGTTAGTAACGTAGCCAATATATTGCCCAACTCTTGAGTTCTGACAGCACACGGTGTCATCTGAAGGAACCCCGATTTTATGCCGTGGCAGTCAGGCCTTCACCCACGGCCCACGGCGCGCTGGCTACACGAGGTGTGGCTGGCAGAGCGGCCCTTCCGACACCCCGCACTGGGCACGGAAATGAGGTTGCAAAGTGATCGTGCGGGGGCTGGAATCTTCATCTTCAGCCATTTCATCACGCGTTCGATTGTTTTCCAAAGAAGGTAAAGTTTGTCTGCCAGGGCTGAGGAAAAAGACACAGGCTGTGAAACCTCTGCTCACAGCGCCGTTCCGGCTTCTTGCTCTCGGGGGGCTGCCCCCTCCGTGTGCTGGATCAGGATGTTCCTGAGCCTCAGGCTGTGCTCCTGCAGCATCCTGATGGGCATGCGAAGCGCTGATGGAGACGTCTCTGGGACTGACAAGTCCAAGGACTGCCTGCGAGAATAATGACAAACAGTTCCCTAGATGTACCCTCGGATATAGAGTAATTTTGATCATGTAATACATTCCTAGCTTGAATATACAAGAAATCGCTGTCAGAATCTGCCTCGGGGTGTTTCAACTCCGAGTAATTATAAATCCCACTTCTAGTGAAGAGTACATGGCTTTAGCTGGAATAATTTCACCTCCCATAAATGGACCATATTAAACCAAATTTATACATTCTAGAGAAGCTGAATTCAACAGCATACATTTTTTTCAGCCTACTCTTCGGAAGTACAATATTGTATTAACTGCTTAGTTTCTTTTTTTCTTTTTAACTTTTTATTTTGAAATACTTTCAAACTTACAGGACAGTTAAAAAATAATACAAACTCCATAGAGCGAATTCCAATATACTTCTGCCCCCTAGATACCCAGATCTTCCAATTTTAACATTTTGCCACATTTGCCGAATCTCTCTCTCTCTCTCTCTCTCCACCCAGCCATCTCTCAATCCATTTTCTGGACACTGAATGTGGATTGTAAACGCTCCTTGAGCCCTTTACTGCCACGCACATTTCCTAAGAATAGGGGTACTACTTATGTAACCTCCTTAAGTACAGTTATCAAGTTCAAGAAATTTAACATCGATATAACACTTTCAATCATTATTACAATATTTGCCTATGTCCTAATAATGTACCTTTGGATCTTTTCTCCTCCCTTGTTAGATCTCATCCAGGATCATGTATTACAACTAATTGTCATTGTAGTTATTAATAGGGAAAATGTGAGATGGATAGGGGTTGGGGCAGATGGGAATAGCCTATATTTTTTATGTAACTTTTCTATAATCTAAAATTTTTTTAAAAAGTTTAAAAATTGTCATTTTCTCTTTAGTTGCTCTTTCTTTTCCTTTTATTTTTTTCAATTGTGGAAACATATATGCAGCATAAAGTTTCCCATCTCAACCACTCCCATGCACACCATTCAGTGGATTTAATCACATCACAATATTGCAGTGCCTTCACCATCTTCCATTACTAAAACTTCCCCACTCCCCAAACCAAAACCCTGCACTAGGCATTAACTCTCAATTCCCCCTGCCCTACCCCTGGCAACCTATACCCTAATTTCTATCTCTATGAACTTACATGTTCTATGATATTTTCTTTGTAGTTACCATGAGGCTTAAAGTTAACATCCCCAATCTATAATAATCTCATTTACTTTGATACCAACTTAATTTCAATAATAAACACAAACTATTTTCCTATATCCCTCATTCTCCCCACCTTTATGTAGTTCTTGTCACAAATTAAATAATTACACACCATGAGTGCCAAACTACTGATTTATCAGTAAATATTATGCATTTGCCTTTTAGTTTCTGTAGGAAGTAAAAAGTGGAGTTACAAACTAAAAATACAACAGTCCTGGTATTTATATTTACCCATGTTATTAACCTTAGCAGAAGTATATATTTCTTCATGTGGCTTCAATTTATTGTCTAGTGTCCTTTCAATCCAACCTGCAGGACTCCCTTTAAAATCTCCTGTAAAACCTGTTTAGAGGTGATGAACTTCTTTAGCTTTTGTTTATCTGGGAATGTTTTAGTCTCTCCCTCATTTTTGAAAGACAGTTTTGCCAGATATAGAATTCTTGGTTGGCAATTTTTTGCATTCAGCACTTTAAATATGTCATCCCATTGCTTTCTTCTCTGCATGGTTTCTGGTGAGAAATTGGCACTTAATCTTATTGAGGCTCCCTCATATGTGACACATTGATTTCAGAATTCTCTTTTTATCTTTGGCAGTTTAATGTTGGATTATTATAATACGCTGTGGTATGGCTCTATTTGGGTTTATCCCATTTGGAGTTCATTGAGCATCTTGCACATGTATATTCATGTCTTTTGTTAAATGCAGGGAGTTTTCAGCCCTTGTTTCTTTGAATATTCTCTCTGCCCCCTTCTCTCCTCCTTTTCCTTCTGGGACTCCCACAGCATGTATGTTGGTGCACTTGATGGGCCCCACAGCTTCCTCAGGCTCTGTTCACTTTTCTTCACTCTTTCTTGTTTGTGCTCCTCTGACTGAATATCTTATATTCAAGTTCTCTGGGTTCTTTCTTCTGCCATTTCTAATCTGCTTTTGAACCCCTCTAGCAAATTTTCAATTTTTCTTACTGTGGTCTTCAGCTCTGTTTCACTGATTTTCATAATTACCTTCTCTCTATTGATATTCTGCTTGTGTTCCTCTATCATTTTCCTTGTTTTCTTCTAAGTTCTTTGAGTTTATTTAGGACCATTTTTTGTAAATTCTTTGTCTGGTGTGTTCCAGGTCTGGTCCACCTCATCGATAGTTTCTAATGCTTTGATTTTCTCCTCTGCCTTGGCTATCACTTCCTGTTTCTTTATATGTTTTGTAACTTTTTGTTAAAACCTGGAACTTTTAATCTTTTTATGTTTTATCACTGGAATTTAGACTCTGATGTATCTGTTCCTTAAGGGAGTATCCAGCTAGTGTTACGACAGAGCTTTCTTTAAATGCCAGGAGCTAGCAAAAAGGAAGAAGAAGGAAAAAAGAAAATGCTTTTGTCAGTCTTTATAGCTTGACCTGTGTAAGTGCTTTCCTTCAGGGCTTAGCCATGAATTTAGAGAATAGCTCCAGCCAAAGTGCAGGGGCCTCCCTGAGCCTTTCTGCACGTGTGGCTTGTCTTGGGATGCATATCTGGCCCTAGGAAACCCTCATTTACACAGATACAGGTGTCCCCTCTTTCCTAGGAAACAAGTTCTTCATGGTCCGGGCACTGCACTGTCCTGCAGCCAGCAATCCCTTTCTCCAGGCAGCCATAGTGCTCTGTAGAGGAGCTTTGTGGACTGCCTTCTACACCCAAGACAAGTCCTGAGACAACAAGCCCCTCTGGCCACCGCCAGACAGCCTGGCCAGACCCACGTGCGCCCAGTATGTGTACGAGGCTTACTCTGCTCCCTCTGGTACTGGGACCAGAATCCACACAGGGAGGGTGGGTTGTGAGGGGGTGGGAGAGGCGCCAGCCAGGGTACCACGAGGTTCCACCACTTTTAAATGGCTTTTTTCTTGACTCAGCACTTTACCCTGTTACTGCAGACCTTTTACTGGTTTTTTTTTGGAACTTTAAGGAAGATGTTTCTGCCAATTCTCGCTGGTTGTTAAAAACTTCTGTAGGGGGGGACAGAGCCCTGAAGCATCTCACTCTGCGGTTTTGGTTGGCCAGGCCCTGCTTAGTTTCCTAAACGTCCAGGGATGATGCAGAGATTGTAACTCCTGTGTGACTGTCTGAGGAGCTACGAGGAGAGGGAACCCCAGACTGAGTTCTGGCTTCCAGGAAAAAGTGCTGAGATGAAGCCATGAGTGCCCACCCTGTGTCAGGGGATGGCAAGATTGGCTGCCGGCTCTGGTCTCTGGACACTAGCCGTGGTGCCGAAGAGCTGCCGTCATCCACCTCTATGTGGATGACGTATTTTGGTTTTGATATGGTTCTGTGGATAAGGTGCAACCACTCAGCTGGAGCTTGGAGAACGGCTCTGCAATTAGGCCAATTATTCCTGTTTCACTGATGCCTGGGATGGACACGAAGTGGTGTGATGTGTCAGCATCATAGACTTGGGTTCTAGCTTCCACGTTGTTACTTATGAGCTTTGCAGTTGTGAACAGCCATTTACACACTTGAATTTTCCATTTTCTCTTCTGGAACTTACACAGTGTTGTGAGGCTCCGTTGCTATGAGGCATGAATCAGAGATCTGAGAACCTTAGAAGGCCATTAAAGTGGCCTTAGCTTATGGCCATCAGGAGCTTGCCATCTCCCTGAGGGCAGGAATTGTGGCTGTTCCATCTTTTCCATTTCCCCAACGCTGGGCACAGTGCCTAACGCACAGGAGGTGTTCAATGGATATTGCTTAAATGGACAGACAGAATAAGAACCGGCGAGCTTTCCTCTGTAGAGAGCCGGGTAGCACATGCTTCTGGCTCAGACCTTTCTCTCTTTCCTGCAGCTACCCCGTGCTTGGTCATGTGAGAGCAGCTGTCAAAATGTCAAATATGAGCACGGGTGGCTTCCAATAAAGTGATTTATGGACACTGAAATAGGGATTTCTTACAATTTTTACGTCATGAAATATTTCTTTTTTTTTTTTTTTTTATTATTATGGGTAAAAATCAAAATTCTCACAATACATACAAACATTTGCAAAATGATATATAAATATATATGCATATATGTGTATTTGCTTACAAAAATGTTATTTATATATATATATATACATATATTTTAAGAGGTGCTTAGATTACCTAAAATATTATACGGAACCCACTCGGATTCCCATGTTGCCCACCTCCCACACCTCCCACCACATCCAACACAAACATCTCCCATAGTGTGGCCCACCCACCTCAATGAACTTACACATCCTGGAGCCTTGCCACCAACCATAGACCACAGTTCACACTGTAGACCACACTCTCTCCCACTCAGTTCTGAGTGGTGTGTGCTGATTTAAAATGGCCTACATCCATTGCCACAACAGTACTCAGGACAACCTCCAACTCCCAAAGAAACCCCTGTATTTCAACTGCTCATCCCCTCCCTACCCAAAAACTGTCAAGTGGCCACTGGCTCCACCTCATTGTTATAATTTCTTGCATTGCAAGAATCACCATATGTGAGCAATGAAATATTTCTTCTTTGATTTTTCCAACCATCTGAATAACCGTTTTTAGTGCATGGGCTGTGTTAAAACAGGTGGTGGGCTGGACTTAGCTTACGGGCCTGTTTGCCAATCTCTGGAATACAATATGAGTGTGAATTAAATTAAACAAATGGATTGTGTTTTTGATTTATTGTGGTCCTTATAGAAGCAAATTTTATTATCTTGCTGAACAGACAAGAATATTTATTTAATTATTTACTAACATAATATTATGAGGATAAAAATCAGCAGCTAGAGGCAAAATTGGTCCTACTACATTGAGTTAAACATATCATTTAATCTCTCTTGTACTATGCTATATAGGTTTTCACTGAATATTGTGGAATTTTAACTCATGTCTGGATTCTGTAAAAATGTTGGAAAAACACTGAAAAGAACTGTGCATGAGGAAGAGCTGATGAGCCGAAAGGATGATGCAACTGACTTGATGTCACTGAAAGTCATGAAACTGCAAATTCACACTATCTAACCTCCTCCGGGCTCTTAATGCTACTTGTCAAGGCTTTTATTTATTTACTGCTTGTTAAATTTCATTGCATTCCTCAGAGCAGCTGCTTTCGGTTTTCTACACTTTCCAACTTCCACCCCCTCACTGTACGCTGATGACCCAACCCCCCAGCATGAGCTCCTGCCGTGATCCTATTGTCCTCAGATGTCCCTGCTGCCACTTCTTCCCTAATGTCATATTCCCCTATACTATATCTTCACCTCCTTTTACTGCTATCTCTGGAGAAAAACGTATCTCTTGTCTTTCCATGACTAAATTATCACTTGTGCTCCCTACCCCACTATTTTTTCTTTTTTTTTGGGGGGGGGGATGTCCTGGGCTTGTAGGATGTTGAGTAGGATGTTGAGCATCATCCCTGGCTTCTTCCTACCAGATGCCACCAGCACCCCCACCCCCACGTGTGACAACTAAGAAGGTCTCCAGACATTCCCCAATGTCCCCTGGGGGGCAACATCACCACGGGTTGAGGACCCTGCCCTTACATGTCTAGCTCCTCTGCCTGGAAGGCACCTCCCCACCAAGAGACACCATCCCTGGGTGCCCTGCTGAAATGGCTGCTCCCATCCCCCTCTCTACTTGCTGTGCCCTCTGCCCAAAGAACCTCATGGCTCCTTTCCTTGCCTCCACAGGCCTTGCTCCAATGTCCTCCAACCCACCCCAGCCCTTAAAAAGCTGTACTCCTTTGATTCTGCAGAACTGAGTTTTACTCTCTCCCCACTGCTGTAACAGCTACTGAGTAAAGCCATCCTTCCTGTTTCACTCTGTCCAGTGCCTTGTTCCTTTGACTCCAGAATCAGAGCCATGTGCCCAGAACCTCGGAGCTGGGCCCAGCTTTGGCGGATTTCCCAGTGCACCCCCCTCGGTTTTGTAAACGGGGAAGCTGAGGACGAGAGGGAGCACCACTCCCAACAGTTACAGCTGATACTGACCGGGCCCTTACAGCAGGCCAGATGCCTATTTTCCTTGTATTGACACAATCAGTCCTCACAACCACCCACTGAGGCCAGGAGGACTGTCACGAGCCCACATTTGATGGAAAACAGAGGCTCAGAGCTCTGAAGTAACTCCCCCGAGGTCATGTCGTGGGGGCAGATGACACTGGGACAGGCACCAGGTCCACCAGGAAGCCCTCACCCTGCTCAGGGCCTCGGGACGGGCTCAGGGCCCCCAACCCCTACAACCCACTCGGGAGAAAAAGGGGAGCCCACATGGAAGCTGCCCACGCCCCTGGGCGACGGGGGAGAGGATGGAGGGAGAAGGGGGTGGATTATTACACTGCACTTTGCCTTGACACTGGCTAGCTTCCCTCGGGGGCTGTTACTTCTGCGGCCCCCTCCTCTTAGGGGGCCTACGCCCCATCTGGAGAGAAGGGCAGGAATGGCGAAGGCAGCCCCTTGCGGGGGTCTCCCCACAGCGCTGCCTATCCCACTATTTTTAACATCTTCCAGCACACTGTCTGCTCAGTCATGTCCTTTGTCTCTTGTGTTAGCGTCTCTCTGCCTCACTGCTGCCCCTTTCTTTTCACCCCTGGACATGCTCTGACTCAGGGCTTAACTCAGGGCTGCTTGGGGGGGGGGCGCGGCGGGCAGCGTCTGTTCTGATTGGTTCAGCTCTTACTGTAGCTGACCACGCCTTAAAACAATCAACAAAATCCCTGCCAAAGCCTGTCACCTGTTGAACCTTCTGCTGTCCAGTTTCTTTTTTTTTTTTTGTCCAGTTTCTTTTGTGTTCAAGCACTATATGCCTCAAAAGTTTGCTTTCCTCATTGTGTCTCGACCCTTTATCCTTGTCTTCTGCCTTTCCTTGTCTCAGTCTGTTCTCAAAAGTCACAAATGACCTTCCAGGGGTAAATGCAATGCTTTTTTCTTAATATTGATCTTCTACTCCTTGATAACCAATGAATACTTTTTGGGAACTTTTAATCCTTGGCTTCTGGAGTGCTTCCTTCTTGCTTCTCAGCTTGTTCCTGCTCTGCAAATGTTGCCTGTTCTTTCTTATTACTCTCCTTCTGCAAATATTGGCATTTTCCAAAGTCCTATCCCAGTCCCGTTCTCTTCTTTCTCTTTCCATCTAACATCTTATGCATCCATATCCTTTTTTTCACCTTTCTTTACACATCTGTTGAGCCCTCTCTTTCGTCTATCATTTGTAAATAGTTTGCATCATTTATATTCCACATACCATACATTGGCTGGTATTTTCAATAATGGTGTTTATGTGATATCCCCTCTACTAGATGATAATTTCTGCATGTATCACAGCCATAATTAAATAGCTGTGAAGTGCTGAAGTGAGTCCTATGTATCTTCTGTTATACTTCAAAAATACTAAAATTCAATTGAAGAAAGAGAAAGAAACAGTAGCATTTGCCTAAAACCCCAAGTGACCTCAGACTGTGTCACAGTTTCTGTTTTTTAGTTACTATTGAAATCTCAAGCACTGCTAGCAAGAATGGAGATGTTCCTAATAGTTTTGACTGAATAAACAGGAAACACAGTATCAGAAATCCGGCTTGAGAGCCTGATCTCATGAAACTTCTGGTTCCCAGGAATTGAGCTTTTTCATACCTCTTGCTAAATCTTTTCAAGTGTGTCCACCATTCTTTATTACCTAATTAGTTGGGACTTTAGTATATTAGTTCCAAAGCCCATGCAGAAAGATGGAAACCAAATGTTACAAGACTAAAAGCCACTGCAACAAAACTTCCCTGACCAATTGAGCAGTCAGGTTTGTGGCATGATGTGACTGCAGGGACAAGCACAGTAGGACGATGAAGGACCAAGCTAAAATGTCACATTACTGTGTTTCTCTCTTGCAGCTACTCCAAATGCAGACTGGTCTTGCATTTGGAAAGGTGGTCTAGGTGGAGGATACGGTTATAGTAAAATACATTTGGCTCAAGTTTTCCTACCAAGCTCATGCCCACCCATACTAAGCCCTCTTTATCAGAGGCTCCATGAAAACTTGTCTTGTTTTCTGATTTTACAGTGACCACGAACTCTCTAAAGCTAAGAGCCACTGGCTGGTGAAAGTCTGCATCGCTAATAAAGCACCTAAGACCAAGCACTTGTCTTGCACCCCCTCAAGCCTTTCTGATGGTGGTTCTTACTCCTCCTCCCGCCTCTGACTTTGAATCAGCAAAATGGGCAACTTTCACATTTTATGGTTTGTGTGTCTGCCCAGATGCCTTGTAGGTTCCAGTATGTGCTTATCGACTAACTTTATGCCATCATAAGAGGCACGCTGCCTGTAAAACTGAAGACAACATCGTCAGGAAGTGGGAGCAGTGCCTCTTCCTGCACAGGGGCTTGTCCTCTGGTGCTGAACTGGGCCCTTCCTCGGTGCTTTCACCTGGGTCCTGGATTGCCTACATGCCTATACCCCTGCTTTGATACCCTGCCCAGGACCCTAAGTTAGAAGGAATAATGGGAAATAAAAGAAAAGTTACAAATAAAGGGCTGGGAAAGTGAACTTTCGGTAGCCTTGGGGTTAGAAAAGCTTTTATAAAAGAGTCAAAGCCTGGGGCAAGGAAGATGTGGGCTGATAGCTTACTATGAGTTTATGTCGGTGTCTAACATAATGTATTATATCACATATTAGTAAACTCAAAGGAAAATCAGCATGTAACTTCCAGGAAGATATTCCATCCCAGGCTGAGAGCACATAAATCCATACACTTTATAAAACTACTTTTGGTACTAGCCACTGGTGACCACGTTTTTTTGTCATCTACCAGCTTAAAAATAATACTCTTCTTTGGCATGCACTCTAAAAAGAATTGAAATATTTTCAAGCAAAGAAATTCCACAAATCCTACAAATGAATTCTACAAATCAACATTGCAATGACTAAGAAAAGTTCCCAAAGCACCTCTTTTGCATTCATTTTTTTTGCCCCATCTTTCATTAAGGTTGAATATTTTTCTAGACAGTTCAAAGGATTATAAAATTCAGTCTGTGTATTAAATTATGATTGAACTCAGCTGAAATTAATGATTTCCAAGTGAGGTTTCCAACTACAATATGGGCAGAACTCTCTTTAAATACTTAAAGATTTAATGACTTACTAGATAGATCACAGTGACCAATGAAAATACAGGCTTCATGTAAGTGTTTCCAAAGATTTACATCTTCAAATGTAAAAGGTTTTATAGCAACAGTCACCTATTTGCCCAAACCTCCCTCAAGGGTGGGCGATGTGGATCTGTTGGGGAAGCCAGCTGAGGTGGCCACCAGAGAGTGTAGTAGTAACTCACACTCGACCAGGAGTAATTGAGGACAGAGGCTGAGGATAGACCTTGTCCAAGAGAGATGCCTAAGCCACCTAACTTCATCATTAAAGGGTCAATGCTGCACCCTAGACAGAAGACTGGGCAAATGTTCAGAATCTAAGAGAAGCTGGAATGGAACAGAAGGCCAGTGTCAAGTTGGGTGTTCCAGTACATGTTGGTGAACGGAGCTAATTATGGATCTGGGCATTTCTACCTGACGCCTTCCTCATGGCTTTTTCTTGGGTTTGTCTGATTTACAGACAAGGGAAGAATCTAGAGGAAAGCGCTAATGATAAGCAAAGCTGGGCAGCTGATGCTGGGGAAGTCAGCAGACTTCTGTCTGTCCAATGCCTCTGAAAATCACCCTAATTAATTAGTTTAAAACTTTCCATGATCTGACTTGGAAGACATCTGACTTCCCACCTCTGCTGCTTAATATGTTTTTTTATTTTATTTTATTTTATTTTATTTTTTTATTTTTTTATTTTGTTTAACTTAACTACTTTTTCACCTTTTTGCCTTTGCTGATGACTAATATTCACCTGTCTGTAACCGAATCAAGCATCACTTTCACTGAATTGCCCATCCTAGCCTGGCTTAGGTAACCCCTGGAGCCCCACAAAACCCTCTCAGTGGATCTCAAGGTTTGGTGCCATCAGAATCACCTGGAAAACATACTAAATATAGAGCCCGCAGGTCCCCCCCCTAGCTTAAATCAGAATCTCAGGATGAGAGTCAAGAATTGCATCTGCAGTAGTTCCCCCGGCGAGTCTAATGCACGTAAAAGGTTGAGAACGTATCCCTGCGGTTAGGTTTGTTGTAATTAGCTCTGAATATGTCTGCCTCTGCCTTAATGGAGCACCATTTCATGGGAGAGTCAGCCTCGTGGCCACTTTGGGATATTTGGAACCTAGTGCAATGTCTGGAGCACAGGATGTACGGGCATATGCTTATGGAATCAGTTAATTAATATCAGTCAGAATTGGGGGAAAAAGACCCCCCAGCTGGCCTAGGATTGAGTTGCTGCTCTCTGCCTGATGAGGACCCTGCTTTTATCTTTGGTCCTCACAGACTGGAGCTTGTAAAAGTGGTTCTTTCTGATTATACATCAAGTACTAGCAGCTAAATAATTAAAACATAGGGTATGTTGGTATTAGCTGATTTCTCTGAAGGACAGTGTGTGAAATTGATCTACTTAGGCCCACAGACAGGAGAAGAAAGGGCAGAGGAGAGTCGGTGGTGGCTCCCTGCGGCAGCTCAGGCACGCGGGGGCGATGCGGACTCTGGGGCTGCTCCTGGCAATCGCGCCCTTTGCCTTTGTCCACCCTCTTTCTGCCTGTGCTCCACAGGCTCTTTCATTTTCTTTTTTTCCTTATCCTCAGCTCCTTTGCTTTTCAGAACTCCCTCTTGTTGGGTGGCAATCCAAAGCAATATTTTTAATCAGCATTATTTGGGCATAGTTTGCACAAGATAAAACAAAACCCATTTTAAGCTTACAGTCCGGTGGCGTTACCTATGTCTGCCCATGTGACCGCCACAGGCAGGGCAGGGACATTTCCACCACCCCAAAAGCCCCCTCCCCACCCCCAAGGACCGTGGCCAACACCGATCTGCTTTCCGTTTTCATACATGAGTTTGGCCATTTCTAGAATTTCGTAGAAACAGAATCATACTCCTTGCCCTCTTTTGGGTCTGCTTCTGTTACTCCACCCAGTGCTTTTGGGGGCATTCATGCCATTGTGCATTCCAGGGCCCATTCCTTTTTATTATGGAGTTGTATTCCATTACATGGATATCCCACAGTCGGTGTATCCATTCACCTGTCCTAGGCATTTGGATTGTTTCCAGCTTTTGGCTCTTGTGAACGAAGACGCTCTGGTCTTTTGTGTCTAAGTCTTTGTGTGGACATATATTATCATTTTTCTTAGGTAATTACCAAGGAGTGGAATGCTGGGAAATGATAAGGGTATCTTTGCAAGGAGCTGCCAAAATATTTTTCAAAGTGGTTGTGCCGTTTTGTATTCCCATTAGCAATGTATGAGGAGGCCAGCTTTTCTGCAGCCCTCCTAACACTTGGTGTTGAATTTTAATAATTCCAGTGTGTGGGAGTGATAACTAAGAGGGGTTTTATTCTGTATTTTTCTGATGTCTGATGATCTTGGGCAGCTTTTCATTTGTTTACTGGTTATTTGTATATATATATATATATAATTTATATTTAGTGGCCTGTTAAAATTGTTTGCCCATTTAAAATATATTTAATTAACTGAATCTTTACTAAGTTATGAGTTTTTAATATCTCACCAGTATATAATTGGTTTCTAATTTTGAAGTGCTATTTTACTGTTAAACAAGACAGAAAACCCTGATTTAATTCTTCAACATTTCCTGTACATTTTTCTTATTAAGTCAAATGCAGAAGTTACCCAGGTGGAAAATCCATCATGAGGTCAGAAATTGCTATAAACTTCTTTTTAAAAATTGTCTATTTTGCAAAAATCTTGAACCTGTGATAAATATTATATAGTAATGTTATCAGAAGAAATATAGCAGTCAATCAGTTGTTTACAGATGCCAAAAATCCAGCATGGCTTGAATGATTTGATAAAAGATTCATATAGCAAATAGAAATGGAAATTGATTTAAAAAAAGCTAGAGAGACCTTAGTTTCTGCAGCTTAACTGGTGGATGGTGCAATAATAGTGAAGCAAATGTCAAAATAAGTGCACATAAAGCCTGGGGTAAGAATTCTCTCTCTCAGAGGTGCCACAGCTTCTCACCAGGCATGTGAGAGGATGTAAATGTGCACTCACACACACACACGAACAAGTGCAGTTTTTGGCAGGGGAGTGGTGGTGGTGGGTGTAGAATGCAAACACTAGGCAATGGCCTGGACAATTTTTTACTCTGCCCCTATATTGGACACCAGTGAGATTCTTTGATGAGTCCAGGTCTCTGGCTTATGGAGTGTCTATATGGCTGACTGATTCTTTACAGGGCAAAAATGAAGCAATCCATTGGCTAACAGCTACAAAATCCCAGCCATATAAACGCCAAATCACTTTCCTTTCCATACTGGAGATTCACAATTCAACTTAAGCAAATGGTGGTAGAGGTGGCTAGTCATCTCGAGGGAGCTCACAGGCATACCTTGCTTTTCTTATTTCTTCAACTGAGGGCATCAAAGGTCTGTGGAAGATGATTCCAGCTATTTCCACAGCTCCCTTTGGGAGATGAGGTAATGACATTTGGCAGAAACATTAGAGCTATACTAATTTCAGACAGCTGCTAACGTCTGGAATATTATCCCAGACAACTTGGACCTGGGAAGCAATGGAAGAACCCAACAAATCACACAATTGGAGTGAGTACAAATTTCTCAAGGTGGGAAATCATTTAGGTATGAAATCTATTGTCTTAGATTGTTCCCTTCTCCCTTGATATTTTGGAAATGATAATTATTCTGGAGCCAGCTTCGCCCCATTGTTCTGACTCTTTCTAGAATATGCTGTCTTACTTGTTTTCATGATATGCATATATTCATATTTTCACCATTACTTATCAGCAGATATATATTGATTAACTTTTCTTCATTTTATTATATTTTGAGTACAAATCAATTTCATTTCATTTATTTTATTTTATCTAACCATAAACACATGCATTTCTAAATAGATTTACTATTGCACTTTATGTTTGGTAATAAGCTTATACTTTTTATATTTGGAATGTATTAAACATTTAATGTCAATGGCTTGTTTATAAAATCTATATAGCTTAAAATAAAATACAATTATTTAAAAAGTACCAGTGTTGTTATTTTGCATAGGTACTGCAATTTCCATTCAGTGGGAATACTTAGTGGGAACTATTGACTATCTCCAGCAGTGGACCTTTCCTTTACTATTTAAATCAAAATTATTAAATCAAGGACTTTGGAGGTATTACTGTACACTTGAGTTGTGAAAAAATAATATGTGTTTGGGGAATGGAATGAATCAATTATTGAATTAATTAATAAATAAATGAGTCTCTTTGTTGGCTTATTTTTAAAAATAAAAACATTTCCATGTCAATCTGTAAACCACAGGGATTTGAAATGCCGTTTTTAACTGACTGGTTGACTATTTAATAATTGGATTTGATTTAAGACATTTATTTCAGGAGATATTTCTGGGCATTCGTGATATAAAAATCAGTAATGCGTTTTCTCTGGCTTCCAGGGCTTGCAGTCTAGGAGGGAGAGCACACATCACACGACATACTGGGGCACGGGCTCTCTTGGGGTCAGAGCAGACTTACCTGTTCTGAGCTAGGTTGGCAGCTGCACTGTAAGTAAGAAGGTTGCACAAAGGGGGACTCTGAAGCGTGCGTGAGGCACAGAGCGGAGAGGCCTCGGCTGGGTCCGTTTGCTCAGTGCGGCAGGACAGACAGACACACTGAACGAGGCTAGGAAGGAAAGAGGGTTTATTCACCAGCGGGAGACCAGAGATGTACAATCTCAAACCAGCTTACCCGTTAAGCGATTTTCTCACAGATTTTATACCAGTTGAAACAAAGTTAATTATCAGGGTGACAGTCCCAAGGAGGGTCTGGAAAAATTAGTTTTTGCTTTAATCTTAAAACGCGCACGGTACCTGGGGTCTGGTAATCTTGGGGTGATAAGGATGGGGTGGTACGGATGTGAACGCCCAGATAACGACGGATGTGAGGAAAGATGAGGAAGTGCAGAGTTAGACGTTTTTGGTGGAGCTAAATCTGGCTAGTTAAGTCAGTAGCTCTGTGTGCCTCCTGACCGGTGAGCAAGAGTGATGCCGAATTTTCCTACCATTAAACGGACAGTGCAGTGCCTTAACACTTGAGCTATCCTGGGCTTTTCTTGTCCTACAGGATGTAAGGGAGAACAGCATTTAGGCAAAGGAAACAACCTAAAAAGGTGCAAAGGTACAGAAGGTGGTGTGTTTGGGATTATTGCGTTTTAATGTAGGATGTGATACATGGGGCACATGGCGAGGGGAGTGTGGAAGATAAGATTGGAAAAAATAAGTTGGGGTGAGATTGAATGTGGTCTTCACAGCCAAATTAAGAAGTAAAGGTTTACTCAAAGGCACTGTGGAGACTTAAAATTCTTTAAGTAACATTGGGATCCAGGCGCATTTGAGCTTTGGGAAGATAGTTCTGTTGACATTGTAAGGGGTGCATCAGAAAGGGGGAGACTGGAAAGAGGAGAGCGAAACCAGCTGGGGCCTGGCATTGGTCTAGGGAACAGGCGTGGTCTGAGCTGGTGCAGCGGACGTGGAAGCGCAGAGGAGGGGATGGACTCAGAGGCGTGGTCTGGGTAGCACTGGCGGGACAGTGTAGCTCTGAAGAGAGGGAGTAAGAGCCGGGGAGCGGAGAACGCAGACTTGGAGAGGAGCAAGGCACCACGGCGCGAGCACATCTACCACCTGCTTACTCAAGCTGTTGGATAAAGAGAGTCTTTCAGAAGCTTGAGGCGGAATGAAGGCTCTCCTTTTTTCAGAAAGAGAAGTTTTTCGTATCTTTTAAAGATGTGCAAAAAGGCCTGAGAGAGAGATTGATTTGAAGAGGCAGAAGAGGGAGCGCCCTTCTTGGCCCTTGGCCACCTGCAGTTACGGGAGGCTCCAGGCCACCTGGGAGGAGACGCTGAGTAGCGGAGGTGGTCTCGATTCAGCCCTGCTTTGTCCACTTGGCACACGGACGTTTGCTTTGCTTTGTCCCTGGCCACCTTGCTGCTGACCCTCATTTGTTCTCTCCTCCTTCTTCTGGCCCACTCCACTGCCTTGCAGGGGACTTTTCTCCTTGAACTCTGATTTGCATCCTTCCTCCTGGCATGGAGTATTCACTGAGACTTTGACCACAGCTACCTGAGAGAGAGAAAGGGAACATATTAGGAGCTTACGGGCGTCTCTTAGCGCTCCAGGGCAGGAAGGGACTGGACCTGTTGCTAAGAAGCCAGGAGGACTTCATTTCCTTCTGCTAGCCTTTGTGCATCTACAGCATTTCCTTTCCCTCCTTGCAGCATGGCTTCCTCTCCTCTGGACCCATCAATCTTCTCTTCTAGTCACACCAAGAACCATGGACTTCTTTTCTCAGTGCCAGTTTTAACTAATTGTCCCAGCCTGGGTCAGGTGTCCAAGCCTGGCCCAGTCAGCCGTGGCCAGTGGCCAGTGGAAGGGGTTCCCATTGTACAAGCACGGCCTGGGAGACCACTTAATATGGACGTGCTCCTGGAGTAGGGGAGAGGGATTTCTGCTTTGAGAGCCCAAATGCTGGGCTGATGACCCAGTAACTGGCCATCATCGCACATTGCTCAGTCTGATAGAACCCTGGACCTCCCATGCCTAGCTATAAATTCCCATTTAGGTCGCAGCCTTAATAGTTATCTTTCTAAACATGCATTTAAATGAGGGGAAATATATATAGGCATAATAAGAAAATTTTTGTGAATTAATAAAAACCACACTTAGCTTCCTAAGGCCAGGACATCATCTTAGCCTCTCCACTCCAGACTCTACGGGAAATTCCTCATCAAATTTCTGAAAACCACTCAGACATTACCCATCTTTTATAATCCTGTCATTTCTTAGCCTTCAAACAATGGGGATCTTCTTCATCTGTAGAAAACCATATGCTTTCATTGGGATAATGAGAGTTTTTCCTGTTACTGAAATATTGAAAATAAACCTTTTATTTGACCAGTATGAACTGGTCAAATAGAAATTCCCTCTAAGAGTTCCTGGTACACCATTCCACGGGCATGCTGCAAAATTCAGTTACATGACTGAATTAATGTTTTAAGTTATCATCTTAGAGCCAACAATAATAGCTGACATTTATAATGTGTCTTTTCATGCAAAATATGGCTATTTTTTCTGTCAATTCCTACCAGAATATAGGTTCTTAAAGGTGGGTAAAGTTTGGTTCACGATGGTAGCTTATATCTTAGAACAGAGCCAGGCAAGGATTGGGCACTCACTATTCCTTAGAGTGTGAAAAGAATACAGGAAAGGAAAGCTTTGTGAGAGCGGCGTCATTTGGTTCTTTGATCACAGTGGTAGTCTCCAAAGATGCCTGCCATCGATTCCTCTTCGCCTCTGCAAGCTCACTGCTGCACCCTCTCCTCTTGCATCTAGGCTGGTCTTTTTTTTTTTTTTTTTAAAGATTTTATTTATTTATCCATTTCTCCCCCCCTTGCTGCTTGTGCTCGCTGGGTCAGCTAACCATGCCGTGCGGGCGGGCCTGCCTTCACCAGGAGGCCCCGGGAACCGAACCCGGGGCCTCCCATATGGTGAATGGGAGCCCCACTGATTGAGCCACAGCCGCTTCCCTCTAGGCTGGTCTTGTCATTTTCTTTGACCAGTCAAAGTTGGAGGAAGTGACATTGTGAGAGCTTTAGGCAGGGCTTATGAGAGACCTGACAGCACGTTTCCCCCACCATCCATGGTGCTGAGAGGAAGCCACAAGGAGGCATGCGGAGAGGACAGAGCCACCAGTCATGTGAGTGAAACCTGCTTTGACCTTTTATCTCAGCCTGGCGCCAACGGAAAGCAGCTGAGCAAATGACCCCAGCTGATGCCACAGGAGCGGAAGAACCGTCCAGCTGAGTCTAGCCAAGTTCCTGTCTTATAGAGTCCTGAGAATATTAAATTGGCTTAGTCATTAAGTTTGGGTTGTTTTGTTGTGCAGAAATAGATACCTGGAATAAACTCTTTCCAAACTATAAGCCAAAAATCACATAGTGATCTATCATGGAAAATAATTTTTAATGATTTATCAGCTGACAACTCAATTAAGTCTTTCTATAATTTTGTTAAAAGACAAGGATTAGAAGCTATTTGATTAATAAGAGCATTTTCTATGCAGTTGTCACTGTCACTCAGTTTCTCAGTACTAACACCAAGGATTTTTTTTTTTAATGTACTGAGGCCAGCAATTGAACCTGGGAGCTCATATGTGAGAAGCCAGCACTCAACTACTGAGCCACATTGGCTCCCCTGAGTTGTTTTTTCCCTTTGTTTGCATCTTGTTTTTTTTTTTTTTTTTTTTTTTTACTGTTTCTAGGAGGCATCAGGAACCGAACCTGGGACATCCCATGTGGGAAGGAAGCACTCAACTGCTTGAGCCACATCTGCTCCCAACACTAAGCTTTTAAATGGTGCCTTAGTTTGGAAATGATAAATATTTTCCAGCCTGGGCTAACACCTGGTAGCAAGATGCAGGATGGTGAGAGATGTAACTTTCTTCTGAAAAATGGGAGAAGACTTGTGAGAGTGGAGGTGGGAAAGGGAATCCATCCCTAGAGAATAAATTTAGGGTAAGGTTCATAATGAAGTTGAGGATCTGGATATCGAGTCCACTAAAACTGCCATTTTATTATTTTAGGTTGCTTGGATACTTTTATTCAGTTACTAGAGAAAAGAGAGTGAGAGAGAAATAGTGGCCAGCTGTGTAGCCTAATGAGGTTTGAGCACTCCCGGGCAGGCTAAAATGTAAGGAAGCACGTCTCCTCTGATCAGAAGAGCTCCTAACTGCTAAGAGCAAAAGAGCCCTTGGCTTTTGCAGGAAACTTGGTAAAAGATAAAGATGGCAGTTTGTTTTCCCCCATGAAGCTTGGTCTAACAGAGGGCATTGATATCTTCCTTTGTTTTTCTCCCTCTTTCTCTGCCTCCTTTCCTTTCTGTGGTATTCCCAAGGAAAGGCATTACTGTAAACTATGTCGTTGTAAAGTAGATATTTAAAATCTTTCATTCCCTTCCAAAATAGCACATGGTATCTGCTTCTGACTTTGGCCTGTGTGGTTGGTCCTTCATCCCCCCTCAGGCAGGGTGGGCTTCTCCAGAGAGAAATCACTATCATTCTCTCCAGACTGGGGGAAGAGACTTTCGGTGGTTGGAGAGAAGGTCACAAAACCAGAAAAGATGGGGGCAGAGATGATCATCTTTTTATTCCTTGTTTCTCTTCACAGGGTTAAAACTTGGGGCCAGGGAAGCGGCTGTGGCTCAATCAGTGGGGCTCCCGTTTACCATATGGGAGGCCCCGGGTTCGGTTCCCGGGGCCTCCTGGTGAAGGCAAGCCCGCCCGCACGGCGTGGTTAGCTGACCCAGCGAGCACAAGCAGCAAGGGGGGGATAAATGAATAAATAAATAAAATCTTAAAAAAAAAAAACAAAAAAAAAAAACACTTGGGGCCAGGCGTGTCTGTGCTTGAGAAGGGCCTTCCATTTTGGAGACCTGAAGGACAGGGCCTGGGAGCCAAGGGAAGGGTCCAGGCAGAGTTGCTGCCGTGGCACCTTCTGCTTAGAGGTGTCCGTGCACATCTGCTGCTCTGCTGATGCCACCAAGGCCTGGCTTTGGTCTAGGTTTTAAGAGAGAACAGGGTGCCAGGCTCACGATTCCTACCCGGCGCCGGATAGCTCACCAGTGTGGGAAAGCGGCCAGGGTTTGTCATTCGGAGCACTGCTCGGAACTAAAGGATTCCTGCTTGATTGGTTGGAGCCTCTGGTGTCTCTTGGATACCTGATTGTCACACCAGAGATGTGGCCGAAATGCACATCTATCCTAGGCCAGGGAGAGGCTCTTGACCACGGCGTCTCGTGGCTGCTCCCTGGTGCCCAGTGGAACGTTGGCTTTAGTCATTTACTAATTTGCTTCTGGGTTGAAAGAGTTAGTTTAGTTGACTCTAAAACCACGTGCTGAGTATTTATTCTCTGCTGGGTCTGATCACCTGATATCTGCCAGACCTGAAAGAGATACCTTGAATTGGCTCAGACCTGAAATTCAGAACCTACTGACCCACTCACTACTGCAGTGCGCCCCCCACCCCCATTTTGGCACACCCGCTAGGTGGTGTCACACTCGTGGCTTCCACAACAGTCTCTTTCAGCTCATCACAAGCTAAGCGATGGGGCGTGGGAGGAAACCCAGGATAGCTCAAGACCTTGCAGCTCCGTGACGGCGGACACAAGAGGTGGGTGAGACACCATTCGTTAATTATGGCAGTTAACCGCTCCTTCTGTAAAACGTAAGTAAGCAATAGTATCATGACCTGATGTTTCGGAAATAACTTCGCCATCTCCTTAAAAAATAGGTTGGTAGAGACAATTACATTTATAATGGGGCATTGATGTGTGGTGCCTCCTCCTGCTGTGACAAGTCTCATAATATAGAAGAATAACAATCTTATAAAACTAAAAGATAATACATAAATCAACATATATATCCAATAAAAGTACAGAAGAAAATCAATCTTCAAACATCTTTTTTTTCTCCCCTCCCCTCCCCTCCCCTCCTCTCCCCACCCTCTACTTGCTGTCTGTGTCCTTTCGCTGGGTGATCTTCTGTGTCTGTTTCTTGCCTTCTCTTCTCATTATTCTCCTCCAGGCTTCCCTGGGATTCGATCCTAGGGACCTCTGATGTGGGAGAGAGGCACCCTGCCACTTGCGCCACCTCAGTTCCTGGTTTCTGGCCTGTCTTGCCTTGACTCTCCCCTGCATCTCTCTTTTGTTGCATCATCATCTTGCTGCACGGCTAGCTGCATGGACCTGGTTCACTGTGCATCTGTCAAACATCTTTTAAAGGTCTTTTTATGAGATATATTTACATTTTGTTGCCTGTGTTTAAAAGGAGCAGATATCCAAGTGTGGTTTTGGCTGGAAATGTTATCTCGCTTCTCCTACCTCCAGCTTCCCATCCCAAATGGGGGTAGAGAGGGCTCAACAGATGAACTTCTAGGAAGTTACCATCTGATTCATCAGCAAAATCACAGACACTTTAGTGTGGAGAAAACCTTTCGGGATGGCAGAGACTTTTTGTTCTGGGACTCTGTCTTTGCCTTGTGTTATGAAATGTCAGAATAGAAGTCTAGCAGTGTGACTGCCGGTGCATCGAGGCTAATTTCTTGTAGCAGATAGAGCAGACTCCTGTAAGGAACACAAACCATTTTGGTAGGTCTCCCTTTTACCAGAAGCCCTGAGGGCTGATGGATTCCCAAAAGGCATGGAAACAGGGATCTTATTGCACTTGCCGTTTTTATTCAGAGACAAAAACACACCCAATTTCTGAGGGACTTAGTGGACATGAGAAGCAGACAGTGGCAATCTGGTTCGGCATCTGTGTGCTGTAGCATGGAGATTTGGAGGCTGTGGTGAAGTTTGCCTTTGGCCAGCTGCAAGGACAATTGAATTTAAGGGGAAAGGAGCATATTTCAAACCTTACTTTTGGCTCAGTTAAAGTATTATCTTAAAAGCAGATGCCCTTGAATGGTTTTCTTGAATTTCAAGAACACAGTGACCAAATCAGAACAATCAGAGCTTGAATTCTGTAGCATTAATTCGCTTTTCCATGTATTAAACATTATTAAATGATGATCCCTTTATGTCGAGCTGGGCTATTTTCTGGGCTTTACTGACAGAACCTGGAATGAGGCTCCTGGCTTAGATGGAAATGGCCAGGGAACACCCTGCAGGTGGGAGTAAGAGATGAAGGGAGCAAAGAACTTCAGAAGACACGAGGAAGACATGCGGGACAAGAAATACCTGGAGTGGCAAAAGCCAGGCGGAAGGTTGTAGCCATGAGACTCCAGAGAGAGAGAGGCCACAGCACACGCTCCTGAGCCAAAGGACGATGGGACCCCATGGAAAGATCCTAAGTAGAGGGTTGTTGGTTCCAAGGATAATATTTAAAAAGGCAAAATCAGGATTCCCATACAAATATAACATAAGCACATCACAGGTTTTATTTACTGCATTAATTAATGAGGGAACCTGTAATACATCCACCTGGTTCAAAGGAGAATCCAAAAAGTATCTATAGATCAGGAAGGCTCGAATGAATTTGCTTAGGAGAAGCCTACCTGGCCAATCCACGGGGCAGTAATCGGCTGCATCTCCAAAGATTTGCATTTCTACGGACAAGAAGAGTTTGTATTATCGGTTTTCCACAAGTTACCGGGTTGCAAACTAGATCAAAGACCACGAGGGACTGAGGTGAGCTGGAAGGGTGAGCTGGGCTGTACACCAGCAATCTTTTCTGTCCATTTTCAAAGTCTTTTACAGTTCTCTTGACACAGATCTCCCTCAAAGAATGGATTTTGTTTTATTTTTAGGAATTTGGCATAGGAAAGAGGGCTTTCCTATGATAAGTGTGGCCCCAGGGACCCTTGCCTCCTGATGCTCACGGCATCTGTAATTCCCGCCCCGGCGTGGGCTGGACCGAGGGACTCGTGTCTAACAGATTTGAAAACCCTGCTGTGCTGTCGCGTCCAAGAAAGGCTCCGTCTAGCCTCCGGGGCCTGCCGAGACGAGATGATCTGAAACAGCAGACGCGGGCTGCCTCGCAGGCCTGGAGCTGCCTCCCAGCTCCAGCCGGAACACGCTCTCCTGAGCCGTCCCGCTCCCCCGGGGCTGGGCAGCAGCCCTGCGCGGTCGGCTGGAGCTGCAGCCCCAAGCCTCTGCCTCGGTCTCCCCTGTATGCGTGTCTCCTCTCCCCTTCTCCTGGAGCACCAGCCCTATTGGGGCAGGTTTGGCCTCATCCTCAGTAGTCACGTCTCTAAAGACCCTATTTCCACATCACCGTCACAGGGTGGGGCTCAGGCCCTGAGTGTTGCCTTTTGGGGGGACACAATTCAATCCACAACAGGTCACAAAAAAATAAACGACCAAAGAAAGTGTCGGCCACGGCACTCTCTGAGTGCCCCAGCGGCCACGTTGGGAGCTGCCCTGGGGAAGCCTCTGGCTGACAGCCAGTGAGTGGGACAGGAACTGGGTCTTCTGAACCTCAGGGACCAGTGAGGAGGTGGGCCCAAATCACCCCGCAGTCGCGCCCAGAGAGGACGGCACCCGCTGGCCCCGCGATTGCCGCCTAGCGCCCCCATAATTCCAATCCCCAGCAACTGTCAGGTAAGAAGTGCTTGTTGCTTAAAGTTGCTCGGTTTGGGGCATTTGGCCGCTCAGCAGTAGCCGAGTCATGCCAAGGCCTATGAACTCTTGTCCACTCTCTGGCAAGCCAGGAGATGTGCGTGTTCTCAAGGCTGGGATTTTAGAGCTTTCGAAGCCTGCGAGACCCAGCCTGTCACTGGCGAAGTGCCCTAAGTGAAGCTCTTTCACCGCAAAGTGCTGTGCCTGGCCTCCATTCCAGGCCTGCCCCCAGCTTGGAGGCCAGTGCACAGAATTCCTGTGTCCCATTTTCCCACCAGCATTAATTAACCATGTGCTTGGCCCTGGAGGTGCAGAAAGAAAAATAATATTATTTTCTTCTGTCCAGGAGCTCACTCTGTAGTGAGGTGGACAGACGGCTGGACGTGGTGCTGTGGGTAGGACAGGCCGCTGCACCGACGGGCTGGCAAAGAACTGACGGTGTTGCTTACTGTTAACACAGGTAAGGCTTTTCAACCACACGTCGACATAAGACCAGATGTTATTCTATGTTCTTTTTTAAAAATCCAAACCCTTGAAACAATCTATTTTTAAAGGGTATTCACTAGGGTTGGCTGCTCAGGAGCCATCATGCGTCTACCCCGACACTCGGTATCTAAATATGCCCACGAGAGGGGGAAGGGCTCTGGCAAAGCCCACACCTACCACAGCTCGTCTGCGTCCGCTTTCCCTAGAGCACTGGATGCTGAAGCCACACAGGACAAGGCGCCCTTTAAAAGCCGAAGTGGAGCGTCACGTCCTCGTGCCTCTGCCCCTCTGCCTGGAAAGGTGGTTTCTTGCCTCTTTGCCCAGTGAACTCTAATCAGACGTGATGGCCAGATGGCACGGCATCTCCGTCCCCCGTCCTCAGTCCCCGGAGGCCAGGCCAGCGGGCAGAGCGCGAGGGGCTCGAGCGCCTTCCTGACTGTTTACTTTATGAACATCTTGCCTTTATTCACGACCTTGGTGTCAGTTTCCCTGTTGCTTCACGTTGAGGCGTCCCAATCTAATGCAAGTCCTTCTTGTCGTTCGTGGCTGTGTGCTGTGCGGTTCGTGCTTCCCACACTGGACGGTGTCCTTTAGGAGAGCGTGGCTCGAGCTGCTGCTCTACCCAAAGCCTGCAGCACCGGCATAAGGAAGCTGGAAAATACCTTCAAATCGATGAATGTGGAAGTTATTACTTCTCCACTACATCTATATATGTTGACAATAAACCTAAAATCCAGTGTGTAGTTCTATGGCTGACTTGAACCCGTATAAAATATGAATTATGCAGCTCGCGTGGCTTTTTCCACCAGGGACTTGCCACTTTGTATAGAGGTGAGAACATAAGATGGCCTGTCCCGAGCCAGGGTGAGGACCCAGGGGAATTTCTGCCCCTCCGTACTGTTCAACTCTGGTCTTATCACTCTTACTTCTTTGGTACTTAGTTTTCCCTTTCACCAATGAGAGGAGAGATGAAGAATCTTCCTTACTGATTTTATTATGGATTTTGTTATGGTGCAGCATTCCATGAAGAACTAGAGAGAAAAATGCATTTTCTTCTTGACCTCTCAATTAATTTATTTTTAAACAATTTATTGAAGTATATCATTTATACATGAACATACAGAAAGTATAAGTGTTCAGTAAACATCGTGAACTTATAAAACAAACACACATAACATCATACAGGGCTCCCACACATCACCCCCCCACCACAAATACCCTGCATTGTTGTGAAACATTTGTTAACAAATCATGAAAGAGCATCATCAAAGTGTTACTACTAACTATAGTCTGTATCTTCCTCCTTAATTGTTTTTTATACAAGCACTTTGCATACAAGTAGGACCATTTTTTGGGGAGAATTTTCAGGATATTATCTATGTTAAGGAAATGTAAATGTATGAAATCGCTTTTTTACATAATGGTATAGAAAGTTTAATTGATCTTATAAAGTAATTTCCTGTTTCCAGTGTTTTAAAGAAATACCTAGATGTTTCTTTAATGCCCAAGCAAAAAGATGAGTTTTAGACAAGTGGTTGCTTAAGTCCTTTGATTATCGCCCCTGATTTCTTGCTAGGGTAGTTTGTAAAGGCTTAGGAATGTTGAAATATTGTTTGCATATTTTTTTTTACTTTTGCTTTTTGAAAAATTCCTTCCCACGGGCCAAATGATTCATAACATTATCTCAGAAGAAACACATTGTGCTCTTGCTTCTCGGTGCTTGAACAAAGATGTTGAGTTAACATTTTGGCTCCTGAGTGAACACGTAATGTTGGATGAACCTCTTTCTCATGCATTAATCAACAATGTTTTGCTGACCAAGTCGCCTACATGTTATAATCTCACAGGTGAGATTCAAATCTGACTGTCTTCAATCGGGAAGTCCCTGGTAGCAAAGAGCACAAGGATTGGATTTAATTAAAATTAACTAGTCTAAACCAGTCTACTTCCCCCCCAGAAAATATGGCCATGAGAGTAGACCCTGATGATTCCAGAATTCACTTGAATAACTATTACTAATAAAGCCCAAGTGCCTTTTATGTTGTTACGTACAGCTCTGAGAGGAGTATTTTAAAAGTTCCTGTTTTTCTTACCTAACCACACGAGAACAAAGAAGTCACTCATTTTCTTCCGCTTTGGTTTCTCTAAGAATCCATTGGATTCTTACTTGGTTCCAAATTGTATGTGGAAACATCAAAAGCAGAGAATCTTCTCTCTGTGTTTATTCCTAGATCCCCTTAATTCCACGGTGAAACTTATTAACCTTCTATTTCCCAAGGAAAATATATAACTCTCAACTTCATTGAAAATGTCAAGCCTCCTTGCTGCTTTCCAGGTTTTAAAAGTGCCTATTATGTATTAGGCATTTTTAATGCAGAATGAATATTCTTATGTTAATGTCGAAAAATGGAAGGTTGGTGAGATTAGGGATTTTCTCAGCTCAAAAGCAGTAAAAATTAAAGTAAGAGTTAAACTCAGGTTTGTAGTTTAAAAAGTTTCTTTTCTTTTTAGAAGTTCTGTTTTATTCTCGTTATTAGACTTCGTGATAGAAAGACAAGGCTCTGATGAGCAGGTGAGTATTCACGGGTTCTGTTTGTGACTAGCATGGCGAATTCTGCACCGTGTTACCCTCGGCGTACACTGAGAAATTTCCTTTCCTTCCAAGTTTCTGTTGGGTCACGATGGTTAAGACCTTAGTGCTTATTCTTTCCAGTAGATTCATCGTGGCCAGAGAGCAATTATTCCATCACCTCTGCCTTAGTTAAAAGAAATGATTCTAGACCAAGAGCTCCCAGGAGGCAGGGCTAGAATCACGAATCACGTCGCGGCGTGTGGCTGATCCTGGGTGCTGATGACCGTAGGCGCCGCGTGGACGCGTGCCACTCGGCAGACCACCCGGCGTCCCAGCGCTTCGCCCGGGGGAGGGCTCCTCTCCTGACAAGCTGCCAAAGCGGGCCCTCGCGTTCCCCGGGGCGCCACCACACAGCCACGGGAGACCTTGAGGAGACGGAGAGGCAAGAGGGACGTGGGCGGGAAGGCATGGCAGGAACCACCGGGGCCAGTTCCCGAGGCAGGACTGGCCTCAGTGCCGGCGGCACTGGCACCCGCAGTGAAACTCCTCCTGGCACAGAATTGCCGCCCGACGATGGTGTATCTGGTGCTTGGTGCAGGCAGGAAGGTTTCCTCCTCAGGCCAGGCTGGGGCGTGTTATTGATCTATTTTGTTTAGAGACGCTATAATACAAATAACACAGGATTACCTTCTGTGTTGCGTGAAAAATTCCTATGTATCAATAAGGAAAAGAACAGCCCAATGGAAAAGTGGGCAAACATATGCTGGCAATTTACAGAAGAGAAAACACAAATGGCCAATGAGCCTGCTAAAATTGTAACAATGATGAGATAGAGTATCTTTCACATTCTCCAGGTTGGCAAAAATTATGTGGTATCAGGGAGCTCCAGGAATTAGTGAGAAGGTGGGATGTGGACTTTCCTACTGAGAATGTAAGTCGGCACAGCTGTAATCGTACCCTAGAAAGTTGTAGATGCACATACCTTACACCTGGAAATTTCACTGAAAGGCCCGTGTACCCTAGAGAACCCCAGGTACAGCAGAAGGAGACATGCCAAGAGCGCTCATCGTAGCTGTGCTTGTCTTAGCCAAAATAGAAACTCATCCAGCTGCCCGCCCCTCTAAGAACCGATCGATAAACCGTGGCTCATCACTACAGTGAGAAACTTTACAAAAAACGAAATGAATGAACTAGATCCACAGTCAGTCACTATGGGTAAATGCCTCCAAATATTGTTTTCTTGTTTTAAAAGTCAGTTGCTGGAAGCAGATGTGGCTCAGTGGTTGAGCACCTGCTTCACACGTCCGACGTCCCGGGTTCAATCCCTGGTGCTTCCTGAAAATAAAAAGGAAGTTGCAAAAGATTTGCTATAGCATATTATTTATATAAAATATAAAAACATCCAAAGCAGCAATACATGTTGTTCACAGATCCATTTCTACGCAGTTAAAGTATGAAGACAAACCAAGTTCAGAATAGTAACTGCTTCGAGGGAGTGAAGGAGCATCATAGAGGATTGATTTACTTATTTCTTCTTTTAGGATGAAAATAGAGGAAGTTAAAAAATGACGTTACTATCTATTTAAGCTTGATTGTGGGTGCACAGCTGTCTGTTTTATTACTCGTTATGTTTAAAAGTTCTCAAAATAGGAAATTAAAGAAAAAAAGTACTTTGGGTACTTTAGTTAAATTGACAGTAATGTTTGTCTCATTATTTAAAATAACTCTAAAGGACATTTATTACCAGAGGAAAATGCATCCTGATGGTTTTGTTTTTATCAATATTCTGATTGAAAGATCACATTTGTTAAATAAATGGTGCACTTTACATGCACACATCTATATTTGCTATACATAAATATAAAATATAGATATAACATACTTGTCATCAGCTGATCCTCATTATTTGCAGATTCTGTATTTGTGAATTTGCCTCTCGCTGAAATTTATTTGCAAACCCCTAGTCAGTAGTCACTGAGCTTTGCACCCATTCACAGACGTGCGAAGGGCAGCGAAAATTGGAGTCAGCTGACCCCACATCCCCAGGTGCTCCACTTCCTGCTTCAGCTCTCACGGCTAAACCAGGTCCTTTTCTCAGTAGACTTAGCACCTCGTTTTACGCACTTTCGTTCTCTGCTGGTGACTGGCTGTGGGCAGCGGCTCCCAGGGTCCTGCTCAGGTGCTGTCTGGTGTCCCAGGCATGAGAGACTAGGGTTGACCCTGGGGTGACAGCAGTCTAGCTGGCATCGTGACCCCAGGGCTGAGCCCTGCTCTGACCACCCCCATGCTGACCCCAGGGCTGAGGCCTGCTCTGATCCCAAGGTTGACCCCTGTACTGACCCCCCCCATGCTGACCCCAGGGCTGACCCCTGCTCTGACCCTCATGCTGACCCCAGGGCTGAGCCCTGCTCTGACCAGCCCCCATGCTGACCCCAGGGCTGAGCCCCGGGCTGACCCCAGGGCTGACCTGCGTATGCTATGTGACCCAGCACTGACCTCAGCTTTGACCCCAGGACTGTCCCAGCCCTGGTGAGGGGCGAACCAGCTGTTCCGTGTCCCCTAGGTGGTTCCGGCCCTGAGTACTGGGAGGGGTGGCTGGGCAGGGGCCTGGCTAGGGGTGACCCAGATTTTCTGCTCACCTTCCCTGCCCATCCCCAGCTCTGCATTCAGGTCCCACTGCCTCAGCTCAGATCTCAGGCACCTGCAGCCCACTGGCCCTTGGCCTCTGCCCCGGGCCAGGTCTTCCTCTCTAACCTTGGTGAGGCTTGGCCATTCAGCAGCCCTGGCCAGCTCTCAAGAGGCCTCCCGGGGTCCTCACAGAGAGGCACTGACCACAGCAGATGCAGAGGAGACACAGAGGTCCAGAGAGGGCAGGGCGGGCCCAGGGCAGAGCAGACAGCCACCCTCCTGGACAGAACGAGGGGCCTTCCTGGGTCTGGGCTTGTCCATGTGTGTTTTGAAAGAAAACCTGGGTCCAGACACTATTCTGAGCCTGCTATGGGGACAGCAAAGCAGCACGGAGGAGGAGAGCTCACGCAGGTACACCAGGTGCCACCAGGCGTGGAGGAGGCAGAGGAGGAGGAGGAAGGGGAAGCTGCGAGGAGAGCAGACCTGGGCCGTCCCAGACACAGTCAGTGCTGACCTCTGGGTTTTATGCACCTTATGGAGAAAACATGCAAGAAAACTTTCTTCCAGGCATGAGTTCAGGAGCTGCTGGCTTGAGTTCTGTGTTAATGAATCAACATAAATAAGGTGTCATTAAGAAGAAACACATGGACAAGGCTCCTGTGACCAGAGGCTCAGAGGAACCCAACTCTGAATTTCCCCTTGGAAATGGCCCAGTATTTGCTAATCCAGTTGACAGTGACTTCGCAGAATGTAACTACTGGGGATAGTAAGAATCAACTGTACGTGTGCATATGGGTACGTATATATGCATATTTGTTGGCTTAGAGACTGGACAGAGCTGATAATTTTGGGTGAACAAACCTGATTCTGAATCTGGATACTTAATCTCTTGGAGGTTTAGCTCTCTTTCTCCAACCTAACTTGAAAAAAAGATACACTTCTTCACTTCTTACCTTAATATGTCTGTCTTCTCAACTCTTTGGAGACTCAGTTGTCTCATACATAAAATTGGAATAGCAGTAATTTATTTAGACGCTTGTGAGCATCAAATAGCACCATGTATTTGAAAATCCTTTGTAAACTCAAAAAGCAATGTTGAAGTTGGCTATTAGCATTTTATATAATTTCTGCTTTTCAATGTCCCGAGACTAAACACTGAGAAATTAATATGTTTCTGTGTTTATTTTTTGAGTGCCTAATGTACAGACTACAAAATTAATCACTGTCATCATATAAAAATGAAAAAAAAAAGGTAGACATTCCTCAATATTTTAGTCTGTGGAAAGCCATGACTGTGGTCCAAGAAGGGGAATTGGCGGTGTGATTCTTTTTTTCCTTAGGAGGTGCCCATAGACTATCCAAAGGCAAAATAAACATCACATCCTGGCTTTTGTAACGTGCATTCCAAAAATAGAATGATTTCCTAGAAAACTCCAGAAGTAAGAAAAAAGTTCATTGAATCTCTGAGTCCTGTTGGTGACAATTCTCTTAGCTTTCTTTGTTCTAGGAAATATATTTTGCTTTCATTTTTTGAGGATATTTCTGCTGGCTCAAGAATTCTGCCTCAGCAGGTGTTTTCATTTTCATTTTTATTTTTTCACCTTTTCAGCACTTTATTTTTTTATTTTTATTTTTATTTTTTTTATTTTATTTTTTCCCGATATAAACATTTTCAATTTTATTTCTGATTATGAAATAGTATATACTATAGTATATATATTATCTATTTTTTTTTTTTTTTTTTGCTTACAAAAATGTTTTATATATATATATATACACATGTATTTTAAGAGGTGCTTAGATTACCCAAAACACTACACGGAACCCACTGGGATTCCCACGTTGCCCACCTCCCACACCTCCCACCACATCCCACACAAACATCTCCCACAGTGTGGCCCACCACCCTCAATGAACTTACACATCCTGGAGCCTTGCCACCAACCATAGACCACAGTTCACACTGTAGACCACACTCTCTCCCACTCAGTTCTGAGTGGTGTGTGCTGATTTAAAATGGCCTACATCCATTGCCACAACAGTACTCAGGACAACCTCCAACTCCCAAAGAAACCCCTGTATTTCAACTGCTCATCCCCTCCCTACCCAAAAACTGTCAAGTGGCCACTGGCTCCACCTCATTGTTATTATTTCTTGCATTGCAAGAATCACCATATGTGAGCAAGAGAATACCATCAAGTATTTTCAGCACTTTAAAGAAGCCATTCCATCTCTCCTGGCTTCTCTCGTGTCCCTGAAAAGTCGGCTGCTGCGCTTGCTGCCTTTTTTCTCTGCCTGCTTTCAAGGTGCTTTTCTGTCTTGGGTTTTCAGCAGTTTGACCCTCACGAGTGGTTCTCTTTCCGTGGCTAGGGCCTCGCTGTGTTTCATGCGTCTGGGCAGTGCCGTCTCTTCAGAGATGCTTCGGCCCCCTTCCCTTTCTTCCCTCTCCACCTGGCTTCAGTTTACAGCTTTCACTGTGTCCTACATATTTCTTATGCTCTGTGGTCTCCTCCCTCATCATTTCCTCTCTGTGCTAAGATTGCCTATTTTCTATTGATTTAACTCTGAATTCAGTCATTCTGTCTTTTGCTGTGTCCAATTTGCTGTTAAGCACCTCTGACTAGTTCTCAATTTCATATATTACATTTTTAACATTCAGACTGTCCATTTGATATTATTTTCCACCAGAGACCGTTCCTCCTTTACTCCTCTCGTAGGAGAAACGAGCTGGGTCGGGTTGGGTGCACTGCTGGGATATGACTGAGTGGGGGAGCACCACGGCCGGAGGGCATCCCAAGGACTGGATGTCTTCTGCCCTTTACTAATCGGAAGTTTAAGTTTATCTGGTACTCAGAGGCCATGCTGGGAGGAAGGAGTTGGAGGGAAAGTGTAATTCTGGAAATGAGTAATTTCCCTAAATAGACTATTTTCAAATAAAGCCACTAGGATACATTTAGATGAGAACGTTGGAAAGGCAGTTTGAGAGCCAAGATGAGGTAAGTAATTTAAAACACAGAAAATCAAATTTTCACATGTCTGAGTATATAGACTGTAGATTTCAACCCCTTGACAATACATGGTGAGAAATATTCTAATGTTGGCTCAGGAAGTAGTTTTTTCCTTTGGCTGTGGTAGACAAGAACTAAAAGTTAAGTTCGAGGTTATAAAAAAATATGTGTAATCATTATTATACTTGAATTTTAATAACAAAAAACTTGTTTCCAAGCTGTTTTTTCTTCTGGATAATAAGTAAACAGTAGTATTTGTTCACTGTGAATTGAAAGATTACAGAAAACATTCCAAAGACTTTCCTCTGATAAGCTACTATATTAGGAAAGTATGAACTCCAAGGAGAATTGCCTGTCGTTTGCTTACTTACTGCTTTCTGTCATTTAAAAAATAACCTTGAATTTTCTTTTTCGTTGGCCCCACCTCCAACAAAATCTGGCGAAAAGGGCAGCAGATAATCTTTCAGTGCTTTGGTTTGAGTTTGAATTTTTAAAAAAAGACAGCTAAGAGAAAGCTGTAACTAGAGCTCTAACAGAGTCTGAATTAAAACAGCAAAGCTCTTCTGTTTGGCTCTTTTAGGTTCCAGAGAACAGAAAAACAGTTTGCGTCTGTGAGTGGAGCTTATTCTAAAGGTGACCTGCTTATTCTAAAGGTGACCTGCTTATTGAATGGCTGGCGCTCAGTGGTACTCAGTAGGAAATGGCTTTGTTTTCCTCTCTCACTAGCTTCTAATGAGCCCACATCTCCCTTCCCTGCCCCTGGATGGCAGCTCAGCGCAGGCTAAATCTGAGTCAGAGACTCGCCCTCGGCTGGCCTCGTCCTCCTGCCCAGCCAGGCCTTTCTTCCTGGCCTTGTCCTCCTGCCACTCCAGCTCTGGCTCGTCCAGAGCCTGGGCAAAGAGGGTGGGGACGAGTGTCCAGCTTCTGCATAGCAGGGCACCTTCTCCTGTGGCCACGCTGGCCCAGCACCACGCGTTCCTTCAAGGCAGGGGCCGATGCTTGATCTTCGGTAGGTTCTTCTGAGCCACTGCTCAGGCAGCGTGGCCCTGGGCAGCCTCCTGGGTTCCCTCGTAGCCCCAGCCTCCGCTTTGCCCTGTTCCCAGTTAGTTAAATTGGATTCTAAATCTGGGTCCTGGGGGAGATTGGTGTGAAAAATGGGAAACTGAGGCCATAACGCGTGGGAATCGATAGGGTGTCCTCACAGGTCCCAGGGAGAGAGGGGCCACGAGGGGTCGACGGGAAGCGTGACTGGCCGGGGGCACACAGCAGAGTGGGGGTCCCTGGGCTGGAGCCTTCACTGACCAGGGTGGAGGTTAGTAGGTTTCCCGAGGGCATCCAGGACTGGTTAGTTTAAAGCCACCGAGCCGGAAGGGAAAGGGACTGGGGTCTGAGGGCACCGGGAGGAGCTTATCATCCGGGCCGGCCGTGGTTCTGGGTGGGCGTGGGGGTGGGGTGGGGGCTCTAGGGGCTGCTGCTCCAGGCCCGGAGAGCTGCTAACCAGGCCACTCAGGTCATCGTGGAGTCAGGGGGCTCAGCAAAGGGGGGGGCGTGCCGGCAGCGCACAAACCCGTGGTGGTCAGAGAGTGATGCTCGCTGCGAGAGGAGAAGCACCGATAGTGCAGCAGTGCACGTACACGATTGCTAGAGAAGCCCACTTACCCTGAGAGGGAAAGCACTCTTCAGCCTTCTGCAGCACGGCCCCCCTCGACCGTCTACCTCAAGCTCCCTTTGGAGCTGCCGCCCTGCTTTTTAGAAATCTTTAGGGAAGATGAGACATTTACAAAGTCAGGGAAGCACCTTGGCAAAGTAGATTTAAGTAGCCGCAGCTAAGACTCCACATTAATGTTTGGGGACTGAGAACAAAGTCCATTTGGGGTTCTTTCTACTCACTTTTCGGCTCTAGGGTGGAAGGGGCCCTGTAATTCTATATTTATTTTTAAAAATGTGTGTAGTTCCAAGGGAGTATAGAAGAAAAACAAAATTGTTATAGAATCTAAGTGTGTGGTAGGTAGTCTGCCTTAGCAATTTTTGACCTGTGTACATGAGTTAAAAATATTATTACTTAATTCCGTTTTCGTTCCTTCAGTCACCTTTAGACCCTAGAAAAGTATAACTAATAGGTGACACGTGAGGTTTTAAATAAAGTTAAATTACCTGACAGAGGATTTCACCAAAGTCACTTTTGTTTCCTTTAGAGAACTGTTTTTGTTTTTAAACCATTCTTTCTTTCCCATTCCGTATATGTTGCCCCAAAGGACCCTTGCACACTTTCCCAGATAATTATGCTGTATAGCTTGAGTCTGAAAGAAGAGAGTCTGCTACTTGCTGCAGCTTTGAAGCAAATTCCATGCATCAGTCTTTCCTGTGGAAAAGCAATACAGACACACAGAGCAATTCGTTGGCAAAAATGAGCAGCAGAGAACTTGACCACGTGCTCGTTCCTCCTTCCCTGTGGGGATTTTCTTCAAACAGCCAATAACTACTTTGTGGAAACAAAACCTTCCATGGGACAAAATACATGTATCATTTATGTGTAATAAGGCACATTTATTTGGGCAAGAAATTCTTTTGAGAAACTCAGACTTTCTAGACTGAAATGAACAACTTAAAGATGGAGACACACCCATCCAATATTCCTTGCTTTAAAAAATTATATGTTCAATTTTACAAGTCTTAAAACCCTGTACATACATACACACGAGTATATACATATATACACAAGCACACACATTACATTTTGTCTTTCAGTACTTTTGCATTTAAATGTTTATGTTTCTAATAATTCCATACTAGAAGAATATTTTGATATCTATAAGAAATAATGTGCAATGTTGTATAAGCTGACCTCTTTGAACTTGAAGCTAATATCTTCTCAGCTTTTAACATAAAATCCAACGATATAATGGAAATAAGATTAATGATAGCTGGTATTGAAGGTTTACTACATGCAAGGCATTTTGCATAGCAATTGACATGTGTTAAGTCATTAAATTTTGACAGTGACTCTATGGAGTAGATGCTCATATTACTTGTTTTTTCAGATGGGGAAACTGAGGCACGGATGCCATTTCTCAGGCCCCTGGAGCCTGGACTGGGCGACTCCCAGTCCCAGGCCCTTACCTGCTCCAGCACACTCGGGTTTCAAACGGGAATTCCAGAGAGGACGAGAAGAGGAAAGCTCTCTCCATCGGCTTGTTCCCTTTCTTGCTTTGCAGAGCTTGCTACTGCGTTGACCCTGACTGACCCGCCACACCATATCTATCGGGTTACAGAGCACTCGGAAACCGGGCTCACTCTGAAAGAGCAAGAAGGTTTTGGAACCAAGCCACGTATCTACAAGGACCACGTGCAGGAGGACCCAGCTGTTCTTATGCCTCAGTGGGAGAGGCACATACTAACAAAAGGCTTAGGTAGCTGAGTGGCAGCAAGGATTTGAGTTTTACACCAAGAAGCTTAAGAAACAGGACGGACAATCTGTCTATTAGTCAAATTCTGTAGTCAGGACTTTTTCCCCAGTGTTCCTTTACTCTGGCTACAATAGACTTGCATTTTAAGGGGGGAAACATGAAAATGGAAAAAGTGAGAAAAAAGCTTGAATTTTCCTAAGATTAACTTAAAAAAAATGGAGTTTTCTTTCTTTCCTTCTTTCTCTTCCTCCCTCCCTCCCTCCCTCCCTCCCTCCCTCCCTATCTCCCTTCCTTCCTTTCTTTCTCCTACTTAGTGGGATTTTTGTGAGTCGATTCCTTATTCGGTAGAGAAGAAAATAATGTATTTTTAATCAATTATGGCTATCGCAAGTGCTGGCATTTCTGTGCATCATTTCAGTTCCAATAACTGCTGGTTCCTGTTACTTATGAACTTGCCCATAATTAAAAAACAACAACCCACGAATGTGTCGTGAAGTTTCCAGATATATAAAAAAATATAGGACCTTCATTGCTTGTCGTATCATCTTTCCTTAAATGTAGTTTCCCTGGTCTTTTTAGATCTTGAAGTAGGTTACTAAATATATATTTTCATAAATTTGTGGCCCTGGTATGAACAGGGAAGACAACAGAGATTTGCCAACTTTACACAAGGTTTCCATCAACGAGACAGTTGACTGTAACATTGTGGCTACAGAGCAGATTCTTTCCTGAAGTTACTCTGATTTCAATTACTTATCTGTTTTCTATGTGGAATAATTGAATACTGAGTAAATGTATTTTACTCAGCTAGTAGCCCATTGCCACTTAAAAGCCAGACTTACTTACTTCTCTTTATTGATTTATTTATTTAGATTTCCAAAATCTAGTTCTCTTGATCCAGTTTTCACTCTAAGGTTTGGCATTTTAAGTAAAGTTTTCTTGGGTTCCATCAGTGTTGGGAGGTCGTGGCTATGACTCACGAGTCTTAGAGAACTGGAGAGGAAAAAGCCAGTAAGCCTTTTGGATGGATTAACTGTTCCTGCAGAAGTAGCAGCAGCTCCCGCAGCAGGTTAGTTTTGTGATGTGGTCTGAGCCGTTTCGGCGAAGCAGAGCTCTGGTGCTCTGGTACAGATGGACGGGCCAAAAGGGCTTGAGAAAGTTGCCTCTGGTGGGTGGCCCTGGTTCTCCAGGCCCCAGGGGCATCTGCTTCCTAATTAGGGCTATGAGTGTGCTCCAGAGCCCCGAGTGCCCAGTTATAAAAGCCAGCGGCGTAGCAGCTTTATTCCCAGTAGCCGAAAGGTGGAAGCTCCCAAAGTGCCCATCAACTGATGAACAGATAAACAAAAGGTGGCATATACACACTATGGAATAGTATTCAGACATAAAGGCGAGTGAGGTTCTGACACATGGATGCACCTTGAAGCCATCGTGATGAGTGAAATCGGACAGACTCAAAAGGACAAATACTGTACACGCTTGCTTGTCTGAAACACCAGGAGAAGCAGATTGCATAGAGACGGATGGTGGTTTGTAGGCTCCCCGCTGAGGAAGGGGCCAGGTGGTGTGGGAAGAGAGAGCTACAGCTTAAGGGGGCAGTTTCTGTGTGAGGTGAGGTAATGGTTGGGGTAAGGGACATGGGTGCCGGTGGCCAATGTTGTGAGTGCAATTCATACCACTGAGGTGTCAGCTTTAGAATAACTAACTAAATATGCAATTTTTCAAAACAGCTAACGGACAGCTATAGGCAGGATCACTGAGAATTAAGAACCATCAGAAAATAATCTTTCACCCCAGAAACAGGCAATTCTGGTGGCCAAGTTATCATCGTGCGTTAGAATTGTTTCTTATAATTAGATTTGAAAAGTACCACGTGTGTCTTAAAAGTGAATTTAACACTTAAAAAATTAATTATACTTGATGATAAATTTGGATTTATTTTTTTACCTTATTTCATTTTCTAGTCAATATTGTACTTCTCTTTCTCTTTTATTGTCTCCTGACTTTTATTTGCTTCATTGAGTTTTCCCTATTTTCCCTGTTTTCTATACTAGTTTGGAAACCATTCAACTTCTCCTTTAGTAGTAGCCCTCAAAATTATTTTAGCATATGTACTTGAACTTAAGTTTTTTCCTAATAAAACAAATACCTTAAAATGTCCTGAATTTTCTCCAAACTTGATATTTTATGTTAGTTTTGCATCGTAGCGTAGTTTCAGAATATTAAGAGAGACGAGTTTCCTTATGCTTTGACATGATGAGACACATGCCCCTTTCCCGGCCTCAGTCATCAATGAAGCAAGTGTTGTGTGAACCCTGCCTGACCTGGGTCGGAGCCGATTTTGAGCAGACTTCCCCTGGACGTGCGATGCTAGTAAGAAGTGAACTTTTACCTTGTGAAGCCATCGAGGTCTGGGGATTGTTTGTTACTGCGCATAACTCAGCCTATCCACCTGATACAGAAATAGGTTCCGGGGAGTACGGCGATGCTTTATCGGAACCCTAGGTGGGCGGCGCTGGGTGGTGGGGAAACTGTTTGCAGGCTGGAAAGATGGCCGTCCAGGTTTTGCTGTCGTGTAACATTTGGCAAAACTGCAGCCTGTGGTAACTTGGGAAGCAAATAATATACTAAATAAAATTTTCGCCTGAGGCAGAGAGGCAGAAAAATGGAATGCTGGTACTTTATATTGGTTGATGTTGGCTGCTTTTGGCATGGGCTCAGAAAATAATGAGCAATTTGCTCAAGCTGGAATGAAGGGGCATGGAAACAGTTTATAAATTAAGCACTTGAAAAGTCGGAGAGGAAACTTCTTAACCCTAAATGAAGTTAAAACTTGAATAATAAAGGTCTTTAAAACTCAGCCTTTCAATGAGATCAAATTCAATGTAAGATTGCAACACCCATTTTTAACATCTCTGAATGAATTAAGATATCTCAGAGTAAAGATCCGATTAAGAACTGGCAAAGTAAATCCTTTCACTTCACTGGACAAAGATTTCTTAGGAGTAAGACGATGATGTTGCTCTTAATTTTTTTTTACTAGAGAAGTAGTAGGTTTATGGAAAAATCATGCAGAAGATACAGGTTCCCATATACAGCCTCCATTATTTACAACCTGCCTTTAGCCAGGTCTGTTGTTACAACTAATGAAAGAACATTCTTGTAATTGACTATTGACTACGTCCACAGTATATATTAGAGTTCACTTATTGTATAGTCCTGTTTTTTTTAAAAAACATTTATTCAAGTAACATAGATATGACCTAAAATTTCCCCTTTTAGCTACATTTAAAAATATAATCCAGGGAAGCGGCTGTGGCTCGATCAGTGGGGCTCCCGTTTACCATATGGGAGGCCCCGGGTTCGGTTCCCGGGGCCTCCTGGTGAGGGCAGGCCCGCCTGCACGGCGTGGTTGGCTGACCCAGCGAGCACGAGCAGCGGGGGGGGGGGGGTGATAAATGAATAAATAAATAAAATCTTTAAGAAAAAAAAAATATATATATATATATATATAATCCAGCACTGTTAATTGTATTCACAATGTTATCCTACCATCACCATGATCCATTTCCAAAACTTTTTCATCACCCCAAATAGAAATTCTGTGCCTATGAAGTATTAACTCCCCATTTCTGCTTTAAGCTGGGTGGAAAAGCTCTCTGTAGATATGTAGAGGGGAAAAGAGAGAAAGGGAAAATGGGGGGTGGATGACAAAGCAGAGAAATGCAGACAATTTCAATATGCTGAGAACGGAAGTATGTGCCTGGCTGCTGGCTCACTAGACTGGGATCAAGTAGACGAGAAGGCGATGGCTTCTGTTATCCGCTGCCGTTGACAACTTACCCTAAACCTAGTGCCTCTGCCCACAGGTCATGTCCTGCGGGCTGCCTGGGCTCCCAGATGGCTCCCGCTCAGGTGTCTCGTGCAGGTGCTGCCGCCCCCCCCAGGTCCCTTCCTCACACATCTGGAGGTTGATGCTGACCGTCAGCGGGGCCCCGGCAGGGAGTCAGAGAACAGGCCTCCCAGGACCTGAGCATTCCTCATCACGACCTTCCCTCGGAGCTCGCTCTGGCTCCCGTCTGCCAGGTCACAGGCGAGGACGGGCAGGGTGTGACTGCACAGAGCAGAGAACGGGGAGCTGGCAGACCTCGCTGTGGCCCTCTTGAAAACACAGCCTCATCTAGTTGAGAGAGAGGTCTAAGTCAGCAACCCTGGATTTCGGTGGCTCAGCACTTGCCCAAGGTGGGTCAGCCGAGGAGCTGCTGGGGGCTCCATCTTTACACTTTCCTGGAATCACTAAGACAGGTACTGGGTGGCCCACTGAGATTTGGGGGATTGTTTATCACATCGCAACCTGGCCCTTCCTGAATTTTCTCCAATCTTGGCATTTGTGTTAGTCTCATATGGTTACCACAAGGGCATAGTTTAAAGGGTCCGTTAGACCTGCAGCGCTTGCTAATGCATTTAGACGTTTCTGGCTCCTAATTTTCTCTTTCACAAAGGTAATAACGTTCAATTCCTTTAGAAGATTCCTTTTGTATTTATCTCCATATCTCTAAACAACATGTTTGTACTGCCACTTTTCGCCTTCTCAGTTTTAGGCAATATCTGCTGATTTTCCGCTAAAGAAGATGAGGATTCACCTTTCTTTAATGCCCCTTTCGTGACAAATAAATACATGTCCCAACTCCCTCCCCATCCTCTCAGTAGAGATAGATTGTAATTTTGTCAGATCACATATTAGTGACTACGGTAGGGTATAGTAGATTCTATTATATATTATATGTATGCTCTTCAGATCTGAGCCATCTGGTAAACTACTGCCACTTTGCTTTTAATTCAGAACTTTTGTAAAAACAATTTAATTTTGATAAAATTGCCACACAAATAGAAAAGCGCCCGTCACATAAATGCTCATGTAACAATCACCCAGGCCAAGAAGGGATATTGTCATTATCGAACCTACTCACAGCTCGCTTCCGCCTTCCTAAAAATAACCATTATACTGCAAAGCTAACACCTCCATGCTTTCCTTTATGGTTTTGCCACCTGATGTGCCTTCATCAACACTAATCTAGTCTTGCCTATTTCTGAATTTTATGTCAATGGAATTATACATGTATTTTTTGGTTTGGCTTCTTTAGTTCAGCATTATGTTGAACATACTGTTCTATGTAGCTTCCGTTTGTTCGTTTTCACTGAATCTATTATTTCATTTCATGAATATACCTCAATTTACCCATCTACTCTACTATCAATGGATGTTTGTGTTATTTCAAGCTTTTGACTAGTATAAACATTGTTAAGAACACTCTAGTAATATCTCCTGGGGCATGTATGCTCACAGTTATATAGACCACATATCTAGGAATGGAATTTCTGGGCCATAGAATATGCATTTCCTGAAATGGTTGTGTTAGTTTATGCTTCCCCCAGCAGTGTATGTGAGTTCCTGTTACTGCACGTCTCTGCCAACACGTGGTATTGCCAGTCTAGTGTGTGATGGTTCAGCTCGCATGTCCTTGAGTGACAATGACGTTGAGCATCTGCTCTTCAGTTACTGGCCTTGGATTTCCTCTTCTTGGGGAAAATCTGTTCAAGACTTTGCCCATTTTTAGTTGGGCTGTCTCTCCTTTACATATCGATCTGAAGGAACTATTTCTGTATTTGGAATATACCCTCTGTTGGTTATCTACATTGCAAATATTCCCAGTCTGTGGTTTGTCTTTTCATTTAGTGGTAAAACTGGGTGAACAGAGAAGCAGGAATTCCTGATTGTAAAGTAGACAGATTTATCAATTGTTTCTTTTATAGTCAATGGTTTTTTATAAGTTTAATTTTACTTACAAACACTCCATTTCTACCAGTCATTGTCAATGATTTTTTTAATGAAAGAAACATTTTCCTAGCACAAGGTTATGAAGATATTATCCTAAATCATTTTTTAAAATCTCCATTGCTTTTGACCCTAGCAAGTAAGCCTGCATTCCTCTGGTTTACGTGTTGGTAGGGGTCAAGTTGAATTTCCTCCCACGTGGGTGACCTGTTGCCCTGCATCTTTTAAGACTATCCCTGCAAGGTCATGTGCTGTACGTGCCAATTGTTCTATCCATAAGCTGTGACATCCTCAGAGTCCTCCCGACGTTTTCTTCCTCTCTAAGATTGTCTTGGCTATTCTCAAGCCTTTTGCATTCCCACGTAAATTTTAAGATAAACTTATAAATTTACTTGGGATTTTTAATTCTATTGCATTAAATCTATCGATTAATTTGGGGACAAAGGACATCGTGATGATATTAAGGCCATAGTCAAGGTGCATCTCTCCATTTATTCAGGGCTTTCTTCTTTCATTTCTTCCAATTTTGTTTTACAATTCCACACCTTTTGCTGGAATTGCTCCTGTGTATTTGATACTCTAGCTGCTGCTGTAAAAGTAGTTTAAACTTTTCATCTTCTGACCATTGACTACTGGCACATTGAATGTTGGGGAGATTATGGATAGCAAGGAGTGAACCAGGCGGGGTGAACAGACACAAGGCAGCCAGGGTCTTGGGCACTGTGCACGAGATGCGCGTGTCGGGAATCCCACCCAATGCCGAGCGGCCCCTCCTGGGTTTCAGTGTTTCTATTCCTGCTGTTATGAAGTGTCGTGATGATAAAGGAATACAGCGCGCCTGTACTGTTTCCCTGCGGCTGCTGTGCCTAATGACAAATGTAGTGCCTAAAACCACACGTTTACTCCCGTACAGTTCTAGAGCCAGAAGCCTGCCCAGGGCGGGAGGGCGGGCTGCTTCGGGGGGCTCCGGGCAGCACCCGCCTCCCTGCCTTTTCCAGCTCCGAGGCCGCTCATTGCCGGGCTCGTGGCCGGCGTCCTCGGCCCCTGCTTGCCATCGCGTCTCCTCTGACACTGACCCCAGATAAGGACCCTGCGCTGATGCTGGGCTGATCTAGGACCTACCTCCCCGTTGCACAGCGAGCTGGGTCACACCTGCAGTCCTTCTTTCCAGGGCCTGGGTGTTGGGACATGGTGGTCTTCAGGGGCCATTTTTCAGCCCACCATGCTGACTTGCCATGTTCTCAAGAAGATAAGTCTTCTGCCAAAAAGAGGGAACAAAATTAAAAATCTATTTTTTTTTCCCTGTAACAGCTTTAAAGCAAACATTTGCTTAAAACTGTACTGCCAAAATATTTTGGAAGTCTCTCTGGACAATTATAAGGGACCTTAATTTCTGGCCCATTTAGGCCAATAGTAGTTAAGTTGAAATAGGAATTTTAGTCTGCGCGGAACACTTTGTACTTTCATGGACTTCTGTTCTTTGTTCAAAAAGTTCCGGACTTGTTTAGTCATTGTAGCAATTCCAGTGACCTCAGTACTTTTATGTCCAAATGCAGAAAGAAGTGGTAAAGTGGTACATTTCACCCAGTGATTAATTGTACTCATGGAACCTCATTTATTTGCAAACAAGCAATTATGATCTTTCATTTGAGTGTCAAAATATTGTATTTTACATGCTTCCTGATGGCAAATGCTAAAGCTCTTACCTTTTTGGTCTGAGATTATGTAACCAAAGTGGCTAGTTATAAGCCTAAAATTTTATTATGACCTCATATTTTAATCCTAAAAATTTTTGTATTATTCTCTATTATGTAAAATTTAAAGTAAAAAAATACTATTTGGAACTATTTATAAATTATATTACATAATGTATACATACTTCTTCCCTCAGATAGTTGAATCTAATTAAAGGTCCATCAGACATATCACTGAGTGTCCCGTGGCCTTTTTACCTGATGCTGAAAAGCACGAGTGGATGAAGCATGGATTTGAATTAAGAAGGCCTGGATGCTATTAATTAGCAGCTGTGTAATGCTAGGCAAGTAATTTAACTTCGTCTGTAAATTGGGAAAAGTAGTAACACTTACCATAGAATTGTTATGAGCAACTGGTGTGGAGGGGTGTTTTGTAAATGGCCAAGTCTCCAGTTTTTGTTTATTCATCGTTATTCTTAAATCTGGGGTAAGATTATTTAGGATTTTCTATTAACAATAAATAGAAAACCTAACTGTATTAGTCAGCCAAAGGGGTGCTGATGCAAAATACTAGAAATCAGTTGGTTTTTTATAAAGGGTATTTATTTGGGGTGGAAGCTTACAGTTACCAGGCCATAAAGCGTAAGTTACTTCCCTCACCAAAGTCTGTTGCCATGTGTTGGAGCAAGGCGGCTGCCGACGTCTGCCAGGGTTCAGGCTTCCTGGGTTCCTCTCTTTCCAGGGCTTGTTTCTCTCTGGGCCCAGCTGCTCTGCTCCTCTGTGTGTTTACTTACGGGGCTCCAGCTCAAAACTTCAAACTCCTTTCTCTGTGATACAGTTTCTCTATGATTCTCTGCCCCCTTGGTAGGCATCCTACTGATGTGGCCCAATCAGAGCCTTAATCATTATTTAATCAAGTAAAAGTGAACCTCAGACCAATTTTCAAACATAATCCAATATCTATTTTTGGAATTCATAAATAATATCAAACTACTACACTAACCAATATTAGATTGACATAAACAGAGGTTTATTGGCTCACATGACTAAAAAATCCAGAGATAACTGCTTCAGGAATGGTTTGATCAAGGGCCTGAAATGTTTTCATGAGGACCCACTATCTCTTGGGCCTGCTCACCTGCACAGGGCTTTCATTCTACCACACGTGGTATCTGTATGTCTGTCAGCAGTTCCCAACCTACAGCCTCCCATGTTTAACCCATGTTGAATGCCAGAGAAAAAGAGCATCTCTCCCTTCCGTAGTTTCTGCACAAATCCTACGGTTTACTCTAAGGGATAAATTGGGGTGATGTGCCCATCGCTGATGAGGTCTGACTTGATCATGGAACTAGAGGGATTGACCCAACATGAACCATACTCCCCGTCCCCAGAGTTTGGATTGGAGATTCTTAAACCACAAGTACCAGGGCAGCAAAGAATTTGGGTTATTTTAACCAAAAGAAGGAGGACTGGTTCTAAGAGATAAAAATATGTCCACTCCAGGGACAGTGAATGTTTCTGAGAGGGTGTCATTTTTTCCTTAGTTTGCTCTACTCAGAGAGCAGGCCTTTATGGAAGAAACTTTTCCCTTTTGTTTTAAGATATTCTCCTCCCTGCCTTTGTTTGTCTGAAGCTCATAATTATAACATGCTGTACATCTTTCCTTTCGTTTTTGGCAGGCAATTTCCCCCATCTGGTTTTTATTGAGTGATGTATGGGAAAGCCACATTCTCCTCGCTGGGAAGGCTTGGTGAGCCACGCTTGACGTTTCTGTGTGTTCTGCTGAACACATTCCCATTTTTAGATTTTTGGGAAGATTTCTGCATATGATTGGTAGCCAGTATTAGCCATTGTATTAGTCAGCCAAAGGGGTGCTAATGTGAAATACCAAAAATGGGTTGGTCTCTATAAAGGGTATTTATTTGGCGTAGAAGTCCACAGATACCAGGCCAGAAAGCATTAAGTTTCTTCTCTCACCACAGTCCATTGTCACGAGTTAGAGCAAGACAGCTGCTGGCATTTGCCAGGGTTCAGACTTCTGGGGTTCCTCTCTTCCCGGGGCTGCGTTTCTCTCCGGGCTTAGCTCCTGTTTCCTCCACAAGGTCAGCTGTAGACGATCAGGCAAATGGCTCGCTTCTCTTCTTCTGGGGCCTTCTTTCCAACAAGAAAACTGCTTCTCAAAAGACTGCTTCAACTGTCCTTTGCCTTGCCTTTTATATTCAATTCCCCACCCACCAAGGGGTGGGACTCAATGCCCTAATCCTAACCTAATCATGCCCAGATTAACAGATCAGTTTACAAGCACGATTCAATTATATTTTTGGAATTCATAATTACATCAAACTGTCACAGCCATTAAAACTCTTCCTTAAATAATTTAAAGTTTCATTTATCCTTGGGCACTTTTCCATGGCTTCTTAGGATATCATTCTAAATATGTAAAATAGAAGATGTAGCCATGCTGTTTTATATTTTATGGGCATAAAATGAGAGAGTTTGTGTTTTTCCCTAACTTGTTTCATTTATATTTACTTATTATGATACTAATATTAAGTGTAGACAAGTTTAGTAAAACCCAAATAAAATATTTTATATGAATATGGCTGAAAACTGGTAATAGGTATATAGTCTTCAAAATGAAACAGTCTACCAAGGAAACAGAAAAAAATACTGATTTTAAAAGCATATACACTATTATATAATGTATCATTGTACTCTAAAGTTTCAAACGAAAGGCTAGAAAATTCAATTTTAGAAAGAGGTTCTGGAATATTCACTTTATCACAGTCCACTTTCACTTTTGATAAAGCTTTCTGGAAGATAGGAAGATAATTATTAGTATATCATTGAGAGCTCTTTTTTTTTGGGACATTTTCAAATCTTTAAAGTATCAAATTTTGTTTTCCTGTTTTGGCTGGATTTGAGGCTTTGATTTGGTAGTCTCACTCAGGACTTAATGCTCTTTCAGATAAAATATAATTTTTTTGGTTACATTAAGTATAGTGAATAAATGCATAAATAAATAACTCAATTAACCAAAATAATTTCCTTATACTTAAAACTGAGATCTTTCTTGCCTTCCTGTACTTCACTGAGCTTTGAGCATTCAGTGGTTACTGAGAGCAGAAGCTGGTAAAGCAGGCCAGCTTTTGCCAGCCCATTTTATCCCACAGCCACAAGTAGATGGCATCTGCCCAGTTAATTCACTCTGCGGATTTGAGGCTAGGTGACATCAAAGGGCTGGAAATGCCCTTTGGTTCCCCTTCCCTCCCCCTGTGAGATGCTCCGGCTTAGGGGTAGGAGTAAAACAGAAAACTTCCCTTGACTCCTCCTTGCCTGAGTGCACCCCTGACAAGGTGGGTGCTGAGTGGCTTCCCTGCCGCTGGAGTTCAGGTGAGCTCTTCACCGCCCCGTGGCCACTGTTGGCTACCAGGCGTCCTTGCCACTTGCTGAATGTCCTCAGCCCTACGCTGGGGGCAGTGCTGCTTCCCGGGCAGGGGTAGGAATGCAGGAGTCAGCAGGTATGTGGAAGAGCACCTGGCTCAGGTGCCGGCCAGGGCAGTGCAGAAAACTGGCTGGGGTTTTATCCCAGGTCTACCCTTGGGTGAGCTAGTCAATCTCTCTGAGCTATAATGCTCTCATTTGTAAAACTGGCATAATAATGGCACCAAAGTCATAAGTCATAGTTTTATGGTTGAGTTTAAATATTATAAACAAAGCCCCTAAAACAGTGTCTGGCACATAGAAGCACTCAACAAACACAACCTATTATAATAATTATTATTATTTATCAATATCTGCACTGGATTATAAACTGTAAAAACGCCTAGAGGGAAGCTACTTTATTCAATTTGCATAGATTCTAAAGGAGCAACTCCTGTGAGTAAATACTTCCAGAGAGTTAGGTTTTAAATGTGGATTAGCTGTGCTTTTTAAATTTTTTTCACCCCACCACCCAGTATCATGGTTAAATGGTTGCCTTTTTCTATCAGCCATAAGTAAACACACATGTACCTAAACTGTAAGCCTTAGCAGCAAGGCTCAGCTGCAAGGAAACATGACTCCGGGGGCATAAAAATATTTGTGCAGAAAGGCGGGGGACAACCTACAGGAATGAGCTTCATGGAATACGGAAATGGAGGAGAGGCTCAAGGAAACCCCTTAGCGCAGGCAGGGAGGTGTCGGCACGCCCAGAGGCACCCACAGACATCCTCGGCTCTGCACTGTGAAGCCGCACGCCTGCAGCTCCTGTGCTGTGCAAAGGGATGTAGAAGCAGGAGGTAAATACTACTACAAAATGCTAAAAATCCGGGCAGTGCCGTCGATGGACTATGTATAGATAAAGCACTAACCCTTACTTTCTTATTTGAACTTTAGGAAATGCAGACAAAGATAACGATCCCCCCCCCCCTTTTTTTTCCAATTGGCTTATCATCATTGCTGTCAGGGAGATGCCTGTCCCACTGGCAACTGGTGCACGGGGAAAAGAAAACCGAAAAAGCAAGCCTGGAAGGAGCAGCGATGACACACGGAGAGCAAAACCAGGAGCACGGCGACGTGGCCAAGCCTTCCTCACCCTCTGCAGGTGCTTCCTGCGCAGAGCCTGCGAGGCTCGACAGCATTAAGATGACAACGCTCCCCAAACTGACCCGTAGGGTTACTGCAATCCCTATCAAAATTCTAGCAGGATTTCTTTTTGGGTCATGATTGACAAGCTGATCCTAATTCTGTATGGAGATGCAGAGGTCCTAGAACAGACAAAACAATTTTGAAAAAGAAGAACAAAGTGTGGGTGTGTGGGTGATGGTTAAGTTCACGGGTCAGCTTGGCAGGTTACGGTGTGCAGTGGTCTGGCCAAGCAAGCACTGGCCTGATTGTCACTGTGAGGACAGCTGGTGGACTTAGGTCATCAGCCAGTTGACCGCATCTGTGGCCAGTGACATCTACAACCAGCTGAGGCGATGGCCTTCAGCAAGGAGAGACGCCTCAGCCAGTCAGACGAAGGCCTGCAAAGAAATGATGGTTCCAGCCGTCAGAAGGGAGAGTTTCCTTCTCTACCTCAGCCAGCCAGCTTCTCCTGGGAAACTCATCACGGACCTTCATTGGAGTCCCAGCTTGCAGTCTGCCCTACGGAATTCAGACTGGCCCATCCCCACAGTCGTGTGAGACGATTCTTATGGAACTCTCATAATACTGCATTGCATGCGCATGTGCACACACACACACACACACACACACCCCTCCTGTCGGTCCTGTTTTCCTGATAAGGAGGGTATTCACTTCCCAATTTCAAAACTTAGCGGTACAGCTGCAGTAGTCAAGGAGTGTGGTGCTGGTGTAGGGTGGATGGAGACATAAACCTACAGAATTGAGACTCCAGAAATAAGCTCTTATGCGTGTGGCCAGTAAATGTTTGGCAGAGGTGCCCAGGCAGTTCAAAAGGGAAAGGACGGCCTTTACAACAAATAGTGCTGGAGCACTCGGATGTCCACATGCCAGAGGATCAGTCTGGACCCTTACCTCACACCATACACGAAAATTAACTCAAAATACACCAGAAATACTTTTAAGAACTGAAACTAGAATGCTTTCAGAAGAAAACATGGGGGAAAATCGTTGTGCTCTTGGGTAACACAATGATTTCTTAGATATGACATCAGAAGCTGAGTCATAAAAATAAAACTTGATAAATTGAACTTCATTAAAATGAAAACTTTTGTGCTTCAAAATATGCTATTAATTAAATGAGAAAAGGCCCCAGACCAGGAGAAAATATTTACAAATCACATATCTGATAAAGGACTGGCATCCAGAATATATAGACTAAGAAGACAAACAACCCAATTTAAAAAATGGATGAAAGACTTGAATAGACATTTCACTGATGAATGCATAGAAATGTCAGCGAAGCACAAGAAAAGGAGCTCAACATCTTTAGTCATCAGCGAAATGCAAACTGGAGATAAAATGAGGTGCCAGCACACACTCACTAAATGGCTATAATCAAAAAGAAAAACGACGCCACTGTCGGGGAGGGTGAGGAGAAGGTGGAGCCCTTGTACGCTGCTGGTGGGGACGTAAAGTTGTACAATCTCTTTGGAAAACAGTGAAACATAAACCCACCACGTCCACCCCATCTCTGTACTCAGGAGAAATGAACACCTATGTCCACATGAAGACTGATGCACCAATGCTCGTAGCTGCCATGTTCAGAAAAGAGAAATACGGCAAAGAATCCAAAGCCCATCACCTGGCGCTTTATTCCTACTATGGAATACTGTTCATCAATAAGAAGGAATGCAACTGATGCATGTCTCATGGATAAACCTCGAAACATTGGGCCAAGTGGAAGAAGGCATGCACAAAGCACTACAGGGTGTATGTTTACTTTTATGTGAAATGTCTAGAAAAAGCACATGTACCTCGAGAGAAGATTAGCTGTTGCTTTGGGTAGGAGTGGGAACATGGGTTCACTATAAATGACGTTGAGGACATTTTTTTGAATGATGAAAATGTTCTAACATTCAATTGTGGAACTGGCTCTACAACTTCATAAATTTCCAAAAAAAATCATTGAAATGTGCAACCACACCGGGTAACTAGCTTGTAAGCACGGCGTGTCTTAGGCTTCCAGGCTGCTATGACAGATCCCACACAAGAGTTTGGCTTAAACAAGAGAGTCCAACGTCCAGGTTTCCAGGCGGCACTTTCTCCCCGAGTCGGTGGCGTTCTGGGCGGGCAGCGCGGTCCTGGGGTCCTTGGCTTGCGGCTGTGTCTCTGCCTCCAGATCGCGGCCACCCCTCTCTCCTTCTCTGTCTTCCCTCCTTACAAGGCCGGCAGCCACGCTGGATCACCCTCCCTCCTGCAGCGTGGGCGCGACTTGACTAATAACATCTTCAACCGTCTTGGTTATAAACGCGTTTACACCCACAGAACTGGGGCTTAGGACTGGAACATGCCTTTTGGGGGGCATGATTCAATCCCCAACACAAGATGCCAAATATATTGGGCAACTTAAACTAATGGATCCAAGTCACTCGTGTTTGCTATTTTATGACCCAATTTGGAAGGTACAGGAAACTTTTTCCTGAAATACTAAGGTAAAAGGTCTATCTCCTTGAGCAGATAACATTGATTCTTATTCTAATTTTTCCCACTTTAAAAACACCATTTAGTGTCTATTATGATGTTCGATGGTATTTGCACATGGTGATGAATTTTATGCTACTGAAAAAAATGAAGTCTCTGAGTTTGTCTTTAGGATTCGATGCGGTTTTTATATGTATATAAATAATGGGAATACATGAATGCTTACTCTTTCAAGTACTCACTCAGTAAGTATTTGTTGAGTGTCCATTATATGTAAACTCAGGACGGAGGAAGGAGGGAGATTCAGATCAATAGGCTGGGAAGGCTTAGCAAGCTCAGGAAATCTGCAGTCCCCATCTGAGAACCTGCAGTTTGTTCATGAAGTATGGATTAAACATCAGATGCAGGTTTCCTGTAATGCTGTAAGTGGGGGCACGTATTAGGTTTTCTACTTAAATGCACTGTATATGATAATATCATTTAAAAAGAAAAATTAAAAAACATGTGTGCATTCCCCCAAAATATCTTAAACTTCAGTGTTCAATCACAAGTCTCAACAGGAAAATTTTTGAAAAGTGTTTATGAGGCACTGAAATAAAACCAGAAGTTCCACAGTATGTATTAATTATGATAGAATGTAATGCTGATTGCTATATGAAGTGAACATTCAGTCTGAAGACAGTGTATCTTTGCAGTATAGATGTACTCTTCCCAGAATAGTTTAGGTGGAAGAGACTGATGAGTGCTCATTTGGTGTATTTATTTTGAAATAAGTTTCATAATTCAAATATGAAGTCCTTGTCAGAAAAAAATTTAAAATTAGGAAAAGCTAAACATAAATCACACATTGGTCCTGTCCAAGTAGACGATTGCCTTTATTTTCAGCCATTTCTTTCTCTGCATAATTTTTTTCGTACATAATTGTAATCGTGTCGCATAGCTGTTAAACAGCTATCTTTGGTGGTCAGAATTGATTTTCATGTTGTTACGTAGATTTCTTAAGCCATCAGGTAAAAGAGCTAGATCATCACTGAGCGAAGGCTCTATGGTTTACTGAATCCTGCATCTCTGACTATTTAGACAGTTTCAAAACTTCTACATACAAGGCACATAAACCTTCTCTGGTATTAAGGTCATTACATCAAGGTGAATTGATATAAAGTTCGTGTGTGTTTTTAATGTGTTGACACATTGCCAACTCTCTTTCCTCAGGTAGAGTTTACACTGCCATGAATGTGCCAGAGGCAGCTCCCTTTCTCTTTTGTGAGTTTTCTGTTTATTTCCTTTGTCTGTTAATCATTTAATGTCTTAATATTTTTCTTATCTGTTTGTAGAAGGTCATTTATATGTCTAAACTGTTAAATACTTGCTATAAATACATCCCTAATCTGTTGTTTATCTTATAATTTTAGAAGTTTTGATTTTGTCAGAAATTATCATATTTTTATCTAGTCAAATCTTCTGACTCTTTTTCTTTTCTCTTGGTACTTTTTTCCATTAGCTTTGTGAAAACTCTTTATGTAGGGCTGCTTACTATTGTGTTGTTTTTTGATTTTTCTATATCTGACTTGGATAATTACTATTTTTTTTTTTTTACTGCCTGGTGTTGAGTTGAAGAAATAGTGTATACTTTCCCATTCAACTGCTAGCCATTTTTTCCCAGGTCAATTACCCAATGTTTTTTTCTCTCCTATAAATTTCCCATAAACGGTCATTTGCAAAATATTACCTATAAAATAATTTTTCTGAGCTATTTATGATTTTTTATTAACACATCTGTCTATTCTTGCATTAGTACAGAAATATTTCTAAAATCCATCTGGAAAAACAAACAGATAAAACCAGTAGAAAAGGAAAAACAGGAATTATGTTTATTTGGCCTTCCCCTAATTGTCAGTCCCTGCCAGGCACGTGGCAGCCCTCAATAAATAGGGGTTGTTGAAAGAATAGGTGAAAAACACGTTCAGTAGAAGGGGATTAAGTTATCATCTTGAAGCGTTTAGAATGAAACTCCTTTCAATGATATTTTCTCCATATTTCTCTCAGCTAATTTCTCGATGCCCTAGGTTGGAGAGTGAATTCTGATAAGGACCTGGATAAGACAGTTATGGGATTACTGGTTGATTGTGGGTTCCTGGTGGACAGAACAAATCTAACATCCTGTTGCGTAATTTGAGGAGTTCGGTCTGGAAGCTCATCTGGCAGAGCCATTCTAGCTTTACAAAGCGGTGGCAGAAATTGAAATTGTGGTACAGTCATCTGTGGAAATTTCATGAAAGTCCTCAAATAATGTTTCCTGGAACACTGCCAGTGGCATATACTCCATTTCTCAGCTACCACAAAGGCCAAATTGTCAATAACATGCTCGACAATCAAAGAGGAGCAGAAGACATTAGAAGCTTTAAGGGAATTTGTTAAGAAAGCAGGTATGACCCATTGGGAGATAATGCTGAGAACAGGAAGAGGGGAGGGCTTGGCTGTTACTCCCTTGCGTTCTCTTTGCTGACCTCCTCCAAGAGATTCTGATATTGCCTAATGAACTCTCCGCATCTCACGGCTTTCTACCCCCTTCCCACTTAATTTCCATCTTCTTTTTCCTTTCTTGAAAACTGAGTCTCTCTCTGTCTCACTCTCATATATCTATCTCCTTTGTTTCTGGAACTTTTTCTTAACATAGGAGTTGTGTGTGTGTGACTATTCTCTCTCCGTCCTTCTTGCTCCCCTTCCCTGTCTGGGCAGAGGCACCGTTTAGAGCCTCTTAACTGGGGGCCCACGACTCCCCAAAGGGTCCGTGGAAAGATTTCAGGGGGTCTGTGAGTTTGAATTGAAAATTCAAAGAGACATTCTTCTTGTGGGGACGTGTCGGTGCGGGTGTAGTGTGGGCTTAGTATGCTTTTTATTTTGATGTGGCGTGATGTGAATGCAGTGATAACTGCCTGCAAAAACGCTGGCAGGGATGGTGGAGACGGTCCTATGACACGTGGGAAAACTCGGATTTCTAAATGTTTGCCAAAAATGACTGTTTGAACAGATGTTGAACCATGTTAGGTTATCAGGCATTAAAATTATGGGAAAGTTGTAAAACGTAATTTTGAATAATCCTAAAATTTATTTAAAGACAAGCCGATGTTGAGTGTCGTAAAACTATCTCCCGCTACATTCTGAGAAGGGGTCCATGGTTTCCACCTGACTGGGAAAGGGGTCCATGGAACCTAAAAGGCTAAGAACCCCTGGTTTAGAGTTCTAAGGTCAAAGCAGTTTGGGAAATGCTGCCCACCTAGTGTAGCTCCCCATTGGAAACTCATAGCATGCCATACCAAGAACATTTCCAAAACCGGGACCCCCGTCAGCTTCCTGTGGAGCTGGGCTCTGTGGCATGCATCTTGGGAACCACGCAGGGCTGATTTTCTCTCCCTCAACTGCAGGGCTGCTTCGGTCAGCTTTCTTGACCCATTTCCTATTTACCAATCTCTGGAAAGGTCTCAGATGTAGTTTTTCAACTACTCCTTACTTCTTTTTAAGCATTATTATATTGTCCTTAAAATTCCGATCCCCATGTTTATGTGGGTGACTGATAAAGTCATGTGTAGTCGCTTAAATTCTCTACATTCCCTATCCAGTATTAGTGGACAATGGACAATTCGTTTCTTTTCCTGTGATGCTTAAATCTCTCGTTTTCTGTCATTTTTCCAAACTACAGCCTTGAAGCATTTAAAAAGATTTTTTTACTTCACATTTCCAATGAAAAAACAGGGGTAACTAGTCTAGAAATTTTAATATCCGTTTGTGAGCCCATAAATCTTCCACCTGTTTTAGGATATGCCTTCTAGAACAAACCATATTGCATCATTTAAGCTGCAGGAGAAACTGTTGAGTGGCTGCGTGCTCAGACCCAAGGCCCAGGGCTCCAGGCGGTTCTCAGTGTGGGACTTTCTGCACGTCTTTGAGTTGGGGGTGGAATTCTAGGCCACAGCAGCCCTATTTCAAAGCCATAATCAGCTTTATAAATTTCGTGTTTTATTGTTAGTTTTCCACATGACTATGAGAACTCTCCTGTGTACTGGACTAAAGCAAACAGAAGCTTAACCTTTTAAAATACCTTCAAAATAAAATTTAAAATTAACCTTTAAAAATCACAAAACTCTGTTTTAGAAGTAATATACCTAAATCAAAGTGTTTTCTCAGGACCGTAGAGCACCAGAGGATCGCCTGGTAGCTAAGAATTTATTCTCTAGGTAGTCTCGAAACCTTTGATGCATCGAAACCCTGGCGGATAATCAGAGTCTCTATCACGTTCCTCCTTGATCCTCGGAGTTTCCATGCTCGTAGATGACACATGTAATCTACGTTCTTTACGCAGACTATCACCCCACTTATTCCATGGTACTTGAGTCTATCTGATGAGCTTCTGAGTGCCCCCAGGCGCAGGGCTTTGAGCATCGTGCCAGGTTCTTACTGAGGAGTGGGTGTTTGCAGAGCCCCGTCTGACAGCTGCTATTCTCATTTAATGGTTTTTGCCAGGGACGTGGTCACTCACTCCCCATGGCTGGAGATTTTGTGAATTCTCACTTCTTAGGGAAAAAGCCCTTGTCTTCCAGATTCAACCAAACGAAGGGAAATCCTCCCTCGGTATATTCTGCACATATTATTTTGCCAAAAACTGTTGAAACATGGCTGAAGTATGAAAATCTTTAGAGATGGGGTTAATAAAAAAATTATCAAAATGACATATGAATAGTGATAATGCTTAAATCTGAATTTAATTTCCCCTTCTCTCCGATAATCCCATTATTACAGAAGAGTTGGTTGAAAGAAAAGTGACCAGAATCTAAGTCGTTTCTTTATGGAGTTTTCTCAACTCTAATTCTAATTTCTAAAAATCTAAAATTTCCTTATAACTAAATTGATGCTATAACTGAGTAGATTGTTCTGGACCCATCCAAACCAGGTGCGGTGGGTTTATTGACCTGTTTACTTTTACGACAGTGGGGAGACGATTCTCCCTGGGTCTCTGTTGAGGCGCACATCTCGGGAGCAGAGGCAGACTGCCGGCTCGAGGACGTCTCCATGGTAAGCTGCTTTGGAAGCTCTCTCTGCAGCAGATAGCAGGGTTCTTTACTTTTCAGTAATAAAGATGACGTCTCCTTCTAGAGTGAAGTTGGCAGCTTTGCTCACTGGAAAGATCTGGGCCACGTAAGCCCAGGCCTCCTCCTGGCCACCTGTGCCACCCGCATGGGTGCTCATGGCTCCATGCAGCTCTACTGCTGTGGGTGAAATATCCTGTCCCTGACACAGGTCTTTGGTCCATTTCAGAGGTGAGCTCCCTTTTCCTATTTCCACGCTTCAGGGGCCCTTGGCCATCTGACAGTACTCAACTCAGGAACCTCTTGTAGATGGGACCTTTTGATTAGGTTTCGTTAAAGGAACTTCCTTTTGATTAGGTCACTTCAATAGGGCATGGCCCAGGGTGGGTCTTAATCCTCTTACCTGAGTCCTTTATAAATGGAGGGATAAAAGCTGCAGACACAGGAAAAGAGCCTCAGAGACAGAAAGAGTGGCCCCAGAGGCCAGAGACTGGGGTCAGAGGGGCACAGAGGCGTGGAAAGAGGCACCCGAGAGGCTGAGAGAGATGGAGAGCAAGAAGCTGAAAGCAAGGAGGCCTGGAAGAGAAGACAGGGACTGGCTGAGCTGCCATTGTGCCCTGGCATGTGGCAGGAGTCCAGGATCACCGCCAGCTGTCCTCTGGGGAGAGAGATTCTCCTGATGCCTTGATTTGGAAATTTTTCTCAGCCTTGAAACTGTAAGCTTTTAACCTAGTAAGTCCCATTGTAAAAGCCAATCCATTTCTGGGATATTGTGTCCGCAGCCTTTAGCAAACTAAAACACCGTGGTAACAAATTGACCCCCAAATCGCAATGGGCTAACACGACAAAGGCTTATCTCTAGCTCACACAGTGGCCGATGGCACTGGATTTGGGCGTTTCTGAGGGCAGCTTCCTCCTTCTGCCTCCACGTGACGATGGCCCAGATGCTCCTCGTGGACGTGGCCCTCTAGGGCAGAACCAACCCACTCCCGTTGCTCTGGTTCCCAAGGCCTCCGGTCCATTGCCTGGCACAGGTCAGGTGACCCAGGCTGCACAGGGCTGGGCCCGTGGGGACCACGGGTGCTCAGTGGACAGTATGTCTGCCACTTTCATGGGCATCTTTGCAAATATTTCTTAAAAGTAAGTTGAATTGCCTACATTTATATTTATAAATACACATAATATATTTCAGTAACCATTATGTAGAGTTCCTCTTTTTTTAAAAAAAGTGTCTTTTCTATTTTTTGCCTGATTACTCTTCCAGAGAAAACTCAAAATCCTTTTGGGGCACTTAAAATTCCTTCAGAAACTTTGTGTGTGTGTGTGATTTTTATTGCTATCAAATTTAAGTTATAAGGAATTTAGGAAGAATGGATATTTTTATAGCATTAATTCTTTCAATGCAGAAGCAGACTATATTCTAATTTCTGTATTAGTAAAGATTTGTAATTTTCTGCATAAGGTTCAAATACAGTTCTAAACTACTTATTCACAGTCAATTTAGGTTTTAAATTGTTTCTTGTGAATGGGAGCTCTTTCATCTTGTTACTCCATAAATTTGATTATGATTACTGAGACTTGTTTCTTTGAAAAGACTGATAAGATAAATAAAACAATGGAAAACCTTATCAAGAAAATGAAGAAGAAAAACGAAATACAGAAAAAAACATAACTATATTTATGAGAGGATTTAAAAATCATAAGCAAATTCTATGAGCAATCATATACTAAGTTGAAAATCTAAATAACATGGTAACAATTCCAGAAAAAAATTATAAAATGCCAAAATTGGTCCCCAATAAAATAGAAATAAAAAAGAATTTTAAAACAACTTGAAAAGGTAAAAACCATGAAAGAAATTGAAATGACTATCAAAATCATTTCCCTCCAAAAAAATTACCAGGCTAGATGGTTTTTTAAGCAAGTCCTACCGAACTTAAAGTAACACATAAATCATACCATATTTTATTAGATTGTCCAAGAAAATAGTAAGAGTGAAAAACTGCTCAATTCTTTTTATGAGGCTTGTATAACTTAGATACCAAAAACACAGAGAAACAAGAAGAGAGAGTTAGAGGCCAATTTCCTTTATGTTTAGAGATGAAAAACCTATAATAAAATATTACAACAGTAATTGAATGAGCTAAATTTTCAACTTTGGTATTGTACTGAATTATCTAAAGCATATGGTAAAATAACACTAAATTAAAGAGTACTGAGTACAATTAATATTCATGTGATAATACTTTGCAAAGCTGTTTTGAAAACTGCCCCCCCCCAAATGGGAATGACTCTGCTGAGTATGTGACAAATCTTTTGGCCATCAGATGATTTCCAATTCATTGGGGAAGACCTGATTGAGTTTTCAGTTGATTGATCATGAAAAATAATTTTTTAATTTTATATCACTATGTGATTTTTGGTGAGGAATTTCAAAGAATTGAATGACAATTTGCAAAAGAGACAGATAAAAACATCCCTCCTTTGTTATCTGTTTATGTGACTGAAGTTTCTGAGCACTTATGTCTATAAAAATGAAAAATACAAATAGAATTGATGCTGAGGATTACCTCATTCGAGCAATAACTAATATTCTACCATGGCTACCTGAACTACTTGGGAAGCCAAAAATACCATCATCTATCTAATTAAGAGATCCAGTTCCAATAAAATTTACTTTTATGTTTAAAAGTTATTCATGTTAATTTGTAGTGTTATTTTAATGATTTGTGCATTAGCAATAATTATATTGATAATTCATAGCAAAGTTTTTTAAAATAAAAATTTTATTGAAGTTATCATTCATACATGCATATAAATAAAAAATAAGTGTACAGAAAAGTTGTGACTTTACAAAACAACGTGCATATCACCATACAGGGCGCCCGTATAGCATCCCAACACCAACATCTTGCATTGTTGTGAAACACTTGTTAGAAACTATGAAAGTGTGTCGTCAAAATATTACTAACTACTTTGATGATGCTCTTTCATAATTTGTTACAAATATCTCACAACAATGCAAGTTATATGTGGTGGGGATGCCCGGGAGCCCCGTGTGATGTTATGCATGTTGTGTTCTAAATTCAAAACTTTACTATACACTTAATGTTTATATGTTCATTACAAATGATATACTTCAATACATTGTTTTTAAAAGGGAAAAAATTATTACTACAGCTATAGCCCATCTCTTACATTTGGTTTATTTCCCCCCCAACCCACAATTATTACACCCTATATTAGTAATATATATTTGTTATCATTCATAAAAGAACGTTCTCCTATTTGTTCTGTTACCCACACTCCATCATTACATTATACAGCCCCATGCTTTGCACAATCCATTCAAAGTGTGAACTCAATGGCTCTCATTTTCATCACAGAGTTGTGCTGTCATCACCTCAGTCAATTTTCATTACTCCAAACATAAAAATCCCATACTCCCTTATATCCCCCTTTTGTTTTCCCTTAGAATTAAAATATTATCCTCTTGCCATTGAAGAGCACAGTTTTTAATCCATTTTTTAAAAGATTTATTTTATTTATCCCCCCCCCATTGTTTGCATTCATTGTCTGCTTGTCTTCTCTCTAGGAGGCACTGGGAACCGAACCTGGGACCTCCCGTGTGGAAGAGCGGTGAAGAGCGGTGCTCAATTGCTTGAGCCACCTCAGCTCCCTGCTTTTTTTGGTTGTGTCTTCCTCTTTTAACAAGAGGAGTCTCCTTGTTACATCATCTTGTTGCGTCAGCTCGCCGCACCTGCCCGTCGTGCCAGCTCGCCGTCTTGCTTGTCGTCTCCAGGAGGCACCGGGAACTGAGCCTGTGGCTTGAGCCACATCTGCTTCCCTAATCTAGTTTTTTAAGCTCCCAGTTCATGTCGATGTAGCTGGCTGGGGACCACACTTTGAGAAGCCAGGTTCTTCTACTCACCTGGAAAGCTTCTTAGCGGTTTGGAAAGCGCGGTCCCGCCAGCGCAGGTAAGGAGGGCTCCCGACCTCGGTGTGACCCACAGGTGAGGCGTTCAGCCTGGGGAACGGAGCCCGGCTAACTCAGCCCCTGGGGCAGTTACAGTGTGTTGAGGTGACATGATCAGAAACAGAACTCAGAGTTCTGGAATCAATATCCCGTGAATAAAACCATGAAATGGAGGAAATTATACTGGTTTTGTACAGCCAAATAACCTTTCTCTCTTCTCTGAAGTCTTTTGAAGTACAGTCTTACTGCCTGCTTTTAAAGCTGGACCAAAAACTTGCTTATGCCATGATGTTTTAAATGCATGATTATTGAAGGATTTGGCTCAAAACAATCCGTCTTTTCACAAGTGTAGGCTTCAGGCTGAATGTGAGCACACCTGGGCTTCTTTGAATTACTGGCGGGGGCTTTTAATTATGATCAAAGGAGCATGGGTACACATAAAAATCCTCATTACTCGGTGTAAAAATCCATTGTATACACGTCAAATTGAATTGCTAGCTTTATGAAATCGATTTAGAGATAAAAATTTCATTTAAAATGACCTAGGACTAGTTACTGAGAAATAAAACATAATAGTTAAATTATGTCAGTGATATTCCAAAGCTGGATGTGTCTCTTGAGTCTATTTAATTGTGATATCCCCAGACTGGAAAAATTCCTAAGAAGGCTATTCCTGCCTGAAGGCAAACCTCTACTTAACTAGTTCCAGCAGGACTTTAGCAGTCGTCTTTTCCCCTGTGGAGCATGGTAAACTTTTGACATTTTTCCTCTCATCCTGGAACTGTCACTAAATTACTAGACCTAACAGAAATTTGTTCCACCTGCTGCATGAAGCTCGTCTCATCTTGGATTGTGTAATACCAATTTGAAAATAACATTATTCATTCATGATGTGGTTGAGAGCAGTCTCCTGTGTTTAAATCCTAGCTCTACTACTTAGCAGCTGCTTAATCTTGGGCAAGTTTCTTAACCTCCCACAGCTTTTGCTTTTCTCACCTATAAATTGGGAATAATGATAAGCATATTAAATAAAAGAGCATAAGTGAAACACTTAGCATAGAGGGTGGCATAGTAAATGCTAGCTATGATTGTTATCACATTCTAACAAGAGTTTCATGCATTCATCCAAATTATATCTATCGCATGCCCACAGGTTACGTCTAGAGGAATTGGGATAAGGACTGTCCCGGCCATCAGTGAACTCACTGTCCACTTGAAGATAGAGACAAGCAAAGTGTGAATACAAGTCAGTGTTATAGGTGCTAAGACAGAGGACATTATGAGACACCCAATCTGGGTGGGAAGTGGGGGTCATGGCAGACTCCCTGGAGGAGGTGGTATCTGGATTGAGGTTTGGAGAATGACTGAGGTCTAGTAAGTAAAAGAGTCCCAGGTGGAGGGAGTGGAACTGTGACTGATGCATATCTGAATACCACTCATCCACAGCAAATCTTGTTTTAAAGTTTATTGCCAGCATTTGTAGAATTTTGTCTGTTTTTAAAAATTTATCAACCTCTTTTTCTCACTCTCCTATTTTTAATTTGAATCCTTCATCCTTGAGATGGGATGGCTCCTCAGTGGCTAATACAATGGCTGAGAGAATAGACATTTATTGAATTGATAGGAAAGGATCAAGTCTCAGGAGGGGAAGCCTTTTAGAATTAAAATTATGAGCCAGAAATTCTAATCCAAGTAAAGTTTAATTACAAATACACAGTGGGTTGCAGTGAGGAGGAAAATAAAATTTAGATAGAAAGAACCAACAGTTTTCTATCTCTTTTTGAGTCAAGTCACTTGAAATACATTTTTTTTGGAACATCAGATAACTGGTATTTTAAAGCTAGTCAATGTATTTTCACTGTATCATTTGCTTCTGTTCATTGGCATAAATAATTGAGAAATAACTATAAAGTTCCATATACTTGAGATTGAAAATAAATATAAAATGAGGGAATGCTTCAAAATATACACAAGTATGCCTAATTGATTGAGCATTAAAAGGTCATCATATTTAAGAGTTATGGTCTGAGAAGATCTGCAAACCGTTCACTGTAGAACAAAAATGTTCCATCACCAAGGATCAACTTCAGTGTGTGTACACTTTTTGAACAGTGCAGTCTGAATAGATAGATCTCAAGTTAGAAAATGGGAACATTTGGCTCTATTGCATACGAATGTCTGAAGCTGTAAACTTGATTTCCAGAGGAATTTTTTAGACTTTCATTTCCTTGCTTCAGAAAATGTGTATTTGTGATTTTATCTTTATGCTGCTATCTGTAACTCCTGTAATTATAGCAACAACCGAAACTATCTTTTCAGTTATTTGTATGGCCTTAAATAATTGTAAGAGTTGTATATAAATTTGTACAAAGTAAGCTAAGGAAGAACAAGACAGGCAACTGGAGACCTGTTTCATGAGTTTAACTTGATAACTGCAAGTTAAAGCTTGTTTGCACTTGAAAAGAAAAGTAGCACTACAGTAATCTTTTTTTTTTTTTTTTTTTACCGGGAGGTACCGGGAATCGAACCCCGGTCTCTCCATATGGTAGACGGACGCCGAACCTCTTGAGCCACATCCGTTTCCCTACAGTAATCTTTTAGCCATCTTCCTTACTATTAATTTATTATTTTTCTGCATATATTGAAAAGTATCATTCCCCCTCACCCCAAATTTAAAATGTCCATTTCATCTATGGCCTGTTAAGATCAGAATCAATGGTATTTTATTTAAGATAGTGAAATAAAGCCAGATTAAAAAATCTCCCTTTTCCAAAATCTAATGATATAAATAAAAATCACTAGGAAAAAAAAAAATCTGGCCCAAAAATGCCAGCAGCAATTAAACGAGAGGGCTTGTACCCCTGAAAGAACAAGCAGCGTTTCAGCGAGTTTCAGAGCTCCACGCAGCTCCCAAGGGCCCACAGAGGTGTGCTGGCCGTGGGGTCTGGGTGGCCCCCGTGGGGGAAGGCTGTGGATAGTCACGACCGCAGAGTTGGGGCTGAAGGAGAGCTGGAGGCAAGGCGGGGCAGCTGGGGGACAAGATGCAGGAATGTCCTTGAATTCAAACCTCTTTCCTGCCTTTCCTCCTTCTTCTGGAAAAGAAGAGCTTCCCACCTGGGAGCTCTCTATTACTCCATTGGGGTGAAAGAGGGGAAGCAAGACAAAAGGGCTTAAAGACACTAACTACCCAGACATCAGGTGGAACAATGGGGAGAAATGAAGAGAAATAAGAGTAGATCTCTAGAGGGCAGGAGGGAAAGAGGTGAGCTGAGAGCCTTGGATGAAATGCTCTTTATCATGCTGTGGTCTCTTAACACAGGGGCAAAAAAAAAAAAAAGAGTATAAAAGTCTCTGTCCAAAAAAGAAAGGTAAAGTGTGGTTAGGGAAAAATCCAGACTGGTTCTGGGGAGCGAAGACTTCAGCAACTCAGGCTGAATTGGAGGAATTATTCGAAGTTCAAGTTAGCTCAAACTGTAATAAGATAAACTCAAGATTAGGTAAAGAGGAGCAGGCCACAGAATATTTAACAAATTCCCCGAAGAGAGAGCAGAGTCCAATTTCGTTGAGGAAGACTGTTCACAGCCCCATCTGAGACTTTCTTCTCTCCAAACCGAAGCCCTAAGGCCCGAGGTTACAGGAGATGGAGCTACCAAACTGCAGTGTGAAAAGGAAGGCAAGGAGATTCTATTAGCTCAGCCCTCAGCCACCCTCTTTGCATGAGCAATGGGCCAGTGGAACAACAAGACAATACCCCTGTCTGGGGTCTTTGTAAATCAATTAGGGAGAAAGTGGGTAATGAGGGAGAACAAAGAAAAAAAGAAATCTTTGGGAAATATAGATTTAACATTTTTATTCTAGAAGCAAGCCTTTTGCAGGGAAAATTAAAAATGTCTCTGTGAAAGCATTGTGTCGTTAAAGAATTTACAAAGGACATGAATTTAACTACATAACCTCAAAGATAAGAGCTCAAAAATCAGTCTGAGAATGAAAATAAAAACGATTGTACAGGAAAGGAAGCAAACGGAAGACAAAGATTCTCCATTACAGAATGAATAAAAATTATAAGCAGATAGAGAAGGCTGAAAGTGTATTGTCATAAAGAATTAATTAAAGGAAAGAAAGAGGAAAAAGACACAACAATTAAAGTAACTAAATAGAGCTTAATAGATACAAAGAAAAGATAAAGATGATCCAATAAAAGGACAAGTGATATCCCTGAAATAGAGAATAAACCACTGGCACAGTAAATGTATTTAAGGCATATCATGTGAGACCTTCCAGAACTGAAAGGAAAGCTGCCTTTGCAGGTATAGAGGAACATTCTGTTCCCGGAAACCTTGATTGCATTAGGAAACCCCTTACTTATATGGGCTCTCAGCTAATAAGCCCTCATGGTGACTAAACCTTATTTTGAATATGCATGTTCTTTTCTGCTGTTTGACTGTTGATACCTTTATCTTGAGAAGCAGATAACAACAAAATAGAAACCCCCAAAACATGATGGATCATTGACATTTGGGGTTTTTCTAGATTTTCCCAAATCCAGGTTAGATTTTGAAATTTTATTAGAATTTGAGCTAATTAGTTGCAGAGGAGAAACATCACCAATGGAATATTAATATTGGCATCAATAATTTTAAATTATAAGCTAATATTTGATGTCGAAATTTAAGGACCATGTTTTCTGGACCCAAAATTGAGACAAAGGGTCTGTCAAATGTGTTTACAGTTTTTATCATCTTTGCTGGTCTTTGGTATTGCTAGTAAATCTTTTAAGAAGAGGATTTATCTAGATGTTGAGGAACTGTAGCATTTAGAAATACAAAAGGTGAGCCATTAACAGATTCTGTTGTTGAAAAATCCTTTGCTTGATGCTTACTGTGCACAGGAGTCTGGCTCAGTCTATTCCCCCAAGGATCTTACAATCCAAGATGGGAGGCAAATCAGCAGAGGCAGGTACAATGCTGTGCGATAAGGTAGGGCCGGTGCAGGTGCGAGGTGGGCATAGCTTTAGGACATATTTCTCCTAGAGAAGCTGACTTCTAGGTGGGATCTTAATCAGGAGGCCCTTTCAATTATAACACAGAGCTTTCTTTTAAAGCTGGTTTTATAAGGATAGCTTCTAGGTTACTATTTAACAGAAGGACTGACTTTTTAGAACTTTCAGTGAATTTCTTTATACTCCCAAAATTAGAGTTCAACATATTTTTACAAATAAACTCTAATTTAGATCTTTCCATATGTAAGTCAAACCTTTCTCCTCTTTCATCCCAAGGAAGCAGATGATTGAAAATAATGCAGTTATGGAGAAGTTACTCAAGACATTCATACAAATCCCCAAGAACAAAGTGTTTCCTTCTTAGTGGTTACAGTATATGACTCACGTTTCTGTGGCACTTACATATTGGATTCAATTATTTATGTACATGCCTTGATGCTTCCTTCCTACATCTTCATCCCCCAAAGAATGAGAATGCCTCTAGGGAAAGAACACATGTTTAATTTTTTGTCTTATTGTCTTGCAGAGTATCTGGCACATAATTAGCTCTCAATAAATATTCCTGACTTCCATTCAACCAAGAGGGTGTCTTAAGACACTAATAGGTGCAATCTTCCCACAGCATCTTTGAATAACTAGCAAAAACTGGCAGTATCCTCCGCAAAATTCCACAAAAACAGTTAAAAGGTTGCAGTAACTGGGCGAGCCAAGAAAAAGCAGCCTGAAAAATGTTAAATAAAGCTTGTGGTGCCTTTCTAGCCCCTCCCACCCTCCTTCCTGGTGCAGTGTGGAGCCAGCCTGTGCTCCCACTGTGGGTCCTTGGCTTGTTCCAGAGGGAGCAGAGTAACCCCTATGTGCATACTGGGGTGCCTGTATGTCCCTGCAAATCTATCATTTTGAAGCCTGAAAGACTGAACAGGAAACTTGCCTCGGGCTCACCCTCCCAGAACTTGCCTTGCTGGCAGAAGCAGTTTGCAGAGACCTAAAACAGTGTAAGAAAGGATTAAGGTGAAGTGACCTGGGGCAATAGAGCAGCAGGAGGAAGTGAAAGTCTATATCAGAGGTAGTGAGGGGAGGGCTTTCAAATTCCTGTAAACTGGGAGCTCCTAAGGCCATGAGCAAGTACAAGCCCAGGACAAGAAGCAAGCTCCAGGCAGGCTCAGATAAGACAGACAGGACCCAGCACTTTGCATTTGCCTTGGGCTGATCTTCCTGATAGGAGGGCTAAGCTCTGAAGAAGAGCTCCAGCTAACACAGAGGCAATTTGCAAAGACTGAAATGTGCTTTTAGCATTTTGTTGTTGTTGTTGTTAGCTTCTAATGTGCAAAGAAATGTCTGTCATAACAATGGGTGGATACAAATTAAAGGAACAGATAGCTCACGGACTAAATCTCAGAGTTAACATTAAAAAATATTAAAATATACAGCATGCAACAAAAAATTACTAGAAAAACAGGAAATTTTGGTCCATCCAAAGGAGCAAGACAAAAATCCAGAAACCATTAATGAAGAGGACTAGACTTTGCAAAACTGGACAAAGACTTAAAAAAAATTATCTTCATTATGCTCAAGGAGATAAAGGAAAACATGGAGAAAGAATTAAGGATATCAGGAAAACAATGAATGAACAATATGAGAATCTCAGAGAAGAGATAGAAAATTTGAAAAGGAGCCAAAAAGAACCACTGGAGTTGAAGACCACAATAACTAAAATGAGAAATTCTCTAGGTGGTTTCAACAGCAGATTGGAGATGGTAGAAGAAAGACTCAGTGATTTCAAAGACAAGACAACTGAAATGATTCAGACTGAGGGACAGAAAGAAAAAAAGAAGAAAAAAGAATGAACAGAGCCTAAGAGACTGTGGGGCACCGTCAGGCATGCCAATATATACATTATGGGAGTCCCAGAAGTAGAAGAAAGAAAGGGACATAAGGAATGTTCAAAGAGATAATGGCAGAAAACATCCCCAATTTAATTAAAGACATGAATATGCACCTTCAAGAATCCCAAGGAACCCAAACAGGATAAACCCAAGAACCACATCCAGACAACACATAGTAACCAAACTCTCCAATGCCAAGAACAAGGAGAGAGCTTTAAAGCTGCAAGAGAAAAGCAATGTTATGTACAAGGGAATCCCAATAATATTAAGTGCAGATTTCTCATCAGAAATCATGCAGGCAAGAAGCCAGTGGGATGAAATATTTAAAGTCTGAAAACACACACACACAAACAACAACAACTGCCAACAAAGAATTTTATATCTGGCAAGACTGTCTTTCAAAAATGAGGCAGAGATTATGACATTTTCAGATAAACAAAAGCTGAGGGAGTTTGTCACCTACCCTAAGCAATACTAAAAGGAAATCTTCAGACTGGAAGGACATTACACAGAGGATTGAAGCAGGCATGGAAGAAATCACAATGGAAATTAGTAAATATCTTGGCAAATGAAAATGAGAACAAAACACATCAAAACTGTGTTTTGTAGTGAAGGCAGTGCTAATAGAAAAATTTATAGCTCTAAGTGTTTGCATTAAAAGAGAAGAAAGATTTCAGATCTTTCTAACCTAACCTCACAACTGGAGGATCTAAAAAAGAACAACAAACTAAACCTAAAGCAAGCAAAAGAAGGAAATAACAAAGATTAGAGCAGAGGCAAATGAAATGGAAGATGAAAAAAACCAATAGACTCAACAAAACCAAAAGTCGATCTTTGAAAAGATCTATAAAATCAACAAATATTTAGCTAGATAGACAAAGGAAAAAAGAGAGAGGACACAGATAACTATAATCAGAAATAAAATGGGGGGCATTGCTACTGATGGCACAGAAATAAAAAGGATTTTTAAAAGGATGCTATAAATAACTGTATGCCAACACATAGAAAACTCAGAAGACATGGGCAAATTCCTAGAAACACACAAACTATCTACCCTGACTCAAGAAGAAATGGAAAATCTCAACAAACTAATTACTAATAAAGAGATTGAATCAGTAATCAGGAACCTCCCAATAAAAAAAGCCCAGGACCTCATGGCTTCATAGGGGAATTTTATCAAACGTTCCAGGAAGAATTAACACCAATTCTGCTCAAACTCTTCCAAAAAAATTGAAGAGGAGGGAACACAATCTAACTCATTCTATGAGGCCAACATTACCCTAATATCAAAGCCAGAAAAAGATACCACAAGAAAAGAAAATACAGAATAATATCCCTTATGAATATAGATGTTACTATCCCCAAGAAACACTAGCAGACCAAATCAAACAACAGCATATTAAAATAATTATGCAAGTAGGATTTAGCCCATATATGCAAGAGTAGTTTAATGTAAGAAAATCAATTAATGTAATACATCACAGTAACAGAATCTAGGGAAAAAAAAGACTATGATAATCTCAATTAACATGGAAAAGATATTTGATAAAATCCAGCACTTCTTCTTGATAAAAACACTTAGAAAATTAGGAGTAGAAGGGAACTTCCTCAACAGATAAAGAACTTATATGAAAAACCCACAGCGAACATCATACTCAATGGTGAAAGACTGAAAGCTTCCCTCTAATCTCATGAACAAGACAAGGATGCTCACTGTCACCACTGTTGTTCAACACTGTGCTGGAAGTTCTCCCTAGAGCAATTAGGTGAAAAAAAGAAATAAAAAGCATCCAAATTGGAAAAGAAGAAATAAAAATTTCCCTATTTGTATATTACATGAACCTATATATAGAAAATCCTGAAAAATCCATAACATAACTACTAGAACTAATAAAGGAATTCAGCTAATTGACGGGGTACAAGAGCAACATGCAAAAATAAGTAGGGTTTCTATGCACTAATAATGAACAATGTGAAGAGGAAATCAAGAAAAAAATTCCATTTACAATGGCAATTAAAAGAACCAAATATCTAAGGATAAATCTAAACAAGATACAAAGGATTTGGACAGAGAAAACGACAAAATATTGCAAATGAAATCAAGTAAATAAATGGAAGGACATTCTGTGATCATGGAATGGATAACCAAATATTGTTAAGATGTCAATTCTACTCAAAATGATTTACAGATTCAATGAAGTCCTGGTCAAAATTCTAACAGCCTTCTTTGCAGAAATGGAAAAGCCAATCATTAGATTTACATGGAAGGGTAAGGGCCTCTGAATAGCCAAAGCCATCTTTAAAAAGAAGAATGAGGTTGAAAGACTCACACTTCTCAATCTTAAAACTTATTACAAAGCCAGAGTAATCAAAACAGTATGGTACTGGCATGAGGACAGAAATATAGACCAATGGAATCAAATTGGGAGTTCAGAAATTAATTCGCACATTTATGACCAATGGATTTTTGACAAGGGTGCCAAGTCTATTCAATTGGGAAAGAATAATCTCTTCAACAAATGGAGTTGGGAAAACTGGATCTCCAAAGCAAAAGAATGAAGGTGGACCCCTACCTCACACCATATGCAAAAATCAACTCAGAATGGATCAAAGACATAAATATAAGAACCAGGACTATAAGCCCCCCTAGAAGAAAATATAGGGAAGCATCTTCAGGATGTTGTGTTAGGGAATGATTTCTTAGACTTTATACCCAAAGCAACAAAAGAAAAAATAGACAAATCAGACCTCATCAAAATAAAAAACTTTTGTGCACCAAAGTATTTTATCATGAAAGTAAAAGACAACCTGCATACAGGAATGAACGTCTCTATATCCAAACAATAAGCAAGCTCAATTCCTTTTGCACACAATCTTCAGTTCATGTCTCCGTATGTAAGACAATGCTTTCTTCTCCTTCATCCCAAAGAGGTGTCAATATAATTGAAATTATACTATTACCTTGAGACGATATGGGGAGGTTGGCTGACGGGAAGAGAGGCACTGCCTGTGTTGGGGGGCTGCAGTCAAAGGACCCATGGGAAGGGAATGGGCTTTCTACACCTGGGGGACCAAGGGTTGGGCTGGCCAAGGCCCACTGTGGGAGGTTGAACAAGGTACCCCAGAAAAACATGTTCTTGGTCTTAAGCCCATTCCTGTGGGTGTGAGGACATAGATAGGGTCTCTTGAAGAGTTCTTGTCAGTTAAAGTGTTGGCCCAACTGAATGAGGAGGGATTTAATTCATATCACTGGAGTCCTTTACATGCAGGAGAAATTCAGACAGAGAGAGAGAGAAAGTCACAGGCAGGATCCAGAGGCTGGAACTTGATGGAACCCGAAAAAGAAAGGGGAGGACGTCACCATGTGATGGAAAAGCCAAGGAGCCCCAAGAATTGCCGGCGGCCAGAACGCTACTGACCCTGAGCCGAAGCCAGCTTTCAGCCTCCAAAATGGTGAGCCAGTAAACACCTGTTGCTGAAGCCAACCCTGTGTCGTGTTTGTCACAGCAGCTGGGAAAGGAGGTGGCCACCCACCAGCCAAGTACAAGCTTTGCTGTCCTGTCCCCTCTCCTTCTTGCTGGCTTGCTGGTGGGATCCACAGCGAGAGAATCAGGAGGAGGTAAGCAGAAGCCGACCGCTTCCCCTCCCGCAGGGCACATGCCCTGCCAAGGCTGCCCAGTACCGATGGTCCTAAATTTCAGTGAAGAACCTTAGACGGAAGGGATTACATTTCTGCAATACGCTCCAGTGCAGGGTTATTTTATATATAAAAGTGGCAAGAAAATCATGGAGAGTTTTTATCCAGTGGTACATGCTTACCCACTGAGATGGAAGACCAAACGTGTTCTGTCTTCATTACCTTGTGAGTTGTTCTTTCTTGTTCAATGTAATGTAGTCACTGCCGCGTTTCTCTTAGTAAATTCTTATCCACCCCAATTTGACCAAAGCCTCAGAGCAAGACTGTGCTTCTGCTCCCCTGGGAAAGCCTCTGTCGTTCCTCTGTCGTTTGTGTTGCTGTGAGCCCGCAGGAGGCAGATTTCCCTAAGGCGGGGAACGGGGGCAGAGGAGGTTATGCATGAGCCTGGGACGTCTGCCCTGGGTGCTGCCCTGTCAAACAGCCACACCGAAGCTCAAGCTCCCAGTCTCAGGCTTGGAATGCAGCTTCTGCAACGCCTTTAAAATTAAGGTTGAGGACTTGGGGGCATTGTACCGGGCAATCATGGTTTACCTCAAGCTGTTCTTTTGCACTGTTCCTGTAAATTGTGTATGAGCTGTCTGCTCCAAAATTACAATATCAAAAGGTATGTTGACAAGCATGTTCCTGCTGCGCTGACGGCCAGGCAGCCCTGTGCTGCCAGGGGATGCCAGCAGCTCGCGCTGTTTGCCTCCTGCCAACTCTGGGCTTGGCGTTGGCAGACTGAGAAATGTGGCTTTTGGCAGCGTCAAGATCAGATCCATTTCTCGAGGGGAGAGTTTCAGGAACCAAGTTCAAAAAAGCTGATGCATAAAATGACAACTTAGTAATTCATTATGGAAAAAAAGAACTCTCAAGGGGGATGACCTGCTTGTACTGACCTGGTCAATACATTTCCTGCCTGTGGCCAAGCAGGCTGGGCAATGAAATTAAAAGCAAGAATTGCTGGGAAAGATAGACGCGGCATGAAGGGCTTCTGGGTAGAGCAGGGTTCGACTGCGTGGTGGTGATGAAGGCTTCCTTTTGGTCTGTTTGCTGCACACGTGCTTTATGCAATTGTCTCTATGCCGTTGTATTTCACACACACAAAAATGTCTTTTCCAAAGAAGCACATGTAATATCTCAAATTTTAAAAATACTGTTTTTGTATGAAAAGACCTAAGAGGAAATACATTAACATAGTAATACTAGTTATATCTGATGATATAAATTATTTTCTTTATAATTATCTACAGTCAGGGTATTTAAAATTACTTTGCCAGTGAGTTTTTTATTTTATTTTGGTATATGTCAAGTTCATTTGTTTTTATTTGTAAAATTCTGTTAAAAGGGGGGGGCTTAAATCTAAAAGTTTTGAGCAAAAGGAAGCAATTTCGTGAATGTCTTTGTATGTCTGTTATTTCCCCCAAAATCCCAAATGTTTGAAAGCTTCATTGAGGGCATGCTGAAAGAAAAGGGATGCATTTAAGCATCACGCTGTTCCTCATTGCAGAGGAACAGCGTGCTAATTTTAGTTCTGTGTTTACCCAAATCATTCTTTCACACTCATTAGAGATTTTTTAAAGGTCACACTATGTCCTGAAACATGAAAACAGTAACGAGGTGCCAGCAATTAATGGAATCGAATGTGGCGTCCTAACATCCTCTAAAACGCCAGGGCTTTTATAGGCAGCTGCTGTGCATTCATCTGACGTCTCAGTGCCATGGGTGGAAACGGAATTCACCAAGCAAAGCTCCTCAGGGCCCCCAAACGGCTGCCGGCTTCTCGCCTGATGCGATTTCCATTTCCGGGCGTAGAGTAACAGCGATTGTGTAGCTGTGCACGGCTTCCTCGGGCCGGTGGCTCTGAGAGTGGAAGGCAAAACAGGAGCCAAGGGATCTCCCAAGGAGCGCCTGTGGGCTGCGCTCAGCTCCCAGCCGGGCATCTCCAAGGACTAGCAGCCGCTCTCCCCGGGGGTCTGCGGGTGGGGGCAGGGCAGGGAAGAGGGGGAGAGGCTGGGAGAGAACGCAGGGGCGGGGCCTCTTCCCTGGGTTCCTTCCCTCGGGCAGGGCGCCTTCTAAGGGTCTCGGCCTCTGAGCTGACAGCCGTCCTGCAGGAGCTAAGACGCAGAGGCCGCGTCCAGGGCGCTGGGCTCGTGACCACCTTGAAAGACAAGACGGGGCAGGGCTGCTGGCCCTGGAAAAGTGGGAGCAGCCCCTCCACACTGTGGGCTTCTGTCTGCTCACCTGGTTCCCTCCCCGCCCCTGCTGCCCTGAGCAACATCTGCGGTCAGCTTTCCCCGAGGACCTGGCGCCGCTAATCACACACACGTGCACGCTCCACACACGTGCACACACTCCAGACCACATTCCACACACACGTGCACACAGTCCATGTGCACACACATGCACACACACACACTCCACACACTCCAAGCACACAGGACAAGGGGTTCCGGGCTCCCTCTGCTCCTGCTCCCCATTTCGGGGCACCACTTGTATCCGTGCACCTATCCTCTGCTCCTGCCTGTCCTGCCCTCCGAGGACTTCTGCCCGCAGCCGGAATCCTGCAGGTGGACTCCCTGACTGTGGGATGCCAGAGTGACCACCTGGTTTCAGGAGCAGGAGGTGAAGGTGTGGGTGGAGTGCTGACCCAGGCAAGGACAGGAGAAGGCTCAGCTGAGCAGGAGAAGGCATTCAGCTCAGGCGCAGCACGGCCAGGACCCGGAGACCTGCAGGCTCAAGCCTAGAGGGCTTGGAAGGCCACACCAAGGATGTTGCATTTTACTCTGTAGGCAACAACTCAGGTAGGATATAAAACTGCAGCAAATGCTGAGCTGCCAAAGGTATCAAGGAGAAGTCTAGCACAGCCAGACGTATCCAATGAAGCTCTGAAAGGTGCTCTGGAAAGAGCAGTTTCTATCCAGTTGAAGTGAGTGGGAAGATGGACATCCTGAAGCAGATGGCGGCTTAGAAGGGTGAAGATGGCAACCTTGTGAGGAAGATCTTGCCGTAAGCCAGTTAGCGAGGATGTGGCTTTACACCAAGGCAGTGGCCATTAGGGAGAGTGAGAAAAGGCCATTTTCAGAGGCGTTACTAAGGAGGATCCAGAGAACTTGGGGAGTGGGAGACAGTTGGTTTTGAGAGAGAGATGACTTGGAAATGCCTCAAGTGATTCAATTCTTGGCTACAGGATAACCATTAACCAAAATAACGATCAAAGAGGAAGGAATCTGTTTGGAGAAAGAGGAAACATTCAATCTGGGGCACCCTGAGTTTGAGGTGCCTGAAGGACACAGTGACCTTGAGCTGGCTGTTTAAGCCTGAATTTGGGAGACCCTTTCAATTGATCACGTGACTGTGCAGGAAATGCTGGACTAGGGCAAAGCTATATAACAGAGAGCAGGGAGGGTGGTGTCAAGAGGCATCTTATATTTAAACCTATTATTTCATTTTCCTATTAATTGTATTTGGCTATTTTAATGGCTTAATTTTTGAAGAAGCATTGGATCATAGAAGGGTTACAACTGGGGCAGGGGAGGATCATTGGTGTGGGGTGTCAGTGATGGGGGATACATGAGAGGAAGTTCACCTGGACATACATATAAGGTATATAAATATGTTCAAATGTTCACAGGGCATTGTCACAGTGGGTGGAGACTCACACACTAACTTAGAGAATACTGAATTCCCATCCTGGAGAGCTCTGCCACATTCTCTAATGGAGCAGCAACAGTCCCCCAAGTGCAGAGGCAATGACTGGCAAAGGAGGATGATCCATTGATGGGCCCTTGATATTGAAGACTATGCTTATGAGACTTTGCTCCTGAAATTGAAACTTAGCCTAGTGTTGTGGGGCCTAAGAGTTGCCTTCTGAGAGCCTACTTCTTGCTCAAATGTGGCCTCTCTTTAAGCCAAACTCAGCATATAAATGCATTACCTTCCCCCCAGCATGGAACATGACTCCCAGGGATGAGCCTCCCTGGCACCAAGGGATTACTACCAAGCACCAACTAGCAATGCAACTGGAAAAAGACTTTGAATAAAAGGGGGAAAAGGTAAAGACAAATGAGTTTATATGTTTAAGAGACTTCAAAGTGAGTCAGTAAGTCATCCCAGAGGAAATGCTTATGCACATCTCAGCTGGATCTCATAGACTGCCAAACTGGATTCTACCCCAAATAGTGGGGCTCCTGAGGGCTCTGGAGACACCCAAGTCCTATGGTCAGGGCAGATAGCTCCAGAGTTTGGTACATTGCCAGTGGGCCCTACTTTGGAGTTTGTACTCCTAAGAGTGACAGAGTTGGACTCAATTATGTCTTCCCTACATATGACTCATAGGTCCCTTCTATTTAAACTTATACTTGGTGCTGAAATTTGTAGGTGTACATCCAAGAGACTGGAGTCTTTGGGCTGTCCCATGTGTCAGCTGGGCCCAGAACCTCAGCAGAGTTGTAACACCTACTCTCCAGTTCATTGGAATCATCCAGGACAACTAACAAGGAGGTGAGGATTGACAACCACCATACCGAGGAAATGAGAGAGCCTACAACTGCAAGCAAGAAAATCCCATTCATCAGCTGTATGGGATTGAAGCCTCCTTTCAATTAGAGGTGGTATGGATATCACCATCCCAGAATCCTCAGGAGTGGGGAAAGAACTATGGACTAGAGTGGACTTACTGGTATTCTACTATAGACATATTGTGATTCTAGCATTGGAAGAAATTACAACACTGATGTGGAGCCAGTGGCCACTGGAGGAACTGGAGGCAGGGAGAGGGAAAAACATTTGTAATACGGTGGCTTTTTCGGGACTTGAGAATCGTCCTGAATGACACTGCAGCGACAGATATAGTCCATTTTATATCATCACACAACATGCAGAACTGTGTGGGAGAGAGTGTAGACTACAATGTGAACTATGGTCCATGCTCAGTGGCAAAGCCTCAGGATGTATTTATTAATTGCAATGAATGTGCCACACTAATGAAGGATGTTTGTGTGGGAGGGTGTGGGAGGTGTGGGGAGTGGGGCATGTGGGAATCCCTATATTTTTTGTGTAACATGTATGTAATCTAAGCATCTTTTTAAAAAAAGGCATTGCAAAGTAATAAGGAAATTTATCATATTGAAACATGAAAAATGACCTTTTATAGTCAGTAAACGCGTTCTTTTAGGCTCTGATATGGTGATGGCACTGGTATATTGTGATCCTGTGGCTATGTAAAGCACATGAATTTCTCCTAAACATGTATTGATTTGGTATGTACTTCATGGGATATGTAAACACATTTTAAAGTTTTTTATATTTTTCCCTCAAATGTGCTCCACATATTGGTTAAGTATTGGTGAGGAACTAAAAGTAATTATTTCTGTGAAACCAGAACTATGGCAAATAATAAGGTCAATTGTAGATTTGGGGAAGGAATCAAGAGAAATTTTTGAATTAAAAAACCGTGATGTGACATATAAGAATGGGAAAAATATTGCTAGGTAAATTCTCAAATATTAGATAAACAGATCTTCTGGAATCATAAGAGGACACCTTCAGATATTGGATGCTTTTAATATCATTCAAAAAATCTTAAATTCATATCATTCACCTCCGCTATTCATTTAAAAAATAATCAAATCATCAAGGCATTTAAAAAAGTTGAAGTTGTTTAGAATATATGAAAAAGAATGCAATATTTTACTCTGCCATAACTTGCAAGTGAATAAGCAAATAATAGGGTCAAATTTATAACTCCTTGTAGTGTGCTCTTCTCTGGGTTTCTGAGCCCAGCCTTCCCGCCTACCAGCCTGGAGGCTCACCACCTCGGGCAGCCAACTAGGGTAACCAGGAGGGACCGTTGCTAGGACACCAGGAAGCCAGGCTTGCAGCTGATAACACTCTAGTGGAAAGTGTTGGAGAATTCTGTTTTCTCTCCCTTTAGGTCAGGGGTTCTTAATCTTTTCTGTTCCATGGACCCCTTTGCCAGGCAGGTGAAAACCAGGGACCCCTTCTCAGAATGTAGCAGCAGATAGTTTTATGACAGTCAACATCGGCATGTCTTTAAATTAAATTTTAGGATTATTCAAAATTATGTTTTACAACTTTCCCATAATTTCAATACCCCATAACCTAACATGGCTCAGCATCTGTTCAAAGGTCATTTTTGGCAAACATTTAGAAATTCGAGTTTCCCCACAGCCTCTTAAGACCATCTCCACCATCCTTACCAACCTTTGTGCAGGCAGTTATCCACTGCACTCAGAACTCACTACATCAAAATAAAAAGCATACCAAGGCCACACCATGCTGTGTATTATTTAATAAATATATCACACCCGTACCAACACGTCCCCACAAGGTTTCTTTGAATTTTCAATTCAAGCTCATGGACCCCCTGAAATCTTTCCACGGTTCCCTGGTTACGAACCCCTGCTTTAGGTGGTGAGCGACGAAGCCTGGCCCATGCGTCTACACAGAAGTGACATTACTCTCCGGCAGTGGAGCCATGGGCCTCTGCCCAGTGGGAGAGGCGGGCATGGCCCGGCTGGAGCGCAGGAAAGGCGGCCTGCGCCCCCTGGGAACTCTGGGTGGGGAAAGCGGGCAGTCAGGCAGACGTCCTCCTCTCTGACCCCAGCCCTCCCGGACAGCGAGAGGGGCATTCCTTGAGTGGGAGTCATCGGGAAGTGGTCGGAGCGTTTCCTGCCCCTGTCACCCCCACCTGTAGAGACTTCTGGAAGGGGGTGGCCTTTGCTGAGCGGTGCTGTGGGAAGCAAGGGGCGTCCCTGGGGCTGAGTTCTCATCTGCCGTTGGCCCCCCGAGATGTTGGTGGGTGGCAGGGAGCGTCTGCCTGGAGCCTGGCAGAGCTGGTACCTGAGCGGGGCAGGCAGGTGTCGGCTGCCCGCCAGCTGTTAGCCACGGCGAGTTACGGGGTTCCGCTGGTAATCCTGGGGTGTTGCTGAGGCCGCGCAGCTTCAGTGTCTGCGAGGCTGAACGCGCCCTGGGTGCCCTCTAACCCCTGCCGAGGCGGACGCTGGCGCCGGCTTCAAGTTCCATTGAGGAGAAAGTTGTCCTCCCCTTAACCAAAACAACTAACTGATGCAATGATTCAAAAACAGGTTAGATATTAGCATCTTATTGCAGCTGATTGATAAAAAGCTAGGAGGGTTCCTAAACTCCCTTATGTCTCCGAGTAAGACTGCAGTTAAAGCAGCTTAAAGTTTCCATTCTGCAGTCTTGGGTAATGGTAAGAAGTTTGGAGTCAGATGGTTTGGGGTTCAGACCCTGATTGTACCACTCGAGATGTATCGGTCGTCTTAAATCACTTCCTGTCTTCTGAGCCTCTGTGTCCCCCACTGCCTGTGATGATCTTAGGTGGTAGTGAGCATTGGGGAGGACGACACGCATTTCTCGTCTGTCCGTTAAGGGGGCTTCATCAGCCAGCAGCTCCCAGGGAAGGGGTGGCTTAAAGAGGGCAGCTCGCTTCTCTGGGGCCCTCCCCGTGGCCTGCTTTCTCCGCACTTCTCCGCCTGCTGTGAGGCTGCTGGCCAGGACCTGGCCGTGTCCGCCCGCCCAGGCTTCATCAGCATTTCAGTCTCCTCCTGCCTGAACTCCACTTTGTAATGGGTTCTGGCCTTTGGCCCAGAAAAGAGGTACTATCTATTGAGTCCCTCAAATTCTAAAAGTGAGTCAATATATTTCATAGTGACCAGTTCTTAGAAGTGCTTTACGAGTGTTGTCTCTCTCTCTCTCCTTCTGCCTTTCAGCTGACTCTTCTCTGTCTATAGGTTTTACTCGGTGAGACCTTACATGAGTCTAAACCAGTCTTTTCGGCATGGTCTGTTTCCTCTTGTTCGGTTTTCAGAGGAAATAAATCAACAGTGAAATGAGAACAGCTGGTTGCAATTTCTTTGAAGTTCTCTAGTCAGAAAATTCCCTAGTTTGTTTCATTTGGATGTTTTCTGAGGCATGATTGTTAGGTTGAACATTTAAATATCTTTCTCAAAACTCCCACCTAAGATTTGAAGCCCACAGGGTGTGAACTTATAGATGAAAATACTAGTGGAGGAGAGGCAAACCCTTAAAAACAACTACCTGATGCCCCTCCAGGGCACTCGGAGTCCTAGACGCTGAGACCCCTTTGTCCTTGGGGACCAGTGGACTCATAGCACATCCCTGCCTCCCATACACCGGGGGAAGCCAAGGAGAGCCGCTGCTACCGTGTCACTGCACCAGGATTCCCAGGGTTATTCCTCAGCAGTGTGGAGATTTGTTTATCCCTGAACTTTTGTGTTGGTTTAAATGCTTCTCACCTCTCTAATTTTTATTCATGCGTAATCTGACTGTCTCTTTAGGTCAAGCAAAACAGAGAGGCAATGGGGAAAGCTCAGCGATTGAGAAAAGACTTCTTACTTGGATCCATCAAGCCACTGAGATGGTCACGTCTGGGAAAACTGAACAAGAAGAGAGTGGAAATGAAGAGAATCACATGGGACAAGGGTTCGCCTGGTTTCAGCCCCTCCACTCGATGTCCACACTGCTGAGAAAGTCGTGTTTCCAAGTGTCTGCTCACGCCGCCGCCTGGCTCACGGCTCTGGGGTGATTCCTGTCTCCACGGGGCTGGGGTCGAGCTCGTGCCACCGCAGGCTGCACCTGCCGGGTGCTGGGGCCCAGGCCTTGGCTGCAAGGGGACAGGAGCCCTCGGCCCCGCTGGGTAGTGGGCGTGGTGGGCAGGCCGGCGGCTCAGCCACGGCGCGCGGTTCCCTCGAGGGGAGCGCACAGGCAGCCCCAGCCCAGGGCCCGTGGCCTCCCCCTGCTGCTTCCTGCTCTTCCCCTGACTTTCTCTCCCGCTCTCTCCCACCTTGCTCTGTCTCTGTCCCCGTGGGCGTGTCTGGAGTTTGTCCTTCTGTACCCAGAGGCCAGGGTGCTGCGGGCACCCCTCACCAGGCGCTGGACGCACGTCTGAGTGGCCGAGGCGGCTTCCCCTGCGCCGCTCCTGAGCCTCCGCCAAGGCTGGGTGCAGGGGTCGAGTCGCAGGCAACGCGTGCCCGTTGGAGGACCCAGCCTTTCCTCCAGGAAGCCTCCTAAGGCTCCTGGACGGGCGTGTGGTCTTCTCGCCCAGAGGCCTTCCGCCCCCTTTTCTCACCTCAAGATCTAGTCGTTCTTCAAAGCTGCCCAGGTAAGCTTCCTGGGGGAAGGCTTTCCTGCCTCCCTGAGCAGGTGGGCCACCTTGTTTTGCTGTGCTGTGGACTTTGTTCCCATGCCCACCGCGTTCCAGCTGCAGGTGAGCTCCTCCCGGCGGGTGTCTCTTGCACACCGTGTGTACCTGACACCAGCAGGAAGCTTAGCCACAGCGGCTGTAGAAAGCCTGTGCACTAAAGTCAGGCTTCCAGTTCACCAGCCTTTGGAGGGAAGCTGTCAAGCCCGTTTGAATGTGTCCTTAATAGACATTGAATGATCCCTTTCTGTTTTGCTTATTTTTGAGCTTGCCCTAGATTCCTGTCTAGCATCTCTGCCTGCTCTCGTTATAAAAAGCTCAAAGGAAGGTCCTGAAAAATTGTGACTATCTCATTCTGATACGCTGAGACCTCATATCCAGAGTTCTGAGGTTCCTTGATCTTCCGTGGGAATCCATTCCACCCTTTGGTTTACTGTGCATTCTGACTTTTAAAAAGTACCTGTCTTTTGAGATATAATTCACATCCCATAAAATCCACGCATTTCAGTGTTTTTTAGTATATCAAGAGGGCTGTGCAACCATCACTACTAATTTCAGAGTAGAAACCCCATACCCATCAGCACTCATTCCCATTCCTTTCAGCCCTCGGAAATCACTAATACACTCTCTGCCTCTGTACACTTGCCTATTCTGGGCATTTCGCATGAAATGCAATCATACAACACGCAGCTATTTGTGACAACTGACTTCACTTAGCCTGATGTTTTCCAGATTCTTACAGTCTGTGCCTTGTACCCGCACTTCGTTCCTTTCTAGGACTGCATAATGGTCCATCGTGTGGGTAGGCCACATCTGGTTCACCCATCCATCAGCTGGACATTTGGGTGGTTTCCACTTCTGGGCTATCAGCATTAATGCCGCCATGAGTATTCGTGTCTAGGTTTTTGTGTGGATGTAAGTTTTCAATGATCTTGGCGATACATCTAGGGGTAGACTTGAGGAGCTGCCAAACTGTTCCCCACAGCAGCTGCAGTGTTTTTCATTCCCACCAACAAGGCATGAAGCTTCCGATTTCTCCACTTCTCCACTTATTGTCTGTCTTTTTCACTTTAGCCAATCTAAAGGCTGTTAAGTGCTATTTCACTGTTTCAATTTACATTTCCCCGATGACTGCTAATGCTGAACACCTTTTCATGCTTTTGCCCATTCACATGTCTTTTTCTGAGAAATGTCTTATCAAATCCTTTGTCCCTTTTAAAAATGGGGGTTATTTGCTTTTTATTGTTGAATTGTAAGAGTTCTTTATATATTCTGGATACAATTCCTGTATTAGAGAAATTCTTTGCAAATACTTTCTCCCATTCTGTGGGTTGTCTTTCTACTTTATTCATAGAGTTCTTTGGAGCACAACAGTTTCTAATATTGATGAAGTCCCTTTTATCTATTTTATCTTTTTTGGTTTCTGCTTTTTTGTCATATTTAAGAAACCATTGTCTAATCTAGGTTACAAATATTTATGTTTAACTCTTTCTTCTAAGAGTTAAATAGTTTTTATCTCTTACATTTAGATGATTCATTTTGAGTTAATTTATGTATATTGTATGAAAAATTCATTCTTTTGCATATCCATATCCAGTTGTCCTGGCATATTTGTTTAGTATTCTTTCCCTTTGAATGTCTTGGCACCCTTTCTGAAAATCAATTGACAATAGATATAAGGGCTTATTTCTTGACTTGCTATCCTATTCCATTGATCTGTACTTATGCCCATTCCATATTCCCTTGATTAGTGTAGCTTTGTCATAAGTTTTGAAATTGGAAAGTATGAAACTTCCAGCATTGTTCTTTTTAAAGAATGTTTTGGCTCTTCTGGATTCCTTGCATTTCCATATGAATTTTAGGATGATCATGTCAACTTCTGCAAAATATCCAGCTGGGATTTTGATTGGGATTGTATTGAAATTATAGAGCAATTGGGTAGTATTACCATATTAACAACATTAAATCTTCTGGCCCATAAATATGGGATATATTTTCATTTATTTAAGGTCTTTTTAAATTTTATTCAACTATGCTTTCTTGTTTTTGGTGTTATACTCTTGCACTACATTTATTCTTAAGTATTTTTTTTTTGAGTTGTGTATCTAGATCCTTTCATTTCAGTCTGAAGAACTTTATTATTTCTTGTAGAGCAACAAATTCCTTCAGTTTTTGTTCATCTGGGAATGTTTTAGTTTCTCCTTCATTTTTTCAATACAATTTATTAAAGTATATCATTCATACATGAACATACGTAAACTATAAATGTTCAGTAAACACTGTGAACTTACAAAACAAATCTGTATAACATCATACAGGGCTCCCACACATCACCCCACCACAAATACTTTGCATTGTTGTGAAACATTTGTTTACAAATCATAAAAGAGCATCATCAAGGTATTACTACTAACTGTAGTCCATATCTTACGCCCCTGTACATTTTTAAAAAGGATTTATTTATTTATATATTTACTTTCATCCATTTTTACCACCGCCCCTCCCATTTTTGCTGTTTTTGTGTCCATTCGCTGGGCAACTCTCTGTGTCTCTTTCCTGCCCTCTCTTCTCTTCCTTCTCCTCCTGTCTTCACTGGGATTCGATCCTCAGAAACCCTGATGTGGGAGAGAGGCATCCTACTGCCTGCACCATCTTAGTTCCTGGTTTTTCGGCACATCTTGTCTTGGCTCTCCCTTGTGTCACTCTCCTGCTCACGGCGCCTGACGGCTCACCTGCTCACGGGGCCTGGCAGTGCACCTGTGCAGGGGGCCTGGGGGTCTCACCCGCTTGTGGAGCCTGACGGCTCACCAGCGCATGGGACCTGGTGGCCCACGTGTCTTCTATATTTTTCTTTTTTTTATTCCTACCTGGAGCTCCCGGGGATCGAACCCAGGTTCCTCCATATGGGAGAAGGACGCCCAACCATTTGAGCCACATCCGTCCCCCTGCTATATCTCTTATGGGTGACCAAAGATACCTAGAGTTACAGTCTTTTCCCATACAGGATGGTCATATAATAAATCAGGCTTAGTTTATCCCCAGCATTCTAAGAACCAGACCTAGGGAGAAAAACTAGGTCTGGGGACACATGCCTGGTTTCTAATATAGTGAATGTTTAGCCTACCCTGATTGTCACAAAATCAGGACATTGAGAATATTCACAATCTCCTTCATTTTTGAAGGATAGTTTGCTGTATCTAGAATTCTTGGTTAATAATCTTTTTCTTGCAAAACTTTGAAAATGTCATCCCATTGCTTTCTGGCCTCAATTGTTTCTGATGAGAAATCAGCTGCACATTTTATTGAGGAGCCATTGAGTGTGATCAGATGCTTCTCTCCTGCTGCTTTCAAGATTCTCTTTGACTTTGTCTTTTAACAGTTTGATTATGATGTGTCTTTGCATTTATCCTACTTGGATTTTGTTGAGCTTTGTGGGTGTACAGATTAATGTTTTGCATCAAATTCAGGAAGTTTTCAGACCTTATTTCTTTGAATATTCTTTCTGTTCCTTTTCATGCTCTTCTTCTTTTGGACTTCTGTTATAGGTATGTTGGTATGTTTTATGGTGTTTCACTGGTTTCTGAGGCTCTTTTCATTTTTCTTCATTGTTTTTTCTTCTTGTTCCTCAGACTGGATAACCTCAATGGGTCTATTTTCAAGCTGATAAAGTATTTCTTCTGCCAGCTCAAATCTGCCATTGAGTTCCTCTGGTGAATTTTTTTTTTTTTTTTTTTTTTTTTTTTAGTTTACTAGGAGGTCCTGGGAAACGAACCCGGGTCCCTCCATATGGTGGACAGATGCCCAACCATTTGAGCCACATCCGCTTCCCCCTCTGGTGACTTTTTAAATTCAATTATTGTATTTTTCAAACTCAGAATTTCTATTAGGTTCTTTTAAAAGTAATTTCTATCTTCTCAGTGATATTCTCTATTGATGAGACAGCTTTATCATACTTTCCTTTACTTTTTTAGACTGTTTCCTTGAGTTCTTTATAATAGCTACTTAAAAGTCTTTGTCTAATAAGTCCAGTATTTGGGCTTCCAGGAACAGTGTCTACTCACTGCTTTATTTTCTGTGTATGGGCTGTACTTTTCTGTTTTTTGTATGTTTCATAATTTTTTTGGTTGAAAACTGAACATTTTGAATAATACAATGAGGCAACTTTGGAAATTGGACCCCCTGCCCAAGGTGTGTTGTGGTTTGTTTAGGGACTTTCCTGAATGAATTCTGAAAAGTCTGTAATTTTGTTGTTTCTTGCCACTGAAGTCTCTGCCTGGTTAGCTTATTGATTGGACAGAGGGTTCCTTTGATGCCTTGAATCAATAATTCCCCTGGCCTTTGCTCTCAGTGTTCCAGTAGTTTAAAACTGTGCCTTCATCTTTACTTCCTGCTGGTGCAGAGACTCAGGGTCAGCCTGAGGGGAGAGGTTTGGGCCTTCCCAGGTCTTTCTTGGGCAGACACAGGCTCTGCATATGCTTGAGGACTTCTAGATTCCTAGGGATACGCCGGAGCTTTTGCAGATCCCTATGAACACCTTGTTCCAAGCTTTTTCCTTTTAGCTTTTGGTCAGCATCTTGTTCGCCCCAACTGTTATCCCGGCCTCAGTCAGTCGTGATGATGAACAATCACTGCTGATTGTTTTCGACCCAGAGGAAAAGCCTGTTTGCAGGGAAGTGAGCTCTGAGTCAGAGCAAATACAGATGGGCTCTGTGAATGAAGATCTCCTGGGGGCTGCTAGACAGGTCAAGTAATGACAACTCTCCGGAAATGGGGCTTTTCTGGGAAATTCCAAACCTATTCTGTGTCCTTCTGTGGCTGCCAGGCTGCTGGCTTTCACAGGGAACCTTAGAGGTAAGGCTGTTGGTTTTCATGGTGACCATGAACGTGGGGAGAGGGTGATGGGAAAGGGCAAGTTAAAATATCACGAGGCTAGCTGTTCTTACTGCGATTCAGTCTTTTTTCTGGAATAAACACCCCTGAGATGGTTTCAAGCCTTCAATGAACTTTCTGAGTTCTGAAAACATTGGTTTTTTAAATTAAGTGCCCTTATTGCTTTAAGGGAGGAGTAGATTTCCAGGGTCCTTACTCTGCCATTCCAGAAATCCTCTCCATCTGACTTACTTTTTTAATACTCGTAACGTGCTCTCTCTAGAGCTTACTTCTAGAGGAACTAAATGACCATCTTCCAGGTGATGAAATTGATACAGAGAAAGCAGGGTGTTGGTTTCCTTTTGGGGGCTATATGCTGTTGAACTGACCTTTTCCGGGAAGTGCCCTGAACTCTGAGATAACACGCTGACATGGTGAGCTATTCCTGGCCCCCTCAGACTCTCAACGTAACAGGCATGAGATGATTTTTCTCTCCTTCAGTGCACCGTATATGGGCTCCTCTCAACCCCTGCTTGTCAAGATGAGGAAGGCCAGCCTCATAAACATATGTGCCCGGCATCTTCCCTTGAGATGAAATCCCCTTGCACAAATCTCCCTTCATTGATTCCTGCTAGGTAATATATATGTTTAACAGCCTTGCAGAGATAATTTCCTTTAGTTTTCTATCTCAAATGACAGCATCCTACACTGAATATATACAGTTAGATGGATAAAAAGATGAGAAAGTACCAAGTACCAAGGTAGTTAAGTGGGGCAAAAAATATTGAGATGATTTGGACTTCTGTGATGGTTCTTAAATTATGGCCTTCAGGTTGCTGCCCATCCATTTATAAATAGACCTAGATAAAACCTCTTTCTCTTAATTTAGGGTACAGTTTTCTCTCTACAATTAGGCAATGAGAAAACCTTTTGAAAATCAAAAATTTAAATTATTGCACTAGCTGAACTCAAAGCCTCTCTAGCAAGCTTCTTGGAATTGTCCATGAAAATGGCAGGAAGCGCTGAGATGTCTGAGAGGCTCTCAGGCGTATTTGGACTTGCTTGGCGTTGGTGTTTGCTTCCCATCACTCCAGGAGGTGGTGTGGTGGAAAATAAGCCTGAGGGGAAGTTGCCAGAGCAGCTTGGGGAACCTCTGGGAACCCCAAAGCAGGCTCAGCACAGGGCTCCTGGTGCAGCTCCAGGACACCCTGTTTTCTTCCACTTGAGGCTTTCTGTCGGTTTGGATCCACCCACTATCTCCACCTGCCTTTAAAATGCTCCATGTTTAATGCCTGCAAGGGAAAAATTAGCCCTGACTTATCCTGTGTCTGTGCAGTGTCAGAGGAAAATTCCTCTAATTTTGTTAAAAGTTCCAGGGTTTGGGTTTGATGAGGGACATTGACACAGTGACTTGAAGGGGAACAAACACCATCTACTGATCAACTCGGCACCAGCTGCTGGTCCTTTATTATTCCCTGAAAAGGTGCCTTAAAGACAATCAAACCAATCCTTTAAAATTGGTTTTAGGAGAGCAAAATGCTATCAACCAGATTATTTGGAGTCAGCTAATAGTATAATTCAAAGAGCACAGGTTTTTGACATTTGCTCACAAAATCTAATTTGTAAAGGTTCTCCTTGTCTTCATATCTATCTCAAGAAAGATGGATCTACTGACGATGTGTGAAGTGAGTGGAGTGCCAGGACCAGAGCTGGGGTCTGGATCAAACTCGGCTGAAAATTTCATTCTCTCTCTTCTTTCTTACGACTCCTTGAACAGAACACCCTTCTGGGTCTCCGTTTCTCTTACAGTAAAGTGGTTGTTTTAAGGACTAAATTATGTTAAATGAATTCAGTTGTGAAAATGTTAGTGTAGGGCCTGGCACAAAAGGCACTTCATAAATGTTATTTTGAGTCTGAATCTGGGTTCTGTGACTGCTCCCCTCCCCACCCCACGGATCGTCCAAATGGCACGTGGAGTCTTTTCCAAATCGCCTTTGCAACTGTGGAGTTAATATATTGCCTTATTTATCCCAGTTGTTTTTAGGAAGCACATTTCTTCCTCCAGATCTTTGAAAAAGGCCACAGAGTAGAAGTGAGTAGGTTTCCAGTCTACACTAGGTTCTGGGAGTTAGGAGGATGAATATTTGTGGACTATGCTTTTGCCCCTATTACCGTCAGGACCCTGGAGTGCAGTGGGCCGCCCCACATAGGGGCTACTTGACAGGCCACGGCCAGGCTTTGCACATCGCCAAAGGCAGGGGAGGCCCCTCTCCACAGGCTTCAGCTTTCCAAGTTGGGGGAACCCTCAGTCTCTTACCACATCCTCTCCTCAGTGCCCCCCCAGGTGGCTGGTGAGCTTGGAAAAAGAGATTTTGCACATTAGCTCAATTCTTTCCTTTTCTCTGAATGTGCCTGCAGAGAGCATGTTTTCCGCCCTGCCTCTCTGTGGTGGGTTGAATTGCCCCAGTTTGGACATGTTCTTGGTCTCAGTCAGGGTTCCGGATCTCCCGAACATGTACTGCAGTTAAGGTGTGGACAGACTGAGTCAGGTCGGGTTTCCATCGGCATTACCGGAGTCCTTTCCAGGCAGAATGAATTTCAGACATAGAGAAAGCCGCAGGGAGCAGCCAGATGACGGAAGTCCATGGAACCCAGAAGAGAGAGGAGAAGACGCGCCATGTGCTTCACTAGGTGACAGAAAAGCCAAGCACCAAGGATCACCAGCAGCCAGCCCCAGAGTGCTGTAGTCTTCAGGCATCCATCTTGCCTAGATTTTGGACTTCTCTGGCCTCAAAACCGTGAGCCAATAAATTCCCATCATTTAAGGAAACCCAGTGCATGGCACTTGTTTTAGCAGCTGGACACTAGGCCACCCTCGATGACGCAGCCCTCCAGCCCTGGCTGTGTCCAGACGGTCACTGCACACCTAAGTCATTTCCCCAGTCCGCATTAGGAATAAAGCCGGCATTTTGATTTCCACTTGCTTAACTCATGCTTCTATTTTTCAATTGTTTCTGAAGTTGGGAAGGGAAAATATGGTTTCATTTCTTAGCTTTTCCCCAGTATACATTTAGCCTACCTGTCTGCTGACTTGCTAGCCTCTAGCTGCCTAAGAGATCCATTCCTCTCAATGCGTCCCTAGTTATGTCCATGTACCTTCAACATGGTCCTTCAAACATGCCCACAATCCATTCTCTAGATGTGGTTGTCACTTGGTGCCCAATCTTCTTAATCTTATGTTTTAGCTCCCAAGTATCCATAATTGCTGACTGAGAAGGCTAATTATTGCCACTGCACATCATGGGACACTAGTTCTCCTCCAAGTAAAGTATCTCCAGATGCTTTTCAAGCCGCCAACGTGTTGTAGGGTTCCAGGCAGCAGTGGGAAGGATGGCCCTCTCCTCAAATCTCTGCCTTAGCTTTTTAAAAGTTGAAGTGCTGGAGAACTTCCTCCCAGGCCCAATATCTTACAGAACCTTCCATGAGAAAGGGTTTAATCACTTTTTGGCCCTCACCCCATTAGTCATAGAGATTCACCCATAGACCAAGAGTTTTGCTGGGAACTGACATCAAAGCATCCCTTCCACCCTCCTCTCATCGTACTAGACCCCGACCACAAACTTCCTTCTCCTCCATCCTTAAAAAGCAGAAGCACCACTTTATATTGCTTAGTGCGATGGACACTGAGGGGGTGGGTGTCAGAGTGGGGGTGGATGGGCGCTGGCCTGGTGAAGTAATGCATGAGCCCAAATTTACTGACTTCAACGCTAGAGTGTGCTTTTTGTTGTGCTTCTTTTCAGTTCCCTTTAAACCCAGTTGGGTAGTCTCTACTATCGTAGAGGACAAGTTGTCACGTCTGTGTTTCTATATCCTCATGTATAATTTTTTTTTTTTAGTTAGGACAGTAAAAAGAATTTATTTGGGAAATGGGGGAAAGAACAGAGCTTGCTGAAAAATGGGAGAGAAAGACAGAAATACACACCAAGATTTGGTGCGGGCTCCTCTAGGCAGAGAGAGCCCCATGCAGAGTTTTATTCCTGGTTACACAGAGTCAGAATATGCCAATAATGTGATATCTTATATTTACCGTTGATTTTCTAAGCACATTCCATGAAAATTATCCTGTGAAAATGACAATATTCATTTCATTAAGAGACGGTTTGTTAGAGAGCCATAAAATTCATAGTTGTGCTCCTAGTTAGGTGCAGGTGTTTGGAGAGAGCCCAAGCCTTGGACATTGCTCTCCAAAAAAAACCAGAGGCCTAAAATCGCCTCCCCTTTTTCCCTTTGGCTGATTTCCCTTAATTTATGAAACTGGTCTCCTGGGAGCACCGCGAGCCTGGGAGCTAGAATTAAGGTGGGTGTGTAGACACGGGGGAGGGGGAGAGAGACGTGAGCAGAGTGACGAAGAGATAGCGAGACCCATGTGCCTGCAGAGTAGTTTTTAAAACTTGAGTTTCTCGTTGTCATGAAAAATAGCTACAATGGCCATTACAAATCAGGCCCTGGCTTCATGCGAATAAAGTAATTTTCAAGTAAAATGAAAAACACAAGAGAGAAAAATCTCACCCTAAATTGTGTCCACATTTTCCCAGAGCTTTAAAATGTCAACTAAAGGTATTCTTTTGTATTTTCTGGCATGTTTTATATTGGAAATATGATGGAAAACAAAATCACTGGAAAACAAGAAATGCAGAAATATGTTCTTTACCATGGGTATAGATGGAACATATATCATGGCCTGGAATTTCAGCAGGACCGTGAAAAACCCGTAGAAATAGAAGATAGACTATTTCCAGAAATGGATGGGAGAAAAAGGCAAACACTAGCTGATGAATAGGCTTTTGGGGTGATTCTCCTAAGGTGTCATATACCAAGTTAGAACTCTATCCAGCAGTGGAGCTGGCACTTGCAAGATGATCAGTATGGGTTCAGGCCCTATCAGGGCCACTGCATGCTCTGAGCACCAAGGCAGACATAGAGATGCCAGGATGCTGCCTAGCTCTGGGGCAGGTACGCAGGGAGGACCAGTGAGCAGTGATGGGCACATAAATTACAGTGTCACAGCCACAGAAGATCAGTTACCACAGAGCCATCAGGTGCTTAAGAGATGTGCTGAGGAGGCAGACACCAGAGAGCCTTCTGGGCGAGCCGAGCGCATTCCGGAAGAGCTGGCATTGAGTTCAGCGTTCAGTGTGTGCCGGCTGATGTCCTACAGACTGTGACCGCACTGACTTACTTCATCCACGTGCCAACCCTCCGAGGTGGAAGGAAGCTGAGGCCAGGAGGTTAGCTCGGCTAAGCCCTGCTGCGGGCTCCAGCCGCCCTGCTCTTCCTCTCTGTCGGGGCTGGGCAGGGGGGCTTTGCTTCTGACCCTGCAGGATTGGCACGAGGCGGACACATGCACCAAGAGATGAAGTGATCAGCTTCTAGAACAAGCACGGATGTGCAGTGCAGGGCACACACCATACATTATCTGAATTCATGTTTAAAAACACTTATCTTTAAAAATGAATGGCCAGCCAGGGGCATTTGCCCGTACTCGATTATAAATATCAATTTTGAGTAAGATGGTGCCTGAAAGATGGATTTAAAATCTGGGCTATGCCACACCCTTCTACTCCTCTGAAGTCTTCAATAAAATCGCCTTTGCTCATAGTGATCAGTGTGAGGGGAAATTCAAAGGATTAATTTTAAGTCTTTGGAAACCAGGAAAAGGGCTGAGTTTCACAATTCGTCTGGCGCCAGGGGGCACCGAGGCGGCACGGGTGAAGGCGGAGAAGCAGGTGGACGGGGCCGAGGGGCTGCGAGGCTCCAGCTGCCTCCTGATCTGCTGCTTCCGGACACGGGCCAGCAGCCTCGGCCGGAGGGGGCGGCCCAGCTACGCACCGTCATCAGCTTAGCTCGGCCAGCGGGTTTCCTCTGCTGCAATCAGCTGCCAGCCCGGGAGGGTGCCACCACACGCTCCGTGTCCTCACCAGCTCCTCGGAGTTGCCAGGCGCTTCCGAGCCTGCTCGGCGTTCACAGCGCTGCCTGCAGCCCACCATGACCCGCCGGTTCCGAACGCCTTGAGCCTTGGAGCCATCCTTGCCGTGTCAACGTTGCTGTGTGCATCTGCGCGGCTTCCCTGCAGCCCCGGTCAGAACCTCGATTTCGCGTTGCCACCCTAATCATTAGGTGAGGGTTAACAATGCTAAGCGGCGCCCATTTTCCAGTGAATTCCTGAGACCTGGAAACGACCACTTTGCCATCGAGAACTTCCCCGCCAGGCCCGGCCAGGACGGCTAAACTCGTGTCACCTCCATCAGCCTGTCTCTCCTTTAAATCGGGTCTTTCTGTGTCTCAGCGTAAAGGGAATTCTTGCTTCACATTCCCTGAGCTGGGGCCCGGGCCGGGTCTCCCCCCTGCACAGTGGGGTCCCACCCTGCCTCAGGGACGGCGCCGCAAGACCCTAAAAGGCGGTTTTGTAGGAGACAATGTAACTGTTTCATTCACAGTGCTTTCTGGGTTGACCTTTCTCCTCTTAAACCTCTGACCGTGGAAAGTGGGGGGCACGGAGGAAGGCCTAACTCCTCGGCAAGGGCATCGGCCTGGGGTGCAGCGCTTTGCCCTTGAGAGGGGCCTGGACGGTTGCAGTTTTGCTGAGGGCGGCCGAGGGCGGTGACGGCAGAGGCCCAGGAAGCACCAAGCCCAGCAGAAGGCAGGGCCTCTAAGTCCAGGAAATTGCTCTCTCCTTATTCTTTACATGATAAGATACGCAAGACGGGATTTTATGTGAGTATATTTACCTGAGAAAACTCTGCTGCCCTAGTTAAAAGAATTTACCTGCCGGGAACTGCACATTGCTGTGGAAATTGGATGTTGACTAGTCGTGGTTAGTCATAGAAAGATTAGCTCATGTGACATAACAAATCTGATTTATATATTTGCACAGTTCTTTCAAGTCCACAAAACCTTAAAAATTCTTCTATTTTCTCCCATGCGTAAGAATCCTTTCACATCTTCAACTGTGCTGTGAAGTCTTCTATAATACTCTGCAGGGAAATGATTTTTTTAAAAAAATATTTTTATTGAAGAGATTGTGGACTTACAAAACGATCCTGCACGGGTGGCTCTCAGCACTCCACCGACACCACTGCGTGGCTGTGGAACATTTGCTGCAGGTTATGAGATAATATCTTCGGTCTAGTGCCACTAACTGTGGTCCATAGTGTACATGTGCTGTGTTTTTTACACCCCCCTGTTATTAACTCAGTACGTCTTTGGCATTGATGCAAGAATATTACAGTATTGCTGTTAACCTCAGCCCACAGGTCACATTAATTGTATTTTTCCCATGCTTCTGGGAAATGGTGCTTTTTTGCAGCATATGTCTCTCTGCATTTTCTACATTCCTGCGCTCTCATGGTTTCTGGTTCTAGACATAACAGGTCAAGATCACATTCTTTTAATTAAAGTAAATTGGCAATCAGCTCTCCATTATTCATGCTGATGAAGAGAAGTATTGAGAGAAGTCATGGCAAATGCAAGTTTAGACTTGTGGGTTAAGAGGAGCTTGTTCTCTCTCTCCATGAAAGGCTTCTTAGAGGAGGCACTTCAAGAGGTTCTTCTGTGGTGTCTCTTACAGCTTTTAAATTGATGCACGAGAGCAGGTGTAAAGATCATATGACTAAATAGTCAATAGTTTTGGGTGTGAATACTGCACTTTTTGTTACACGAGATGTATAGAAACACTGTTCTCTGCTAGTGAATTTGCAATCCAGGAATAAGAAGGTAGAAGATAAAAGATAGATGGAGGAATTGACAGGATATATTTGTGTTTGAGTAAAGTTTTCTCTCTCCTTTTGTTCACTTCTTGAGATGTGTGTGTACAGGAAAGAATTTGGCTGCCCTTGGTCCTGGCGAGAGGGGTGGGTAAACTCTAAACTCTTGGGATTTCTCAAGTGACACAACTGCCTGTTACTCATGGGGACCCCCACTCCCCAATGATTCAAAATGGGACCAGCCCCACTGGGGGTCTCAGGGTGGGGGCTGGCCATGCTGGAAAGGTGAACCAGGTGATTAGAGGGTTGGCGCTTTTACAGGGAGAAGAGGGGGCTGGAGACCGAATCCAGCCCACGTGGGCCTTGACTCAATCTGCCATGCCTACATGACGAACCTGAGCCCACGCGAGCATCCCTGGTTGGCAGTCTTGTCCCATGCCGACGTGCCAGGAGGACGCCACCTCCCGACGCCTGGGAGAACCCTCGGAACTTTGTGTTTGGATACCCTCCCAAACTTTGCCCTGTGCGTCTCTTCTTTTGGCTCCTTCTGATGTGTATATTTTTTGTTAAATAAAACGATAGTCCTAAGTATAGCACTTTCCTGAGTTCTGTGAGTTGCTCTAGTGGATTATCAAACCCGAGGGAGCTCTGGGAACCCCCCAGTTTGTGGTCAGGCAGAAGTGTGAGCAGCCTTGTGTTTTAGTCTGCTGTGCTGCTGAAATGCACTATACCAGAAATGGGTTGGCTTCTACAATGGGGGGTTGGTTGTTTGCAAACTTACAGTTCTGAGGCTGAGAAAAATGTCCAAAATCAAGGCATCATCAAGTGATGCTTTCTTCCCAAAGACTGGCTACTGGTGATCCTTGGCTCCTCTGTCACATGGCAAGGCACATGGCGGTGTCAGCTGGTCTCTCCCATCTCTTCTGGGTTTCATTGCTTCAGCGTCTGGCTTCCATGGCGTTCTCTCTCCTGGGTTCTGTTGGTTTCAGCTTTGTGCTTCTGTGGCTTTCTCTCTCTGTCTCTCCATATTCATCCAATTTAGAAAGGACTCCACTAAGAGAATTAAGACCCACCCTGGGCCATGCCTGAGCTGATGTAACCAAATCAAAAGATCCCACTAAAATAGACTCACACCCACAGGGATGGATTAGCTCTAAGGACAAGCTTTTTCTAGGGTCCCTAAAAGCCTCAAACTACCACACTTGGGAATCTCCAAACAGTTCGTGCCTACAGTGAGAGCAGACCTGTGGGAGGGGGTTTGCAGTGGTGTGAACCCATGAAATCTTCGAGTAATTATAGAGTCGGAATTGCATTGCAGGGTGAAAAACAGGTTTCTTCTCTCTTACCCTAAAAGGCAAAATACTTAGATATAGGTCACAAAATTCACTTATGCTCAAAATATTTCCTGAAAACTGTGGTCAAAATATCCCTGGCATCACACAGTCCTGGAAACCCTCAGCCTGTGCTCTTCTGGTCAGGCCTGGGCGATGTCCCGGGAACCTGTTGCCGTCTGTCCACCTGGCTGAGGCCCATCCTCGGCAGAGCTCTGCTTGGCTCTGCCTCATCACTGGGCAGAGGCAGCTGCACGTGGGCTGCCGAGGAGGGCCTGGGCCCACATCCCACGTCGGAGCGGAGTTTTCCACTTGGTGTTTGGCTTGGCCTGCTCTCGGCGAGCTCTTGCCAAGCCTGCAAACTCCCGTCAGAAGCCACTCAGCCCTAGATGGGAAGCATTCCCCCTGCTGCTGTTGGGAAGCTCTGTTCTTTCCCCGGCACTGGCAGGGCGCCTGGCTGGCCAGCCCCAAGTCGCAGGAAGCCAGGCTCTCCTCTGTGGGAACGTGTCCGCAGCGGATGGCGCTTGTCCTGGCAGAAGTATTCCCATTGTGGTGTGGCCACAGGTTTACCCACTGAAAACTGAGACGCTCATGAATGCACTGAGAAACCTTCCACTGAACAGTAAGGGAGGCAGTGAGTCCTGCCGTTCAGCAGCCCAAGTAAAGCCTGAGGTGTGGTGCGGGACGTTAGCTTAGAGGCAGGCCTGCGTGTTTGGGTCTGCAGCCCTGAGGACTGAGCAACCTCCTCTTCTGGAAGTGAGCAGGCACCTGGGCACAGGGCCGCGCCGGGGGCACGGAGACCTTGGTGTGACTCCACAGCCTTGTTCCCTGCTCCGCCCTCCCTGGCACCTTGGGGCGGTTGCTTTTTAGGTTCTGTTCCTGTGCTAAGGTCTCCCATTCTTTCGCAGCAAGCGGAACTCTGTAAATTAAATCAGGAGACATCTCAATGACTTTTTTTTTTTTTTTTTTAAGATTTATTATTTTTTTCTCCCCACTCCCTCGTTGTTTTGCATTCGCTGTGTCTGTCTGTTGTGTGCTGATCTTCTCTTTTTCAGGAGGCACCGGGAACCGAACCCGGGACCTCCCATGTGGGAGGGAGGCGCCCAATCGCCTGAGCCACCACTGCTCCCTGCTTTGTTGCGTCCCTCATTGTTTCCTCGCTGCGTCATCTTGTTGCGTCAGCTCGCCACACCAGCCCGTCGGGTCAGTTCGCTGCCTCGCTGTCATCTTTAGGAGGCACCAGGAGCTGAACCCAGACCTCCCATGTGGTAGGCGGGAGCTCAGTCACCTGAGCCACGTCTGCTGCTCTCAATGACTTTCATCTAGCATTGTGCTGGGCGTGTCACCTATTTCAGTGCACAGACAAGCAGCTCGACAAACTAGCAGAGGGAACACATCCGCGCTTCAGCACCACGGCGAGAGGCAGGCCAATTACTGCTACCCCAGGAGCCCCTCTTGCACCTCTCCAGAAATAGCTTCTATCCAGATCTTAAGCTTTATAAATGTGGACTCAGAGAATATGTACACTTTTTTCGTCTCACTTTGTTTAAAATCAAGTTTCTGAGATGTATGCGTTTTATTGTAATATTGTAAGTGGCAGTAGTTTGTCATTTTTAAAATCATAGCCTAGTATTGTGCTTTAGTGATACAGAAAATATTGTTTATCCATCCTACTGCAAGTGGATATTTGGGTTGTTTCCAGCTTTGAGCTATTCTGACTAATGCTGCTATGGTTTTGTGTGGATAGCTTTTTTGTGGTGAACGTTTATGTGCATTTCTGTTAGGTATCAAGCTAGAAGAATTGCTGTATTTCCTTTGTAGGAGATATTGCTAAAATTTTACAAAATGGTTAGATCACCTTATGCTCTGATCAACCAGATGTGAGAATTCCAGGTCTCCAGAACTCACCAACACTTGGTATTGTCAATCTTTCCAATTTTAGACATTCATAGTTGTGAAGTGGTAACTTGTTGCCACTTGTTACCTAGTGAATAATAAGATTGTATACCTTTTCATTTGTTTAATGGTTATTTGTGTATCTCCCTTCTTTTGAAATGACTATTCAAGTTTCTTGCCCTGTTTCCTATTGGGTTTGTTTTTCTCTTATTGATTTATCAATGTTCTTTATATATTTGGAATCAAACCCTTTGTTGGTTTTATCTTCTACCATGTGCTTTGCCTTTCTGTTGTCATACAGTGTTTCTTGATGGTTAGTGTTTTGTGTGCCTGTTGTGTGCTGTTTACAAAATCTTTGTCTACCTCAAGGTCATGAATAATTTTATCCCTGTCATTGTCTAAAAGTTTTACTCTTTCATCTTTTACATTTGTCTACAGTTGATCTAGAATTGATTTTTGAGCATGAGGTGGGATCAGTTTGCAATTCATTTTCTTTCCTCATGGAAACCAATTGATTCAAAGCCCATATATGGAGACCATCCTCTCCCCAAGAGGACTTGGCAGTAAATCCTTCTCAGCACCACCTTGTCAGAAGTCAGGAGTCTCTGGAAGGTCCACTCTGCTCCACCGGTCTATTTGTTGATCCTGCTGCCAGTACTGCCTTCTCTTACTTACTGTGGTTTTATACTTGGGATTTATGGTGTTGTATGTTCTCCAACTTTGTTCTTTATTTCTTCATTTGGTGGGGGAGGTGGGGATGCATTGAATCTTTCAATATATGAACATGAATTATTCCTCCCCTTACTTCACCTTTCTTAATTTCTCTAAATTTGGGGGAAAAAATGTATTACTGGTGTCCTCATCTTAAGTGTCTGTGTCCCGTGTTTTCCCTGAATCGGGGTCTGGACCTGGCATGGCAGACCCACTTGTCTGGGTGTTGTGGCCATTCAAGATTATTTCTGAATTTCAAAAAGAGAGATTATGTTTGTAAACTGGTCTGTTCCTCTGGGTGTGATACCCTTTGATTGTATTAGATTCAGCTGAAATGTCTTTGATTAAATTATGTTAAGATTAGGGCTTTGATTTGACCATGTCAGTGGGGTGTAACTAAAGTTAACTCCCTGCCCCCTTGGTGGGCTGGTATAAGTGGACACTCACTCAAGAAGATACAGAGAAGACACAGAGAAGATTCCCCAGAAGAGAGATCACTCCATAGATGCCAGAGAAGGCTCAAACAGCTCAAACCTGGGGAGAGCTGAGCCATTTGCCTGACAGTTTGCTGCTGAAGAGAACAGCAGCTGAGCAGCCAACTACAGCTGAGATTGGAAGAAGCTGGGCCCACGGAGCCTTAGGAGGACGAAGGAAGGGGAGACCAGGCAGAGATCACCCGCCATCTTGCTTTAACACATGGCAACTGACTTTGGTGAGAAACCAACCATGAGCTGGACTCTTTAGGGCCTGGTAACTGTAAGCTTCTACCCCAAATAAATACCCTTTATAAAAGCCGACAGAGTTCTGGGACTTTGCATCAGCACCCCTTTGGCTGACTGATACAGGTGTTTAGCTTTTCCTGGAGCTTGGCTGCTCTGCCTCTTAAGCCTGGTTCTTCTCTTCCTCTGCCTTCCACTGTGGAAGATGAGATCCCCTTTGTGAGCTACTCACGAGGACTGGCTGGCTTTCGCACTTACCTTTCAATTGCCTGCTAGTCGCCTGCAGGTTTTCAGTATCCTCTTTTAGGGCATCAGTGGCACTCGGCTACAGCCATCGAACCCCACTGTCCTTGTAGTTTCTGTCTCACTCCATATGCCCACTCCAAAACTCCACTATGCTGCGTTAGCCAATGCAGGTCTCCCCTCTGGCACAGCACCCCAATTAATCAACAGTGGCATTTAGACAGCTGAACCGGCGCCTTGTTCCAGGGGCTGCCGATGTCAGCTGGGCAGCACGTCCCTCCGTGCTAGAACCCCACCTTATTGCTTCTTTCTGGAGCCTTCCTGGTAACCTGCTGCTGGCGGGTAAAGTGGACACTGAGATGGAGCTTGGCAGGTGAGTCGTTCACTGGTCATGAACACCGTGGAAGGGAGGACTGGGCAGAGAGAAGGTGAGCTCCAATAGCCCTGGCCAAGCCTGTCGGGGCCTCTGGAGCACACACGTCTGCCTTAGTGTGCCAGGGCTGCTGTGACAAACAGCGCACAGCGGGCTGGCTTAATCAACGGAATGCATTGTCTCATGGTTTTAGAGGCGTGAAGGCCATGCTTTCCGTAGCTCTCTGGTGCTGGCTGGCTGTAATCCTGGGCGTTCCTTGGCTTGCATCTCTGCCTCCGTCACATGGCGACCTGCTTTACTCGCTGGCTTCTCCTAACTCCGTATTCTTTGCTTATAAGAAATCCAGGCCATTGGATTACGGCCACCCTGATTCAATTTGGCATCATCTAAATAGGCTCTTCAAAGATGCTCTTCACAAATGAGTCTGTGCCTTAATCAAAATGGCATCTTCAAAGATGGCATTTACAAGTGGGGCCTCACCCACAGGAGTGGGGATTAAGACTTGAACATGTCTTTTGTGGGGGATGTGATCCAGCCCCCAAAACGTCTCATCAGCATTGTCCCCTTGTATTGGGCTCAATACTATATCCCCAAAAGCCATGTCTACGTGGAACTTGTGAATGTGACCTACTTGGAAATTGGGTCTTTGCAGCTCTAATAAAACCAAGTTGAGGTCACACTAGATTAGTGTGGACCCCCATCCAGTCGGAAGAGGGCAATATGGACACAGAGACGGCACATGGGGAAGAGAGCCGTGTGACCACAGAGGTGGGGCCTGCGGCCACGCTGCCTCAGCCGAGGGACGCCAAGGACTGCTGGCAACCACCAGCAGCCGGGAGGGCCAGGAGGGACCCTTCCCTGGAGGCTGCCGAAGGCGCATGAGCCTGCTGACTCCGTGGCTCTGCACTCGTAGCCTCCAGAACTGGAGACGACAAGTTTCCGCTGTTCTAAGTCACCTGTCGCTGGTATTTTGCTTCGGCAGCCCCGGAAACCAGGCGCCGCTGGTTGATGAGTCAAGTCACTGCATGTAGGCGCCGTGCCAGGGGCGAGTGTCCAGCAAGGCAGGGAAGGTCCCCAGGGTGTACGCTGGCGAGCGGACGCCTGCAGCCGGGGCTGAATGGCTCACCTCCTTGCCCACGTAAATAACATCACCTTAATGTTTTTCATTTTCTAATGGTTAATTGTATATAGAAATGGAATTGATTTTTAAAACATTCTTTGTATCTATCAACCCTGATAAATTTACTCATTCATTCTAGCAGTTTGTGATTCTTCTTGATTTATTTCAATTACACAGAAATATTTATAGAAATTGACTGTATGCTGGACTATTTGTGTCAATAAATTTCAAGAGATTGAAATCATACAATTTGTTCTCTGTCCACAGTGAAATTAAGCTAGAAATCAATTCACAAAATCCCCAAGCATTTGGAAATTAAGCAATACACTTCCAAATAACACATAGCTCAAAATAAGACAACAAAATAGAAATTAGAAAATATTTTGAAGTGAACGATAATACAAATTGCAAATATTATACTTTATGAGACATAGCTAAAAGGGTAAATCATAGCCTTAATTGCATATGTAAGAAAAGAAAGGCCACAGGTCAATTATCTAAATATCATCTCAAAAACTAGAAAAAGAATAGCAAATTAAATAAAGTAGAAGGAAAGTAATAGTAAATACAACAGCATTTCTGCTCTTGTTTTGGTGGTTGCCATGGAGATTATACAGATATCCTTGACCTTCTTAGATCTGCTCTAAAATAGTACTTTTAATCACTTCCTGGACCACATTAAGACCATGTCTCCCCGTTCCTTGTTTTGTGTTTTGTAACATATATTTTAAATCCCCCAAGAAATTAATATTGTCTCAATTGGTATTAATTTAGATTTTTCTACATATTTATCCTTTCTATTACTACTCATTTTCCCTTGAATTTCCATGCTTTCGTCAGGGACGTTTTCCTTTCAGTGCAGTTCAACTGGTGATAGACTTTCCCTGTGTTTGTCTGAAGACATCCTTATTTTAAGAAGAATATTTTCTTCAGTCATAGAATTCTAGAATGGCAGCTGCTCTCCCACACTTCAGCCCTGCCGTTTTATTGTCTTCTGCTTTCTATTGCTTCTGTTGAGGTCAGTTTTATTCTTTGAAGGTACTGCCTCTTTTTTCTCTGGCTGCTTTAAACATTTTCTTCTTGTCTTTGGTTTTCAGTAATTTTACCATGATGTAAGACTGGACATGGTTTTCTTTGTATTTATACTGCATATATTTCATGAAGCTTCTTGGATCTGTGGATTTTTCCACAAAATGTCTTTGCCGTTTTTGAAATATTCTAACGATTTTATTTAAAATACTGGTTCTACCACACAGAAGGATGAGTATTGTATGGTCTCACTGATATAAGCTAAATACTTACGGAGTTGGACAATGAGGTGTAGGTTGGTGGGAGAGGGAATGTGGGCTGAGAAAGGGGAGCTGATGCTGGATGTATGTAGAATGTTTGATAAGGTCAATTGTAAACATGTGGTAATGGATGGAGTTGATGGTAACACATTATAATGAGTGTCACAAACTCTGCTGATGTGTGGATGTGATTATGGCTGAAATGATCAATCTAGGGAGGTTAATGTTAGTTGGAGGACAGCTGGAGGATAACACAGTGACTGTATAACAGTGGTTTTGGTGGTAGATGAGGACTGTGGTTAATAATATAAATATAAATACAAGGATGTTTTTCTACAAGGTGTTAAGAATGTGGTGATACACAGGAAAATATAACTAATGTAATTTATAGACTATAGTTAACAATATTATAATATTTTGTAGCAAAATCACAGAAGGTACTATATTAATGCTAAAGGTAAAGAAAACGAATATGAAGTTTGGTTAGATATGAATATGAGTAAGTATTTTTTTGTCTTGATTTTTTCCTCATTCATAAGGAGAGCTTGAACATGTCATTTAACCAGCCTGTGCTTATTGGTCTATCTTTCTGAGCACTGGAGGAGCAACTGAGCTTGACGTTGGAATTAGATGAGAGAAAAGTGCCTGAACAGAACTTTCTAGGGGTTATGTTTCCATAACTTGTTGAGCTGTTATTTTATTTTTTGAATTTGCAATAAAGTTTGAATTTTAAAAAATACTGGCTCTGCCCTACTATTTCTTCTTCTGGCTCTTCAAAAATCTGACTATTAGTTATTTTAACCATGTCCCATATATCTTTTATGCACTTTCCTCTCTCTTCTTTAATTTGGATTTTTTATTTGACCTAACAGTTGATTCTCATATTGTCTTCTTCTGTGTTTATTTAACTGTTTAATCTCTCTACAACTTTCTTAATTTCAGTGAATATTTTTTCAGTTTAGATTTTCAATTGATTTTTTTATTGTTTCCAATTTTTGGCCAATCTCTTCATTTTGCCATCTATTTTCTTGAAAACATTAATCACACTTATTTTAATGTCCTTGTGTGAGAACTCCAAAGTCTGCATTGCCTGGTGCCTGTATTTATTTATTTTTCTTGTTTTCTGAGAATTTAACTTTGTCTCCTGGCGTAACTAGTAGGTTTTAAAATTGGATGCCAGATATTGTGCCTGAACTATCATAGAGGTAATTTGTGAAGTTCTGACTGATGCTCTCTTTCTCTAAGGAAGGTTTAATATTAAGCTGCCGCACAGGGTAGGAGCAGACTGGCTCAGTGTCGCCTTTGACTGAACTGGTTCCACCCTGGAGCTTACTCTGCAGGCGCTGTGTCCTCCTAAAGTCTTGCACTTTCAAGTCTTTTCTAGAAACCTGGTTGTTTATCAAGGGCTCACTCCTTTGGGGGCCCCTGAACTTATTCTGCTTTACCTTATGTTCCCTTTAATCAGTGTTGTGGTTTTTGGGTTTAACATGGAGTGGGTAGGAAGGCGTTTGTTTAGTTTGCTAAAAACTGCAGGGAGCAGTACACCAGAACTGGGCTAGCTTTTACAATGTGATTTCTTAGTTTAACCTTACAGCTCTGAGTCGTAAGAATGTCCAAATCCAGGCTCCTCAGGCAACGCGTTTCTCCCCGAGGACCGGCGGGAGGACCGGCGGGAGGACTGGCGGGAGGACCGGCGGCTGGTGGCCCTGGACCTCTCACGTGGCAGACACAAAGGCGGCGGCTGCCAGTTGCGGTCCTGTCTCCTCCTCCGCATCTTGTTGCTTTCAGCTTTGGGCTGCTCTGTCCTTGGCTTTTCTTTCTCCCAGGTTTGTTGATTTCAGCTTCTGGAGGCTTCTCCCCATCTCTGCAGCTTTTTTTTTTGTTCTGTGTCTGTGGCTTTTTGTTCTTCTGTTTATAAAGGACTCCAGTAAGAGGATCGAGACCCACCTGGGCCCCACAGTCTAAGGAAAGGCCCTCAACTGAAGCGATGGAATCAACAAGGCTGGCCCACGGTAGCTTTAAGAACAGGGTTTTCTGAGGTCCGCAAATCTTCAAGCTGCCACAGTATTATTTAGAGATCAAAAGTGTTCATGGAGAGGAAAACTACATTGTTTGACCAACACCCAAGTCCTCTCTCCTCTCCTTGCCTCTCTCCTGCCTTTCACTCTGTGGTTTGATTCCTTCACACCACAGAGCTCCTCCTGAGCCCCCCTCCAGTATTTTGGTTTTTGTCCTGAGTTCATAATCTCTCCCCTTTTCTTACTCTTCAGTTCTTCAGAAAGGGAGACAGGGCCCTTCCCGGGTTATCAGAGGAAGCTTTGCGCATGTATGGGTGAGTACTTTGGGGTGTTTATTTCTGTAGGCTGGAAAAAACTGGCCAGGTGGCATATGTGTCCAGTACTGCCCTTCTCTCCCTTCCACCGTCTCTTGATAACAAGTATCGACCATCAATGATGTTCTGTATCTTTACCCACTTGACAGGTAAAGGCCAATGGGTAAGTGATTCAGCCCCATAGATAATGTGGGCATATCAGTGCTGGACTAGACAGCATCATATAAAATCCCCGACTTGTTAAATTTGATGTGACTTTAGAGATATAATTAACTCTCACACTGATTTCGGGACTTACAACAACTCAAAGATGTCCATTCTTCTTTCTTTGAAACATGTCCACATCATTCTATGGACAGTTCTATGCTTAGAACCGTGTTCCATAAATTAAAACAAGAATTGTCTCTGTATCACTGCTACCCCTTACACAAGTTGGTACTCTTCAGAATACATTTTAATTCTCTGACATAGGGCATCCCTTAAGTCCTTGAATTCAGCTTACACGAAACTAGATTAATCCCATCCTCCCAAAGTGTTTTTTCTCTTTTATCAGTTATGATAAGGTTCAAATCAGATCAAAATAAGAGTAAGTTGAACAAGTCAGAAATTTATTTCCCTCTCATGCAGAAGTTTGAAGGTAGTAGATCAGGAATATTATAGTAACTGCTTCACAAAGTCTTTAGGATTCAAGGCTCCTTCTAATTGCATGTTCTTTGTTGATGGCCTCCATTCCCAAGATCACCTCATGGCCCATAATGGCTGCTTCCCCTCTAGCCATCACACTCATATTCCAGATAGCAGGTAAGATAAAGGGACAAAGATGAAGGGGAGAAGATCTTGCACGAGCTATGATTTAATGATGGCTATCATAAGCTGCTTCAAGACAAGACCTCTGCTTATATCCTATTGACCTGAAACTAGGCCACTTTGTCACATCAGTTTTCAAGGAAGTCTTTTTTCTGGGTGGCTGGATGCCCAGCTAAATTCGGGTGTTCTGTCACTGTGGGAGAAAAACAGAATGACTTTTGGAGAACAGTTAGCACTGCAGCCATATAGTGGTTCTAGCCTTGTAAGTGTTCTGGTTGCCCGTCTACCTGTGAATTTAGTTTTCAATTGCCTTTTAAAAATATGGCACATACTTCTCTGGGCTGCATAGAATGGGAATGTTACATACCTTGATTTTCAACACAGCTCAGGATAATAGCTATTGTTCTAGAATCCACATCTTCACCCTGGGTGTTTTAGTGCCTGCTAAAGCAGATGCCGTGAGTGGGTCAGGTTAAACAATAGGAATTTATTAGCTCAGGGTTTTGAGGTTAGGAAAAAGAACAAATCGAGGTGTCATGAAGGCGATGCTTTCTCCCGGAAGACTAGCATTCTGGGGCTGGCCGCCCGGGGCCCTGGCCCTTAGCTTGTCACATGGCAAGGCCCATGGCGGCATCTCCTGGCCCCTCCCTTCCCTTCCGGGTTCCGTAGATGTGCAGCTCCTGGCGGCTCCCTCTGTGGCTCTCTCTTTGTCTGAATTTCATTCTGCCTATAAAGTGCCCCAGTCATAGGATCGAGACCCATCCTGACCGGCTGGCCACACCGTGACTGAAGTAGCCTCATCAAAAGGACCTACTTACGGTGGGGTCACGCGGCAGGAATGCGTTAAGTCTAAGAACGTGTGTTTCTGGGGCCCATATACCTCAAACCATCGCAGTGATTCGGGGTTAGTGGCAGGTAGGCAGCTGTCCTCTGCCGTTCTCGCCTCCCTATCGTGAAGCGCAAGATGTACAGCATGCTCCCAGGACACGTAACGCTTTTCCAAATATTCTCTGAAAACATTGAAGCTGATTCGCCTAAGATTGCATGAGAAACCAACAAAGGAATGTACCGTTTTCCTTCCTAAATTGGCTTAAGGCAGACGTTTGCTCGACATCATCATCAAAATTGCCTACTGTGTGATAGTCACTTTGCTAAATGCTTTTTACCTATCTCTTTTTATACCTTTAACAGTCCTGTGGGGGTAGATATCCTTGTGTCCATTTAGAGCTGTGCTACTGATGCCAAGAGAGTGAAACAACTCACCCCAAATCTCAAAGCTGGTAGCAGAGAAGGGATTCAAATTCAACTCAAAACCTGTGCTTTTAATTATAATGCTGTATTCATTTGAGCAGCCTTCTGTTCTTTTCCCCTAAAATTAACAGAAAAGAGTTTTCCATTTGACATTAATATATATTTTGAACTTGAAATGTTATACACGCAAACATGCACACAAACATCCACACAAAATGTGCCTTGAAAGTATGAAATATTTTTTCTGGGCACCTGAATTATTGTTAAAACTGTCTTTTACACATTTTATAAAATTAGATTTATAAGCTTTAGGAGATGAAAATTTTTAGATCTTTAGTTATTATCCATGGATTTCTGGGCTTTGTGAAAATATACAGTATGGAAAATTTCTGCAAGCCCAGCAGAAAGCAACTTTTATGGGGATAGGCTGGGTAGAAAAATTAATGGAGAGTATAAAGCCACTGCAGTCTCCTTGAATTACTAGTGGAATAGAAAATGAACAGGTATTTGCATGAGCAGTAGCTTGGCTGCTTATTATACTTTGCTCTCCTCTCTGGTCGCATTACATGATGTAACCTGATGAATCAGAAGTTGGAGCTGCACTGGGAATCTGTGGATGACCACAATTCCCTAGCGCCACTGCTTCTACAGAAGACATATTCCAACACTCGGAATCATTTTGGAAATCAACCCCAGCCCATGATTTGTTAGGGACGTTTGCTAAAACGCTTACAGATAGAGCAGCCTGTTCAGAGATGTCTGCGCCTGGCCTCCAAGCAACCCCCCTGGATCGGCAATCCTTGTCCTCGTGGCCCTGCTGGCTGCCCCCACCCCAAAGGATGCACTGTGTCCCACGGCGTGGGTGCCTGCTCGGGCTTCGCCGGCTTAAACCCCACTGTGTCTCTAGAACAGTTCTTCACCGGTGTCCTCTGTTTCACGTAGGCCTGCATCTATGAAGCGGAACTGAACTCTTTGGTGGCATTTATTCAGGGAGGAGGCATGGTTCACTGCTCCCTGTCCTTACAAAGCATGGCAGTTCTGACTATTCAGTTAACATTCTGGCTTATTAGATACAGCGCTGAAGCAGCTTCCTCTCAACGCGTGGCCGCAGGACACCGAGCATCAGAATCACACAATGTGCTCACTCACTGAAAAGTCCTACTCCAAACTCATGGGATCAGAACGGGAGCAGGGCTCCAGAGTCGGCATTTTTAATACATTCCCAGGAGTTTCGATGCATGCTGACGTCTGAGAACCGCTGCTTTAGAGGACTGAGGTGCTTGGCGTTGACTTCCTCCTTCTCCTCCTGTAGGAATTCCTTCCCTTTCTCCTTAGTGCCATCTTCCCTCCCCCCAAATGTAATGGAGATTTGGGGACAAATCTGTGGTGCACAGGAAATTCCAAGTTGTACTGTATAGGGGGCATTCTGCATTTGAATCATACCGGAGCTGCATGGGTCAGCCCTAAATGATTTGAGCTTAAGCACGGCCGTGCTTTCCTGTCCCATGGGAACTTCCCTTGTAGCCTTCACTGGCACTGCCATCTCCTTCCTTTCAGGCAGAACTTCAAGGTAAATGCCTCGTTTTTGGGTCAGTGTGGCGCTCTGACACTTGTCCAGTTATAGGGCACATGGCAGATATAAGATTCTACAACTGTTTAATATCATAAAATATAGCAAACGAAATAATTAAACATATATATTAAATATATTAAATGCATATTTTATACTAAATGCCATCTGCTTTGGTGAAGAACCTAACTCTTGCATTACAGACTTTTGGCAGTAGAATGCTTTACTCAGATTCTTATGGTTTGAGGTTCAAAAGTGATAAAGTAAGAAAAAATACAGGAATTGTCAATAAATTTCTAAGATGCACCAAGGGTACATAGGAAAGAAGGAAGCGGGTAGGAAGTTGTTCTTATAGGAGGCGGTTCGTGCCGTCTGCCGATGCTCAGTAACAATCCTGACAAATTGACTTCTAAACTGAGACACGACCAAAATAATTGAGGGTGCATTGGCCGTCTGCCATGATGGTAGATGTTCTAGAAGACAGTTGTCAAAAATACTGGTCTAAGCCAATGGGTATATTCCATTTACTAGGCTATGTCACTGGGTCTGAGCAAGTATGTGGTTGAAGCCGAGCCAATCAGAGTGGCTCTCAAGGCTTTTAGGGGACCTGCTGGAAATGGCTCCCTTTTTAAGCTGTTCCTGGAGCTGTGAAGATGTGGGGACACAGCTGTTACAGTTCTCCATCTCCACAAACTGAGAGCCCATTGGGCAATGTGGCCAACGCAGAAAAATGGAGCCAAAAGATGGAGAGAAAGAAACCAGTTTTAGGTGACACGATTTAAACCCTGTGTGGTAGTTTGAATTTGGTGAATCCCAAAAAGAGAAAGATTCTGTGTGTGAACTAATCCATTCCTGTGGGTGTGAGGCCCTTTCAGTTGGACTATGTCAGTGAGGAGTGATTCTGGTTGAGTCTGTGCTCTTTTGCTGGGTCTGATAAAAATGGAGACACAGAGAGAGAGTCACTGACAGACAGGAAAAGGAAGCCGCCATTTTTGATACTGCCATGGGAGAGAAGACTAGAGGGTCGCTTAGGCACGAAGCCCACAGAGCAGCTCAAGAGGAGATGAGCCCTGCTACATGCCTGATAGCTCACAGCTGAACTCCGGAAGAGCGTGGAGCAGCCAAGACCGATAGAGGAGGCCCGGAAAGAGACAAACCCTTTGCCTGGTTGCTCACAGCCCAGCTCTGGGGGCTGAGCTCTGAGAGACAGTGAGCCCTGAGGGGAAGGCTGAGCCCTCGGCAGAGATCGGCAGCCATCTTGCTTTGCCATGGGCCTGGACAGCAGGATCAACAGTAGCTGACTTTGGTGAGAAACACCTCTTATGGTGCCTCGATTTGGACTTTTCACAGCCTAGGAACTGTAAGCTTTTACCCCAAATAAATCCCCTTTATAAAAGCCAACCCATTTCTGGTACTTTGCTTTGGCAGCCCTTTGGCAAACTAAAACAACCTGTGTTGGACTTCACCTGAAGGTAAGTATATGCTTGCAAATTTTCAGTTGTATGAGCCAAAACATTTTCTTTTTTGCTTAAACTAGAAGCATTTTTTAAAACTTGTAACTGAAAGTTGATGTGCTCACTATACGTTATTGCTCAATTAAGATGTGACTTCACGGCTGGGCTACACTCTCCTGGATGTCAGGCTCAGGTGTGACTTGCCCACTGCTGCATCTGCAGCACCTGACACACTTTTAGTACATAACAAGCACGCGATAAACACTTTTGAATGAGTAAACATACCATTTATTATCCTTCCTGATAAATCTAATATTATAGCATTTTCATGTTCAAAACAATTTGTTACTTTCTATAGTTTAAATGTAAAAAACCTCCCACATTCCACTCTGTTTTCCCTGCTTCCCTGTACTGATCTTGACACAAAATCTTGCTGCCCACACTGTTTTCTTCTCTGCGTTGCTCTAGCATTGAAATGAAACAAAAGTTTTTCTTTGTTTTTTTACCAGTCATTCCCTGTTTTGATTTTTTTAGCCATTCCATTCTCCAGTCTATGTTCACATCTCATTTTCTTCATACTTCATTTACAGCAGATTTTACAGTGTACTGTAATCACCAATTCGTGCTTCGCTTTGTTCCACAAGACTGTGTACCCTTTGAATACAGTAACCAAGTTTCTTTTTACCTTTATATTGCCAGTGACCGTTACAGCATTTTGTATTTAAAATGGAAAATGCTGGCAAACATGATTTCTTTAGTTTCTGGTTCTACCCTCCCATTTTATGCCATCATAAACCTCCCTGTGTATCCTTAGATGTTTTCCTTCTTCCCGTAGGGGGTTGACATTTGGTTAACCTATTGGCTAAGGGAGAGAGGCTTGAAATTTAGATTACAACAGCAGCCACCCATGAGCACCAATTTAAAAATCACTTGGCCCTGTGAGCATGGAACTGGGAGTGCCAAGAACTGCTCTGTGTAGCCTGCTCGGTGAGGAAGGCGCCTGTGCGCTAAAGAAGGCTTGGATTACCTGGCTTTGCAGAAATACTTCACTGACAGCAAAAGGTGCATGAGGCAGCCACTGTGTGTTGCCTCCAGAGCAGCCATCCCTGTCTCTTCCTGTTGGGAGAACCGCATTCGCTTGGGGTGGGCTGGGCCGGGGTCTTAGGGTCCACACCACCCAGTTCTGACTAGCGAGAGGTGAGGTGAGCTCTACCTGGGGACTGAGGGCAGGTTTCTTTCCTGACATAAGAGGGGGAGGACGCCAGGGAGCAAGCACTGGCTACTGGCTGCCGCTTGCCGTTGCTGGGGTGGTGACGCCTGGCTCTGCGTCGCCTCCTTGTGACCTGGGAGACATATTGAAGGCGGAAGAGTCCAGATGTTCAGGACTGGGGAGCCGGAGCGTGGAAAGAGCCCGGCGTTACTGAGGACATTGTGGAACTGTGGGGTCCGCCTCCGTACCGCTCACCTCTGTACTTGTCCAGGGAATGTAGCTTTCTCGTTCAAGCTAAGCTTTCTGATACTTGTGGCTAAGCAGATGCATCCTAACACACAGTGCCTCTCTGAGGCCACGAGCAAAACGATGGGGCTGAAAACCTTCCGATTCCTCTTCAGGTAATCTCCCTCACTGCTTTTGTCGTTGTGCAATCGTGTGAAATTTGGACTTATGGAGACTCATTACAACAGAAGGTGTGCAATTCCAGAATGTTGTAGGATATTAGTAAGGCACAGAACATTTGGTCTGATTTCACCTCAAGCACGTCTACCAGGTTTAGAGAAGTATTAGACATTTAAAAGTGATCTGTGCCTTGCTAAATTTGAACCGGTACTTTTCTAGTGCAGTAGAGTGACTGCCAATATCCAAAGTTTTCATACATAAAAACTGAAAAAGGCAAAGTCATGCTTCATGGCAACCGTAGGAAGCATACCTGCTTTGCCTGGCATCGTCGGCCTTTGGTTTAAAAGTTAGAAATTCCTGGCCGCCAGTGTCGGCCAGCTCACAGTGGGGCCATCTGAAAAAGATTGCTTTCAGTTCTGACCAGCTTGCTTCAGAGTCTTGTGTCGGTAAGATACCACACAAGGACACTTGCAATGAGTTCAGAAAAAAATGACATATTTTGGAGAAAGATTACGGTGACCATGTATACAAAAAATTAAACTATGCTTGAGAATTTGATATGCGAAATCACTAAATATGTAAATACACCAGAATTTTAGATTTTATATTTAAAGTCTCAGTGGTACATGGAATTTCTGGCTGGTGCCTGTCAACAAAGTCATAATAAAAATAGTAATTTTCATAAATGAAGTTATTATTATAGGAATAACTATTAATATAGGAAGATATGAAGTGTCAGGCATCAGGCTCTGTGTCCCCCAAAGTCCAGGGGACTCAGTTTAAGCTCCCCGAGGACTCTTTGGTGGTCCTCTGCGACGACGTCATAGTCAGGCCTTGGCGTTTCCGTGGTTTGGAAAACATCCATCCGGGGTGGGCTGCCCAGCGGACCCCTTAGACACCCCCGGCCCCCTCTCACCTCCTTGGCACCGGGGCCCAGTCTCCCCACTGGGCAGAGGAGCCCCGGCTCCTGGCCCTGCGCCATCTCCGCGAGCCTCTGCGTGTGGTTTGGGGGCTGGAGGGGCACGTCCTCCAACCCCAGGGGACAGGACGGGCCAACTCTGCATGCTTCTGGCCTCTGCAAACGGATTTCCCAGCTTCTCCTACTCGGGCCCTCCCTGGACCTGTTCAGCCAGGGCTTGTCTTTGGAGTGTGTGAGCACCTATCACCCATTGGTCCTGCTTCCGGGCCTCAGCTCACAGTCCAAGACATTAGAGTAAGTCCCGCTCCTTAGGAGGATCCGGGGTCTGAACAGGCTTTTCGGGCGCCGGGCAGAGGCAGGGGCTAACCCCAGGCGTGCCTGCAGGGCTGCTTGCGGCCTGCGTCTGCATGAAGCGCCCCTGCAGCCTGTCCCCTGCCAGCAGCCAGCACAGGACCGCCAGAGATCAGTGCTCCTTGGTCCTAGCCAGCTTTTAACACGAGTCAGTCCTGGAGTTCTTGCCGGGAGGTTTGCTCTGCTTTTTTGGACAGCCTCTTATGCATTACCAAGTGTTCCAGTGGGAGTAATAGATCTTATTTTATATTTCTTCTTCCAGTGAATAATCAAACCCATATTTATATGATTTTACCTAGATCGAGATTGGACTTCCCCTTAGTGAATCAGAAATATAACATCTTTTGTTGGTGAAAATTCTGTTAAAACTCTGAAAACTCTGTTAAAACTCTTTAGAGTTTCTTGGCTATCCAAAAGCTTCTTTGAAGGAAACTTATTCAAAATGTTGAAAATAAAAATTGAATTTTGATGTCCAATCTATTGGGTTTTAAGTAAAACCTTAAGCCCTCAAATCGTCTGTTATCTTAATAAACTCATCATATAAAGTTCCCAAAATACAGTCTCTGAATGTTTTTGTTTGTTTGTTTGTTTTTCCTGTGTAGTTATTTTTTTCTTCTTATTAGTGGAAGATGAGGTTTTGTTCTTTCATTGGTTGGGATGATTTCTTTCCCTCTTTTTGTTATTACTTAGCTTACAAATTCATAGGAAAAGTATTAACTTGGCCTTCTCCCCCTCTGTATCTTGGATTTACCTCCTTTTCAATATCAGAGATTATTTCCCAAAATAATCCACACACTGCCAGGTACTCAGACAACTGCTTTAATAACCGTTTGCGGTTTTCTATTGACCAGATTCAGTATAGACAGTTTTCCCAGATGTAGGGTCTTGGCTATGAAAACTTGTGATAATGTTCCCTCTAGAAATTCCGTTGAAGGATTTCTGTGCAGCTCCAGGTGTGCAAAGGATGGGTTCTAAGTGCTCGAATGGGGAATCTTGTGTAATGGTTTCTCGATAACGGTGACCATTTACTGAGGGCTTACTTGGTGGCAAACACAGAGCAAAGTGCATTTATTTAGGCGATCCTATTCACTTAATAAGTATTATTCTTCCTAACCTAAAATTAAACTAAAATCTCAGTGTATCACAGAAGTCAAATAGATGGTAGCTGATAAAGCCAAGTTTTGAGCCCCAGTTGCCCACTGTCAAGGACCATTTAATCAGCGAGGAGGCGATGTTGCTCCTACACAGCGGTGTGTAAGGCTGTGCCCAAGACCGCCTGGTGGCAGCCTCGGTCCTGAGACCCCTCGGAAGTCTCCGCCCTGGCTATACTCGAACTCAATACCCAGAGGGACCCGATGTTGCAGCCTAGCTGGTATTTGCAGACTTTGGAAAGTCTCTAGCACCTACAAGGATGGTTGGGACATCAGATTGATGAACTTGATAGTTTTGAACTCTGTTACGTTGTATAATTTGGCCAAACTATTTTCTGGCAAAGGGGGAAGAGTAAATTAAAGGGCTTTAGAGTTTCTTGGCTACCCAGAAAGCTCCTTTGAAGGAAACTTATTATTTTGAAAATAAAAATTAGAATAAAAAACATACGGATCAAGATTTCCTTGGAACATAACTAGGTGTAAAAATGAAGGGCAGAATAAAAGGATTGTCAAGTTAGGAATATATATTGACTTTTTGTTGATTAAAACCATTTGAAAACTGAAAACTAAACTCTAAATGTCTCTAAGTTGGTCTGCCCAGACTCTTTTTACAATGCACACTTTGAGGATTGAACAGTGAAAAATTTTTAGCATTTACCAAACATGAAAATAAATGACCCAAAGTTCTCTCTGGGGGATTTTCTGTCTGAACCCTTCTAGTAAGTTTTGAACAAACCAAATGGAGATGATCTTACCTAAGCCTTAGTGAACTTTGTCCCCGCATTTCTGTGAGAGATGAACTCATTTATTCATTACAGATGTTTTTAGGACTGAGAGAGCATGGAACAGGTGTTGGCTTAACAGCTGGAGCTGTAGACATTATTTTTTCCCTACAATAATTATAGCTTCTTGATTTTGATAAAGAAACCAATTGAATCAAATTCTGTGAGGTAATCAGGATGGGAGCACAGCCTAGAAAAGGGGAATGGGGAAAGTGGAGGGACTCTAAGGACTTTGGTTGGGATGGAGCCCAGGTTAGGGCTGTCAGCAAGTTTAATTTCCCTTTGGGTCTGAAGCATTGGGTGTTTCCATTTCATATTTCCCATTTTAGTATTTAACATCTTGGCAAAGAAGATATTTTATTGTCCTAATCAAGAGATAGAACCTGTTTGGTTACTTGATTTATTTTTCTTTCCAGAGCATTTCAAATCTATTTCTAATAAACACTATAAACTGAGGCTTTAAGTAATATTAATATTTAATCTGAAGTTCTGCAAACTGGTGCTCAGTAAGAAGGGCAACTTAGCAAATTATCACAAGCGACAGCAGAACCAAAACAGCAATAGCCACAGGTGGTAAGTTATTATACGGAATTAGTCTGCAGTCATTCTCCCTAGGTGGTTCCTAAGTGTAACTGGAGTTATCAGATAGGCAATTGAATAAAAACATTCTTTGTATGCATAGCTGAAGAATATATTTACAGCTCTGTTAATTCATAGGACCCGGTTTTGTTAGGGGAATAAAATATGGCAAGGAAGGGTGATGATAATGATTTGCAATATTAATACCACAATTGTGAAAGCTTTGAAATAGAGCAACAAGTTTTCTGCATCACTTTGACAGAAAATGAGCCATTGCCCAAGCACACCTTCTGGTGACTTATTCAATTGCGTCTCTGAACCTTTCATTGCAGATGATTCTTGTTCATAGATACGTTCAAATGAATGTTGGTCTGTTGTCACGCCATTGATTCCCTCCACACATCTTCTGGAATAAGCTAGCTTTTCAACTTTGTGTAAATTAATTTCAGCAGTTGTTACTCTTTATTGGTTCCCTCATTAATTAATGGGTTAAATAAAATCTTTGTTATGTATTCACTTTATATTTGTATGAGAGTCATGATTACATCATTTTAAAAATTATTATTTAACACTATGAATCGCCGTTGTTAGAATATCTCTTGTTTATCCCCTAGAAGTGTTGAATTGTACCTGAAACTTGGCCTACAATACACTTTCAGAATATGAATAAATAAAACTTGAGGAATGGCATGTATGAAGCAAAAATCATCATTTGTTTCCATGGCTCTTTAAAATTTCCCACCCAATTAAATATTCATGATAAGAAGACTGGCATTGAGAGTTGCTCAGTGAGCCAATGGCAGTACTGAAGGTGGGACTCAATTCTTGTTTTTTTTCTGCTCAAGTCTCTTAAATAGTACAACACTTATGCCCCATTCTCCCAAACTATAATTATCTTTGAACGTAAACTGTGTCAAAATTCTTCTTCAGTAAAAAGCATATTTCATAGTTTCTAGTCAAGGTGATATTCTGCAGACTGGTTTCGATGTTTTTGTAATTAAATAAGTAGCTCTTATTTTCTTGATCATTTTATTTTTGAGCATGCTTATGGTAATATAAAATGCAGAAATGGGACTTACATGTTTTAATAGGAAGTTTACTTTGTTGGTTTGTCCTAAGACCCATTTTTTAAAGCCAAAAGGCAAGTGAGAAAAATCCTACAGTAACTCTAGGTGTCTGGTTGTAGTCGTCACAGAAGCTGTACTGTGAGAAGACAGAGCTGCCTCAAAGCACCCAGCCTGCAGCGTTTCCTTAGATGGCTCTACCCAGGTCCCACCTTCTGACCTGAATGCAAACAATTCCATCCATGGAAATAACAAATGCCCTCTATCACTTGCCATCTCTGTAGTTGGAATTCATTTTTAAGAATGGCAATTTGTGTGGACATTTTACATATGAGAAAATCCAAATAGCTAAATTTACAAACAAAAACATTCAACTTCACTGGCTGTCAAAAAATGCAAATTAAAGTAATGATGTGATGCTATTTCTTAACCATCAAACTGACAATAATTAAAAGAGTGATAGCACCTAGAACTGGTGAAGATGTGCTGTATCCCATACAGTGCTCTAATGATTGAAAAAAATGAAATTAGCGGTATCTATTAAAATTTAAATGCTCATGCTCTTTGACCTCATAGTTCTAATTATGGAAATCAATTTTAAAGAAATAAAAGCATCCGTACATATAAAAATGACACTTATTATAGCATTGTTAGCAGTGTCAAAATTGCCAAAAATTAAAAATCCTTCATTAAGAGAGCAGTTGAATGAATTATCTTATATCCATTCTGTGAAATACTGTGGAGCTGTTAAAAAGAATTAGATATCTATTGATTCACCTGGAGGAAAAGCCCTGGTTTATTTTAATTGAGAAATGCATGTTACAAACGATGTTTTTTTATTTTACTTTATTTACTTTTTTATTTTATTTTTTAAAGATACTTAGATTATATAAATATTACACAAAAGATATAGGGATTCCCATATGCCCCACTTCCCACACCCTCCCACATAAACATCCTTCATTAGTGTGGCACATTCGTTGCAATTGATAAACACATCCTGGGGCATTGCCATTGAGCGTGGACCAGAGTTCACACTGTAGTCTGCTCTCTCTCCCACACAGGTCTGCCTGTTATGTGATGATATAAAATGACCTATATCTTCTATTACAACATCACTCAGGACTATTCCCAAGTCCCGAAGAAGCCCCCGTATTACACCTGTCTTTCCCTCCCCTGCCCCCAGGGCCTCCAGCGCCCACTGGCTCCACACAAATGCTGTAATTTCTTCCCTTGCTAGACTCACAATATGTCTATAGTAGAATACCAGAAAGTCCACTCTAGTCCACAGTGCATCCCCCAGTCCTGAGGGTTCTGGGATGGTGACGTCCACTCCACCTCCAAGCAATGTTTTTAATGTGAGACTGTTTTAATGTAAAAAACAAAACAAAACAGTACAATAAGCCCTAAAAGTAAATATTTATGTGTTTGTGTATGTTCGAGGATAGGAGCCCAGAGGCATGTGGAAGGGCACTTCCCAGGTGGGTGGGGATCCGGTGAGTTGGCATGGAAGCCCCTCTGGACTTGAGTAGTCACATGGAATGCACTGAGCTCTGACAAATTCAATACGGAGAGCAGTGGCACATTAATAATAACGCAGAGTTTAAGATTTACGCAGAAGTCACGTAAAATAATACTTTCCCCTTTAAGCCTGTCTTCTGTTTACCCCCACTCCCCAACACTTTTCAAATGTTGAAGATCGGATTAGAGATGTGCTTTGTTTGAAACTTGGAGAATAATCCACATATGGGATTGAGCTGCTTGGGACATGGAAAAAACTCCGTGGCTATGGGCACACTTCCTGGAGTTCTGAAGCTCTGATTTAAAATCACTTGGCTTTTTATAGCCTGTTTCATCATCTGTAAAAATGGGAAACGATTTTATCTTAGAGTTTTGTGAAAATTAATGGGAGAAAGAAAGTAGAGCCCTTAACACAGTGGCTGTCCTGTTATAAACATGCAATAAATGATCACCACAGTTATCATTAGCATTGCTTCATAGCAAATATTCAAGCAATGCTGGTTACCTTACATTTTAGCTCATAGAAAAATTTCATGTAATTTTAATTTTTTAAATGTTGAGCTCCTTCTTTGGGTCATGCATTTCTAAGTAAACAGACAAACTCCCAGCCTCCATGGAACCTGCATTCTAGGGTGTGAGCATGTAATATACAAAAAGGAAGTACAAATATAATGTCACGTCGTGGTAAGTGCTATGACATAAAGCAAGGCGAGGGATGGGGCTGCTAGTTTGGATGGTCAAGGACACCTCTGGAGGGCAGCGTCTGAGCCAACGTAAAGGAAGGGAAGGGATGAACCGTGCCATTATCTGAGACAAGACCCATCAGCTGGAAGGAAGAACAACTGTGAAGGCTGGGCAAGGAGATCCGTGTGAAGGGAACAGAATGAGCGCAAAGGGCGTCAGGGAGGGATGCAAGGACTAAACTGGGTAGGTTCTTAAGGCCATGGTAAGACTTTGGATTTTATTCTTAGTGCGAAGGAGATTCACTGAAGAGTTTTGAGTGGGCAAGTGACCTGATCTGACCTGTGTTTTAAATCCATCACTTTGGGTGCTTTGTGGTAAACATATTGGGACATATGGCAAGTGTAAAAGTGGGAGCTATTGCAATAGCCCAGCCTAGGTTTAAGGGTGAGTTAGGCTACGATAGTAGAGAAGGACTTGAGAAGAAGCCAGATTCTGGCTAGACTTTGAAGTCAGAGCTGACTGACTGTGGGGTATGGGAGGAGCCAAGGAAACTCCAAACTCCTATGATCTGAGTAACAGTGCCGCATTTTCTGAGATGAGGAATGTGGGGAAGGGATAGGGGCAGAAGATTGGGAAGAAACCAATAGTTCTGTTTCAGAAGCTCTTGGAAACCCAAATGGAGATATTAACTAGTAATTTGGATATAAGTAGGGTAACCATATAATTTATCATTCCAACCTGGGCACTTTTTTTTTTTTTTTTAAGATTTTTATTTATTTATTCATTTATTCCCCCCTTGCTGCTTGTGCTCGCTGGGTCAGCCAACCACGCCGTGCGGGCGGGCCTGCCTTCACCAGGAGGCCCCGGGAACCGAACCCGGGGCCTCCCATATGGTAAACGGGAGCCCTACTGATTGAGCCACAGCCGCTTCCCGCAACCTGGGCACTTTTAAAAGCAAAAAGGTTCTATTACCTAGTGAGAAGTTTAGACAATAGGCATAACTTGATCTGTCCAGGCAAACCGGGGTGAGTGGTCCCCTTATCTACACAGAAGAATTTAGAAGAATGTTGAAGTTAGAGATATAAGTGTGAGCGTCATCAGGTTCTAGATGGGATCACCTAGGAGATCACCTAGGGAGCGAGTATATATAAAGATGAGGAAAGCTCAGAAGACCAAGAGTTGAGCCCTGCTACAATGTTTAGTGTTGGGAATTGTGGTGGTTTGAAGCTGTATGTGCCCCAGAAAACATGTTCCTAAATCCCATCCATTCCTGTGGTTGTGAACCCATTGTAAGTAGGACATTTTGATGTGGCTACTTCAATGAAGGTGTGTCCTACCTCATTCAGGATGAGTCTTTATCCTCTTACTGGAGTCCTTTATAAATGAGATGAATACAGAGGGAGAGGAGAAAGCCACAGAAGCAAGAAGCTGAAAGCAATGAAACCCAGAAGAGAAGGGAGAGACCAGCAGATGCCACCATGTGCCTTGCCATGTGGCAGAGGAGCCCAGGATTGCCAGCAGCTGATCTTCCAGAAGAAAGCATTGCCTTGACGAGGACTTGATTTGGACGTTTTCTCAGCCTCAAACTGTAGGCTAATAAATTCCCATTGTTTAAGCCAACTGACTTCATGGTATCCGCTTTGAACAGCCTAGGAAACTAAAACCGGAGGGCAGCGTCTGAGCCATAACAAATAAATAATCCATAACAAATAAATAAGAGCCATTGTAAGAGAGATATGAGATGCAGAATAATATGTTATAGAAGATCAGCAAATGGTGAAATTCAGCCTAGAATCAAGGCCTTTATTTTTCTTAGGTTATTTGCATTACTATAAATGAGTTATCAGGTTGAATTTTGTTTTTAGTTGATTTTTAATTTTTTAATCAAAGTTCATATTTAGTAAAAATTCAACACTACTGTAAGATGATGTAAATCAGAATCCTCCTTCCCTACCACGTCAAATAACTTAGCTTTGATCTCAAAGAGCAAGAACTTTAAATTGTTTTGACCTCTTCCTCTGGTCTTGACTTCATATTTCTAAATATTATGGGTAATGTGGAAAATAGTAGTATCTATTCCATAGGCATGTTAGGAAGATTACATAACTTAATATGTGCAAAGTATAAGTACAAAATGTGCTAGCTACTGCTGCTACTTTTTATTTTAATTTATTGTTATAAAAGAGGACTTCATTTTGACGTTCTCCCCACACATATTCACCTTTCCCCATCTCCCAAAATATTGCTATGTCGTGATTTTAAACCAAACCAATATTAGTGTTAAGATTAGTACAACTCAAAACGTACACATATAAGGCACATATTATATTATGGTTACCTTTCTTTCTTTGACACTTTTTTTTTTTCTGAACTTAATAAGTGCCTCAGTTTTTTATTTTCTGTTTTGGGATCTTAATTAAGTTTTGAAAAAATAACTTTTCTTCTACTCTCTGCAGCATCTTTGTTTCCTTTGAATTCCCTTTCTCTGATTGTATATTTTGCTGAATCTCTTTCGAGTTGGATGGTTTCCTTAAACCTCTGGTCACAGTGGGCTTTCCATTCTTATTTAGGAATGAGGCATTGAAAAAACTTCTGGAAGCTGTGTGCATGGGTGTGTCTGTCTGTTGGTGGGATTCCCTCATTTTCTGGAGGAGTCCCCAAATGCTTGCTGCCGTGGTTCTTTTTCCTTGGGTTGATCACTCGTTTAGGGTCTTCAAATCCTGCCTTGGGGGTCTGAGGGCACTTAATAGTATGCTGACTTGGATTAAACCTCTGTATTTGGTTTGGCACCTTGTCTCTGGATTTAGCTCTGACTGTTATCCTTTAGAGCATCTCTGGGCCAGTCTCTCCAGAGAATCAATCCCACATTTTCAGCCAGGCTAGCAGAGGGATAGCTGCCTGGTTGTGCAGGATGGTCAAAGGACTTGGGGATCTACCCAGTTCTAAAACCAGCTTTCCTGGTGTTAGTCCCAACCCACCCAGCCTTCCCAGGCCCTGGTGCCTCCAGGCTTGCTGCAGTAGATGCTGGAAGCCTGCTTGTTTAGGCTTCTCAGGTTAGTCAAATTAACTCTCACTCACCCTTTAACTTTCCAACTCCCCACATTTTCTTTCCATCTCTTACTTGATATTTCCTTGTCTCTCCCTTCTTTCTTTTTGGCTTTGTGGTTTTATTCCTTTTACTTAATTCTCTGCTTAGTATGATTTTGCTAGGAGGCAAAGACAAAAATGTTCACCTGGAATTTGCTTCCTTGTTTTGTTTATTCATTTAACCGTCTTCCATAAGCGTTTGGGCTCAGGCGTTTCATCTTTTCAATCTGTGGCTTATAAATTCATAGGCCTGAAGTTCGGGTTGTTCTATTTTCAATACTTAAAACATGATGGTGCCCTCACACCCCCTCACCCACTAGGTGAGGTCACTACTGGGAAGTCATTTAAGAACTGCGAGAACTGAACGTCTTCATGAGCTTTCACGTGTTTTATGCTTAAGAGTGGTCTTGACTTCATCTGTATATTATGTCAGTGTGTGGGGGATAAAAGCTTTGCAGTCTATTTAACTTCCCTTGGTACTGGAGGAAACTGCCCTTGACACACATTTACGACCAAGGCACAAATTGTCAATATCACAGGGATTTGAGCATCTGCCCAGTGGACGGGATAACGGTCCTTCTCAGTGGGATCTTATTCATGGTTAAATAAAAATAGCAGTCAGATGAAAAACAAAGCAAAAATGATGGATTCAGCAGAAGAAAATGCTGTAAGACTGCCTTCAAGCAGAAAAAACACAACCCTTATTTGTTAGGTTTAATGAAATGTACAGCTGGAAAATTCAACAGTTCTCACCAAGGGAAAGCAGTGGAATATGTTATGTATTAAGCCAGCCCATCAGGCTGCATATTTGAGAGTGTAGAAGATCGTTTTGGCGTGCATAATTGTGATTTTGCATGGAAGAATGTTTTCTAGTTCTGGCGTTCCTCGCTTTCATTACCCATCTGCATTTCTCCATATAAGTCTACTGAATTGCAAAGAGCAAGTGAAAAGAAATCAATCAGTGTAGAAAATCAATGCAAACCTCTCAATTCACATAGATCTGCTTTCAGATTTTGAAAAACTTGGCAGGTTATTTCACAATACATTAACTTTGTGTCAATAAAATAGCCTTTTATTGTATTCTTTTTGGCAAAGCAACTAATGAGAGTGATTCTCTTTTAATTCTGAAATTAAAGTACATCACCATTATATACTTCTTTCCAGGTGGGAAGTTCCACTCCTTGTACTTCAGTGCCCGGAAGCCGGGCAGCCCATGAAGCTGAGAGGTGATTACACTGGGCTCTCTGACAAGGTTTGTGAGCTTTGAAGCACTCAGTACAGCGGGCAAATATCCGACTCCAGATTGTCCGGCGTTTACCCTTTTGGCAGCCCAGACTGAGGAACAATCCTGAACATAAAGTAAGCAAAAAGTCATGATGAAGTAAAACAATTATTTTCACAAATTTACAATATTTAAAGCTCACATTTTTATTCAAAAGGCTCTCACTCCAGGATTATACCAATGCGCTTGCCTTAGACGTAATCTTAGTAAGGTTTGTTTTAGGGGTTTTGACCACTGCACACTAGAAGCTGGGCCACTTGTGGTTTCCTGGCCATGCCGGAGCTTTACGTGTTTTTATGTATGGGTTTGCTCATTCGAGCCCTCAGTTGGCTGCAGGTCTCCATCTGGCTCCTGCATCCTCACTTTCCTCTGGCAGAGTGTGCATATAAAACACACATGTATACACACATTTATATCTGTATAAGTGTTATGCGAATCAAGGAACTTGACATTTTTGTGGGTCTTTATGAATTCAAATATTGGCAGTTTCATATAGTTCCTTGTCTTTTGACCATTCCGATTTTGGAACATAAATGCAAATGCTTCATGAATAAACAAATTAATAAATCACCTTCTGCTAAATTTGACACATTTCATACACACCTGCATTATATGGGAATTTCAGACTTAACATCTGAAAACGATTATCATTGTAGTCTCTTTCGCAGATGATTACACTGGGCTCTCATTAAAATCCCTTGGAAGGCAAACATTGTCTCTAATTCTGGAAAAGATCAGGCAGCCATATACTTTACAGACAATGGACAAGAGATGATACATAGGAAATAGATATAAGTATATGGATACATATATATTCACACATATATAATCTTGTTTTATATTAATAACTTCTATTAGACCATTTATTGCAACGTATTATGATTATTTAGGCATCTGTCTTGTCTATTATGCTATGAATTCCTTAAGAGAAAATGCTATGTCCTATTCATATTTGTAGGGTCTTTCAAGTAAAACAATGAATTTCCAGGTTTAGAAAATAGTGCCAGGACAGTCATTATATTGCTAATGTCATTTAAATTGGTACAGGCTAAAATAACTAAATAAGTAAGTAAATTGGTACCAGCCATCTGGACCATCTGCAGAACTGGAGAGTAGGAGCTGGCCGCAGCCCTGCTGGGACTCGGGGCTTACCGGAAGAAGCTGCCAGGGGTTCGGGTGGGCGGGGGGAATAGGTGGAACTCAGGGCATTTTTAGGGCAGTGACTTTGTTCTGTATGACGCTGCAGTGATGCATACATGACAGGATCCATTTGCCAAAGCTTAGAAAACCACAGCATAAAGTTTCAACCGCAATGTAAACTGTGGACTCTGGTCGGTAGCGACGCTTCAATGTAGGTTCATCAATCGTAGCAAATGTACCACATTAATGCAGGATGTTCAGAACGGGCACCGTGTGTGGGTGTGCGGCGGACTATATGGGAATTCCCTATACTTTCTGCGTAATTTTTCTGTTAAATCTAAAACTTCTCTAAAAATTAAGTTTATTATTAGTAACGAGAATCATCTGAAAAATGAGGAAAAAGCAAATGCATGAATATATTTATGGCACTGTTACTTAAAACAGTGAGATGCTGGAAACAGCACAAAGGCTTAATGGTAGAGCAATATTTAAGTGCATTTAAAGTTATTCAATAATTTATCATATAATTACAAAAATGATGGTAATTATGAGCATTGTGGAATAATAGTGGAAAAGTGCTAATTTTTTTTTTTAAAAAGTAAAGAATATAATTTTATGATGTTCCACCTAACATGAGTGCATATAAAAAAGAACTGAAGGGCACATAAACATGGTCTTGGTTGCTTTCTTTGGGTTTGAACAACTGCTTTTATAAAACATTATATATATTTTGCAAACAAATTATGAAATCACTTCTATAACTAATATAAATCATTAAAAAACCCTAACATTTGGGACTCATTTTCTGTTAATATATAATTTAATGTAAATAAAATGTTTTCATTTATTGCATTTCTATGATAGTTTCTTTTTCTGCTTTTTATGAATATAGAATAGGTAGTTCTCAAAATGTTAATCCTCATGAATTTCTATCTGGAATGAGCCCGTTGTTTACCTTATATCTTTTCCCATGTCTTTTGGTGGATCAATTGTGGTTTGAAAAGGAATTTTTCAGCTAGTTTGCTTGAAAGTTCTCGTACAGCAACAATACTCTCAATTTACACCAACCAACACCTTTTCTTCAGATAACAAGTAACTTGCAATTTTGCCTTTATTGTGACATAAAATTCACAAATAATATAACCTGCCTACACACATAGTTAATAAATAAAAAATATAATCCCCAGTGAGTAATTTACTAAAGAGAAGTAGAAGAAAACTAATTTATAATGCAATCATATGCATCTCAATTGAAAATGTTTGGACATGACTACGTAGGAAAATAAACTGTAATATCAGTTATTTCTGATATTTAAAACGAATATATTTGATTTATGATAAGTGAGAAAACCAGAAACTGATCTGTATAAAAATACAGAAAAATAAAAGCGCAAAGGCACGGGCAGGCACTGGAACAAGAATCGACGTTAGAATAAGGGTTGCATACTTATCTGGGAATGACCTTGACTGAACTGTTGCTAACTTGCAGAGACTCATTACAAGCTAGAGAAGCAGAGTAAATGAGGAAGTATGACGTTCTGGAGAATGAGCGGGGCCTTGGTCACCGGGGCAGGGCCCACCTTATTTCCTATGTGACGACTTTCTTAGGTAACATACCTCCTGACTTGCATCTCACTTGGGAGCAGACCTTTAGTCTTGAGTACTTGAAGAGATTTGGAGGACATCTCCTTTGGTGGGCATCTGGAAATGGAGGCTTCCTTAGAAAAATAGGCAGCAATACCAGGAGCTCTTGGATTATATACAGTAAACCTCTGAGATGGCATCAGCAAGTCAGTTTAGTGAAAACGATAGGCAATGCAACACAGATTTTTAATTTTTATATGTTTTGTAAGGATACTAAAATAATATAAAATATACGCAGGGTGGTTATACTGTTGAATATTTTAAAATTGCATTTTTAAATGGAATTCAACAAGATCCCGTCTATCATGTACTTTGCTAACTTACTAGTGCTGGCCCTAAATGTGTTAAAAGAAATCTCAAATATCCTCTGTTTTTTGTTTAGGCAGAACTGTACTGTTGCACTTGAACCCTCCTTGTCCAGGTGGTTTGGTAGGGCGCGTTTGCATGCATGTACCTGCCTTGATGATGTCATCAGCATTTTCAGTATAAACATTTCCTGAAATAATTAAGTTAAATTATGTGTTAAGTAATCAATAAAGCTGGATCATTGATTGGATATGCACAGAAACTTTCCCCGGCATTGTCAAATGTTCCATAAATCTTCCAATTTGACTTTGATGGTGTATGAGTTTCCTGGATGTGATTACAAATACCACAAAACAATGGGAACTTATTGGCTCATGTTTTTGAGGCTAGAAGTTTGAATGGAGGTGTCAGCCAGATGGTGCTTTCTCCCTGTGGCATTCTGGGCTGACTGCTGGCGATCTTTGGTTCTTGGCTTTTCCGTTACATGGTGACACCCATGGCAGCATCTTCTCCTTTCTCTTCTGGGTCCCATTGACTTCCAGCTTCTGCTCCTTCACATGGTGTTTGTATTAGTCAGCCAAAGGGGTGCTGATGCAAAATACTGAAAATCTGTTGGGTATTTATTTGGGGTAGAAGCTTACAGTTACCAGGCCATAAAGTGCAAGTTACCTCCCTCTCCAATGTCTATCACCACGTGTTGGAGCAAAACGGCTGCCGATGTCTGTGAGGGTTTAGGCTTCCTGGGTTCCTCTCTGCCCCAGGCTTGCCTGTCTCCAGGCTCAGGCTTGCTTCTCTCCACAACACCAGCTGTAGACTATCAGGCGAACGGCTCGTCTCTTTTCCCGGGGCCTTCTCTCCTTCCTCAGGACCAGGCTCCTCTGTGTGCTTACTTCCCCGGCTCCAGCATTAAAACTCCAAACTCCCTTCTCTGCCGTGGGGTTTCTCTGTGGGTCTCCACCCCGCAAGGGGGTGGAGAGGCAACATCCTACTGACGTGGCCCAATCAAAGCCTTAATCATTATTTACTCAAGTAAAAGTAAAAGCCTCTGAGTCCAATCCAATCTAATATGCCCAGAGGAACAGACCAGTTGACAAACATAATGCTATATTTCTTTTTGGAATTCATCATTAATGTCAAGCTGCTACAGGTTTTCTTCATAAAGCCTCCAGTATTGAACTTGGGGCCTCGCCTCATCCAGCTGGACTGTTCCTAAGGCTAACACCATCAAAGGTTTACAGTGGTCCACAGCACAGAGATGGATTAAGGTGAAGAATTTGTCTTTTTCCAGAGTACACAATCCAACCTACCTCAGAAAGGAAAAAGAACAAAAGACCAGAAATGTGTGAAAATAATGGGAGTTTTTTTTTTTTTTTCCCATAAAAACCATATTATAATCCTTAGAAAGTGGTGAAAATAGTTTTTGTCTTTAAAAAATTAACTTCCACATGCTAAGGAAATATGTGTAGTTATTGTATTGAATGAAGTGTCCCCAATTCATCAGGAAGATGTGGTTTATAATTTTTCAGATACTTCACCTATGACGAGGTTTAGGGCACCTTCGTTCCCTGACTTTTAGCTTTTAGCATGGCCTACGTCCTGTGTGCCAGGCTCCCTGGAACATGCTGCCTGGGCGAGGGAGGCCTGGCACCATGTGCTGTACGTGATCGAGGCCCGCATTAGGCAGCGAGGAGAAGGGAGTGAGAAGTGGCTTGGGGCTCTGGCCTCAGCCTTCACTAGAGGTGAGACGTGGGACGAAACGCCCGATCGAGGGAAGGACTTCTTAAACACCATTTGCTCATGAAGAATTCTTAATTGTGTTATTTTTTTAGCTCAGGATTTTGCACTTAATCTTCATAAAGCTTTCTAAATGAGATATGCAAATTACAGTGTTGTAGTATTATTTGTGTGTATTGTGCCAAAGCTGTTCTATTGCGGTACAAAAAGTCATTTTCAGGAAGAGTATGGGGAGGGGAATTCAGCCTTGCTGACGGTATTAGTCAGGGTTCTCTAGGGAACAGAATCGACTGGAGATATCTGTCAATAGCACGAGCTTTTATAAGAGTCTCTCACGTGACCGTGGGTTGCACAAGCCCAGGTTCCGCAGGCAGGCTGCAAAGCAGGGGCTCCGATGAAAGTCCAGTGAAGGTCTTTGGTGAGTTTCTGGGAGATGCTGGCTGTCCAAAGACGAGCTGGGAAATTCTCTCTGAATGCTGAGATCACTTCCCCTTTTAGGGCATTCAACTCATTGGATAGAACGTCACTCATTGCTGATGCAATCTCCCTGGTTGATGTAGATGTAACCAGCCATCCACGCAGGAAACTCACCGGTGACTAAAGCCTATAAACGTCCTTGCATTACGATTAGCCCAGTGCTTGCTTGACCAAACACCTGGGGACAATTACCTGGTCGAATTGACACATTAACCTAACCGTCACATTGATGTTTTGACAACCTTCTCTTAAGAGCATAACTTTGTATATAAAACTGTGTAGTTCTGTAAAAGCCTGAGGCCAGGGGAGAGGGGAAGTGGCTGGTTACAGGAAATATAAGCTGGGACCTTGAGTTCTGCCAAATTCCCACAGCTTGGCGCTAACGTAGGAACAGACTAGAATATGGTTGATACAGGTCCCTGTTTCCTAGCATATTAACATGGTTCACAGTTCCTTAGGTGTAAGTGGGGAAACACCTGTTAACTGATTACATTTATAGACATACATAGCTATTAGAATGGCTAATTTGGAATAGATCATTTGATGTGAGTTTATATAGGTAGAATTAATGCACATTAATTCTATATACATGAAGAGTTATTTTACCCAAAGGACCCAGAAGAAGCAGAATCAACTCTACCCTTTCATCTTATGTGTTGGTCACACGGGCATCCCGTTCCCATTCGATGGCTCATCCCCCTGAGTGTAAAGGAGCTAACCTGATAGGTTAATGAAGACCAAATTACGCTTTAGGTTTCCACTGAGCCAGAAGAGAGCCATCAACGTTGTTAAATGATTGGTAAGTAAGGGCATTGGTAACAATTCTTGAGGTTGGAAACTTGATTCTTGCCAACATTTACAGTGAGGCAGAGGGAGGGAAGGCAGGAGGAGAGTGAGAAGGAGAGATGAGGGAGATCAAAGAGGACTGCAAGAGAATGGGGTCCTAGACGGAATTGAGAAGAGAGAAGCAAGAAGGAAACGAAGCTGAAACTCCAGAGATGGGAACAATAAGGATTTCTCCTCCAAAAAACTTCCCTTTCAGTGATTATATTATCTTCTAGAAGAGGCACTCCATATCTAATTCCTTCAATATAATTTTCACTAGAAAAGTTAAGGTAGCGACTTCAACATAGTAATTAGAGAGAACCTCTTTTGGCATATTATGATATAGCTTTTTTTAAAAAAAATAATGTGCTCTTGAGGTTGAGAAAATTCCAACACATGGTTGTGCCAATCTCTGGTGATGACTGCTGAAGTGAGAGGTCATGTTTAGCCCCTTTCTAGCTGCAGAGAAAGTGTGTAGGTGCATGAAAAAATGGGGCAGCGGTCCCAACTCCGCATAATCTCAGATCTCGTGATGCTCACGGGGCTGATTCAAATCAAGTTTGTGGAACCAAGCTGGTCTGTCATGGCTCTTTCCTGTGAGTTGGGCCCTTTGTAGAACAGTGACAGGCATCAGTTTTTAAAGTGAAGTGGGAGTGCAATTCTCTTGGCCTGTATGCAGAGGAGTGTGAAACTCCTTTGAGGTCTCTTTTAGACCCACAGTTACATAATTATTAATATGTATTAATAATTAATAATGTATTAATCAATTGAGGCAATTTTCTTTCTGGACAAGCTCCAGAGTACCTTGGTAATTGGAATATGGTGGTGAAATTATTTATGGTTGGCTCTATATTTAAATTCAAACTGTGGTGGCATTTTAAGCTCAACAAGGAGAATTCCAGGGATATATTTCTGGTGGTCCCTAAAAATATTAAAATGCTGTCTATATAACCAAGGACAGCATGCATATTTTGGGAGCTCACTTTTACCATTCTCTTAAGTGAATTCAGTGAAGTTTTAGCTTGAGGCTTTGTAATTTGGAGTTGTGGGAAAGAAGAGAGAAGTTAAATGTTTGCTATGTATTCTTTTGACATCAACAGCTCTTGGGTCCATGTGCCCTATCTCTGTCAGCTGTAGCAATCAGAATCAACTTAATCAATGGTAATTTTTCAATTATTAATTATAACATTCTTAGTGATTTTAAAAATATGCATTCAAAGAATGACACAAATATATAAATCCTTCACTATTGTTAAACTTTATAAAGAGTGGGCCATGTTTCAACTCTGTGAAAGGAAAATGCCTTTGGCCCAGAAGAGATGCTTTCCTTAATTGTGCGTCTGTTCACATGAGATTCAAGGCAAGCAGTACCTGATTAGTGGAAAGAGCATTAGGATCATGGTTAGGGACCCAGAGTCCTGCCCCAGCTGGGTCTCTAACTGTGTGTGTGATTCGTGATGATCCGGGCTTCTGTTTCTTTACATAATTTCTTTCTTATTACTGAGTTTCGTTAGTATCTTTTGATGGTAAGTTATATGGATTGAATGAAAAAGAAATACATGTCCAAATTTGGATTACATTCACATTTGAATAATCTGCAGAAACTGCTTCAGGTTTTTAAGTACGCTGCGATGAAAGAGGGGTTTGACTTTTTTAAAGCCAGAGAATACTCACAGAATAAAAGATATTCTGTGCTCTCCGTGGTAGAAAATGTGGTAAATTTTGCTCTACCAACAGCCTAATTCTCCTCCTTGTGTTTGATTTTTGCTGTCGAAGCGTCTTCCGTGGAAAAGCAAGCCAGGGCAAGCTCAGCCAAAAGGAGGAATGCGCTGAGGGTGCTGCTTTATCACCCCTTGCAAAGGACTGGGGCAGCTTTCCTTGCTGGAGTCATCTCTTTGCTGAAACATCAAGCCTGGGCTAAACAATTATCATCTTGTTTATCATCCAAACTGTTCTTTTCTTAAATGCTTTTACAATCATTTTTTACGATTGTGATCTGTGTTGGAAAACACCAGGGAAAATAATAAGAATTATCTGAAGTCTAGGTATTTGGGCACATTGGTAAATTTCAAGGTATTTCTGGGTTTGGATTGCTGTTTCACTTACCTGGAAGACAGGTCAGTAAAAAATAATGTTTCAAAAACATTTGCGTGAGGGAAGCGGCTGTGGCTCAATCAGTGGGGCTCCCGTTTACCACATGGGAGGCCCCGGGTTCGGTTCCCGGGGCCTCCTGGTGAGGGCAGGCCCGCCCGCATGGCGTGGTTAGCTGACCCAGCGAGCACAAGCAGCAAAGGGGGGATAAATGAATAAATAAATAAAATCTTTAAAAAAAAAAAAAAAAAACATTTGCGTGATATATGAGCCTTGACAGATGAGCAGAAGTGGGAAAGGGTAAGACTAGGGACAGGCTTGGGTGATGTGTAAAATTCCATTTTAACATTACATGAAAAAATACCTCTTTGATGTAAGATACCAGGAGTCTGAATAAATGTTTTTCTGTTGAAAGAGATATGGCAAATGTAGGCTCTGTGCTCTAGTTCTTGGCCTTTTCTCTGTGTGGGCATAACCATGTCCTTTTTATTCTGAGACTTTTAGAGAATACTCTTCAGATCTTGTCTTCATTCATTTTAGACATGAAAAATATTGAGTGTCTAGCTTATACACAGAACTGTGAGAGCAGTCTGGAGAAGAAAACTGAATTATTGAGTAAGGGCAGCTTTGAAGAAACACACAGTATAATATTAACAAATGAGAGCAAAAAGTGAACTCTACAAGCTAGTGTTAAATTGTGGGCTATAGAAGTTTTGGAATATGGGGATGAAATTAGGTCTCTTATAATCCAGTTTTGATTTATCTCCACTGACAGAACATGAGGTATCCTGTAAAGGTAAAAATTTCAAATAACTAAAACTTAGCACCTTGATATTTTAATTTAAATCATTTTGATGACATGTTAAGAAAACATGCAGCATAATCTCTTCATAAATAAACATCTTTCTCTGATATATCAAGATTACTGTTATGGACAGGGAGATTTAGAGCTGGAACTAAATTTCGAGATGATGTAGCCTCACGTTTTCATTGGGGAGGTGAGGCAGATGAGCCTATGAGAATTTCCCAAGGCCACACAAGTAGCTGCTGGCAGGATAAGAACTAGAATCCGAGCTTTCCAAACGCTTGGGATTTTGCCCTGGTATGATGTTGTGTTTTTGATGTTATCTTCTATGGCCTCTGATATTTGAAGGCCTATTTTTTTTCCTCTTGGTAAGTGATCCTAGACTGTTATGCTTTTATAATTTTTCCCTTTGGTATTTATGGGTTTTATTACATTTTTTTTTCTCCACTATCAGTCTGACATTAATAACTCTCGAGGACAGCCAGTGTGTCTGGTTTAGACTGGGAAGTAGATTCTAATTGCCTCCAAAATAAAGTCAATAAGTCCCAGGAACAAAGGGAGTGAGTTTTATTTCATGATTTGAGGAAGGCTTTGGCATGTGACTTCCTGTCTTTTTCTCCACTCCAAGTTCTCCCTTCCCTCCTGCATGACTTTGTCAACCCAGCTGATGATGGGTCCAACCCTGGACTCCCAGTTGGGGTCCTCATATCCAGTGACAATCACCACTCCTCTTCAATGTGGGTCCAAACCTGTACTTCCAGTTGGGGTTTTCACATCCAGTGGCAATCACCTCCACTCCACTTCAGTGTGGGTTCAAACCTGGACTCCCAGTTGGGGTCCTCATCTCTAATGACATTCACCTCCACTCCTGAATCCTTCAGTTCCCTTCTGGGCTTCCTTTCTTTCCTGACCAGTTGATAGTCCACGTTCCATCACTTTGACAATTCTCTTGAACTTATCTTCAACTCTCTTAACCCATTTTCCTTTCTTTGTTTGTGATAAGTAACCCACATTTAATCCAGCTGTCTTCTTTAAGTTTTTACCAGAGAGCTGTTGGGAAGTTGTATGGTTCTGAGATGGGTACTGCCATAAATTCAAAGTCTCTGAACCTACTTGGTATTTTAGCACTGCCCAGACTTTCTTCTGTATTTGCCTAGGCAGGTCTTTCTCTTATCTTCATGGCTTTCAAAACCTCCCCCTCTTTACAAATCTGTTTCTCTTACATTTCCTCTCACTCTAAATCTTACCTTGAACAAAAAAGAAGTCATTAGTATCAGGGAGACCACTCCAAACTTCCTGCCACCAACCCTAAAATGTAGTGACGTTTTACTGATTGGTTCCTGTGTATTTTGTGAGGAATCTAATTTTATTTTATTTTTCTCATATGGAAAGATAGTTGTCCCAAGACCATGTATTGATTAAATACTTTCCTACAGTTTATTTTTTAATGTTATCATTATATTTTTGGCTTTTATAATTGGTCTATTTCTGAACTCTCTATCTGGTCAATTAGCCTATTTCTCTACCAGTACATCAATTTATCACATGGTTTAATTGCTATAGTTTTACAGAAGTCTTAATATCTGGAATAGCAATTCTTCCCACTTTGTTCTTTCTTTAAAATCATCTCATATATTATTGGAGCTTTCCTCTATTTAAATTTTAGAATCATATTGCTAAGTTCCATAGAAACATTTTGGGATTTTGATAGCAATAGCACTAGATTTATATATTAACTTGGGAGAGAACTGAAATCTTTACAACATGAAATCTTCTAATCCATGAACATGGTATATCTCTCAATATAACTAGGTCTTCTTTTATCTCCTCTAATAATGAGTTCTATTTTTTTCCATAAAATTTTAAAAAAGAATTTCCTTATAGTTTTTGTGGCTATTTTGAAGAAGAATTTTCCCACCTGAGTGATCTTTTAAAAATGCATATCTGCTCAAAGCAAGTTAACTACCTAAAACCCTTCAATGGATTCTCATTACCCTTGTTATTAATATTTAGACAATAATAGGACACATGTGTTTCTCATACACTAGTTTCTTGTTTTTCTTTCCAGCCTCATCTTTCACTGCTGCTAATCATTCCCTTTAAATGCCGGTCACATAGAAATAGGTGTTAATCTCAATTCCTTTCTTTCCCTTGATCCCTCATGTCTATTGAATTTATTAACAAATGCTGTGAACTTTATCTCCCAAACTCTATATCCTCACTTCTCTCCTTTTCCATTGCTTCCATTCTATACCAAGCCACCATTATCTGTGGTCTGGCTGATAATAATTACCTCCAACTGATTTCTGTGCTTTCATTGCCACCTCCCTATAATACATTTTCTACATAAAGCTGGAATAATCTTTGACAAATGTAAATCAGGTTATGTACTTCGTCTGATATAAACCCTCTGGTGGCAAATAAAATAAAATTTCCTTACTCTAGCTAGCAAAGCCCCATAGGATTTGATTCCTGCAGGAGTCCACTCACATCATTCTATTCTCCTCCTTAGTCACTACACTCTCACCCTCTGCCTTGTTCTTTGTTCTTCAAACACATCAAATCTCTGTAGGTTTTACTATTTCATCTGCTGGAATGCACATTGTCCTACCAGAATGTGGCAGGCAGGAGAGCAGAGATCTTGTCTATTTGTTCATGGCTCTCTCGAGCTACCAAAGGGTTCAATAAGTATTCATGAAATAAATGAATAATTTCCTTTTGGATCCTTAAATGCAGTGGGTCCTCGTTGTGAGTTCATCTCACTCATTTTGCTTTGCCTGAAACAAGGTCATCTCAGCTACCCTCTTCTCCAATGCCTGATACATTCTCACCTAGGCATTGCTTGGTGTCGTCCTCTGCACAGCCCTTGCTCAGCCATCGTCCTTATGGAGTGACTGGGGTGGAGGTCTCTGCCTCTCCCATGTACTCCCATGTAGATCCCCGCTATGCTACCATCTTTTCTACTGGATTATAAACTCCGTGGGGAGCAAGGGAAGTATTTCTCCCCAGTGTATTTGCAGTGCCTAGCACTGGTCCTTGTTTACAGTATAATTACTCAACAAGTATGTCATGATGAGTGAAATCTGTTTTGAATTCCCAGAGGCCCTCTTAGTTTCATTCCTGTCTCATATCTATGTTCCAGAATACTAGTAGTATCTGTGAAATAATCCTAGAGAACAGATTTCTATATTTCATTTGCAATGCCTTTTATTCAAGAATGCTAGGGAACTTTAGAAATACCATCTGGAACAAGTTCTATTTTTTCTGCCTTTGTAGTTAGACTACCCCCAGTGAAGTTGTTGACAGGGAGGAAATAATATTTATGTAGAATTAAAGTACTAATCTTCACCATTATTTCTTTCTGGGCCTTCAAAATGTTCTGACCCAGGAACAATAAAACACTCTCAATCAACAAGCAATCCCATTGCAGTAAATGCTCCAAATGGGTTATTCTTGATGTCTTTCCTCCGTTATCTGAAGAGTCTCTCTAATTTGAGGCTGGCTGTCTTCCTTTTGCCTCCGGCTTCCTGGTCTATTCTGTTTGGTCTCTGAATATCTGTGCTTGCTCATCTGTTGAGCTGCATTTGGAAGTGGGTGTAAGCCCTTTGTTCGTTTGCTAATTTTTCTTTCTGATGCTCCAGCTCTGGACTCAGCCGTTATCATTTCTCTGTTTCCCAAGATGCAACAAATCTTCCAAAAGAACAAAAGGAAAGTATTTTAAAAATCTACATTATAGAAATATAATTTCTTTAATTGTCACTTATATAGAGCTGCTAAGAAGATTATAATTTTAAAAATGTAATTAGTAAACACCCCCTATTTAAAAGTAGTCCTAGGTAACAAATGATGCTTATATTTGAGATTTGAATAATTAAATGTTATCAAAATGATTACTCTTTAGATCAAAACTTAGCAATTCAATCAATAAAGAGTATTATTAAAATGATGATTTACTCATTAAACAGATACTAAAATTGCACATAACTGTGAGAGAAAAATTAACTTCTAAACTTTATACAAATCAAAGCAAAATTAAATTTCAGTAGCAGCGATAATGATGATGATGATAAACTAGTCTGGCACATATTTATACTAATGAAAACAAGTTGGTCCAACTAGAGTTCTATTTACTTGACATTACCAAAGATAACACGATGCAGTTATTTTTTTTACCTTGGCTTCAGCTAAAATGGTTCCTTCCAGTTTTCAGGAGGAACCTTTTGCCAAGAAATAGATTCCAATTTCCAACTTCTAATTAGTTACTATCATCAGTGAGCCAATTCTTCTTTAGCCAGAGTAATGCTTTATCAGAAAAAAATTTAAAAGCATAAAATATGTTCAAATTACCTTCCTTTCATTAAGCCAGAATCAATAATTTTCTCTCATGTAATAGACTAGTTAAAGAATAGTTTCAGAACAAGCCGTGTATTTTAAAAATTACCTAGTGGTCTAACACTCACTGGGTATCCAATTATCAGCTAGGGTGAGGTGAAGCATCAAGGCAGTTGGTCTGATTCAAAACAGTACTTAATAATGAGATGGTCTCTTGACTTTGGGTAAGTGAAAAGTTTTTATTAGAGGCTGCATTTTGGCAAAGCCCAGCACACTTAACAAGTAAATATAAAATCTTGCAGAACTGTGTGCACGCTGTTGAAACTCTGCAGTAAGTCGATGGGTCAAGGATAAGGAGAGAGGTGGAATGAGGAGGGAGGAGGGAAATTGTGAAGGGGATGGCTATTTCTTCAGAGGCTGAGTGGAAAAAAAAAACCAACTACCTTTTTTTCTGTTTTTTTTTTTTTTTAATTAAAAATTTTTTATTTTTAAAGAAGCTTTAGATTACATAAATGTTACGTAAAAAACATAAGGGATTCCCATATGCCCCACTCCTCCCCTTCCCCCACTCCCCCACATCAACAACATCCCTCATCACCCAACTACTTTTTAAAGGAGTGAAAATAGGCAGCCTGGGGTGGATATTTTTTTCTAAGGGTTAAAATCCCAGAAACCCTTTAAGCTATAAGCCGCATTGAGCGATACTCGTTCCTCGAATCCTGGCTAGCACTGACCCAGTGCTCCTTTCCTGCTGCCTCTGATTCTCAATAAATGGAAGGCAATTCTGGGGAGATTCGATTTCAGCATAGCTTGTCCTGTGTCCCCTCACCTGAGCTTTGAAATACCGTCCCCTCCTGTTCTGAGGGGCTCTGCCCAAGGGATTACCATCTCTGGCTTCTGGATCTTCATCTTTGCTTCTACAGCCATCTTCCTCCTACATCCTGGAGACTTAAATGCTCTCTTCCAAAGACAGAAACCCAGATTCCACTCTTCCTCATGCCCCTCTGTGGGATTTTGAGGCTTTTGTGGACTCCAGAAAATTATATTCTTCAATGGCGCCATTCCTGTGAGTGTGAACCTACTGTAGGCAGGAGCTTTTGCTTAGATTCAGCGAAGGCCCATTTGATTAGATGGCCCCAGTTTAGGGCCGTTGATTAGATTACTTCCGTAGGGCGTGGCCTGGGGCAGGTCTTAATCCTCTTGCTGGAGTCCTTTATAAATGGGATGGACAAGCTGAAAAAAGCCACAGAGACAGAAAAGACCCAGGAGCTCAGAGAGAAACCCACAGAAGCTGGGAGAAAACCACGAGAGCAAGAAGCTGGAATCAATGGAACCTGGGAGAGAGAAAGCCACCGAAGGAGCAGCCAGAAGCTGAGAGCAACAGAGCCTAGAGAAGAAGGCAGAGACACGTGGACGCCACTTCTAGCTTTTAACTGTGCTGACAGATGCTTGGAATAACGGTTTTACATCCCAGGCTCTTTGCAGCTATCTATGGCCATGTGGTTAAGTTCTAGCCAATAGGATATAAACTATTGTACTGCACGGCAGTTTCCAGAACTCTCTTTAAAGGGTATGGTTACCTATGCCTTTTGTTCCCATTTTCTTTGTTCCTTCCTCTATTCGGATGTCTTCCTCTATTCGGATGTCTGACATTGGATTGTAATGGTTGGAACTCTAGCAGCCGGCTTGGTCCATGAGGCTAACAGGCATACGTTAGATATGATTCAGCAGTTAGCTGAAGAAATCTGAGACCCTGAAAGTGTATCGAAGCTGGAAACCAAACTGCTTACCTCTGGACTTCTTTTATGTGAGAGAAAGAGACAAACTTTAAACCACTATTATTGTGCATTGTTTATAATTTAATGGCTTCCTTTTATACTTGGAATACAGTCCATTCTTTATCATGACCAACAAAACCCTACAAGATCTGGCTCCCATCCAAATCCCAACCTTCTCTCCATCCATGTTGACCTCCTGCTGTTTTGGGCAGAGCTAATTGGGGCAGTTAACAGCACCCTCATTTCCTATATTGGTGCTCCCCAACCTTCGTGAACTCACAGCTTCTATTAAAGATGGCAAAGTCACAAGGCCTACTTTACTTTCCCAGTTTTTACTGTTTACTCCAGGGTTTTGAATTCTATAGGCAGTATTGTCAAAACCAAAAATATTTTATTCATTTTCCAAATAGAAGATTATATTCTGATACTTGTATCCCTGCAATTAAGATATGGATTAGTGGGTGGAAATCAACATGCATACCTGCTGCAAGTTACCAGTTGATTGTACCTGAGAATAAAGAATTTAATAGAAATGAAGTGGCTGCACTGGGCAGGAGCAAATGCAGCCAAGTCTTAAAACAGTTTTCCTGTTGGCCTTTGGTCCTAGCTGGTGACAGTTTCCAGGATGGTAGCATCCCGATACAGTTGAGAAAGAGGTCAAAATCTTGCGCTGCCAGCATCTGACTTCATTACTCAAAAGTGATCTAAATGACAGAGTTGTAGTCTGGAGACAGGCTGGTCTTCCCTGCCTGTAACATGGATAAAACATCGAAACATTGTTTAACCATAAACAACTGCATGCAGCCATCTGTCAGGGAACTTGATTGGACTTGAAACCTACCCAAGAACTGATTTGTAGCAAACTTTTCACCATGTAATTACAGTAAAAGCAACCTTTCCCCATGTAATTATATATAGGAGGTATTTCATAATTCTGAGACATTTGTCATTATTTCCTTATTCAGGTTATTAAATCACATGAAGCAGAACTTTCTTAAAGTTTCCTGGAAATACAACTTATGCAATTAATTACAGACCCAAAAATCTGATTGTTTTTGGGAGTCCAGTGAGGCAGTGTCATCTAATAATTTAGTTTTAGAAAAGATAGAGTTCCTTATGCTTTCAATGTAACTTTTCTGTAATCTAAACCATATTTAAAAATAAAGTTTATACGTGAAAAAAAGAAAAAAGGAAAGAAAACAAGGGTGGTAGCTATTGATTGTGCCTTGCTGTCTGTCTGCATTTTTCAGAAATATAAAGGACTCATCATTCTCCAGAGCGAAGAAAGGAGGATTTCATGTTCTTAAAGACGAAGGCACATAAACATCACCAGGAATGCATTTGGTGGGATTCATTTGCACTGCATTTTCATAGCTGCACATATGCAGGTTTCAGCAAGGTGCCTGTAAAATAAGCACCATGTAACTCTCTTTCCTTATAAAGGAATAAATAGGCATTTAGTTAGTCAACAAAAACACAGATATATTTTGAATATATGAATATATTTGTTGACATGTTTATTGAAAAATTAATGAGAAAGAATTTGTAAGAATTAAGAGAAAAAAATAGATGTACCTGTGGTCAAGTCAAACAGCAGAATTGCAAAATAATTTCAAATTGCATACTTAAAAATGTATAAGTAATCACAAAACATTAAAAATGGAATTGCTTCTTTTTTTAAAAAAATTGCTTTCTATTTTTGCCCATCACAAGTGTGTGCTCTGCAAATTCATTCGAGATGAAGCTTGTGCCCTGATGCCACCATTATGGAATGTTTATGTGTACTAGCTGTATTAGAGTGAAGAGAAGTTCTCAAGAAATAAGTATGTTCTTTTCAAACCTGGGTCTTATTCTTTACCAGTTAGCTGGAAATAAAAACACTACAGCACAGAATATTGGTGGGGATTGAATAAAAGCATAGCATCTTATAATTATAAGTGAGTTTATTAATTTTTTCAACAAATATTCAGTGAATCATTTATTTTGTGCTGTGGATAAGGCAGTGAACAAGACTACAAGGTTCCTGATCTCATGGAGCAATGTAATTAATAAAAACATAAAGAAAACAGGCAATTTTGGGTAGTGAGGAATAATCTGTAAGTAGACGACAATATGGAGAAGGGACGCAGGCAGCGTGGGGAAGCGGCACTCTCTAAAGTGTATTTCAGCTGAGACAGTGATGATATGAGTCGGCCCTGCTATGACCTGGGGAAGCTTTCATTGGGGGGTTAGTGATGAAAAGGGATTTGAGAGCCCAAAAGTAAATAGAGGCAAAGCTTTGTGTTTAAGGCAAAGCTTTATGGTTAGGTAAGACATTGGTTGCAAATTTATTAAAACAGAGGATGTAGTAAATATCAGAATATGAGTCCAATAACTTATTGCAATTAAACTGGATTTTAAAATGAAAACAACCCATCTCCCTTTTCAAGCTTGCTAACTGGACTTTAATTGTACTTCCTTTATTCATTTACATTTTGCAGCTATTTTTTTTTAAACTACAATTTAACAGTAATTGAGGCCATATCCATACACATAATTGATAAATACTTTAGTTTTGGAAGGAGCAGGGCTTCGAGACCTTTGGTTTGATAAGTATATTTTTTAAAATGGAGCTTTGGTAATGCCGTCCCTGCGTTTCCTTGGCTCTAGGATGGCGTCCCACGTTTCCAGCGTGGCTTTCAAGTCGCCGTGCCAGCCCCTGCCTATGCCCTGCTCCCCGCACTGTCCGCCATCCCGCAGAACGCCCTGCAGGGTTTGACACGTGCTGTCTCGTTTCCTCTGCTTTGCAGGGTCCCATCTCACTGTCTAATCCTTTAATAAAGTCTTAGGTTCCATCAGGCAGCTCATCCCTGTGACAGGGTTTCTCTGTGAAACGTCCACACTACACTTTACTTACCCTGCCTCCACCCTTTCAGTCTTCAGTGACTGTTCCTTGTTAACCATGAACAAGGTGTGGCTGGGACTGGCTCTGCCTTGCTCTCTGTGGATTTCCCAAAGCTCAGAACTGCATCTGGTATTTGGCTCTGGATTCCACAGTAGAGACTTTATACATATTTAGTTATTCTTTATTAAAATTGCAAGAGGTAAATGTTATTTCTGTTTTATAGATGGAGGAACCGAGAATTGGAAAGATTGCTCTTCTCAGGTCATACAGATAATAAGTAGTATGATGAGAACATCTGAGGGTATTTTATAGCTCTCTGCTTGGCATTCTTTACTAACAAGTTAAGACAGAAGGGAAGGAATTCAGGATAACTGGAGATGGAATAAATTTGCAGAGAAATTGGAAAATCTGTTTAAAGAAGTATGGGGTTGAATAAAAGTTTCTAGGGGAGAGGTAAAGTTTGAAATATCATCTGTGGGAAGAGGAAAAGAAGCCAATAAGGGATATGTGAAAGGAGGGCCTAGCAGTTTTGAAATCCTGGTTGAGTTAGAAAGTGTAACTTTGAAATGGTGCCAGACAGGATGGCTGGGTGATTCTCTCCAGGAAGGCTTGGTGGTCTAGGGGCAGCAAGAGCCCTTGTTTGGTGATTGGGCTCGGGGTGGGGGGAGGGGGGGTGCTTAGGAGGTTTGTTGACCCTGGAAAAGCAGTTAAGAAAGAGCAGCCATAGATCTAGAGGAGGTAAAGAAGGGAGTGAGAACATGGGAGGCTGATGGTTTGGGAAAGTGTAAGTCAGATTGGAGACATTCGGAGCTTGAAAAGTCATTAAGAGCTCTGAGCACATTACCTCCTGGGTCAATAGACTTTACCCAGCTCCCTAATGTATACAGAATGACATCCACATTTCCAGCCAGCCATCTTTCTCAGATCTGTTGCATAGGCCCTGACTTGCCTCTCCAGTCTTTATTTTCCATTGTTCTTCTACGGCTTCTCAGGTGCTTCCACTTCTGTGCCCTCATTCCCCCCATCCCATCTTCCTGGAGTAACTCCCACTGTCCCAGCAGCAGTCACCTCTTTGCATTTTGACCCAAAGAAGCCCAGGGCTGGAGTGGCTGGGACAGAGGCAGACTGCCACCCACGGTGTGGGCAGAAAAGACATCTGCGCCTTCACACAAGGCATAGATGAAAGCGATGTCAACATACCAGCCAAAGGAGAAGACACTATCTGGGGTCCTTCGATAACTTGTTGATGTGTTTATCTGAATGTGTATTGGAAAACTGAGCTCAGTATCTAGGCAGCCACAATTAAAGTCTCCTTTTCTTAAGAGGTGGCAGCATAGAGGCCCATAGTGCAATGTCGGCTACCTGAGCCCCCAGTGGCCTGCTCATCACAGCTTCAACTTGGAGGGCCAGACCTGGCTCTTTCCTGAGATGCCTTTGCAGCAATCCCCTGGGAGTCAAATGATAGATTCCATGAGCAGAATCTGCCTTGCTCGAGTCCTCGCTGCCAACACCTGACGCATATAATTCTAAATAAATGTTTGTTGAATGAACACCTGAGCACTGCGACCTTCGGGCATGGCCTCTCAGGGATAAATGGTGGAATTGAAGTGTTTACAGAGTAAGATGAGGTTATTTAGAGTGCCATTGCCCCTGTTTGGTAGATGTGGAATTGGCAGATTTCTCTTCTGTGACAGTTTGAATTTTGGGAACCCCAGAAAGTAAAAGATTATGCTTAAACGAATCCATCCCTGTGGGTGTGAGACCCGTTTGACTGGGTTACATCAGTGGGTTGTGGTTCACGTTGAGTCTCTGCCATCTTGCTGGGTCTGATGTAAAGGGAGACACAGAGAGACAGACAGACAGACAGGAAAAGGGAGCTGCCGTGTTTGATGCTGCCCCCTGAGAGAGAGGACTGCGGGAAAACTCAACCCCTTATTGGATACATGATTTCCAAAAACTTTCTCCCAACGAGCAGGCTACCTTTTCACCTTAATGAAGCCATTTTGAAGCACAAAAGTGTTTATCTATTTTCTCTTTCACTGCTTGTGCTTTGGGTGTAAGGTTTAAGAAACCAATACCTACCACAAGGTCTTGAAGATATTTCCCTACATTTTCTTCTAGGAGTTTTATGGTTCTACCTTTTATATGTAGGTATTTGATACATTTTGAGTTAGTTTTTGTGTAAGGTGGGAGATAGGGGTCCTTTGTCTTTCTTTTAGCTGTGGATATCCAGTTTTCCCAGCAACATTTGAATAGATTGTTGTGATCCAGCTGGGAGGGTTTGACAGCCTTGTCAAAAGTCACTTGACTGTAGATATGAGGGTCTATTTCTGAATTCTCAATTCGGTTCCATTGGTCAGTCAATGTCTGTCTTTATGCCAATACCATGCTGTTTTTTACCACTGTAGCTAAGTAATATGTTTTAAGGTCAGGAAGGGAAAGTCCTCCAACTTTGTTTTTTTTAAAGACAATTTTGGCTATTCAGGGCCCCTTACCCTTCCAAATAAGTTTGATAACTGGCTTTTCCATTACTGAAAAAAGGTTGTTGGACTTTTTATTGGAATTGCATTGCATCTGTAAATCAGTTTAGGTAGAATTGACAAATTAACAATATTTAGTCTTCCAATACATGAACATGGAACGCCCTTCCATTTATGTAGGTCTTCTTTGTTTTCTTTTAGCAATGTTTACAGTTTTCTAAATACAGGTCCTTTATGTCCTTGGTTAAATTTATTCCTAAATATTTGATTCTTTTAGTCGCTATTGAAAATGGATTTTTTTTCTGACTTCCTCCTCAAAATGCTCATTAGTAATGTATAGAAACACTATTGATTTTTATGTATTAATCTTGTATCCCATCACTTTGCTGAGCTTTTCTATTAGTTCTGGTTATTTTTTGTGGATTTTTGGGATTTTCTAGGTATAGGATCATAATATCATCAGCAAATAGTGAAAGTTTTACTTCTTCCTTTCCTCTTTGGGTGACTTTTATTTCTTTTTCTTGCCTGATTGCTCTAGCTAGAACTACTAGCACTATACTGCACAACAGTGGTGACAGTGTTGTCTTTTTCCCGATCTCAGCGGGACAGCTTTCAGTCTTTCACATTGAGTATGATGTTTACTGCGGGCTTTTCACTTTACCATGTTGAGAAAACTTCTTTCTATTCCTATCTTTCAGAGTATTTTTATCAAGAAGGATGCTGTAGTTTGTCAAATTCCTTTTCTGCATCAATTGGTATGATTATGTGATTTTTCCTTTTCAATTTATTAATGAGGTGTATTACATTAATTGATTTTCTTGTGTTGAACCACCCCTGCATACCTGGGATAAAACCCAGTTGACTGTGGTATATAATTCTTTTAATTTGCTTTTGGATTTGGTTAGCAAGTATTTTGTTGAGGATTTTTACGTCTATATTCATTAGAAAAATTGGTCTGTAATTTTCTTTTTTTCGTAGTATCTTTGTCTGGCTTTGGTATTAGAGTGATGAGTTTGGTAGTGTTCTCTCCTGTTCATTTTTTTGGGAAGAATTTTTAAAAATATATTTTTATTAGAGAAGTTGTGAACTTACTGTGGCAGTTTGAGATTATTTATGAATTCCTAAAAGAGGGATAATGTTTGTAAACTGGTCTGTGCTTCTGGGCATGATAATCCTTTGATTGTATTAGATTCACCTCAGACATGTGATTAAATTATGTTAAGATTAGGGCTTTGATTCAATCATGTCAACTCAACGTTGAGTTCCAGCCCCCTTGAGCTGATAAAATAGACTCTCATATGGAAGTAGACACACAGAAGCAGGTATGGAGGAAGAGAGAGTGCTCTATAGACACAGCCCCAGGAAGAGAGATGAGCCTGATAGTCTACAACTGACCTTGTGAAGAGAACAGAGCAGCTAAGCTTGGAAAGAAATGAGCCCTGGGGAGAGAGATGAGATTTATGCCAGCCTACAACTGAGATAGGAAGAAGCTGGGACCATGGAGCCTTAAGAGGAAGGAGGAAGGCTGAACCCTCGCAGACATTGCCTGCCATCTTGTGTCAACAGACTTTGGGTGAGAAAGTACCTCTTATGGTACCTTGAGTTGGACTCTTAAGGGCCTGGTAAGCTTCTACCCCAAATAAATACCCTTTATAAAAGCCAACAGAATGTGAATATTCTCACTGTCCTGATTTTGTGATAATCAGGGCAGGCTAAACATTCGCTATATTAGAAACCATGCATGTGTCCCCAGACCTAGTTTTTCTCCCTAGGTCTGGTTTTTAGAATGCTGGTGATAAACTAAGCCTGATTTATTATATGACCATCCTGTATGGGAAAAGATTGTAACTCTAGGTATCTTTGGTCAACCTTAAGAGATATAGCAGGGAGACAGATGTGGCTCAAATAGTTGGACGTCCATCTGCTATATGGAGGGACCTGGGTTTGATCACTGGGACCTCCCGGTAAAAATTTAAAAAAGAAAAACATGGAAGGCATGTGGGCCACCAGGCCCCATGTGCGGGTGAACCCCCCAGGCCCCATGCGTGGGTGCACCGTCAGGCCCCACGAGCCATACAGCAAGATGATGACGTTACAGGAAAGTGACACAAGGGAGAACCAAGATGAGACACACCGAAAAACCAGGAACTAAGGTGGTAGAGGAGGTAGGACACCTCTCTCCCATATTGGAGGTTCTGAGGATCGAATCCCAGTGAAGACAGGAGGAGAAGGATGAGAAGAGAGGGCAAGAAACGGAGACAGAGAGTTGCCCAGCGAATGGACACAAAAACAGCAAAACCGGGGGGGGGGTAAAAAATGGATAAAAGTAAATAAATAAATCCTTAAAAAAATATGTAGGGGAGTAAGATACAGACTATAGTTAGTAGTAATACTTTGACAATACTCTTTCATAATTTGTTAACAAATCTTTCACAACAATGCAAGGTATTTGTGGTGGGGTGATGTGTGGGAGCCCTGTATGATGTTATGCGTGTTTGTTTTGCAAGTTCACTATGTTTACTGAACACTTATGTTTTATGTATGTTCATGTATGAATGGTATACTTCAATAAATTGTTTTTTAAAAAAGCCAACAGAGTTCTGGTACTTTGCATCAGAACGCTTTGGCTGACTAATACACTTACAAAAGTTTTTGGAAGATTTTGTGCAAGACTGGTATTAGATCTTCTTTGAATGGTTGGTAGAATTCACCTGTGAAGTCATTTGGTCCTGGACTTTTTATTTTGGGGAGGTTTTTGATCACTGTTTCAATCTTATTCTTGTGATTGGTTTTTTGAAGACTTCTTTGTTTTCTAGGGTCAGTGTAGCTTGTTCGTGTGTTTCTAGGCATCTGTCCATTTCATCAACATTGTCCACTTTGTTGGCATACACTTGTTCATAGTATCCTCTCATGATCTCTTTTATTTCTGCACGGTCAGTGGTAATGTCTCCCCTCTCATTTCTGGTTTTATTTATTTGCAACCTATCTCTTTTTTCCTTTGTCAGTCTAGCTAAAGGTTTGTCGATTTTGTTAACCTTTTCAAAGAACCAACTTTTTGGTTTTTTGATTTTCTTTCTCTCTTTTTTGTTCCCAATTGCATTTATTTCTGCTGTGATCTTTATTATTTCTTTCCTTATGCTTGCTTTAGGATTAGTTTTCTATTATTTTTCTAGTTCCTCCAGGTATGCAGTTAAGTCTTTGTTTTTAGCTTTCTTTTTTTTTAATGCAAGCATTAAGAGCTATAAATTTCCCTCAGCACTGTCTTTGCTGTATCCCATAGGATTTGATATATTGTGCTCTTGTTTTCACTCATCTAGAGATAATTACTGATTTCCCCTGCAATTTCTTCTTTGACTGACTGATTATTTGAATGTGTTGTTTAATCTCCATAAATTTGTGAATTGTCCATTTTTCTGCCTGTTATTGATTTCCACTTCACTGCATTAAGATCAAAGAAAGTGCTTTATATTATTTCAATCTTTTGAAATTTATTGAGACCTGTCTTTTGACCCCAAATATGCTCTACCCTGAAGAATGAACCATGAGTACTTGAGAAGAATGTATATCCTATCGTTTTGGGGTATAATGCTCTATAAATGTCTGATAGGTTTAGTTCATTTATCTTATTATACAAGCTGTCTATTTCCTTATTTATCCTCTGTCTAGAGGTTCTGTCCAAAACTGAGAGTGGTGTGTTGACGTCTCCAACTATTATTGTAGAGATGCTTATTTTTCCCTTTAGTTTTGCCAGTGTGTACCCAGTTCATCTTGTGGCACCCAGGTTAGGTGCATAAATATTTATTATTCTTATTTATTCTTGGTGAATTGTCCCTTTTATTAATATATATTTGTGTGGAATATATTTTCCCAAGCTTTCTCTTTCAGCCTGATTGTGTCCGTGCATCTAAGGTGAGTCTCTTGTAGACAGCATATAGATGGCTCATATTTTTTTATCCATCTGTCAGTCTATGTCCTTTGCTTGGGGAGTTCAATCCATTAATGTTCAAAGTTATTACTGTAAAGGCATTACTTATTTTGTCCACTTTATCCTTTTGGCTCCATTGTTATATCTTACTATTGTCTGTATTTGCCCTTACTAATAATCTTCATTTTTACACTCTTCTTGAAGTCTCTTGCCCTTGTCTTTTCTTTTCAGGCTGCAGAACTCCCTTTAGTATCTCTTGTAAATCTGGACTTTTGGTAACAAACTCTCTCAGTTTTTGTTTACCTGTGAAGAATTTAAACTTACCCTCCTTTATGAAGGACAGTTTTGCTGGATAAAGAATTCTTGGCTGGCAGATTTTCTCTTTCAAACCTTAAATACATCATACCACTGTCTTCTTGCC
>JAKSZT010054335.1:11481991-11512069 GCA_026826555.1 Tolypeutes matacus | reverse complement strand
TTCTCTTGCTGTTTTCAGAATCCTCTCTTTATCTGTGGTATTTTGTCATTTTGAAGAGTGTCTTGGAATAGGTCTATTAGTATTTATTCTGTTTGGGGTACATTGTCGTTCTTGATATTGATATTTATGTCTTTCATAAAGGTTGGAATGTGTTTGGTCATTATTTCCTCAAATATTCTTTCTGCCCCTTTTCTGTTCTCTTTTCCTTCTGGGACACATATTACATGTATGTTTGTGCATTTTGCATTGTCATTCAATTTGCTAGGTCCCTGTTCCATTTTTTCCATTCTTTTCTCTTTCTGTTCCCCTGTCTTTTCAAGTTCAGATTCTCTGTTCTCCATCAATTCAAATCTGTTAGATGCCTCTAATATATATTTTTTAATTTATTGAAATATATCACCCATACATGAACATAAATAAACAATAAGTGTATAGTAATAGTTGTGAACTTACAAAACAAACTTACATAACATCATACAGGGCTCTCATACCTCACTCTACCACCAATACCTTGCATTGTTGTGAAACATTTTTAACTAATGATTAAAGAGCATCCTCAAAATATTACTATTAGCCAAAATATTTTTCCCCAGACCACCCTATTATTATTATTTATATCATTTATACACAAACATACATAAACAATAAATGTATAGTAAAAGTTGTGAACTTACAAAGCAAACATTCATAACAACATACAGGGGTCCCATACATCAACCCTCCTCCAACGCCTTGCATTGTCATGAGACATTTGTTCAAATTATGCAAGAATATTGTCAAAGTCTTACTAATTATAGTCCTTAGCTTACATTTGGTGTATTTTTCTCCCAACCCACCCTATTATTATTTTTTAAAATATATTTTTATGACAAAAGTTGTAAACTTACAAAACAATCATGCACATTTGCAGAATTCCCAAACAACACCCCTCTATCAACACAGCACACCATGGTGGAACATTTGTTACAGATCATGAGATAATATTATCCAATTATTATGAGGTCCACAGCATACATTTGGCACACATTTTCCATCTCAACACAATACATCTTTGGCATAGATGCAAGAAAATTACATTATTATCGTTAACCACACTCCATAGGTCACTCCAGTTGTATTTTTCCCATGCTTCTCCACATTCCCACTATCCTGCAATACTGATGTTCACTTGCTCTAGCTCACAAAGGACACTCTTGCATCTGTACCATAAACCACTATTCTCATCCACCTCTGGGTTTACTGTGTGATTCAGTCCCTAGATTATTCTCTAGCTTTCTGTCAATTGGCATTTACATCCCTAGACGACATTTTCAGCCACAACCCCATTTATAAACCAGCTGTTACTCGCTACAATGTGTTACCATCAACTCTGTACATTTCCACACTTTTACAGTAAAGCTAATTAAAACTTCTACATACATTGAATATCAGTAGTCCATCTCAGTCCTCTTCTTATCTCCTTTAAGAATCCACCACCTACCACCAGGTCTTGAAGATATTTTCCTACAGTTTCTTCCAGAAGCTTTATGATTCTTGCTTTTATATTTAGTTTTTTTTAATTCATTTTGAGTTAATTTTTGTATAGGGGTCCTCTTTCCTTCTTTTGCTATGGATATCAAATTTTCTCAGCACCATTTGTTGAATGGACTGTTCTGCCTGAGCTGGGTGGGTTTGACAGGATAGCCCAAGATCACTTGACCATAGATGTGAGGGTCTGTTTTTTAACCATCAGTTGGGTTCCACTGGTCTATGTGTCTGTCTTTATGCCAGTACCATGCTGTTTTTACCACTGTAGCTAGGTAATACAACTTAAAGTCAGGAGATGAGAGTCTTCCAACTTTGCTTTTCCTTTTTAAGATGTTTCTGGCTATTCAGGACTCCTTACCCTTCCAAATAAATTTGATAATCATGTTTTCCATTTATTTAAAAAAATGCTGGTGGAGTTTTTATCGGGATTGCATTGAATCTGTATATCAATTTGAGTAGAATTAACATCTTAATGATATTTAGTCTTTCAATCCATGAGCATGGAATTTTCTTCCAATTATTTAGGTCTTTTTTTATTTCTTTTAACAATAAGTTGTAGTTTTCTGAGTACGAGTGCTTTACATCATTGGTTAAGTTTATTCCTGGATATTTGGGTTTTATCTGTTGTATTTTATTTTCTCCACTCTTTTGATACTTTTAGTTACTTTTATTGATATAATCTTCATTTCTAGACTTTCTTCCAGACCTCTCTCTCCTGTCTTTTCTTTTCAGGCTGTAGCACACCCTTTAGTATTTCCTGCAAAGCATGTCTCTTAGTTACAAACTCTCTCAGTTTCTGTTTATTTGTGAATATTCTAAACTCGCCTTCATTTTTGAAAGACAATCTTGCCAGATATAAGATTCTTGGCTGGAAGTTTTTCTCTTGCAGTATCTTAAATATATCATACCACTGTCTTCTTGCCTCCATGGTTTCTGATGAGAGATTGGCACTTAATCTTATTGGGTTTCCCTTATATGTTATGCATTGCTTTTCTCTTGGTGCTTTCAGATTTCTCTCTTTGTCTTTGGCATTTGACATTCTGATTAGTATGTGTCTCAGAGTTGGTTTATTCAGATTTTTTTGGATGGGAGTACATCGTGCCTCTTGGATATGAATATCTATATCCTTCAATAGGGTTGGAAATTTTTCTACCATTATTTCTTCAAATATTCCTTTGCCCCTTTTCCCTTCTCTTCTCCTTCTGGGACACCCATGGCACATATGTTTGCACATCTCTTGCTATCCTTTAGTTCCCTGCGACCTTGTTCAAGTTTTTCCAATCTTTTCTTCATCTGTTCTTTTGTATGTTCACTTTCAGAGGCAACTTCTTCAAGCTCAGCAATCCTTTCTTCTGCCTCCTCAAAGAGAAGATATATAGTAGATATATATCATGCTATTATATGATTCCAGTGTATTTTTAATTTCATTTACTGCACCTTTCATTCCCATAAGATCTGCTGTTTTTCTATGTATGCTTTCAAATTCTTCTTTGTATTCATCCAATGTCTTCTTAATATCCTTCATTTCTTTAGCCATCTCATTGAATGTATTAAGGAGATTTGTTTGAACATGTATGATTAGTTGTTTCAACTCCTTTATGTCATCTGGAGGCTTCTCTTGTTCCTTTAACTGGGCCATATCTTCCTGTTTCTTGGTGTGGATTGTAATTTTTTGTTGGTTTTTTGGCATCTGGCTTACTAGAGTATTTATTCTGGGTGCAGTTTCTCTCTTTAGTTTAGGGCTTCCTGCCCTTCTCCCTTGCTGGTTGTGTAGTAGGAGCCAAGGATATAGTTGGTGCTATAAGCTGTGGAGGCTCAGGCTACCCTCAGTGCCCCAAAGACCAGTGAAGCTTCTCTCAACTTTCTCCTTTGCCAGGGAAAGGGACAGAGCCACAGCTGTGTGGAATAATCCAAGTCGTGCAGGCCTAGACTGTAGTTGCCCAGAGAGACTGATGAAGCTTCATGTCCCTTTCTCCCCTGCCTGGGGCAGGGATGGAGCTGCAGGTGTGAGCAGCAATCTATGCAATACAAGCCCAAGATGACCGCATTTGCCCCAGTAGATTTCCGATTATTCAGTCTGTGCCAGCTAAATGTACCTGCAGTTACCTGGATAAGCTGGTGCAGGGCCTGTCAGCTTCCTCCCTGCTAGAGGTGGGGCTGAAGCCTAGGCTAAGGCTGCAGGCTGATCTGGGTGAAAGAAACCGGTCTCTACCGTCACTGTGATTTTCAGTCAGCCTGGCTTCCCCTCATGCTGGGGGTGGAGTCAAAATGGCGGCTACTGGCCTCCTTCTGACTTGGACAGGCTCAAACTTTAGCTGTTCTTAGGGTTATATTTTATCCAGCCGAATTTACTAATCAGTAGCTGAAATCGGTGGCCAACCGTTTCTTCCTCCCCTGTTTTTGGGATATGGAGCCACAGAATAGCTCCTGGGGTGGCTTGTGCTGCCAATGTAGGATAATCACTGGCCTCTGCAATGTGGCCTGTTATTTCCTGGAGAGGCTGGCGCAGCTCCCCCAGCTTCCTCCCTGCCCGAGGTGGGCCTGGGGCTTAGGCTAGAGTGGCAATCTGATCTGGATGGAAAAAAGCTGGTCCTCACCAGCACTGTGATTTTCAGTCAGCCCCATTTTCCTTCATGTCAAGTGCTGAGTTAAGATGGCAGCCACCAGTGTCTTTCTGACTTAGACAGGTTCAAACTTTAGCTGTTCTTAGGATTATACTTAGGATTAGTAGCTGAATTTACTAATCAGTAGCTGAAGGTCGTGCCCAACTGTCTCTTCCTCCCCTGTTTTGGGAAGTGGAGCTTCCAATTCCAGCCATGGAACAGCTCACAAGGCGGCTTGTGCCTCCAGTGGAGTGTGGGCACCGGCCTCTGGGGCATGGAGGGCTCTACTCACGAATCTTCTCTGCAGATGGGCAGTCTCCTCCTTCCATTCCTTCAAGGATGTTGCAGGAGGCACTTCTGGTCTCCTGGAGCCCCCAAACAAGTGCTCTGGTTAATTGTGGGTGATCACCAACTGCCCCGTAGCAGGAGCTGATTCTCGGAGCTCTTTACTCTGCCACCATCTTGCTGGTTGTCAGATGCCTCTAATATATTCATTGTCTTTCATTCTCATAAGCTCTACTACATTTCTTTGCAGGCTTTCAAATTGTTTTTATGCTTACCCAGTGTCATCTTAATATCCTTTATCTCTTTAGCATGTATTAGTCAGCCAAAGGGGTGCTGATGCAAAATACCAGACATCAGTTGGTTTTTATAAAGGGTATTTATTTAGGGTAGAAGCTTATAGTCACAAGGCCCTAAAGAGTCCAACTCAAGGTACCATAAGAGGTACTTTCTCACCCAAAGTCTGTTGCCACATGTTGACACAAGATGGGGGGCAATGTCTAGGAGGGTTCAGTCTTCCTCTTTCTCCCAAGACTCCATGGTGCCAGCTTCTTCCATTCTCAACCACAGGCTGGGACAAGTCTTGTCTCTCTCCCAGGGCTCATTTCTCTCTGATCTCAGCTTCTTTGCTCTCTCCACAAGGCCAGCTGCAAACTGTCAGGTGAACGGCTCACCTCTCTTCCTGGGGCCTCTGCCGTGTCTAATGGAGACTTCTTTCTTTCCTCACATTTCTGTTTCTCTGTGTACTTACTTCCTGGGCTCCAGAATCAAAACTACAACTGTCTCCTCTGCCTTGTCATTTTCTCTGTAAGTCCCCGCCCACCAAGGGGGCAGGGACTCAACATCCTACTAATCAAAGCCCAAGTCATAATTTAATCAAGTAAAAGTGAAACCTCTGAATTCAATACAATCTAAGGGTATCACTAGTCCAGAGGAACAGACCAGTTTACAAACATAATCAGTATTTCTTTCTGGAATTCATCAATAATAACAAACTGCCACAAGTCATATTTTCCTTCAACTTCTTGCATTGAAAAGATGAACATCATTGCTTAGTTGCCATAAATACTGCATCTCATGGGATTTTTTATTTGATCCTTTGGCTGGGCCATCTCTTCCTGTTTCTTAGCATGGCTTGTAAATTTTGCTGATGTCTAGGCATCTGATTATGCTGGTGAATTTACTCTGACAGCCAATTCCTCTCTCTTGCCTAGTAGTTTTGTTTCACGGCTCTGCTTTGATTTTTTGGTCCAACTTATTCTAAATCTTTAAGATTGCCCAGCTTGATTTATGAAAACAGGGCCAGGGACTCACTAATGGGTCACGGACCAGATTCAAGAGGAACTGGTGTTAGCGGCATTAGAGTCTCCAAAACGCTTTTTTCCTTATTGCGGGTTCCTGGCCTGCCAGCAGATGGCGCTCGTCTGTGACTCTTTCCACAGAGATGTCTCTTTCAACTTCCACTCGCAGGTGATTCTGGGCTGGCAGAGCTGGCTGTGCTGGCCAAACTCACTGAAGAGAAACTGCTCTCCGTCTTCCGCTGCACTCTCCCGCCTCCCAAGGGAGGAAGACGCCCGTCCGCCTCAGTTGGCCCCAGTGGGCCATGGCCTTTACCCAGACTGTTTGCCTTGAAGGTGGGGATGGGTGCCATTCCTGGCCACGGGCCCAAGTAACTCACGATTTCACTTCGGCCCCTTCCTCTCTGTCCCCCTCCCTCCTGGATGATGCCCAGCACCCTCCTTGCCTGCAGACCCCCAAAGCAGCTCCCTTGGACAGCTTTTGGTCTTCCTCTGTTGTGCTCATGAGAGAGTTGAGCCCTGCCACCCTACAACAAATGCCATCTTCCTGGAAGTCCCTAATCAATCCATTCTTTAGTTTTTTAAAAAATTGTGCTAACTTGTATACAGCAAAATTTACCATTTTAAGCATTTTTATGTGTATGACTCAGTGGCATTAATTTCATTTCACCATGTTGTGCTACCATCACCACCATCCACTACCAATACTTTTTCATCACTCAAAATGGGAACTCTGTACTCATTGAGTACTAACTCCCCATTTCCTATCCTCTCTGGACCCCTGGTAATCCTGAATCTACTTTCTGGTTCCATGAATTTGCTTATTCTAGCTATTTCATGCAAGTGGAATCATACAATATCTTTCCCTTTGGGCTTGGCTTATTTTACTCAGTACAATGACTTCAAGGTTCACCCATGTATCAGAACTTTGTTCCTTTTTATGACTGACTAATATTCCACAGTCTGTATATACCACATTTTGTTTTTCCATTCATCTGTTGATGTACATTTGGATTGTTTTCACCTATTGGCTATTGTGAAAATTGCTGCTATGAACATTGGTGAACTATTATCTGTCCAATTCTCTGCTGCCAATACTTTTGGGTAAATACCTAAGAATGGACTTGCTGAGTCATATGGTAATTCTGTTTAAATTTTTGAGGAACTGCCAAACTGATTTCCACAGTGGCTGCACTAATTTACAGTTCCACCAATAATATTTAAGGGTTCCAATTTCTCCATATCCTCACCAACAATAATAGGTAGCTATTATTTAAAAAATAATAAAATAATAGCTATCTTAAGAAGTGACATTTCATTACAGTTTTGATTTGCATTTCCCTAATGACTAATGATGGAGAACATCTTTTCATGTGATTGTTGGCCATTAGTATATTTTCTTTGGAGAAATACCTATTCAGGTACTGTGCTCGTTTTTTTTTAATTGGGCTTTTTTTGTTGTTGTGGTTCTTTAGTTGTAAGAGCTCTTCATTTATTTTGGATATTAAACCCTTATCAGATATATGATTTCTAACTATTTACCCCCATTCTGTAGGTTTTCTTTTTACTTTCTTGAAAATGTTCTTTGACACACAAAAGTTTTGAATTTTGGTGAAGTCCTACATTGTTTAGTTTTTTATATCTTTTGAAATCATTTCTTCTGTCTGGAGTTTGTAAGTATTCTGACTCATATATATAGTATAATGCTTCAAAATTTTATTACTTTGTGAGAGTGAAGCCAGGGTCCTAAAAGACACAAAGATGAGCTCAGCAGAGGTCATTTTATGGAGATGAAATGTTCCTGAACATGTGCACATGCTTGACCAGAGAGGAGCTAGCTAACAAACTAAAGAAGTAGAAAGAAATGCGATCTAGCACATGCCACAAGTTTTATCTTTTATTTAGCTTTTTGCTTGTTTTCTAAATTGCCTTCCTTCTTTTTTTCTTTCCTTTCCCTGTAGTCTGTTCTCAGCAAAGAGATCACATTCTTGGAGAAAGCAAAATTGCTGTGGGGAGAATTCATGCCCCAATTTGTGCCAAACCCCTGTGCAAAAAATAACAAAAAAAAAAAGTTCTGGGAAATGGGAAAATGAACTATCACATCCCCTTCAGCTGGCAGGGAAATTGCCAGATGGGCAGATTTCATAAACGGGGACTTGCACTGGACACTCGTTTGAAAATACCCTGACCTCATTAGCCCCTGAGTTCCTGAGAAATCACCAACATGTTAGTTTCCTCTTTTCTGGGAAAAAAGCCGTTCCATGCTCTTTAACCTTTACAAGTGTAAGGAGAAAACCCTACCGTATTACCCCACCACATTTTCTGTTTTCTTGAGGTTATCCAAGGTTATGTAAATAGAACCAGTGCTGACAAGTCTGTTTATGAGAGGATGAATTACAAAGGAAAGACATCTCTCTGACTGAGGCAAGGCTACTCATAGCTGGCACAGAGCAAGTGGCAGCAATCAAATAATTAGGTCAAGCCTCAGGGCTTTTTGACTTTCTCTGCAACCATCTACTCATATCTGTGCCCTTGATGAGGGCTTTCTTGAAAGGTTATTTTGATACTAAACGATCAGAGTAACAGGCAATACAAAATATTTAATGACCCATTTCTCTTCAGCTACACGGTCATTTATGCATTTTCCTGAGAGAAAAATACATTGACTCTCGAGTCCTAGCTTTTAAAGCCTTTGAGAATTTGGAGTGAAAGGGCGAAAATGTAGTTTGCGGAAGAAAACTTTTTTTTTAAAGCAGACAAAACAAAACTGATATCATCAGAGGGATGTGAGAAAACCTAGAATACTTTAAAAGTAGAAGGAACAGTATGGAGTATAAGAAAGATCTTGTGGAAATTAAAAACATTGCAGCAGGAATAAAAATTCAGTAAAAATTTAGAAGATGTTAATGAAATTCCCTAATAAGCAAATAAAAAAGGCAAAGAGGTAGAATATAAGGGAAAGGATAAAGGATACAAGCAGATGATTAGGCGTGGAGAGCTAACATCCAAGTAGTTACTTGTAGGATCAAAAGGAGGCAGAAGTTATGGAGAGAAGAAAAATAGAGTTATAATGCAAGGGAATTTCACATAACTGAAGTCACAAATTTCTATACTAAAAGTATCTGACACAGTCACTGAGAATGGCTCATACTGAGCCTCATCATCATGAAATTCCAAAATATAAAAGAGAAAGAAAAGATCTTTAAAAACTCCCAGAAAGAAATACAGTGTAATGCATAGAAAGGAGCAGCAATCAGAACGGCTCAGACTGCTGGAGAGCAACAGTGTAGCTGGTGGGAAAGGATGGAGTCCCTCATGGAAAATAGCTTTCAACTTAGAATTCTATATCCAGCCAAACTATACTCCAACTGTGCAGCTAGAACAAGATAATTTAAAACATAGAGGCTCTAAAAAATGTATCTTCCAAGTACTCTTTCTCACGAAGCTAAAAGGGGATGTTACAACAAAAGCAGTAAAAAACCAGGAAAAAGGGATCTGGGGAACAGAGGCCAGCAGGAGAGAGGTTCTGGGAACCCCAGATGATGGCGAAGAGGGAAACCACAGCAACAGCTGAGTGGCGGGAGCAAGAGGGGCCAGGACTCCTGGGAAAAAATGAAACCCATGGATTAGTAAGTGTGTTTGATCGTATTGGGGGGAATTTCATAGTTCTTTCAGAGGATTTTGGGATAGGCATATAGAAAACAAGGCAAATGAAAAACACTAGGCAATTAATTCCAGGAAAAACACACTTTTAGGGCTGTCCAGCTATGGAACATATTTAAGTCATATTCATGTGAGCAATGACAATTGATTTCACCCAAGCGTAATAGAATCATATAACTATATTGGGAGAGATGGTGGCAGAAGATGAAAGAGAAAGAGAGAGAGGGAGGGAAGACTATGAGAATATGAAACCGCTAAGTTCTCATCTTTCATAACAGGAAGTCAATAGATAATATCTGAAACTGTCCAGTTAAAAAATAACCATGTAAGTCTGTCATTTAGAAACATAGAGACAAATACCAGAAGAAACCGCTAAAAAAAGAGCTGGAATTGGTTTTCTCAGGATAAAGCCAGGTCAGGGTGGGTGTTGCAGGAGGTCTCCCACTTTTGATCATAAACTTTGTCGTCTTATTTATCTCTTTAAATAATAGATTATTTTGATGAAAGTGCAAATACATTTTAAGAGCTAATATTAGAGTCTGTGGGAACCTTGGGTTTTATCTGCACAGCGTTTGTCTCTGGTGTCAAGCCCCTGAGCTGATGCTGCAGGTGATTATTGACTGGCACTTGCCTAGCCCTTTGCCAAGGAAATGCCGAGGTGGGAGGGGGAAAGCAAGCAGACTACCAAGCCCCTGGCTCTGCCGTCTTCTCTATTGCCTCATGTCTTCGAGGGCCTGAGCTGCGATTGCAAATACCACAAACTGGTTTTGGCTACAACAATGGGAATTTAATGGCTCATGGTTTTGAGGATAGAATTCCACAATCTACATATAGGTGAGGCTGGCTTTCTCCTTGGTGACTGTAGTTTTTGGGAGCTGGGCTTGCCTCTCTGCTTCCCATCCCATGGGATATCCTCTCCTTTCTTCTTGTACTCCCAGTTTCCACTGACTTCTGGCTTCTCCCCATGGTTTTCTCCTTAGGGCCTCCAGTAATCCACATTAAGACCTACCCTGGATTAGTTTGCCACGTCTTCACTAAAAACATCTTCAAAAGTCCTACTTCCTGTGGGTCCACCCGCATAGGGATGGGGGGACTTGGGCTAGGATGAAGAACATGTCCAAACTGGGGTATGTAACTCAATGACCATACCTCACGTGGCAGATCCTGGAGGAAGGCAGGGTTTCCCACCCCACCCACGACAGACACCCCAGCTGTCAGCCCCCAGCTGGGATGGTCAGGTTCAAGGGACTTGACCAGGGACACCTTGTCAAATTGCTTCATTTTCCTGTCCTCACTTTCTCTTGCCACTTTTTGACTTCCTAGAGATGATGTGAAAAATCCCATCTCAGATGCAAATGCTCAGAAACTTCTGCTTCTGTGTGGGATTGAAGAGACGCAGGAGTAGAAAGTCACTAGGAGAAAGGTTGGAGCTACCTACAGACAATGTATGCTCTTTCTGCCAAGAACAGAAAATTAAGAGTTGAATGAAACCCACAGCTAAGAAATATCAAGTTAGGGCCAATTAATAAAATGTGGATGATTCATGTGTTGTGCTTTGTCACTGATCTACAGGGAATAAAGAGGCAGCAGCTCTGTCAAAAGGAAAAAAAGGAGCAGCTGCTGAAGTTGGCAGCAGATAACAGGTGACAGGGTGTTCCATAGCTCAGGCTTTTTGTAAAAGATAAAGGACCGAGGAACTGTAACACTTTGTTTAAATGAAATAAAAGTGAAAGTGGATTTCAATTTTTATCTTCAATGAGCCAATGATAACCATATACCCTGAACATGTATGTAATGTTAAAGGTTTTTCTTGTATCATAAAAGCAAGTTTGGAAAATGCCAATAAGCAAAAAGAGAAGAAAATCATATCTAATCCAACCACCTAAATATAATCACTAATGAAATTCAGCATTTATCTTTCCAGAACTTTTTTCTACTCATAAACCAACTTTTCCACTTTTGAATATTAATTCCATTCTGTAAGGACAAACTCAAAATACTGAAAATGTATTTCAAGTATCTAGAATATCATCAATTACCTTTTTTTTGAGGTCATTTGCCTTGTACTTCTTCTGAGGGGTTTTTGTTTCAGCATGGAGCATGGTGTCATGCAGACTAATACAGGATGCTAAACTAATGGCAAGCATAGCTTTCTGGTTTACCATTCCAAATGTGAAAGAGACTTTCAGAAGCATCTGTGATATCTAACGTATGTGGATCTGATGCAAATAGCATATTATTAATATAAATTGTAAGCTATAAAGTAGTCTATTCTTTATTGGAGTCAATTGGGCAAGAATATTTTTAACCTGACACTAAGTTTCATGCATAAAAATATGAAGAGGTTAGAAGCTGTGTGCCTTCCAGATTCCCAACTTATGGTCACTCTAAGAAACACGTTCTCACTGGTTGGATGAAGGCTCTCAATACCTCTTTCCTGGAAGCCAGAGGCTTTTGATCGACATTTGTTTTTCTTTGAAGTAAAAAACAATAACTAGGACAATATATCCTGGCATGTAAAAAAGCATTGGTAAAACTCCCTGTCTTTTCTATTTCTAGAGCTTTCCTTGAACTCTCCCTTCAGCTTTATTTGAGGGGTTAAGTGGATGAGGCTAGCATGTATGCATGTAGGAGAATGAAGTAGCTCCTGTGTGATACCCCCTTTTAGTTTTGTACTATTTTCTTGCTCATTGTAAAACCAGGATCCTTGTGCATTAAGAAGAAGTTATTCTTCTACCCCCTTTACCCAAACTCTTCGTCCTCCTCTCTGTATTGATGAGTCAGGCTCACGTGTGATTATCACCTAGTCAGCAAGCACTGGCAGGGGCCTGGGTGCAGTGGCCCAGGGCTCCCTGAGGAAAGGACCAACAGCCACATAAAATACAAGAATCTCAACAACAGTAATAGTGAAGAGCCACAGGCAGGTGGGAGACGTCACTCTCCAATACCCACTCTCCTGGGAAGGAGCAGCCAAACGTTCTTCTGTGTGAAGAATAACAAAGAAATTGTGTCAGCTTTCCTCATTTTCACGTTAGCAAGCTGTGATTCAAATGCTCTCTTCGTAATGGCACTGCGGACTACAGAAACAGTGAGCTATGGTGCTTTAATGTCCTTCAGCCAGTCCTGACAATCACAGTTTTGTGTGTGGCAATTCTTTATTAATATTAAATATAGCAAAGTCATGCCTTACGGTTCTTATCTCTTTTAAGTGTTAAATTTTTTTTCTTTTAAGATTTATTCTTGAGGATGTATTAGGAAACTTGGAGTCCCATGCTGTACTGAAACGCTAGTTTAGTTCCAGTTCACATATTATATGACATTTGGCCTACTTCTCAATATTATTACAAACAACAAAAAATGAAGTCAGCAAGTTATCTGCGAAATCTGACGACCCACAGCACACGTTTTCTTTAGACAATCTGGATTTCACAGCATGAGAACATAGGCCCAAAGGGAGCTAGAGAAGATATTGGCCAACAGATGATGCAATATTGGATTGGGGTTCTCTGTTGTTTTCAAATCCCAATGGTGAAAAAAGAGAAAAATGGGATGCATTTTATATATAAGCTTAATGTGAGATGTCAGTGACACGTATTTAATTTTCTTTTAAATAACAAATACATTTTGCATGCCGTTCGGTGGCTTGCCAGTGCTTTTTCTCAGAATTGTGAGTCATTGCTGGGCAGGTCCCCACGTGGAGGGGACCCAGGTCTCAGCGTGCCTCAGGGACAGGGGCCACGTGGTGCTCCCAGTGACCTGCTGCCCTGCGGTTGCCAGCGCGGATGAGTGAGGAGCGCTGGCTGCAGAGGGAGGCGGCTGGCCCGTGCATGTGCCCTCTGCCTCTTCTCTTCCTCCCATGTTCTGGATCCACTCAGAGCAGAGGGGCCACATTAGGGAGAACCCCCTTTTCCAAGCTGGATGAGTCGCTGGCCTAGGCACTCAATTTCAGTTCTCTGCCACGGTGGTAAGAAGCTGCTGAGAAGGTGGTATGTGGGAGTCACCTTTGATCCCATCTTGCCCTCTGACCCCTCCCTTCGCCCTCTCTGCTGTTGGGGAGTTCTTCACTCTTGTGGTTCAGAATCAGTGGGACTTAGAGAGGCATTCGGAGAAAGACGAAAATATTAGCCTTCTCATTGAAAAGGCTGGACTGGAAAATGAAGATTGACTATGTGGTGGGAATGAGGCTTCCACCGCTTTAGCTCAGGGCCTCAGGCCTGCTGGGGGAGCTGCTGAATGGGAAAGTGCAGCCCAGAGGCCCAGAGGCCCAGAGAAGGGCGTGGTGAGGAGGGCTGGGCCTGCAGGCCTACCTGGAAAAGGCAGGCTTGCTGGGGGCGGGGGACCCACCTGCCTGTCTTCCAACACCACCTCCAGGGGGCAGGACTGAGCAGGTGTGCAGGAAGGGTGGCGGGAGGGTAGAAGCCTCCTTCCCATACTTTTTGTAGTATTTTAATTTGAGGGGCTACTTCTGGGAAATGTGAGGAGTAGTGGGGGGATGTATATTCACATATTTTCTTCCCCATCATCGACTTAGGCTTGCAAAATATTTACATTAAATTTGTGACTATTCTGATTACATTTAATATTATCCACTAGAATAAATCTTTTAGAAATTTGATCGTGCCACTCCCTTAGTGAAAATTTCCCAATTGGTTTTCCATAGTTGCTTGGATAAGCCCATGATCCTTGCCATCTTGCTGTGGCTTTCCAGCAAGAACTGCCTTGATTTTGCCAGACATAGGCAAGCAAATTATTTATAAATCTCCTGGTAGCCTTAGTGATTTGGGAAGAATGTTTTTCTCAGTAAAGAATATTTTTCAGTTATCATCTATCTTTCTACATGTGAGTAAGCTGATTTTAATGGATGTTTCCTAGTATTTGTGAAATAAACACAGAATAGTAATAAAAAGGACTATTTTTGTCGTTGAAATTCTAAGAATTTGGTTATTAATGGTTTCCAAACCCTCACGGAGGGGGACATGTGTCCTGGTTCAAGTGGTTTGGATGGTGACTGTGCAGAGGATTTAGCCATATGCTGCACCAGATAGTAAAAGTCAAGGCAACATCCTGTTTAGTATAGAGACGCTCTATTAAAAGTCTTCTGAAAGGCATCCTTAACCCTTCATGAGAAGTATTTTAAATATTTTACACCCAAGAAAATTTGCACAACCTGTGAGAGTTAAGAGCAAATTTGTTCTATTCAGCTGAAGGAGAAAGTGACTGCCTGTTTAGTCTTTTTACCTAACTTTAAATCCGCTGGGAGGAAGAGTCAGAGCTGTGCTGGGGATAAACTGACTTGCTGTTGATCTTGTGCTCTAGCGTGTCCAACCAGGTAGACATATCTGCAGGGTGTATGTTAGGAGAGATTATCTGAAAACTGGAAAATGCGGGATGAATTATAGAGATTATATTTCCACTTTTTAACAAAACCTTCACTGTTGCACAGTTTTTTCCAGCTTGTAAAGGGCTTTCACATTCATAAGCAAGTAGCTTTATTCATTCCGCCTTTAATAAATAAATACCGGGCGCCGGCTATGACTGGCTCGACTTACATAGTTTGGACGCGTGCAGCTGCTCACGGTGTAGAATGCCTCCCAATTTGGGTACGTCTGATGGCGTCCTGTGATCTCAGTCCAGCAGAGAAACCGTGCCCTCCTGCACGCAGCACATCCGGGGTCGCACCTGGGCTGTGTTCCAGTGGTGCCAGCCAGGTGTCCCCAGGTGGAGGTGTGCTTTGTCTTCTGTATGGAATGCGGGGTCGTGGGGAGTCACTCTGAAACCGTGTGCGCGGTGCTCCTTACAACTTTCACCCACAGCTTTTAGCATCCATTGCTGCCTTTCCCTCTCCTTCTTTCTTCCCTAGTCGCCGGGGCAGTGCTTCCCTCCAAGGAAGAGCTTTTTCTTCCCCCCTTTGTTCACTGTCCCAGATTCCTTCACGTCCAGTGGGGGAGCCTTCAAGCTAGCGCTGGTGTACTTTGCTAGGATCACGTCATTTCTGAGCACTTTCTGGTGCTGTAAAGTGTTTCAGGATCAACTTGTGCTTTCCCTGCCCCAGTCTTGGAATCAACCGTTTCTCCAAGAAGCCCTGATGCCTTTCAGTGTAGAATAGTGACTAGAGGCTAGAATCTGGGCGCTAGTTATGCCCACGGCTGCTGGTCTGCCACTTCTTGCAGACCTCTGGGCAGGCAGAGCCAGGCCGTGTGCATGCGCCTGAAGGGGCACGCGAAGCTCTAGCTGCACCTAATCCCATGCATAGATCTCTTGTCAAGGGGTTCATGCTGACCCTCCCCGTTCTAATCCGATCCCACAGGGCCCACAGCTGTAACTCTCTTCCTGTGTGGCATACCTGGAAAAGAGCTCCAGAATTGCTATCCCACATCGAGACCAGCAAATAGCCTAAGTCAACTGTAGTATTTGTTTACAGAGGTTTGTTTGAAAACATAAAGTAAAATGCACAAATCTTAAGCAAGCAGTTGACCAAGTTTAGGCACATGCACATAGCAACGTGACATACACACCTGTCAAGACACGGAAAATTCCCATCACCCAAGAGCCTTCCCCGGGCCCTTTCTGAGTGGATAACCTTGTCCCTTATGCAACCATTTTTCTGATTTTGTTCAACATAGATTAATTTTGCCTGTTCTAGAGCTTCATAGACATTGAATTATGCAATTTGTACTCTTTTAGAGTCAATGTTTTAGCACAGCATAATATTTGTAAGATTCGTCCAGGCTGCTAATCAATAGTACTGTTTTATTGTGGAATAATGTGACATCCTGTGAATATACCATAATTTGTTTATCTATTGTCCTCTTAGTAGAAATTTGAGATTTTCCAGCTTGGGGCTACTATGAATATTTGTGTACATGTATTTGTGTGGGCATATGTCTTCATTTCTCTTGGATAAAGACTTAATAGTGGAAGTGCTGAGTTGTGGTGGGGGTGTATATTTACCTTTACTGCAAATGAGGAACAGTTCTCAAAAGAAGTGGTACCATTTTACACTCCTGTCAGTAATGTATGAGAATTCCAGCTATATCTGCATCCTGTGCAACACTTGGTTTTTCAGTCTATTTAATTTTAGCCATTCTAGTGTTGCGTGAAATGGTATCTCATTGTGGTTTTAATTTGCGAATGCTGTGACTAATGATGTTGAATAGGAACACTTTTTCATGTGCTTATTGTCTATTTTTGTATCTTTCTTTGTAATGTGTTCATATTTTTGCTCATTTTAAAAATTGAATTTTTGTCATTTTTATTATAGGGTTGTAGGAATTTTTTATATATTCTATAAACAAGTTCTTTATAAGATATCTGTTTTGTGAATATTCTCTCCCAGTGTGTGGTTGCCTCTTCATTTTCTCACCAATGTCTTTTTTTTTAATTAAAATTTTTATTTTTATTTTTAAAGATGCTTTAGATTATATAAATATTACATTGAAAATATAGGGGATTCCCATATACCCTCCCTCTACCCCTCCCACACTTTTCCCCATTAACATCTTCATTAGTGCGGTACATTTGTTACAACTGATGAACACATTTTGGGGCATTGCTACTAACCATAGTCTATAGTTTACCTTATAGGTTACACTTTACACCACACAATTTTGTAGGTTTTGACAAAATGTGTAATGGCTTGTATCTGTCATTGCAGTGTCATGCAGGACAATTCCAATGTCCCAAAATGCCCCATGTTACACCTATTCTTCCCTTTCCCTCCCCTCAGCACCTCTGGTGGCCAATGTCTTTATATCAATGATAGAAGCTCTTCCATTGCTAGAATAATAATAAGTCTACTTTGGTCCATGGTTGCATTCCCCCCTTATGTCTGTTCATTCCTCAGTCTTGAGGATTTGGGGATGGTGATGCCCACTTTGTTTCTGACTGAGAGGGAGCTCAGATCCCATGGGGCAGGTGGATGGAATTGTCTTGCTTGCAGTTGTAGATACTCTTTGTTTGGGGCATGGGCGTTGCCATCACCATCCTTTTATTAGTTGTCCTGGGTGAGTCAGGCGAACTGGAGAGAAGCTATTGCAACTCTGCTGAGATTCAGGGCTCAACCGGCATATGAACAGATGGAAGATTTAAGTCTAGGGAACATATATTTAACAAATATAGTGCTAATTATAGGTTCAAAGAAAAGGGGCAGAAGAGCCACGTGTAGGGAAATTATACATGAGTCTAACTCCATTACATTGGGGAGTATATATTCCAAAGAAAAGCCCACTGACAGGGTGCTAAATTCCTGGGATTGTCTGCCCTTCCTGTAGTGTCTAGATGGCTCTAGAGTCCTCAGGAGCCCTCCTGGCTGAAGCACTGTCTACTGTGGCAGTCAATGAGACCCTGCAGAGACCTGCATAGCTTAACCTCTGGAATGACTTCTTGACTCACTTTGAAGTCTCTTAGCCATAAGGTTTTTCCCTTGACGCATGCTAGTTGGTGCTTGCCAACGTCTTTTGAGGTGTAGATGTTTTAATTTTGATGAAGCTCAATATATCAATGTTTTATTTTATTGCTATTGTTTTCTGTGTCTAGTCAAAACCATCTCCTATTCCCAGATAGTGAAGTTATTCTCCCATCTTTTCTTCTATAAGCTTTACAGTTTTAAGGTGTTTTTTAATCCCTTAGATCTATGGTCCATCTTGAATCACTTTTCATGTATGGTAGGAGTAGGGGTGGTGGTTCATTTTCCCCACAATATATAGACTTGTTCCTGCATCATTGATGGGAAATATTTTCCTTTCCCCGTTTAGAAGCTTTTGCTCCTTTGTCAAAAGTTGATTGTGTAAGTGTGGCTCTCTTCCTGGACTCCATTCTTTTTCATTGAATCAATTGTCTATCTTTGTATCAATACCAAGGTGTTTTCATTACTGTAGATTTATAAAAAGTCTTGTAGTCAGAGAATGTAAGCTCTCTGACTTTGTGCTTTTGTAAGATTGTTTTGGATATGTATTTCCATATAAATTTTATGAGCAGCTTATCAATGTATTTTAAAAAGTCTGCTTGGATTATTATTTTTGTTGTTGCTTTAAAATTTTTTTTTTAATTAAAAAATTTTGCCCTCTGGTGCATCACTGGTTCCTTTGTTCATGTCATTCTTTTCTAAATCGTGGTTTTTCCATCATTTGAGAAGGACTATCATTGATATTGTATTGAACCTATAAATCAATTTGAGGAGATTTAACATCCTAGCAATATTGAATCTCTTAATGAGTGAATATGGTATACCACTTATTTAGGTCTTTAATTTCTTTCAGAAATGTTTTGTAGTTTTTGTTTTAGCAGTCTGCTGTTCACTTTGTTAAATTTATTCCCAAATATTTTATGTTTTTGAAAACATCTTATACAAAGTTGCTTTAAAACTTTATTTTCTAAACATTTCTTGTTTGTATATAGTACTGAAATTATATTTTGATTATTAACCCTGTATCTTGCAATCTTGTTAATTCACTTATTCATTTTCGTAGTTCTTTTGTAAATTTCTAAGGATTTTCATGTCATCTTCAAATTGACACGTTTTTACTTCTTCCTTTCCAATTTCTATGTCTTTACATTTGTTGGTGTAATGTTCATAATACTCACTTATTACATCTTTAATATCTATAAGAGCTCTAAAGAGAACTCCTCTTTCATTGCTGATATTGGTAAATTGTGTTTTCTTTTTCCTTTATTATTCTTGCAAAGGGCTTATCATCTTGTCAAACAGCCAACATTTGACCTTGTGAATTTTCTCCTTTTTTTTTTTGCCTGTTTTCTATGTTATTGAGTTCACTCTTATAACTATTTTCTTCCTTCTGCTTCATTTGGGTTTAATTTGTTTATTGTTTTCTAAATTCTGTAGGGGACACCTAAACCCTTGATTTTTAAACTTCTTTTCAACATAAGCACTTAAATCTATCAATTTCCTTCTTAATACTGCTGTAGGAGCATCTCAAAATTTTGTATAAATAAATATATACACACACATAAATGCATGTATATTTTTTCATTGTCATTCAGTTTGAAATATTTTCTAATTTTCCATGTCATTTTTTTGACTCATGGGCTATTTAGATATTAGTTTTTACCTTTCTAAATGTTTTGGGTAATTTTCCAAATATATTTCTATTATTAATTTCTAGTTTAATTCTGTGGTGATCAGGAACATGCTTTGTAAAAGTCCAATCTTTTAAAACTATTAAGGATTATTTTGTGGCTTTTCATATTTCTATTTTAGGTGGGCACTATTTGTGCACTTAAAAGAACTACCTGTATTCTGTAGTTTTGGGGTATATAGAATGTCATAAAAGTGGTAGAAAGAGATTGTCTATATCCTTAACTTTTTTTTTTTGTCTCATTGTTTATTCAATTACTGAAAGAGTATTTTTTTGTGTATGTGTAATAATAGGTTTTATTTTTAGAGACGTTTTAGATTTACATTTATAGGAAAATTACACTGAAAGTATAATATAGGGAATTCCCATATAATCCCCTCCTCCACACACACACACACAGTTCCCCTATTATTAACATCTTACAATAGTGTGGTGCATTTGTTACAATTGATGAACCAATATGAGGCATTGATACCGACCAATGTCAATAGTTTACATTATGGTTGGCACTTTGTGCTCTTCGGTTTTACAGGCCTTGACAAACGTGAAATGTCAGGCATCTGTCACGCAGTACCCTACAGAACCTCGTGTCCCTAATACACCCTGTGTCCACCTACTCATGCCCCTCCTTCTGCGCCCCGACCACCACTATGTTCAGTCCAGCGCTTCAGGTTCTTCCTGTAACGCCAGGTGCTGACTACAGTAACCTGGAGGCTACTTTGGCCCATGGTTACACTCCCCCTCAGGTCTCTTCACTCCTCAGTCTTGCGGGATTTGGGATGATGTCCGCCCTGACTGCTTCAGGCTGAGAGGGGGCTTCGGTATCATGGGGGAGATGGAAGGAATTGTTTTGCTTGCCATTGTAGACGCTCTTTGTTTTGTGGGATGGGGCATTTTGCCAGTTATCCAGGGAAACCCAAAGAACTGGAGAGTGGGACTCAGCTTTGGTTTGAGGGTTTGCTTACTGTGGCAGTTTGTGGAGTCTGCCTGGGACTGCGTAAGTGCAGCCTCCAGATGGCCTCCTGGCTCAGCCGGAAACCTGGAGAGAGTATTTTTAAAGATTTCAGCTATTATTGAGCACATACATTCTCTAGCTTATGTTTTTTGTCTAACAGTGGAAATGAGTACCTTGTGAAAATGTATCACAGCTTTTAACATGCTTTCATACAATGGAGACAGTAGACAGCGTTTACAAGTATTAAGCTGTAAAGAAATACTCTGTGGTTCTATGAAAGCCATTGTATTCATTCCCCATCATAGCATTTTAGAATCTACTTGTGCCAGAGGAGATACCAGAGACAACAAACATTTTTCATACCCTTGAGACTCTCCCTTCCCACACAGATAAGTAAATAATATAAACTTAAAATGTAATGTGAAAATAAGTAAGAGAAACCAAAAAGACCAAAAAAAGAAAAAAAAGAAAAAAATATGTAATGTGATATACTCTTCAATAGAGGAGATCATTACAAAAGATAATGGTTGTATGTCACTAAATAGACTATATTTAAGTAAATTCCAATTTACTTGAAAGCCTCAAATTATAATTAGACATTACTTTTCTGGCATAATGAGAAATATCTTAGTATTATGCAAATTCTATTGAACTTGGTACTGGAGCTGAGTTTGAGTTCAGATTCTGTCACTTCAGTTTCTTCAATTACAAAACAAAACAAATATTTACACACGTATGGAGTAGTGTTTAAGATTAAGTGGGAGGGAGATGGATGTGGCTCAAGTGCTTGGGCTCCCATTTGCCATATGGGAGGCCGCGGGTTCAAATTCCCGGGGCCTCCTGGTGAAGGCAAACTGGCCTGTGCGGCGCGGTGAGCTGGCGCGGCAAGATGACCCAACAAAGGGAGATAAGCAGACACAGAAAAACACACAGCAAATGGACACAGCAAGCATAAGCAGCAAGGGGAGGATAAATAAATAAATAAAATAAATCTTAAAAAAAAAAAAAAAAAGGTTAAGTAGGAAAAGAATTTATAACACTGGAAAGCTCCTTTCCTCTCTTTCTATATTTTATTCTTTGGTAGTGAGTTATTAAGCCTAGCCCACCCTGAGGGGGAGGGGTTGAACGCCACCTCTTGGATAGAGAAGTATTTACGTTTCTTTGGGATTCTTCTGTAAAGAAGATTTGTTTCTTCTTCTCCATTTATTTACTTATCTAATCATTTATTTATATCAGCATGAACTCATATATATCTTTTTTATGCTCTGGGTTATGAGCCAATAATACATTATTTATTTTGTTGCTTAAAAAAACAACTGCAAAATCTCAAGTATAAGACACTTGCAAGTGTAAAACTCAGGGTTGTTCCAAAATGGGAATTGATTCATGAATTAATAATACATTAATACTATTAATTTAATAGTATGCTCAGTCAAAATGTGCACTACATTGGATTGATTAAATGCAGTTAACAGTTTGAGACCTGAGGCTTTTAGAGCTGGTAGGAGTATTAGAGTACTATATTCCAAATCCCTCAGGATCAAATAATAAAAGGGACACTCAAAAAATGTAAGTGACTGTAGTCAGGTTTCTCTAAGGAAACAGAATCAACAGGAGATATCTGTAAATAGTATGAGATTTTATAAGAGTCTCTCACGTGACCGTGGGGATGCACAAGTCCAGGTTCTACAGGCAGGCTGCAGACCAGGGACTCCGAGGAAACTCCAATGAAGGTCCTTGATGAGTTTCTGGAAGACGTTGGCTGTCCAAAGACCAGCTAGGGAATTCTCTCTGAATGCTGAAATCACTTCCCCTTTTAAGGCATTCAACTGATTGGATAAAGCGTCACTCATTGCTGCTGGCAATCTCCCTGGTTGATGTAGATGTAACCAGCCATCTATGCAGTAAACTCACTGATGACTCAAGCCCATAAATGTCCTTGTATTACAATTAGTCCAGTGCTTGCTTGACCAAACACCTGGACACAATTACCTGGCCAAGTTGACACATTAGCCTAACCATCACAGTCCAACCCTTGTCAACTTGGCAACCATACATATTACCTTAAACCATACTTAGCCTCTAAGTAAAGACAATAACAGACATGCATATATATATATTTCCACCTAACAATGTTCAACTTTCCTGCATACAAATGGAAATGCATTAATTCCCTACAGAATAGGGTACATATCCTTGGGTAATATTCACTCTTAAACATGACATCCTTAAATATTATGACTTGAAACTAATACAACTTGTCATATGATAAGGGAGAAGGTTGGGGAAGAAAACAAAGAACTTCATTTTGTGTACATATACAATCATACTCATAATGAAACAAGAAAGAAGGATTCATGACTATTAGAGCCCTCGTTTCTGTAACTGGTCACGTGGTCGAAGTTCATATTTATCACTACCTTCTTCCACTACCCATTCCATGTTCCCATTACCCTCAGCAAGCACTTCAGCTGGCCGTGGTACTTTGCCTGGTGGGGTGACCCAAACTTTCATTCCTGAACATTCTGGGCCATTGTTAGTCCTGCTTGGATTGGGTTGTTGCAATTTTCCATTGACTTTAATCAGAGGCATGGCAGTACTAGGAGATGCCCTAGAGGATCTCCTGTATTCCAGGTAAACTCTTCTTTACCCCCATTATGTAGATGTAGTCCGATTTCCCCTTGATAGGCAGGATCAATCACCCCAGCCAGTACAGTAATTCCCTTCTTTGCCTGTTGATTCAGAGGCACAAGGAGCCCAAAGTGGCCAGGTGGCAGTCTTAACTTCCAGTTCAATGGAATTATTGTTGTGTTCCCTGGTGGCAGCACTCCTCCTTTGGGGACTAAGACCTGTAGACCGGCAGAATTTAAGGTTGCAGGGACAGGAAGCAAAAATTTTCCTAGTGGATCACTAGGGGTAATAGTGAGTGGTGCCACTCCCATTTCCACCCCTTTATTCCTGGACCCACGAATCCTGGTTATGGAAGAAACAGCACCATAGAGAGGACGCTGATTCAGAGCATACACAGCGTCCTGGAGAACATTGCCCCAGTCCTGCAAGGTATTGCCACCTAGTTGGCATCATAATTGAGTCTTCAAAAGGCCATTCCACCATTCTATTAATCCAGCTGCTTCAGGGTGATGGGGAACATGGTAAGACCAGTGAATTCCATGGGCATGTGCCCATTCCCACACATCATTTGCTGTGAAATGGGTTCCTTGATCAGAAGCAATGCTGTGTGGCATGCTGTGGCGGTAGATAAGGCATTAGGTAAGTCCACGGATGGTAGTTTTGGAAGAAGCATTGCATGTAAGAAATGCAAACCCATATCTGGTGTATGTGTCTATTACAGTTAAAACAAATTGCTGCCCCTTCCATGGTGGAAGTGGTCCAATGTAGTCAACCTGCCACAAGGTAGCAGGCTAATAACTTCTGAGAATGGTGCCATATCAGGGGCTGAGTATGGGTCTCTGCTGCTGGCAGATTGGGCACTCAGCAGTGGTGTAGCCAAGTCAGCCTTGGTGAGGGGAAGTCCATGTTGCTGAGCCCATGTATAACCTCCATCCCTACCTCCATGGCCACCTTGTTCATGAGCCCATTGGGCAATGACAGGAGTGGCTGGGGAAAGAGGCTGAGCATTAGCCACAGAGTAGGTCATCTTATCTACTTGATTATTAAAATCTTCCTCTGCTGAAGTCACCCTCTGGTGAGCATTCACGTGGGACACAAATATGTTCATGTTTTTTGCCCACTTAGAAAGATCTATCCGCATACCTCTTCCCCAGACCCTTTTGTCACCAATTTTCCAATCATGTTCTTTCCAAGTCCCTGACCATCCAGCCAAACCACTGGTAACAGCCCATGAATCAGTGTACAAATGCACCTTTGGCCATTTCTCCTTCCAAGCAAAATGAACAACTAGATGCACTGCTAGAAGCTCTGCCCACTGAGAAGATATCCCCTCATCACTGTCCTTCAGGGACATCCCAGAAAGGGCTGCAGTGCTGCAGCTGTCCACTTTCGGGTGGTACCTGCATATTGTGCAGAACCATCTGTAAACCAGGCCTGAGTTTTCTCATCCTCAGTGAACTGATTGTAAGGGACTCCCCAAGAGGCCAAAGCTGTGGGCTGGGAAAGAGAAGGTAACATGGCAGGGGTGGTGACGATGGGCAGTTAGGCTACTTCCTCATGTAATTTGTGCCTTCAGGTCCTGCCTGAGCCCTGTCTCATATATACCACTTCCACTTTATTATGGAGTGCTGCTGTGCACGCCCAACTTTATGGTTTGATGGGTCAGACAATACCCAGCTCATGAGAGGCAACTCAGGTCTCATGGTAGCTTGGTGGCCCATGGTTAAAAGTTCAGTCTCTGCTAAGGCCCAGTAGCAGCCAAAAGCTGCTTCTCAAAAGGGGAGTCGTTATCTGCAGAGGATGGCAAGGCTTTGCTTCAAAATCCTAAGAGTCTGTGTTGTGATTCCCCTATAGGGGCCTGCCAAAGGCTCCAGACAGCATCTCTATTTGCCACTGACACTTCCAGCACCATTGGATCTGCGGGATCATATGGTCCAAGTGGCAGTGCAGCTTGCACAGCAGCCTGGATCTGTCGCAGGGCCTCCTCTTGTTCCAGTCCCCAATCAAAACTAGCAGCTTTTCTGGTCACTCAGTAAATGAGCCGGAGTAGCACACCCAAATGAGGAATGTGTTGTCTCCAAAATCCGAAGAGACCAACTAAGGGTTGTGCCTCTTTTTTGGTCATAGGAGGGGCCAGGTGCAACAGCTTATCCTTTACTTTAGAAGGGATATCTCAACAGGCCCCACACGACTGGACACCTAGACATTTCACCGAGGTGGAAGGACCCTGTATTTTTGTTGGGTTTATCTCCCATCCTCTCTCACGCAAATGCCTTACAAATAAGTTGAGGGTCTTTGCTACTTCTTGCTCACTAGGTCATATCAGCATGATATCATCAATATAATGGACCAGTGTGATGTCTCGTGGGAGGGAGAGACTATCAAGGTCCCTACGAACAATATTATGACACAGGGCTGGAGAGTTGATATACCCCTGAGGCGGGACAGTGAAGGTATACTGCTGGCCTTGCCAGCTGAAAGCAAACTGTTTCTGGTGGTCCTTACTAATGGCAATTGAAAAAAAAGCATTTGTCAGATCAACAGCTGCATACCAGGTACCAGGGGAAATATTGATTTGCTCAAGCAATGATTCCACATCTGGGACAGCAGCTGCTGTCACCACCTGGTTAAGTTTACGATAATCTACTGTCATCCTCCAAGTTCCATCTGTTTTCTGCACAGGCCAACTAGGAGAGTTGAATGGGGATGTGGTGGGAATTGCCACCCCTGCATCCTTCAAATCCTTGATGGTGGCACTAATCTCTGCAATACCTCCAGGAATCTGGTATTGCCTTTGATTTACTATTTTGCTAGGCAGGGGCAATTCTAGAGGCTTCCACTTGGCCTTTCCAACCATAATAGCCCTCACTCCATGAGTCAGGGATCCAATGTGGGGATTCTGCCAGTTATTGAGTAAGTCTTCCAATTATGCATTCTGGAACTGGAGAAATAAACACAGAATGGGTCCGGGGACCCACTGGATCTACTCTGAGACAGATCTGAGCTAAAACTCCATCAATCACCTGACCTCTACTCTGACTGGTGGACCACAATGACAGTTTGGGTCTCCTGGAATTAATGTCACTTCTGAGCCAGTGTCTAATAATCCCCCAAATGTCTGATCATTTCCTTTTCCCCAATGCACAGTTACTCTGGTGAAAGGCCATAGGTCTCCTTGGGGAAAGGTGGCAGTTTAACAGGATCCTTCCCCAAGAGGACCTGGCCTTCTCCTCATTCAGGGGGCTCTGGGTTGTAAACTATCTCAAGTCTGGGAATTGATTACGAGGCCATGATTCTCTGCATCTGTAATTTGAGTTAGGGTTTTGTTTACTTGACATAGAACTCTTCTGCTTATAAAGATCCAGAAGAAATTTAGTAGACCACCCATCTGTTTCACTTCTAGGCCAATGCCATAACTCTATGCGACTCATACTAGTTTGAATGCTGCTTTGAATCTGCTTTCATCGTGGTAGCCACACCCACCTTGTCTTTGGTGATTAACTGCCAAAAACTTTTACCAGACCCAGATCCGATCATCCCCATAATGTTTAAGGATTCCAATTCCATTACAGCCCTCCCTACAGTAATATCTGGACTACAGAGAAGAAAAACTACAGAGCTCTTCAGGGAAGATGGAGTTAGTCTTACAAATTTATCCCTCACAAGTCCAGGTTAAAGGTGTGTCCTCTGGACATTCCTGGGGTGGGTGGGCAGGTCTCAAATGGTAAATCCATTCTAGCATTCCAATCTCTCTTAGCCTTTGAATTCCTTCTTCTACCATATACCAGGGCAAATCAGACATCTCAACCTCAGACATGCTAGGCCATCTTTTGGTCCATGTTTCAGATAGCCACCCAGACAAAGTGTTAGGGCCCTTTCTAACCCTTCGAGTTACAGCATTGAATCCAGAATTTCTGCTTAGTGGGCCCATATCAATAAATTCAGCCTGATCCAACTTTATATTCCTTCCACCATTATCCCATACCCTTAGTATTCATTCCCACACATATTCCCCTGATTTTTGTCTACATAACTTGGAAAACTCAGGCAGTTCTTTCAGATATAGTGTACTTCCTCATGGGTCACACTTTGTATTTCACCTTTGGGGGCTTGTTGTGATTTTAGTCTAGTAATAGGTCTTGAAGACAAGAGGGATGGTGGGGGTGGGAAAGGAGAAGGATTAGAAATGCCTTGCAAGCTACTGACCTCAGGGCATTCCTTTGCATTTTCTTCTGGTGAGACAGGATTAACTTCTTCTGGCAAGGGTTGGAAGGCAGATTCCTCAGGGCAGACTGGAGGCTAAGCCAAGCATGCTGGAGTTTGGCAGGTACCTGCCTCAGGGCTGGGAGGAGGTCCAGACTCCCTGGGGCAGGCTGGAGGCTGGATGATACAAGGTTGACAAGGTGTGGTCTCCGCAGGACAGGCCATCACAGGTTTATCTGGTAAAGTCTCAGCAGAATTTAGGGTTCCAGTGTCCCCACCAATATTATCATTATCCCATATGTCTCCATCCCAATCCTTGGGGTTCCACTGCTTTCCAATCAATGCCTTCACTTTAACTGCAGAAACCCTGCAGGGTTGAGATTTTAGTTTCCTTTGTAATTCTGCTAATAGCACAATGAGAGTCTGGGTTTGATTCTCAAATATCTCAAGCCCATGGCTGCAGGAGACAAGATGTTCTTTCAGAGCTCACATAGAAACTTTCATCTCATTCAGGCAGCATTTAAGTTGCAAATTTGAAGACTTTAGCTCATCTCTTTCTTTTGTAACTGTATCCAGAAAATATAGGAGGAACCAGCCAACATCATTATACCTTTTGACTCCACAAAATTCTGTTAAGGTGTTGAAAACACTCTCACCCAGATCCTTGCTTCTTCTAAGCATGGAAGTAGGGGAGTCCAGTGATGCTATTTTGTATATCTCCATTGCCAACTCATGCCATGGACTGTTAGTGGCTTCTTCATTATTGGAAAGGGCGTCATTAGTACCCCTGAGTCCAATTGGAGTAGAGAGCCAATTGCAAACCCCCAGAACCACCTCAGACATCCCATGTTTAAAACACTCTGTTCTTCAAGAACCACTCCAGGTACCAAACTGTATTAGTCAGGGTTCTCTAGGGAAACAGAATCAACAGGAGATATCTGTAAATGGGATGAGATTTTATAAGAGTCTCTCAGGTGACCGTGGGGATGCACAAGTCCAGGTACTACAGGCAGGCTGCAAACCAGGGGCTCCGACAAAAGTCCAGTGAAGGTCCTTGATGAGTTCCCAGGAGACACTGGCTGTCCAAAGACGAGCTGGGAAGTTCTCTCTGAATGCTGACATCACTTCCCCTTTTAAGGCATTCAAATGATTGGATGAAGTGTCACTCATTGCTGCTGGCAATCTCCTTGGTTGGTGTAGATGTAATCAGCCATCTATGCAGTAAACTCACTGATGACTAAAGCCCATAAATGTCCTTGTATTACAATTAACCCAGTGGTTGCTTGACCAAACAACCGGACATGGCTACCTGGCCGAGTTGACACATTGGCCTGACCATCACAGTGAGTCACCCAGGTTTGCATAATTAGGTAGTGGAGGGGCTAGTTAGAGCTATGTTCTGGACTCCAAGATCAGCAGCGTTTTCAATGCACAATTCTGTCCCTCTGGTCCTTCTGTGGTTGGAAGGTATGTTAATAATGCTGTAACTCATGTTATGAATGTCTAAAATTCAGATTCCAAGGAAGTCTATTTTCAAACTAAGTACGCTATATAAAAGGGTTATAATGGGTTTGGAGAGCTACTTGGAAATAGACTGATAGAAATGAACTGATGAGTAATGTCAAAATATTTGTAGATCTACACACAAAAGAAATAGTATCATCTTAGTTGTTTTGAATAAGATTTCCCATTAACCAAGAAAAGAGTAGATATGGGACAACTTAGAGGAATTTTTATGACCTGACAGCTCAACTTGGATATACCACCACCATCATCTAAAATTTAATGAGCATGAATTTGAAACTATCTCCACTTTCAAGTGAATTTTCATTCTCAACTCCCTATAATCACAATTATTTCAGCCTTTTGGGCTAGAATCTTTATCATATCTTTGATTTTTCCTATTTCTCATTACCTAGGCCTTTACTTTCCTTCTGCATTCACCACCTGTTTTCAATTCTCAAGTCTGAACTTGAGATGTGGCACTCTATCGTCTTACGTCTGGATCACTCAACTCTCATTTGTGTTGAGTTCCTTAACCACTATTTTCCAGTGAGCTACATCTCCCTAAAATACTGCTTTCATCACCCTCCTTAAGAACTCACAATGTTTTCCTGCCGTCAGTTGCATGGCCTTTGGGACACCGCATAATCTGCTTCTATGTTATCTGTTCAATGCCATTTCCTGTTGTTTCCCCCCACATCTCTCCTAATTAGCCTCTGTTGCACCACGGTGACCAGACTCAGCAATGCCCTGCCCTGCTGACAATTCCAGCCCCCTGGCAGCTCTGCTTGACAACTTTCTCTTAACCCAGGGCAGCCCTCAAAAAATGGAGGGGCTTGGGAATCAGGGGATACATATTCCCCAGCTGCTTGACCTTGGTGGTGGGTGAATGATTTGGAAATGTTTTCCACACAGTACCTGTGGTTGGCAGAATAACGGTACCCATAGGTGTCCGTGTCCTAAGCCCCAGCACCTGTGAACACGGACTTAGCCAAGGCTCCTGAGACGGGGACATCCTCCTGGGTCATCCAGGTGGACCCAGTGGACTCACAGAGGTCCTTGTCCAGGGGAAGAGGGAGAGAAGAAGGTCAGAGAAGGAGATGTGAAGACGGAAGAGGAGGCGAGAGTGATGCTGCTGCTGGAAGATCACCACAAGCCGAGGAACGCGGCAGCCTCAGACCAGAAAAGGCAGGGAGGCAGGGTCTGCCTAGAGCCCCAGGAAGCAGAGTCTCCCTAGGGCCTCCAGGAAACAGGGTCTCCATAGCACCTCCAGGAAGCAGGGTCTGCCTAGGGCCTCAGGGAAGCAGGGTCTCCCTAGG
>JAKSZT010054335.1:11441145-11481981 GCA_026826555.1 Tolypeutes matacus | reverse complement strand
CTGGGGACGGCGATTTAGTAGGTGTGCAAGCATTGGGAATGACCAGTTCTAGGCTACGACCCTGGGAGAGACTGGTTGAGGTAAGGTGAAGGAGAAGGAAGACAATGAGTCAGGGGCTAAGAGCCACGGTGTGGGATGGCCATGGGCATCCATGCGAATCTACACAGAAATATAAACGTTTGAGGAGCTGCCTGGTAAAAGTCAGGGTGGGCTCCACACACTCCCCATAGAGAGGATAATTACAAATGTGATTTCTGATGAGTTGTTCAAATGCCACCTACAGGTAAGCCGAAGAGTATTAAAGAGTTTTAAGGTACACGTGAGGAGTTGAGGGAGGCAGAGTCGCAGAGGATCTATTTTTGTTTCAGCACAATAGATTCGTTGGCTAAAATGTCTCCTCTGTAATTAAAATTCAGCTGTACTGGTTCATTGTTCTCATCTTTGGAAAAAAAATCTGGCGGAAAAAATGAAAGAGGGATTGGGTTTAGTTTTTCATTCTAATTGCACACTGTGATTTAGTTTCCAGACAGACTGTTATGAAAACTTGGAAAAATAAGCACAGAATTAATAAATGTGCTGGGATCTGGGAAACCATGCCCAAGTTAAAGTTCAGCTTCATCTTTTATAATTTATTGAAGTCCACGTGCACGGCGTGCTCTTGGTAGCATTATGTTATTGAAAATAACTCTAACCAACCTTAGGAGGCAGATGGGTTTATCCTAATTTTAGGGGACAAACTAAATTTCAGAGAGAGTAAATAACTTGCCTGGGGTCTCCACCACGTCTGTCTGACCCTACATATATTCATTTATTGAATCAACAAATATTAATTCCCCATCACGTGACTGTGCTAAATACTGGGGACAGGGCAGATAGAGGAGAAAGACATAGTCCTTGTCCTCTTATAAGTTATGGTCTGTTGGGGTAAAATATTGATGAACCATTCACACAAATGTCAAAAAAATGAGCAAAATTCTGTTAGATTCATGTGATCAGAGAAAAAGGATTTGGCCAGTTAATTAGTTTACTTGGCCCCACTGCTCAGGGCGTTTTGTTGCTCCCCACATCCTAAAACAGCGCCCTTTTCTTGACCTTGGCAGTACTGCTGACTCGTGATCTTCACATCTCCTGGAGGCAGTGGCCTTTTGTTTTGAGGACATGGTGGGACATTTGTGGGGAGAAGTTCCCAAGGGCCTGGAGAGTGTTGACCATGGAGAGTTGGGGGGCATGGGCTGCACTGTGTCATTGCCAAGAGCCAGATCCCAGGGACAGGAGCTCCCATGTGTTTCTTAATATAGTGCATGTGTGTGCATGCATGTGTGCGTGCACTGCATGCGTGAACACGTGTGCATGCGTGTGTGTGTGTGTGATATGTGAATGCTTCTAAAGTGAGGGGTCCAGCAGAGGTACTTTTTGCCTGACTCTAAGGGTAGTATTGATAGAAGATAAATATGGAGAGATAGGTAGAACCAGATGCACGAGGGGTTGTACCACATTCAAAATGATTTTGGATTGCATCATAAAAACAATGGGATGGCACTGACATATGTTGCACTGTGGAGAACAGAACTGAGGAGCAATAGAAGTAACTTGCAGGGAACTAGGCAGTAGGGTATCGCAGGAGAGGTGGTGGCTTGGACCAGGAGAGTGGCCGTGGAGACGCAGAGGAGTCTATCAACCTAGTACTCAGGAGGTGACATGGAAAAGCCTGGCTGATGGACTGCACGCGGGGGATGAAGGAACAGCAGGATCTTTGCTTGTGCAACTGGATGGAGAGCGTGCCATTTTCTGAGGTGGGAATCACTGGAGGACTGGATGAGGTTCAGGTTAAATGTTGGGGCAAACATTATGACTTTAACTTCTGAAATGTCGATTCTGAAGTGTTTTGAGACAATCAAGTGGTGATGCCAAATAGATCATTGGTTATAGGGATTTGGATTTCAGAGGAGGATAATGTGAGTCATCCAAGTCTAGGTGGCAATTAATTCATGGCCCTGGATGAGTTTGCCCAAGGAGAAGGTGCAGGGTTCAAAGAAGGCTTATCACTGAGACGTTAGGGCCACAAATGTCTCGATCTCTTGGCTAAGCACTGCCAAGACTCTCGTCTAAGTCAAGTCTTCTCTCACCAGGCTCTTTCTGGGTCAGGAAGTGGCAGTGGGGACCCAGTAGGAGAGCATTTCCTCTTGGGCCCTCCGTGAGAGCCATCACTGTGGAGGTGGTTGCACGGGAAAGGGCGTCTAGGTCTCCTGCCTGGAGAGGGGAAGGCAGGGAAAAAGAGGGAGTATTCAAGGAATCTTCTCATTAGACACAGGCAGTTCCTTAAGGCTCAACAACAGGGTGTTAGAGCTGAGGAGGGTATGATGTGAACCTTTTAGTATTGACCGATGAAAACAAAAGTAAGAAACCCAGTGGCTTAGCATCATCAGGGCCTTGAAGGGGGCCTGGGCATAGCGCCCAGACAACCTCTTCCACTCGTAAGATTGAGATGGTTCTTCTATACTCTCTGTACTGCTGCCCTCAAGTCACCAAGCATCTCCTGAGTAACTTTTATGTTAGTAGCTATCAAACATCAGTGTGCATAAGAAGTGCCTCGACAACTTGCTGAAAGTGCCGATTTCCGTGCTTCCTCCCCAAACTGCACTACAGAAGTGCATGTGGTTCCAGGCAGGTGGCTGACACAGCTCTGTGGGGCAGGCAGCAGCCTCAGCCTCTGGGAGCCATGCAGGAAACATCCCTCACTCTCAAATGACTTCAGCAATTTCAGTGTATGTGGTGACAGAATCCAGCCTTCCATGTGGCTCCAAACAGGATATTTATTTTACATTAGGTATAATTAAAATGCATTCTATGTAATACACTTTTTTTGCACCTGTGGAAACTTTTCCGCTAGCCCTTCATTTTAACAATTCTGTCGTTTTCTGTTGGTGTTTCTACAATTGCTGGCTTATGTATGCACCATCTGACTTTTGGCGTGTCTGAATGTTAGTACTAAATGAATTTGTCCTTGTAATTACTCTACACTGGTTGCCCATTTCATTCTTGAGCCTTTTAGAGGAGACCTATTTGTGATTGGCATTGGCTCTCTAGTGGGTCTTTCATTGATTACCTACATTTTTCAGATGTTCTGAGATTCTCATTCAAACCTGGCTCTGCTATTAAGACGGTTGACAAAAACACATCATCATGTTACAATTGTGCATTTCCCTTTCTTCTCCAGTAAATTAGTTACTTTGCCTCCTGAAATCACCTTTTAAAATAAGGGTTATCTGCAAATGTTGGCAGATACAATCATTTTTCTTGTCATGACTACCAGATTAGAAGAAGAGAGGATAATAAATTTCAGACTAAACGTAGTTTCAAGTATTAATCATTTATAGTTCCTTGGGGAAAGAAAACTCTATTCATGAAGTAGAAATGACAGTTTCATCATTGAGAAAACAATTTTCTTATTGGCAAGAAAAAGCCTTTTATTCAGAAGGAAAGAGTTCTGAGGAACTCTTCACCCAAATGTCTGAGGAGAGGACCCTGGGGAATGCACAGAAGTTGGACAAGCCGAAGTTTTAATCATGGGCAAGTTTGGGAGGAGTTTTGAGGAACAAGGGTGGGTGATGAAGGAAAATGTTCAAACATCTTGGGAAATGTATCCGGAAATGAGAGAACAGGTTAAATTTTTAAAAATATATTTTTTATTACCAGTCTAAGTAAGGAGAGTCAAAAGGGAGAGCAAACTTTTTTTTTTTTTTTTTTTTTTTAAGATTTATTTATTTACTTTATCCATTTTAAATGCCCCCTTCCCCATTTGCTGGGCAGTTCTCTGTGTCTGTTTCATCTCTTCTCATCCCCCTCCCTCCAGCCTTCACCAGGATTCGAGCCTGGAGACCTCCCATGCAGGAGAGAGGTGTTCTGCCGCCTGCGTCACCTCGGTCCCAGGCTTCCAGAGCATCTCGTCCTGTCTCTCCCCTGTTAGGACATCATCCCGCTGCCTGGCTCCCGGGGCCTGGCGGCTCAGCGGCACACACAGCCGGGCAGCCCAGGCGCCTTACACGTATATAATTTCAATTTTACCGGGAGGTCCCCCCATATGGCAGACCACGTGAGCCACATCCGCCCCCGAGAGCAAACTTTCTTAACGGACACAGGGGACCTCATTCTGGCTTGGCCCGGAGAGCAGCGAAGCCGCTGGGAGGGGCTGGCGGCCCAGGGACAGCGTCCTGCCGGGGACCGGGCGGTGGCCACGGCGCGCTGCAGCGCAGCGCGGACTGGACGGGCTGCTGCGGGCATCGGGTGCGTTCGGTTCCAGGCCTCGCGCTTCTCCCTGTGCCTGGACCTAAGGCCCGTCAGCGCCAGAGGAGGGGGCCTCAGCGCCCCCCTGGCCGAGCGCCCCCCTGAACGAGCCGCTGGGCTCAGAGGCCAGGGAAGGTGACGGGCGAGCCGCAGGCGGGCACTTCTGTCCTTCAGGCCGTTCTTTGGCTGAACCTTCCAGTTACTAGTAAACCCAGGAACAACGGCTAAAATAAATTCTAGATTTATCTTAGGCTGCATTTTAAATCAAAAGGAGGTCACCTCCTCGGATGAGTTTGGGGAAGCTGTATAACTTTTCAACTCCATTTTAGCCATGTTCACAGTGTGCTTTCATTACAGTTTTCAAAACGGCACAAACTGTAATAAGGTCAAACAAAATGTAAATACAAAAGGACATTTCAAATTAGATTGGGGTTTCTGGCATGTTGAATTTTTTAATGCCATCATTTTTCTCCAGTAGTGTATGAAATCTAGTCTTGGCTATAAATGCGTGTTTCTGAACACTATATGCCCATATACTTTGATATATATTACAGTGGAAAACATATTGCCAGCTCGAATATATTATAGCGTTAAATCGCTATGTGGCTTGCATGAGTCATCTAGCTCATCTGGTTAGATTGTTTCCTGCCAGAAAAAAAAAATCTGCCACTCATTCAGACATGAATGCTGGGAACGTATATTTCTTCGAATTGCTTGACACTTCCTGTAATTGGTTCTTTGGTCTGACAAAAATTTTAGAGTTATAAATTTAGGGTGGCCTTTGAGAGGTTTTCAAATACAGAAAAAATAAGGTACATAAAATTAATGCTTTTGTGAGGTGACCTTAAGGCAGAGTAAAGGTCAGAGAGGTTATTCCCTGAAGTTGCTCACCGGCGATCTGAAACTGTAATCCCCTTTTCCTGAACCAAACTTCTGTACCCTTTGCTATCTCTATCTCCTGGAGCACTCGAGAATTTCATGAGCAACATGAATCCTCAGTTAGCACTCACTAGGTGGTGCTAATAAGGCTTTAGACTTAAAAAGGACGTCATGCTGACTGAAATAAGCCAGACACAAAAGGAAAAAACATTATGTGATCTGTTGACATGAAACAATTGGAATAAGCAAACTCATGGAGTCTGAATCTAGAATACCGGTTACCAGGCTCGGGGTTGGGACAGGGGACGGGGAGTTAAGGCATAAAATGCACAGGGCTCCTATTTGGAATCATGGACGCGTCCGGTAATGGCTGGGGGAGATGGGGGCACACGGCATTCTGAATTTAAGTAGCAGCACTGAGGTGCATGTCGGAAGGTGGGTGAAAGAGCAACTGCTAGGTTGTATATATGGTAACAGTGAACATTTTTAAAAATCTATGGAACTCCACAAACAGTGAACCCTCAGTTCAACCACGGACAATAGATAATAGTACAATAAAAAAGCATCTTGTTTTATAGGGAGATGAATAATTGATTATTTAAGCCGCCATTCCAACCACTCTATGTACATCAATCTCCCTCTAATAGTAGTTTTACCATGGGGGAAAGAAAGATTGTGCCTTGGATCCTCTCAAACATCATTGTACTTTTCTGCAAAATGAAAATGAATTGCACTTTGCAGAGGTTTATGGAAATCCGAGCAGTGTTTGTAAAATTATAGAATCCAACACACCATTTTGTCTTCATCTATCATTGGCTTCCATTCCAGAATCCTTTCTCGGGGCCCATTGCTTCTGATGGATGCTGAGTTTCTCTTGTTTTAGTAGATAGAAATCCACTGATCCTTGAGGAGATGTTGCAGGGCGTGAATTTTTGTGTGTGTTATCAAGAATTTGTTTTTTAGAAGGAGGCAGGATAGGGAGGGCAAACTTTTTCCCCAAAGCAATTGCTACTGGCGGAACACCAAGAACCAGGGAGAGGAGGAGCAAACTGCCCAGACATTCCTTCCGAGTGTTCTCCAAACACCGCCACGCAGGCCGCGCGCCCTCCGCCTGTGTGCCCGCCGAGCCCGGCTGTGTGGCGTGATTCTGGTCAGAGAAGCAGAACCAGCTGACGTCCTGAAAACTGAAATTCAAGGACACAAGCAGTTGAAATTGCTCTTTAAGTTGTCTGAAACAACAACGGCAAAATGTAACTTCAGAGAAATTCTTCCTTCTTTATGAGCAATATGCTTAAAAAAATAGTTAGATTGTATAATTCCCTAACCATTCAAACCTTCTGGGAATAGAGTGGGGGAACTAAGCTCTTGCTTTTCCAACTCTGAACGTTGGTGATCTCTGCATCTGCGGGTGGCTTTGCTAGGCTGATTTTCTGTTAAAGCCTAAGTCGCTCTTCTCAGCCATCAGCCTTTATTCCTGAAAGCGAAGCTTTGTGTTCTGTACAGGCTTTCGAAGGTGTTGAAGAGGGCTTTAGGTTGCTGACTTTGTTCCCACACTTTTGGTGTTGGTGGCTTCGTTTACTGCTCTAGAAGAAGTCGTGGTGTAGGGACGCAACTGAAGTTAGGATATGAGAGTTTGGTACAGATTGAGGGACTACAAATACACTGTTTTTATCTCATCCAAGCATTGACTCTAATGCTAATTTCATGAAAGCCAATCAAGCTCACGAACATACAAGATTTTAGATGAGAGACTCTATTGTGAACAGTGTTTATTGTGACTGGAAGCACTTTTCGCATGAAACGTTTTGAAATATGCATGAGTCGCCAGCTGTCTTACTTTGCCTGAGCTGTTGCAAAGACTGCACGTGGGTTGGCCCAGACACTGGGCCTATTTCATCTCACAGCGTAGGTGGCTGGACGTCTTGCTTCCTCCTGGGGCCAGTAGCTTCTGGTGCTACGTTGCCACCATCCCTGGGGACCCTTGACTTGCTCCGCCTCCGTCCCGTGGCGAGGTCCTCTCCTTTCCCGTTCCTGTGGCTCCCGGGTTCGGTATCAGCCTCCAGTGACCCAGATGAAGACCCACCCTCATCCAGCTGGGCCACAACTAACTAAAAATAACTTCTTCACAGGGTCTTATTTACAATGGGTTCACACCCACAAGAATGCGGATTAAGAATAAGAACATGTCAAAATGGTGGCACATAATTCAATCTGCCACGCCATCTTTTCAGAAAACTTTTGCAAAGGTCCTACAAAGAACTCGTTTATCCATCACACATGTTCTCATATGTGATGAGAAGGCACTCACTGGTTTGAAAGCCAGTGAAATGGCTGTTAAAACGTTTGCGTTGGGTGGAGCAAAGGAAACCTGTGTGTTTGCTGAAATATTTGTTCATAAAACCTTCCTGCCGTGGTTCTCTTCACTGAGTTGAATGACTTCCGAATCCGACATTCTCCAAACTTTTACCTTCAGGCAACCTCCCGGAGAAATCATAGACTCCTCCCCTGCCCCTAACCAGAGTCAAGTGCTCAGTTTATATTGGCCTTGTTTTGTGATTAGGAGAATCACGAACCTGTTACAACAAGAGAGGCAGGACATCTACCATCCCAGGGCTCTGGACTCAGGCAGCCTGAGACCAAATCCAAGCTCTGTCTCTATAAGCTGTGTCACCACGGGCAAGGTGTTCAATCTCACTGAGCCTCAGTTTGCTCATCTGCAGAATGGGGATAATAATAGTATTTACCGCCCAGGGTGTCTGTGAGAATTGAGATATTGCAGGTAAAGCATGTGGTGACTGCACCTGTTAATGGGGAATGTGGTGATGTGGATGATGGTGGAAACGCAGTCTAATCTGACCTATGAACACTTAAACTGCCTTCTCAAGCTTCTGGGAGCTTTGCATTACATTTCCCAGTCTTCCAAGATACAGAGTCAGTGTAGAACGGTAATAGTCAATGACTTGTCAATGGAAAAGGACACGTAGTAAAATAATACAGAATAATTTTTTTCATATTTTCAGATTTACGATAGAGTGCAAATCCAAGTTTTATTTATACATTTCTAAGAGGTTTCCATGAATAGATGGCATCATTCCCTTTGTTTGTATACTATTACCTTTTTCAGGAAGCTCAAATCTTAAATAAATCATCTGAAGGCTTAAATGAATAATGATCCTTTTAAGGTATTAAAAGTACTGGTTCAATTTAAAGAAGTAAAGTGAAGAGGAAGAATGCATCTCTGATAACAGAAAATCAGCTTGGCTTGCTCAAGTTCCCACACTGCCTTAGCAGCTCTAGCTGCTCTCAAGTACCAGACAATACCGTTTGCCTGTGCAGAACGGTGTGTTAAATCACCGAGTTCCTGTCTAACAGTGGGCCAGAGAGGGTGGAGGCGTGGCCCACACACCTGGGAATACCTGCTCCAACTAAGTGCCTGATGCTTCATGTTGGCAGTATTAATTATAAAGTGGGGTCTAGAATTTCTAAAAAAAAAGAATTGATTGAAAATATTTAGGGAAAACAAAGATTAGGAGATTAGGATAAGCACTTGCCACGTGTCTGGCTTGTGTGATAAGTCAATCCCTCTAGCATTTCTCAGGAAATAAGGCCATTAAACTTGTAATGAATACGTGATTGGAAAATGATTGTACTTTGGTGGCTGGTGCTTGTTTATATAAACTTGCCTCAACTGAGACATAAATAGAGGATAATTCATACTTTTTTAAATGTACTTTATCCAGATGCTCTGTTTTCCTTCTAAAAGAGGAAATTTATTTGTTTTTACATAGTTATGGATAATACACTGGGTCGATCTGACCGACAGGCTGAAATTTTGTTCTTCCTAGAAACCAAGAAATATGTATTTTCGTAATTGTAATTATTAGCATTTTTGCTTGCTTGGAATTGGAAGCCTGTTCAGTGAGACAAATGATAAATTCCTAGTTTCATGGTAATTTAAACAGTTGGCTTTTGCCTGAACTTGTAAAAGGCCACACTTCTGAATTCAGAAGCAAACTTACCCAGGATAATTTATCACAGGACCCCAGCTGGGCTTGAGTAAACATTTATTTGTTGGCTAATATCAACAAATGATGTCAGAAGTCTCATCTTCTAATTTGGATTAGAAAGATGTATTACTGAAGACCCTTTTGAGAACGAATATATATTCGTCAGAGTATTGGCTTATATTATCTGATCCCAACGGAAACAAAGGTTGGCTAAATAAACTCCTGGCAAAAAGCTCTGAAACGATGGACATCTCTGCAGCAGAGCTTGCAGGCTCACAGGCTTGCTGAGTTGCTCAGTGCCTGAAATCTTGTCAAGGACAAGACTGCGGCTGGAGGGAAGCGTGTCTGCAGCTGGATTACACGCAGCCACGTGTACGCTGTCCGAGGGCTGCTGGCTTCGCCGAGATGCCGTGAGAAATGTGAGAAAAGCAACCTTGTTCTCCTTCGATGTCTTTAAAAGCCCCTTCCCACCCGAGGCATGTCTGTATCTACCTGGAATAGCATATGTTTGGGCACACCTTTTTTATACTCATCTACACAGTAATAACAAAAATACGTCTGGGGGAATGAACATTTTGTGGGTGCACTGTTCTGTGCTTGGAGGCCATTGCATTTTGTGGGTTCCAGGGTTATGGACAAGTGAAGGCCAGCCTGGCTGGCGCTGGCTGGGCAGGGGTGTTGAGCCTGCTCCAGCACTGATGGTGGGCAACCATCCCATTGTTTCTCTAGAAACAGCAGTCCCATCAGGGTGCCATTTGCATTGCCACATCTGTCATCGGCCGCAGTAAAGGGAAAGGATAAGTGGCTAAACTTAATGGTGCATGTTCCAGGCCATAACTTGTATCAGACAGTTGACGAACATTATCTCATTTAATTATTCGTAAGACTTTATGAGATAGGTAAATTTTTGTACTCATCCTATCCCAAATTAACAACACCAAAAAAGTTGTTTGCAGGCAACTTTAGGAATAATGGAGACAGAATTAAAAACAAGCACAGATTAATCCAGGATTATTAGGATTTTTTCTCCCTTTGCTTCCCTCCCCCAGTCCAGCTCATAGCTCAGCTGCATTTTCCTCTTCAAGTTGGCCTCATTCTTTTCAACTACACATGTACCCTGGTCAGGAGGCTAGTGAAACTTCTGGACTTAGAGCATCTCAGTTTAGCCACTCCAGGAGAAAGAGTGTTTCTCTTTATAATGTCTGAAAAAAAAATCACTTCATGGAAAGGGTTCTGGTCGACCTGTTTGGGTTATACTTCTGGACACATAGCTGCATTCAGGGTGGGGGGATCAGGTGATTGGTCAGCCCGGGTCAGGTCAGGTGCTCCTCCTGGTGGGCTGTGTGTGTGTGAGTGTGTGTGTGTGATTTATAGCACATCTAAAAGTATTGGGGAAAAGTCTCTTGGGCAGATTAAAAGACAAGCTACACAATCCCCTCTGGCTAGTAAATGGTACAGCAGGGCTTTGAACCCAGGTCTATTCTGACTCCAGAGGGTGTACTTTTCATTATAATTCATTAACCTGTGCTGTTTCCAAATCAAGGAATCTATCCCTCTCTATCTCTAATATATCTATGTCATAAAATCCCAGAGTGTTGGGCTAAAATGTCAGTTAATAAGGTCTCTAAATTGTTTGATAGACTTGGTGATATAAAAATAACAGGAGGATTTTAAATTAAAGCTGCAGATAAATATTTTAAGCTCCACTGACTCTTTAAAAATAGTTTTACCATATGCTTTAGTTTTCTAGGCTGCTTAAAGCAGATACCATGAAATGTGTTGGTTTAAACAGTGGGAATTTATTAGCTTACAGTTTGAGGTTGTGAAAATATTCAAATCAAGGCATCATCAAGGGATGCTTTCTTCCCAAAGACCAGCTGCTGGCAATCCTTGGCTCCTCTGCCACATGGCAAGGCACATGGTGGTGTCTGCTGGTCTCCCCCTTCTTGTCCAGGTATCCTTGATTACAGCTTCTTGCTTCCATGGTTTTCTCTCTCCCTCTGCATTCATACCATTTGTAAAGAACTCCAGTAAGAGGACTAAGACCCATCCTGCATGAGATGGGTCACACCCTAACTGAAGTAGCCTCATCAAAAGGCTCTCCTCACAATGGGTTTATACACACAAGAATGGGTTCGATTTAAGAACATCATTTTCGAGAGTACATACAGATTCATACCACCACACTCCATCCTCTGTAGCCCCAAAAGACGTGTTCTTCCTATATGCAAAATACATTCATTCCATCACAATATCCCCATAGCTTTAAGTCATTTCAGTAAAAATACTAAGTACGAAGTCTCATCAAAATAGGTTATAGGTGTGGTCTGTCCTGGAGCACAATTTCCCTCAGTCTGTGGACCTGTAAAACCTAGAGAACAAGTTATTTGCTTCCAACATCTAAAAGATGGGTAAGTATAGGGTAAACATTTCCATTCCAGAAGGGAGAAATTGGAAAGAAAACAGGGATCACAGGTCTCAAACCATTCCAAAGCCCTGCAGAGTATACTCTACTAGATTTCAAGAGGCATCTGTGGAGCAGTGCTTTGTCCTCCGGGCCTCAGGAAGCAGCAGCCCCTCTCCTTCCGACTGCTTGCACAGTGGCCACGCTCTCCGCGAACACTGGGCTACGTTTCCACCCTCTTCAAGCATTGGGGTGATGGCCAGACTCTCCTCAATCCCTGGGGAATAGACTCAGAACAGTGAGATGGTGACTAGACTCTCCTCAACCCCCCAGGAATAAGTTCTACCCTCTCTGAAGACTGAAGTGTTAAGTTCTCCCTGAACAATGGGGCAGAAGTTTCACCCTCTCCAAGTGCTGGGGCAGACTCACCCTTTCCACAAACATGGGTGATTCTGCTCATTTGACCTGAGAAGATGTCTGCAGTCTAGACCTCAGCTTCCATGGTCCTGCCCTTGAAGTGATTTTTCTTTCAACCTGTCCCCTTTCTGTCCCTTTTAGTCTAGGCTGGCAGTGATTCTGTTCATATAGATGACACAAAAAAACTTGTCAGTTTCACATGTAGTACACAGGGGTCCAATCCATCAGACAGCAGGACTTTCTACACATCCTTCCTGGATAACTGCATCATCAGTCCTGACCTGCATGGAAATAGCTGGCTGGTTCCATGCTCAGTTAAACCCTCACATGGAGCACTATTCTTTGGGGACTTGCTTTCCAGAAGCTCAGAATTTTCTAGACCATCAATTTCTGGTTTCTTTGTGCCCAGGAGTTCAAGTCTCAACTTATCCCTTTCCTCTCACATTTTACTATAACCTTCAAGGAGAAACTAGGTTACCTTACACACCTTGCTTGGAAATCTCCGCAGATAAAGCTCATCACTCTCAAATTCTGCCTTTTGTCCAATTTTGCCAATTTTCTCTGCCACTTTAAAACTGGGTTGACTTTCTTCCAGTTTCCACTGACATATTAATCATTTTCTTTTAAGACCTCAACAAAAGTGCCTTTAGCATCCATATTTATACCAACAGTCTCTTCAAAGCAATCTGGGCCTTTTCTCTCAAACACCTCACAATTCCTCCAGCCTCTACCCATTAACCAATTCCAAAGCCATTTCCATATTTTTGGTGTTGCAATAGCAGCACCCCACTCTACTGGTACCAAAATTTGTTTTAATATCCTAGGCTACTTAAAGCAGATACCAAGAAATATGTTGGCTTAGACAATAGGAATGTACTAGCTTACAGTTTGAGGCTGAGGAAATGTCCAAATTAAGGCATCATCAAGGTGATGCTTTCTTCCTAAGACTGGCTGCTGGTGATCCTTGGCTCCTCTGCCACATGGCAAGACACTTGGCAGTGTCTGCTGGTGTCTCCCTTATCTTTCAGGTTACATTGATTTCAGCGTCTTGTTTTCTCTATATATATATACTCATCCCATTTATAAAGGACTCTAATAAAAGAATTAAGACCCATCCTGAATGAGCTGGGCCACACCCTAACTAAAGCAGCCTCATGTAAAGGCCCTACTTACAATGGGTTCACATCCATAGGAATGGATTAGATTTAAGAACATGATTTTCTGGGGTATATACAAAAACCACCACACCATGTTTTAGTGTTAATGAGTAGATACCACAAAATTCCTAAAGACAGATTTTTTATTTTTAAAGAAAATGACTGTTTAATCCAGTTGTATGGTTTATTGCTCAAGGAAATTATTAGACTAAATAGTAAGCTTCTTCCTCTAGCAATTGTGTTTTGTGATGTAGCATAGGTCTACATACCTCAGGAAAAAAAATCATGGGTCTTTATGCTGGTACTAGAGGCCTTATAGAGAGAAACAGTGGGAGGAGCTGGAAGCAGAAAATGGGTGGGAACCAGAAGACAGCACATCACCATGTGATGGGAAAGACAAGGAACCCAAGGATTTCTGGCCAGCCAGAATGCTAACAACCCCTGGAGGAAGCAAAATTATGAGGCAATAAATTCCATTTGTCTTAGTTTCCTGTTTGCTAAAACAAATGCCATGCAATGGTTTGACTTAAACAATGGGAATTTATTGGCTCATGGTTTAGACGTTAGGAAAAGTCCAAAATTAAGGCATCAGCAAGGCAACACTGTCTCCTGGAAGACTGTGGTATTCTGGAGCTGGCTGTTGGCAATTCTTGGCCCTTGACTTTTCTGTCCCATGGCAATGTACATGGCAGCCTTTCTGGACTCCTCTGTGTCTGCTGGCTTCCACCTTCTTCCTGTGACTTTCTCTCTGCCTGAATTTCTTTCTGCTTATTAAGGACTCCAGTAACCTGAATTAAAACCCGACCTGATTCATTTAGGTCAAACCTTCACTGAAGTAACTTGTTCAAGAGATCTTATTTACATTGGATCCACAACCACCAAAATAATGACTAACACCAAGAATAAGTCCAACGTGGGCAAACAATTCAGTCTGCTAAACCAGTGATTAAGCCACCCCACTATATGGTATTTGTCTTAGCAGTCTGCAAAATGAAGACCGGTCACCACAGGAAATGGATGGTGGTGATGGTAGCACGATTAATGAAATTAATAACACTGATAGATATATGAAGATGATTAAAAGGGGGAATTGTTAGATTGTCTATATGGTAAGAATATAAATTAAAATAAGGAATCCATGGAACTACATTACACAAGTAGTGAACCTTAAGTTAAACCATGGGCTTTAATTAATAGTACAATTATAAAAATGTGCTATCATCAATTCTAACAAATGTTCCACACTGATGCAAGGTGTTGGTGGTGGGGTAGTATATGGGAACCCTGTATTTTATGCATGATTTTTTGTAAACCCACAACTTTTGAAACAAAGAAAAAAAAATACTGGAAAACCCAAACAAGTCATATGAATAATACCACCAATCAAATTTTGAGCCTGTGGCATGTGCCCACATTTGTGCTAAGTAGTTTTGCACTCATTATCTCATTCAGCTCTCAGGAATGGGTCCACCCCACCAGATGGGGTAGGTTCTAGCCAGGTCTCCACTTGACAGAAAAGAAGACTGAGAATGAGAGCAATTGATTGCCTTGCCCAAGGGCTTTAATACCACATTATACACCAGCCTAAAAAGGCATTCTCCTGGGGTAAGATTGTACCCCAATTTATAGGAGCAAAATGTCACTCTGTGAAGCATTACTTATAACAAAACAAGATAAATCTCAAGTATAATCATTGCACAAATCTTGTTACAGAAATTTATTTTCTCATAGACATTTAATTTTCAGAAGCAGAACCTCAACATATATTTGCTGGGGATGTAATCTCCAATTATAATTACTATTCTTGATGCTTCCAGTGTGCAAACTGCTTTTAAAAAATGAAAGACTTCGAGAAGACAGACCATTATGCCAGTCTTTTGGCATTGATGATTGTACTTATGAACCTTTTCTTATGAAATAGAACCTTAGCTTAGTATTATATATTGTGTAAGAGTAACCTTCTGAAAATCTCCTTGTTGCTCAAATGTGGCCTCCCTCTAAGCCAAACACAGCATATAAATGCACTACCTTCCTCCCAGCATGGGACATGACTCCCAGGGATAAGCCTCTCTGGCACCAAGAGATTATTACCAAGCACCAACTAGCAATGCATCTGGAAAAAGACCTTGACCAAAAAGGGGAAATGGTAAATACAAATAAGTCTTTATGGCTAAGAGATTTCAAAGTGAGTCGGGAAGTCATTCCAGAGGTTATACTTATGCAAGTCTCAGCAGGATCTCATTGACTGCCACAGTCAACAGTGCTTCAAATAGCAGGGCTCCTGAGGGCTCTAGAGATATCTGGAAACTATAAGCAGGGCAGACAGCTCAGGAATTCGGCACCCTGTCAGTGGGCCTTACTTTGGAATTTATGCTCCCCAGTGTAACAGAGTTAGACTTATTTATAGTTCTCTACACATGGCTTTTCTGCCCCTTTTATTTGAACCCATAATTATCATTATACATGATAAATATATATCCCAGAGACTTAAATCTTTGGTCTATCCATGTGCCAGGAGGGCCCTGAATTTCATCAGAGTTGCAATACCTACTCTCCAGTTCACTGGACTCTCACAGGACAACTAACAAAGAGATGATATTGGCCAATGCCCATCCCAAGAAACAACAGTGTCTGCAACTGCAAGCAAGATAGCTCCACCCATCTGCCCCATGGGATCTAAGGCCCCTCTCAATTAGAAGCAGAATGGCCATCACCATCCCAAAATCTTCAAGATTGGGGAATGAACAATGGAATAAAGTAGACTTATTATTATTCTAGCAATGGAATAACTCTTATTATTAATGTAAAGGCAGTGGCCACCAGAGGTTCTGAGGGATGGGAGAGGGAATAATAATTGTAATATGGGGGCATTTTGGGGACATTGGATTTGTCCTGACATTGCAGTGATGGATACAGGCCATTGCATATTTTGTCATAACTTACAAAATTATGCAGGACAAAGTATAAACTATAATGTAAACTGTAGTCCATGGTTAGTACCAATGCTTCAATATGTGTTCATCAATTGTAACAAATGTACCACACTAATGAAGGATGTTGTTAATGTGGGAAAGTGTGGGAAGGGGAGGGAGTGAAGCATATGGGAATCCCTTAAATTTTTTATGTAACATTTACATAATCTAAAGCTTCTTTAAAAATAAAAAAAGAATTATTTTAAAAATGAAAGCCTTCTCCCTCAGAAATATTGCTCAGAATATGAAATGAAGCATGGAAAACAGACACACTCAAGTGCAGCCTGAAAATGGGATTTGGAGATGCTTCTTAAGCCGTCTATTCAATGCAATACTTTTCAAGGAATGTCACAAATGATCAATTTGTTTTTAGGTGGTCTCAGTAAGATGAATGCATCCTGGAAAGCAGTAGCTAACATAACTAACTAAAAATTTCACTACTTTTTGCAAAGGCAGGATATTTTTCGATGAAAAATGGCTCTTCAGCAACTGTCAGATAGGATGCTAGCAAACCAAACTCTGAGAATTTAGATTATCCTGGAGAAATCATTAATCCACCATGGTTTGGGTCAGTTTCAAGGCTAGCTGAGAGCATAGATTTATCCAAAACATACATTTGGGCCATCTGACATTTACTGGCAAGAAAGCAAGTTGCTCTTTTTGAGGTAAGAGAATTGGCCTGGATTCTAAGCTATGCATAGGCAAGATGGACTCTTACTTAGCTCTGTAGGATATTATCTGGTTTATTGCTTTAACTGATACTGTATTAGTCAGCCAAAGGGATGCTGATGCAAAATACCAGAAACCTGTTGGCTTTTATAAAGGGTACTTATTTGGGGTAGAAGCTTACAGTTACCAGGCCATAAAGCGTAAGTTACTTCCCTCATCAAAGTCTGTTACCACATGTTGGAGCAAGATGGCTGCCGACGTCTGCAAGTGTTCAGCCTTCCTCTTTCTCATAAGGTTCCATGGCCCTAGTTTCTTCCAATATCAACTGTAGACTGGGATACGTCTTGTCTATCTCCTGGGGCTTGTTTGTTTCTGGGCTCAGCTGCTCTGCTCTCTCCACAAGGCCAGCTGTAAACTATCAGGCAAACAGCTCATCTCTCTTCCTGGGGCCTCTGCCATGTCTATGGAGCCGTCACTATTCCTCTGTGTTCTTCTCCTGTGTATTTACCTCCCCAGGCTCTAGCTCAAAACTCCAACCTCCCTTCTCTGTGGTGCAGTTTCTCAACATCCTACTGATGTGGCCCAGTTAAAGCCTTAATAATAATTTAATGAAGTAAGAGTGAAACCTCTGAATCCAATCCAATCTAATATGCCCAGAGGAACAGACCAGTTTACAAACATAATCCAATATCTATTTTGGGAATTCATAAACAATGCCAAGCCACCACAGACACCTTAATACATTTATTTCTAAAGTGAATTCATTCATTCTCTCATACAATAGCTCGCTATTGAATGCACAATGTCCATGAAACAGGGACTTTTTGGTGAGCTTGCAAAAGAGTGAGGAGGCCAGTGTGATTGTGTCAGCATGGACTGGGGAGAGAATGTGCCAGAATGGACTGGAGGAGAGAACAGCGGCAGGGTCTGACTTAGGTTCTGCAAGTCTCCCTCTGGCTGCTGCATTGAGGACGAACCCTGGGATGGGGAGAGAGGAAGCCAGGTGAAGGGCTGGGGGCTCCTGCAATATCCCAAACCAAGAAGATGATTGGCTTGGACTATAGGGATTCGTGCCGGAGTGGGGAGAGGTGTTTGGACTCCATTATCTCCCGAGGATAAAGCGAGAAGATTCGCTGATGAGCTGGATGTGGGCTGTGAGAGAAAGAGAGGGGGCAAGGCTGACTCCAAAGCTTTGGTCTGAGACATGCAGGTACATCTGCCGATACGAATGAGACTGGGGGAGGCAGACTGAGGGCCAGGTGAGAAACCAGCGTCCAGTTTTGAGTACATGAGTTTACACTCACGCACACACAGGTCATGAGCATTCAGGCAGCAGTGCTCGAGTAGATAGCTGGAAGCCCGTCCGTGGATCAGTGAGGACAGCTAACTGGAGATCTGAATTTGGGAGTTCTCCACGTTGACGTGGCATCGAAGTCACGGTGGGCCCCAGACTGGACTCTGCTTAGCCTCCACACACAGCTGCCTCTGAGTAAAAACCAGTGGGAGGAACGCATACTCTCACCTGACCTTTCCGTTATTCCTGCCACATCAAGGAGTCGCTCCTTCTCCTTCCTTCGTCCATCCACTTGCTCACCTTTATGCGACTAGAGCCAGCCAGGCTCAGTGCCTGGCGTGAAGGGCTCGGAGAGGAAGCCAGGGACACATTTGCTTGAACAGCTCCGTCCCCTAACACCCTTCTGTGGTGTGTGCCAAAGTGCAGAGGCCCTAAGATGCCAGCGAACAGCTTTTATAGGAATTCTCACCTCTAATTCCAGTTCCTTTGTTTTGCTCTATTTGTCCCTGAAGACATGCCCTGCATACCACGTTGCTAGCGTTATCTGACGTGTGGCTGTACACGCTTACGTTAGTTATTTAATGCATGTAGTCCCAATAGTGGGTGGAGATCAGTTTTTGAAAATTCATTTTCCAAGGCTGCGGGGAGAATTAGGTTTTAAAAAGTACTTCAGTTACCTTCAGATCTCAGAGAATAGAATATACTTCATTTTGTCTCCCAGATAGAAATGCTAAGTTTGGAATCCTTGGTAACTTGTCTATATTGAAATAAAATTCAGGGGAAAAAGGGAGCAATTCATTGTAGTAGAGGCCAGGAGTGACTGAAAATAAGCTGCACATTTTCCACACAGGTTATAAAATATAGCTTCAAGACTAATGAGTCTAGGCAAGCTTTTGGAAATCCAGTGGGTCAAATGAACCTGAGTTTCCAGAAGTCAGGGAGGTATGGAGAAGGGAGGGAGCAGGATGTAACCTGGAGGAACTGTGAAGGGCAAGGGCTATTTACAGTGTAAATACACACTGAGATCATCTGACCCAGACGGCTCTAGCCTGGTCATTTTCCGGAGGGATAGCCCAGCCTGAGGCCAAAGTCCACCAGCCAGGCCATTTATTTTTTCTTTCCTGGCTTGGAGAGGCTGCCATACACTCAGCCCAGAAGTCAAACATTAATGATTCTTTATTTGGAGGCTTATAAAATTACTGGAAAGAGAAATTGGACAGATGCTCTGGTCCCTTTTAGAAATTTACAAAACAGAAGTCTGGTTAAGACTTTTGCTGGTTGGCTTAGAAAGCAGCAGGCCGTGCAGGCCGTACATCCCTAATTATCCGTGATTAGATGTTGACCCCCTGCGTCTTCCTGTGGCAAGGCTCTGGAAGTGCCCTGTCTTTAGCTGGCACTCATGTGCTTGTGCTCATACGTGAGGAATACCTTGAATTGCCCGTAGAGCCAACCCGCGATACGCTGGGTGCTTTTGAATGTTATCATGTTTTGAGAAACTGTTCTGGCTCCTTCACACAATCTTTAATAGTCTTCTAAGTTTGGCAATGGAGGGAGAGGCTTAGGATGGGGCAGCTGGACCTCCTTGTACCTTCTCCTGGGGATTTCATCTGAATTAACCCACACTGGCTTCAGGGAACATGGGTTCCCGCTCCTCTAAAGCTCTGGATGAGCCACATCATACCCAGGAGAGACCGGGCAGGAACATTCAAATAAAGCATCATTAACTGCTGAGTGAAAATAAAAGGGAAACAATCAGAGAGCAACATCCACCTAGAGAAGACGGTTTACAAGAGTGATTCTGCTGCTTTCGCTTGTAGCTTCCCACAGCTGGTCGTCTGATTGCGTGTGGGGCAGAGGCCACCTGAATAGTAAAGAAAGCTTCACTATTCCTTTAGCCTGGAGGTAGCTGACGGATAAGGCTAGGAGATATGTTTTAGAATCTCTTAGCTTGACCCTTTGCGTTAAAATATGAAGATACTTGGTGGTTATGTTTTTAGTTCTCCATTATTGAGCTTTCACCTGAAACTAAGAAGACAGAAAATGTTACATTTAACAACCTTTTATATTGTCCAGAGGTACATGAGTCTAGATATCAGGAAATCTAGAGTCAGGAGGAGGACTTACAAGAGGTGGGCAGGCCCGCTCCCACCTGCTGAGGGTCAGCCCCCCAAGGTCTGATGTCTTTTCTGAGGCTTTGAGGACTTGCTTCTTCTCCATGGGGCTGCACCAGGGACGCCTTCCATCCTGGGCACCTCTCCACACTGGCTTTCCTTAAAGTGTCCGTAGGATCACCTCCTCAGGGAGCAGTGCAGGCAGACTCATAGGTGTGCTGTTGACACAACAGCAAGTACCTCCGGAGTTAGGGGGACCCCCGTCTCGCCTGCTGCTTGTCCACATTCATGTTTGCTACAGTCAGGTTGACAGCATGTTGTCTCAGGATGGCAGGAGCAAAGCTATCTGTTCCACAAGGCAATTGCATGTGGCCTCGTGATTCTCGGACAAACTGAGTCAGAAACGACTTCCAGTAAGGGAAAACATTATCCTTATTTAATGTTTGGGTCAAAGACAGAAATAAAAAAAATGGTATTAAAAAAAACGTTTTCTAACAAATCGTCAGTATTTTTTTAGCAGTCTCTTTTTAAAAAATAATGTTTTTGAAGGTGATTTTCAAGAAAATGGACATGAAAGGTGTTTTTCTGGAGCAAGTTGTTTCATATCCTGTAGGACTTAACCAGTAGCCCATATCCCAGATGAGTGAAGAAATGAATCCTTCTGTCTGTGTGTACACAAATTCCATAAGATGTGTTTTTCTGACTGCCCTGCAAACATTGGGTAATATTGGGAAGATTTACTCCTCAGCTGTGAAGTCTCTGACAGTAGCTGTAATCTTTGTACTAGTCAAAGGGTATTTCCCTGCATTCTGGAAACAAAGTCCGTGCCCACAGGTTTAATGGGCTCTTTTAGGTTGCATGTCTCTCAGATTTATTTGTGTCGATGTTCATGCTAACACTAAGATTTCCTTAGTCTGGGTTGGAGAAGAAATACCCAGGCAGGTTCCCCTGTCACTGTCAGGCTCCACTTCATTACCCTTGCCTTCTCTTGCCCGTGCCTCCACCTGCACTTTCAGGCTCAGCTGAATTCCCAGGTCAGTCCTGCCTTCTGTTGGAGCAGGGACCCAGGACACAGGGCTCCAGGAATGAGCCCTGAGCCCTCTGGAGTCCTACTGCACCTGTAGTTCCTCCGCTGCTGTGTCCAGTTGGTGAATAGGCGCTTAGTAGGTTTGCTGGTCCTGATACCCTGCCTTGCTTTCCCAGTGAGCCCTGCCTTCTTCCTCTAACCCTCTTACTGGACAGGGGTCCTTCCCAAACTGACTGCCTGCTTGGCATGAAGGCCTCCCTGCTGCCTGTAGCACTTGCTCCCCGAATGTCTAGGGCCCCTAAACTGAGGTAGAACTCACTGATATTAATGACTAAAAATTAAATTTGTGATATAAAGTAGGCTTCTTTTTAAATGCACTAAATAGAAGGATCTAGCAGCAGGTTTATTAAGCACCATAGTTCCAAAGCAGTGATGTGTATAAATGATATTTGAAGAAATCTTCAATAGCAGCAATGGTAAATGAAATTAACTGTGATGCTTCTGAATTCAGCTTGTCCCAGACAGCTCTCTTAGAGTCCTCTCCCCCTTCCCCCCATCTTATCCTTGGCCCCACATTTCTGATGCTCCAGAACACGTGGGCCTGGGTTTGGGCAGTTAAGGTGGATGCCATAGAAATTATTCTAATCACAGTGTATCTGGAATTTCAGCACGGATTTGACAGATACGAGCAGGACAATCTCACTGGCAAAAGGGAATAAAACAGGTTAAAAAAGGAACTGAAGAAGAACTTTGAAGGTCAATGTGTTTTGGTAGAAAGAGCTGAAACTTTGCTGTCAGGCAGATCTGGGCTTGAATTTCAGCACTGCCTGTTTTAATTTTGTGACTTTGGGCAAGTTACTTTGCTATTCTGAGCCCCAGTTTCCTCACGTGTCAGAAGGAGGCACGGTAGGTAGCTACCACGAGTGATATGAGGAGTAAATAAGATGACACACATCTCAGGCAAGCCCTGAGCTTTCCGTGGTCAGGTGTGAGGTGCCCCATAAACAGTCTCCTGTGCTAGCCTGGAAAGAGGCTTCCGGCTGCTTCCCAGAGACGCAGACTCTGTTCTCACTCCAACGTTCTGACCAACGACCCAGATGAAGACATGGTTCCCAGACTGGAGATGACATTCCAGTAGGAATAGACAGTATGGTTAGCGAAGTTGGGTTGGAATAATGAGAAAGAGCTTTGAAGGCATATAGGTCTTGGATTGGTGGAGGTGAGGGAAAATGGGGCAGTTTACATGAAAGTGACCCAAGAGTTTAATTAATGAATGTCATGTTACTGGTTTAATGAAGGTTTTTATTAGACTCATTGGGTCGATAAGCAAGAGATGACGTGATTTCTTCCAGTCTGCTCGCGGATCTGTTATTCAACCTGTTTTCCCTCAGCAGCAGCTCCTGTAAGAGCCTCTTGGCAGCAGGTGTGTGAAAGCCAACGGCTCACCTGAGATAGCCGAGCACGCCCGGAGGCTCATGGAGCTTCTCCGGGAAGCATGGAGAGGCAGAGCCCGCTATTTCCTGAAGGACCTTGCGAGTCAGGCTGCGATGCTGGGCCCTTAGCCACGAAGATTGCAGGCGGGACGTGCTCCGTTTCATGCGTGGGAGGGTCACTCCTGTGCCGAGTGGAAGAAGGGTGGAGGCACCAGTGCCATTGTCATGACCAAGGAGAGTGAAGCAGCAGAGCCGAGGATGTGGTAAGAGAGCAAAGAGTCAAGCTGACGCCTGGCTTTCGGCTTGAGGATCTAAACTTGGAGCTGTCTTTAACCCTGGCAGACCCCGTAGGAGAGAGCGCGTTTGGGGAGAAGGATGAGGGGTTTGGGTAGGACTGGGTGGGTGGATCCTCCTGGAAAGGAACGTGCAGAATGAGATGGGAAGGGACTAAAGGCAGAGAAGCAGAAGAAGGCCAGAAGGAGGGAGGAGAGGGTGGGTGGGCCCGCAGAGGGGGTGACGACAGCTGCCGCTGGAAGCCGCCGAGTCCACGCTCGGACTGGAAATGCCCGTGAGGCCCCAGACGGGTTCCAGAGAGAGAATTCCTATCTCTGATTACTTTATCTAGACAGAGACATTACACAGTTAACGCCTATGAATAACCATGAGTGCTGTGAATTATTTTTAATAAATTGGGTAGTTTAGATGGTTGCATCAACCATATGAATAAATACTGCAAGGTGAAAAAGGGATAGTAGAGAAATGTATAATTTACTGCCTCTGAGAACACATCACTGAACAGATGTATAGATTCCTCTGAACTTTTCATTTGACCTGGCAAATTAAAAACCCCATGGTGAAACTAGGCAATAAGGAAAATATGTTACTTTATTTCATATTAACATATGTGCCTAATTATGATTCTTGCCATAAAAGAAGGAAGGATTTTCCACAAGAGTTTGTAATGTTCTACGTCAGTACACATATAATTGTTGCCATAGACATTTCATTTGTTTTACTAAGGTGAATCTTGACTCTTTACATTTAAGCAATAAAAGCTGGTGTAATGTTTTCGTAATGGCTTTTCTTCTTTATGGTCTCACTGTATTAAATTTTTCACATATAGTTGTGTTATGTCAGGAGGTATTATACAAAGTATGTCCTTTCCAAGGAAGAGGAAGTAAATGCCATCCCCATTTACTTATTTCTTACTGTTTCATCTTTCACTCTGAATATTTGTGATGATACATATTTCCCTGGCACTTGAGAAAATACTCTGGGTTGTATTTGCACATCAGCTACAAACCACGTCTGAGTTCCTGTTTTTCTTGGGGTTTGAGAGATGGAATCACATAAACTAGAAAAATCAGACCACCTTGGTAAATCATGGCATGGAAAGTTGCCGCGGCACATACTGTCTCTGTCTGGAACATTCTTTGGCTCCACCCTCACCCCCTTCCTCTTTCTTCAACTGGCAAATCCTTCTTTGTTCTTGAAAGCACTACTACTGTCCTTTGCGCCCCTGGGCAACCCATTCTCCCCCCCAGTGCCTTGCTCTGCACGCCTGCAGGCCCCTGCCCTGCACTGTCCTTTGCGTGTTCTCCCCGCCACCCCGGCCTTGCTCTCTGCACGCCTGCAGGCCCCTGCCCTGCCAGCTCCTCCGGGCAAAGAAGAGATGCGTTCATCCTCACATCTGCGGGGCCAGTCTAGCACGTGCTTGGTGCACAGCAGTGTTTGTTAAGTTAATAATGGTTAATTTCATCACTACGCTTCCAGCCGGTAGGTAGGCGGGCTGGATTACCTCCATCTTACAGATGGGGAAACTGGGGCCCAGACTGCAGAACCCAATGCTCTGCTTCCAGCTTCTTTTTACCCTAGGATACCAACAAAAGCTTCATGATTGTCTGGTTACCTTGTAGATAGAAGTCGTCTGCATGAACTAGGCTGTATCCTTTCCTTTACTTGACATTTTCATTAGAGTTTCTTGACCAGCCTGACTTCTTTTTTCCCTTTTCCTTTTCACCTCCCATTCGCAGCAGGGGTTTTATTTTTGGTAAACTGCTTCTATGGTCGCCCTGGGGTCGCAGAACTCAGATAGGGGAAAATGGCATCTTTTTCTAACCAAAATTTAGCATTTCCTTTAATTCTAAATTCAAGCAACCAAACCACAAGAATAAGCAGAAAGTATGACTTTGTTATGAGAATATATAATAATTTCATTTCCCATTGCTGCTGCTAATGACATCCTGAAATATCACTTATATCATTGCCATATGCTATTGTTTAATGCATTAATAAAGGAGCCTGTCTTTTATTAATATTTAATATTATTAAATAATTAATATTATTATTTTGAAAACCTTGTTTTGTCTCAAATGCTTTTCTTTTTAATTTTCTGTACTTTATTTTATGCATCTAAAGCAATTATTCTGAGAAGGAGAACAGATTTTACAGGACTGCCAAAGGGGTCTATGGAACAAAACGATTTTAAGAATGGCTGCTGCAAAGGAAACTTGGCTCCACGAAGGCTTTCTTGTTGAAAGCCGACCCTGGGGGATTCCATCATCTGTTTGTTTCCTTTGGGTCACGCACACGATGGGTCAGGGCAGGGAATGCTGTGGCCCACCGCTGGACACCCCGCCCCGGCAGGACTGCCCCCTCGTGCCCAGCTTGGGGTGTCGCCACCAACGCCCTCATTTGAGTGCGTCTCCCCAAGCTTTGTCCTTGGCTGACAGGAGTCACCTGGCCAGGCCACACTCCTCCCTGGCCATCTGCATTCCCGGCTGTGCCTTCCCACTTCCCCACTCTGGCGGGCTGCCTGAGCTCCCTGCAGAGCCAGGGGGGCCTTTGTGGGAACTGCCTTGCCGTTTACCTTCTACTGCTGAGTGCTTCTCTCTTCACTTCCCTGCAGGTGTGGATCCTGAAAGCACTCTCAGTTAGGGTTGCCAGATAAAATAGTGAGCACTCGTTTAATTTTTAATTTCAGATAAACTACAAAGAGTGCTTTAGTATGAGTATGTCCCAGCGATCGCATGGGGTGTACTTATACTAAAAATGTGCTCGCCGTTTATCTGAAATTCAAGTTCATCTGGGCATCCTGGATTTTTGGGTGCTAGCTCCGGCGACCCTCCCCCAGTAAACGTCCAGCACACAAATGTCAGGTAGGCACCTTGTAGCACTGCACAGCCGTGGTCAGCGGCCGCCGGGCTTCAGCGCAGGACCTCAGCCCTGTTTCTCTGTGCGCTGCCTTTTATGTGTTCCACAGGAAAGGGACAAGGGACAAAAGGATGTTAGTGATGCGAAAAGTGCTCCTGAGGTTGGGGTACCTGTCACCAGATTCAAAGGCATCCTCGGTGGCAGGAGGAATCTGCGGAGAGCTGCAAATACGGGCGCACTGGAGCGAAGCACATGAGATGGAGCCTCTAAACTTGATAATTCACACCAGGGCACCTTGTAACTGCTCCTGTTGGACATACTCTCCCATCAGCTACACGATTTAGACTGAGAAACAGGAGCTGGGATTTGGCGATCATTTAATTTTCAGTATAGAGAAGTAGAAGCATAATTATATCTGCACATACCAGGACATGAACGGCGTGGGGTCCCAATTCTGCATTTGCCTGCTGATGTTCTGGCACTTTGGGAAACCTAGCGTGGCAGGAAGCTGCTGGTGCTTACAGCAGTGACTGAGTGCCTCACTAAGAGGCACTAAGCTGAATGTGTTCATGGACCTGCCCCCATTTCCAAAAAAGATTTATGCTGGTTTAAGTTACTCTGAAAATTAAGGATGGAACAGGAGAAGGGGTGGAATACTGAAGTATCGTGGGGGTCTTTCAAATACCTTCTGACCTGCAAAATGTGAAAACTGAATTGCTGTTTTAATATTTCAGAGGACAGTCAGGACATATTTTCAATAAAATCAGTGTAGTCTACTTTCTCTGAAGTCAGCTTTTTAAAATAGCTGTGGATTCAGAGGACTCTCTTGGTCTTCCAACATGTCATAGAGTTCAATGAATTGCCTGCAATGTTTTTTTAAAAAAAAAAACTTTATGTTTCTAACGTCTGTGCAAACATTACTATTGGAAGCTTTCTTACCAAGAGTATATTTTCAAAATTTATGTCTACATCTGCTAATGTAGAAAAAGCCAACCTATTTTTCCTAATGTCTTCAGAGTGCTTGAACCTTGGAGAACAAAATAACAGTTGTCAGGGGTCAGAATCAAAGTCATAATAAACTCTCTTGATCTTAGTTGCTTTTGTTGCCTTTGACAGTGACACTTAGAACAGCAAGGAACAAAACTAAAATTTTGAATTCCAGTGTAATACATGCACTTGAGATATGTATGAGTGGAGAACACAATTTATGATCTGCTTTCCAAATCTGAAGTACAATCAATATTTAATGTTTCCTTTAATTGCATTTTGGTAGTACTTACTTCAAGAAGTATTTTTTAAAATTGGTTTCTGTATTAGACTTGGCAAGTGGACATAAAAGAAATCTGAGCTTATTACTAGTTTAAAAAATATTTGATAGGAGTTTTTTTGGAAAGAAATGAAACAAGATATTAGAATCACATTTATGTCAGTCCTAATATTGTTGAGCCTCTGGAAGTTTTCTCTTCTTTATGCCTATGTTTGTTTGCTTGGCCCAGATATATCCTTGGGCGTTAATGTCTTTCTTGGCATGTTTCAGGACCTGACTTCAGAGAATTCTTTCATGCAGAAACTTAAGGGCAGTATAATATATCATTGTTACAGTAGATTGGTTATATCTTTTATTCTAATGTTTTTAGAGGAGACAAAGGCACTATAAATGTGTGTTCAAGTCCCAAGTAGTGAGAGAATGCTACAGGAATCATTTGCTATCAAAATCCATTCAACTGAGTGATATCAGCCAGATGGTGGAATAAGAAGCTCCAAATGCGTGTTCCTCATGTGCCCCTCCCCCAACAACAACAAAAAAGAGAAAAACAAGCAGAAACAGTTAGATCTAACTTCCCCAGAACTCTGGAGAACAGCCAAAGGTAAATAGCAACCAAGCAATCACTGACTCAAGAAGAGGAAGCCTGAAACATGGCGGGAAAGCTTGCCCTGGCCCCACCCGTCCCTGGCTCAGGCGTGTCCGTGGGTCAGCAGCCTGCGCTCCCGGGGTAGGTCCCTCGTGTCTGGTTATGGAGGGAACTGAGCACACCCCTGTGTAGATTTAGTGTGTTTGCACATCTCTGCCTTGCTGCTGGCTCCCTGAAAGCACGCCTCCCTTTTGCCTGAGCAAGTGCAGTCACCTGGGGTGAAAAGTCTCAGGTGGATATGCACCTGGGGCCTGGGGCCCAGGGGGGAAGATGCTGAGACTTTTGGAGGGTGGGGGTGGGGCCCAGGAGCCTTTGTGCATATGAGGAGTTTGGAAGCTACCATGTTCGTCCAGGCACGATGCATGCTCAGAAAAACCTGAGAAGACCCCAAAATCTTGGCTGGAGCTGTAGGCCTTGTACAACCTGGGCTAAGTACTGCAGGGGAGCTTCAACAGGGAGCCAATTTACCCCACAGCTTTCAGCAATAAAAAACCAAGCCAAAAAACTCTGGGGAAGGGGCCAGAAAGCAGTGGGGTGACATATTTAAAGTTGCTGAATGGAAAAAACAAACAGTCGACCCCAAATCCTATATCCAACAAAACTCTCCTTCAAAATTGAGGGGAAAAATCAAGACATTCCAAGATAAACAAAAGCTGTGGGAGGTTGCTACCACTAGAAGCCTGCAAGAACCATCAGAGTCATCAATTAATCATAGACCATGGGCCAAAGTGGCATCAAGAAAGAGTTCCTTCCTTTGGCTGGCTTTAGGTTTACTTCTTTTTCAAGTTCCTCAAGATGTGAGATTTGGTTATTGATTTGAGGTCGTTCCTCTTTTTAATGTAGGTGTTTACAGCTGTAACTTGCCCTCTGGGCACTGCCTTCGCTGCATCCTTGAGCTTTGAGAGGTTGTGTTCTCATTTCCCTTGCGACTTCTTCTTTGGTCCACTGAGTTTCTTTCTTTTCTTTTCCTCCCTACCCCTTCCTCCTGCTCCTCTTCCCTCTACTTTCTTCTTTCCCCCTTCTTCCTTTTCTCCTTCTCCCTCCTTGTTTTAAATTCTTTGTTTTTAAATGTCCTACCTGGCAAAATAGAAAGTCTGTACCTCTTGTCAGCTCACTGTTTTCTTTCTTTCAGTATTTCTCTGGTCCATGAAATTTAAATGCCTGGAAACCTCTGGTCTACTGCAAACAGCATGAGTTTCTGACAATCCTCTCTTGGACTTGTTCTGTGTCTAATTAGATGCATGCACTTGTGCGCTCTTTACTTACCTGAGGTGAAGTTATCTGTAAAAGGGGAAATACATGCCTCTTTTTCAGGACTGATGGAGGAACAGCAGACCAGATCCTCTGTTAGAGCACTCAGCAAGGAGTGCGGCTCCAGGGAGATTATCCTGGCTGTAGTTTCCCTTCTCTGAAGAGAAACATTAAATCTCCTGCTTGGTCGTTATGTGTCCAAGGGCAGCTAACTGCACGAGGAGCCGGTGATGCTAACAACCGACGGCTAGGAGCCTGGACGCAGCTAGCAGGTGACCTGGTTAAATCTGCATCGTGACTCAACCCTTTCCTTAGGGAGGAGCCTTGAACAAGTTACTTAACTTCTCAGAGTTAGCTCGCCGGCAAAATGAGACGATAATCCGTTCATTTGTGGAAGAAGCAAATAATTTACTCTGCAAAATCCAGTGGCTGGTACATAATAATCACATAAGCACAGATTAAGTAAATTATTAAAAATAAAGAATGCATATAAAAGGATAATCTAGCGCCTGGCACATTGCAAACACTCAGGGAGTTTCTTGTAATTCTTTGCTTTACACTGATGGGTAACAGGTGGATGGTTGTTTCAATATGAGGTCAAATTTAGAGGTGAAGGCAACGAAGTGTTGGAAAGGCTCTACCGTTGTGACTTTTAAAAAAAAAAAAAACACTTTTGAGTGTTAGGTAAAATAAGATCCTTTTCACATTTCTCCTCTAAGAAAAGGGGACAGTGGTGGAAAACTAACCCTATTCCTAAAGAAAGAAAACCGACCCAGAGTATTTTAAAGAGAAACAACTAAAATGTGATCGTGGCTTTCTGAAAACAGGTTTTATACAGTTAATGTAAAGGAAGACCCACCTTACTATGCAAACAAAGGCATGGATAGAGAGAAAAAGGAATTGCTTAGGGAGGCTGGAAATAAGACACTTTTTTGTGGTTAGGTGAAGTTGAAAAAATAACCTGAAATTTAAATTATTTTTTAAACTCAGTACTACAGCAGCTAAATGCGAAGTGGGAGGAGTCCATTCTCCCTTCCTAGGACTGGCTGCCTATCTTTCAGGCAGTTTTCCCTGTCTTGGGCGCTGGTGATTATCCAGCCTTCTCTAAGCCACCAATTTAGAGCAGGAGTCTGCTAAAAATACCGGCTACTGGGATATATATTACATCCTAAGTAAAGTAGAATTCAGATTGGCCAAATGGCATATTCATGAACACACTCAACCTTCACTGATTATTTTGATTTTTTATTACAAGCCTTGCTGCTCAGTGAAAAACTGAAAATGAAAAATAATTCTATTCATTTTAATGAAGATGTATTCCAGCCCAAGTCAGAATGAAAAACATATCGAGGGAACAATGAAAACAAGTATATATAATTAATAAGCAACAATCAGAAAGTAAAAAAAGACCATGTGTAACTGAAGGTAATAAAAATGTATTGTACTCTCCAGGGAAGATTTAGTGGGTGGTTGCTGGGTTGGGTGAAAGGGAATGGTTTTTGGAAGGAGCAATTCTATACCATTAGCTTCACTAATCTTTTCTTCCTTTGATGATTCATGGTTATTTTGTACTCAAATGCATCTTAAAAACAATGTTGCTGGATAGAAAAACACATTTAGAGCAAACATGGAGGCTAAACATGAGAATTCTCTGGAACGTGCTTCCAGGATCAAGGAAGATGCCGCCTTCCCCCGCCCTCCACTCGGCCATTTGGAAGGCAAATGTCCAGGGTGTGTCTGTACAAGGGATCCCATTCAAACCTTTTTCCATGAGCTGTTCACTGATTACTCTTGTGTTGAGTAAATTGGTGAATGCGTCCTTGCCTAAAACTATGATGTTGAAACATCATCTCATATGGCATATTTAATTGGTGTGCTTTTGGGTGAAAAAGACATTAAAGATGAAAACCAAGAAGGGCCTGGTGGTATGATGTTCCAAGGACTGTTAAGGGGGAGACGGAAACAGGAGTCTCTTTGCCTTCATTAGTGAAGTGTTGGCTGCAGCGCACAGAGGAGCCTGGGTGCCGAGCCAGCACAGTGAGCCCTTCCACATCCTTTTCAAGTTACCGCCACGCCCGTGATCCCCGTTTAGCCTCACAGCCTCCGTCAGGTTTGAGAGATGAACCTAGAGATGCAAATCTTTCTTCCAGTCCACGCCTCTCTCTTGTCCCAGTCCCTCCACTCTTGCTGCACTTTTCTTCTTTGGATTCTATGAGGTTTCCATCTAGTTGTCCAATGGGTTTATTTTTCACTTAGTTTTACATTATTTGCATTCATTCCTGTCCTCACTAACATAGATGGGAATCTAAGGAACAGGCGGATCGAGCTTTTTGAAGGCACAAAACGAGTTGGCAGAGTCAGGGAAGCAGACAGCGGGCTCAGGGCAGGGAAAGCAGGTGTCGGGTGTTCATCTCCCACTTGCACAGAGCTCCGTGTTTCCTCGAGTGTTCTTTGAATGACTTTTAATTTTCTGTGTCCATTTTCTCGCTTACCACAGGTGGCCACTCCCCAGATTATTTCTTCTTGGGGCTGACTGTCTCGTGGAGGTTAAATCTGTAAGCAGGGGTTTGGGTGCCATCCTATTTCTAGTGCTGAAGCATAGGTGTTCCCCGTACTAGAGAACTGGGCAAATGTGCGTTGCAATGCTCAACATTCCTCCCCAAACTGAAAAGTGTCATTAGCATCAATAGCACATTCTGATGGTATAGAGAGGCTTAACACAGTGCCTTTAAAGATGAAATTTGAGCAAAATTTGATTTGGCATTAAGACATTTATAATGTGCTTTATGTTTTCTACTTTGCTTTCAGACTATTTTTAAAAATTAAATAATAATTAATAAATTTCTTACTAGAATTCAGTCAAGTATAAAGAAGAAAACAAAAAAAAAATTTTCACATAATTCTATGTCCTGGATAAGCCTGTTGACAGAAAAAAAAAAACACAATTGAAGTTCATGGTCAAAAACTTTAAACAATTTAGAAAGGGTCCATATGGCTAAAAACCCAAGGGAAGTTCTGGACATAGCCGTGGCATGCTGAAAACATAACTACCCAATGTAAGAATGAAAGTCACAGATAATGCAAAAGAGGATGAAAAAGAAATCCTGGCTGAAGTCATCTGAGAGAAAAAACTATTGAAGGGAAGTTTACAATACTAGATATCAAAGTATCAGGCTCTCTCTATTGGATCATTTCCATCATGATACTAATAAACATTTTAATTTCCCATTAAAACTCCAAGAGCAGCCACGATCAACCCCGCCTGCCCCACAGACTCCTCCCTGCGCTCGCCCTCTCCATCTGCCTTCACCTCTCTCACTCCCGGGGTCTCCAGTTGCCGCCCCCTTCCCGCTCGGCCGCTCCCCTCACGCCCGGGCTCCAGCACAAGGGCTCCTGCCAAGGCTGCCCGTGACTTGCTGAACCCGCCATCACCTCCTGGCTTCTCCACGGCACTCAGCACTGCTCCTTACGCCTTTCTAATGGAAGCCACCTCTTTCACACGCAGGGACACCACGTTTCCTCGGGTTTATTTTCTAACTGCTGGCCTCACCTCCGTAACCTCCTTTGCCAACGTCTCCTCTTCTACAACTCTGAATTCCGGAGCCCGGAGGGCTCGGCTCTATGGGGGGTGATCCCAGCCATTCCCGTAGCTTTAACTATCTTGTCTGTTCTGCCATCTCAGACCATCTAGAAACCCAAAGAACACTTCTGATCTCAGGTCCAAATTCACATATTCGAATGCCTACCTGAGGGCTCCACGGAGGAGTTTAGAGCTTAACTTGTCCTAAACAGAGCCTTTGAATTCTCTTTCCCCATCAAATCTGGTCTGCAGCTGCTCTTTCCAATCTCTGGGAATGTCACCATTTACTAACTCCAGAAGTTTGGGGTCTTCCTTTGACAGCTTCCTTTCCCCCCTTCCACGTTTAAGCCATAAGCAATCTGCCAGCCACCCTCAACCTGCCAACTTCTCTCCACGGCACTGCTGGCATCTTACTCAAGCCACAGCCACCTTCTGCTTGGACCGTTGGAAAGGCCTTCTGTAATCAGCACAGTGGGCAAGGTTATGCTGTAATATTGACCCCAAAAGTTCAGTGGCCTATATCAACAAAGGCTTATTGGGAACATACTTTTGTCCATCATGAGTCAGCTGAGTTTAATGGATTGAAGTGTACACCCCAAGTAGGTGTGTTCTTCGTTTTGGTCCACATCTTGGTGGGTGCAGGAAATTGTAAATAGGATTTCTGGAAAATGTTACATCAGTTAAAGTATGGCCCAACTGCATGAAGTTGGGTTTTAACCCAAATATTGGAATCCTTTGTAAGCAGAATGAAATTCAGACAGACAGAGAGAAAAAGTCATGGGTAATAGCTGAAAGCTGGAAGTCAATGGAACCTGGAAGAGAAAAGAGACACTGCCGCCATGTGCATTCCCATATGAAGGAAAAGCCAGGGACCAAGGATCAACAGCAGTCAGTCCCAGAAAGCCACAGTCTTCTGAGAGAAAGCATCACCTTGCTGACACCTCAATTTTGGACTTCTAGCCTCAAAACTGTGAGCAATAAATTACCATGGTTTAAGGCAACCCATTTGTTTTAGCAGCATGGTGCTGAGACATGGGGCCCTGCTGCACCTCTCTTCCCTCCAGGCCCAGGTTAGTGGATGGGGCTTCATTTCAAACATTACCAGTTGCTGTGGGGACGAGAGAATGCTGGAAGGCCAGACACAGGCAGTTTAACTGCTTCAACCTGGAATTTACAAAGGTTCTTTCCTTTCACGACTCAGTGATTGGAGCTAGTTATAGGACCCTCCAAACCACAAGAGGGTCTGGAAATGAGGCCATTCCAGGTAGGCTGCAAGCAGCACAGATAGGTGTCACGCTTCATAACTCGTCTCCTTCTTCCAGTCCTTTCTCAAATAGTATCCAACAGCGTCTTCTTGCACCTAGAAAAATAATCAAAACTTCTGTGGCCTCCAAGGCCCTACTTTCTCTGACCCTGTCTATCCTTCCAGGCTTTTCTCGGACCCCTCCTGGTCTCCCCCCATGGTGCATGCCTCACTCTGAATTGATGGGCAGGCATTCCCCACGAGGCTCCAGAATAGGCTGCTTTCTGCTGGGCCCCTTCCTCACGGCTGCCTCCGCATCCGCTGGCTTGCAGCTTACATGTCCCATCCTTGTTATTAAAAGTGTGTTCCCCGTTATTATTATTGTTATCGCTGTTATTATCACCACGTCCCATTCCCATTTGTTTCCTTTGAAGCAACTGCTCTACCATTTTTAGAAAGCGATGGCCAGTCTTCTTGTACTCATCACCCAGCACTGTAACCAGCCTGTAGAAGAACCTTAAATTGAACGAATAAACACATATATACACATTATCAAAATCTATAAAACCAGGAAATTGGCTCAAAGATGTGGTAGCAGGAATTGGAATAGATACAGAACATATTAAGTCATGGTGCTCCTACATTCCAAAATATATTCCAGATAATTAAAAATATTTCAAATGGCGTCACTAAAAAACTATATTTAAAAAGATGCTGGATATAAGAAAACTGTCTATGTATAAAAGAAATCACAAGGGAGACATTCAGATATGGTCACATGAATAATTTGTCTTAGAAGTAAAAAGTCAAAAAGAGACAAAGAACAAACTAAAAAATGTTTATAACCAATACAATAAACAGAATTGATACTTAACATATATATCAATATATTATCTATTTTAAAATATGTATGGGGATATGAGTATGTATTTGGGGAAAATCTAACCTCAGTAGTAATCACAGAAAAGCTATAAAATAAGTATCTCATCTGGAAGTCAGGCGATGGCTGATGCCACCAAGAGTCCCTGGTCTCCCCTCTACCCTGTGCGCCAGCGGAGCTGGCATTCAGAGCAGAAGAATGCACACCGCAAGTCCGCAGCCTCCCACCGGGAGGCCAAAAGCCTGCTGTGTTGCCAGGGCGATGGGTCCTGATGACCAACTAAGCAAAAGGTTGATGCCGCACAGAGCAGGCAGGGGGAGGCTGTGTGGACTCCAGGAGGGCTGGCTCCCTTCTGGTGATGGCCAAGGGCAAGGGGGCATTTAAACACCGCCGCCGGGGCTTCCTTCCCAGTGCCGTCACCTGTCTATTTATGGGCGTTAAGTAATTGCCCCTTCCCCACTCGGTTTCCACTACCATTTCATGTACGCATGTTGCTTGTGGTGATTTAGTAACTTATCCCCTAATTTGCAGGATTTTGAAAGAAAAAAGTGGATCATTTAGAAACAGATGCAATGCGTGATGAAATTTTGGGTCTCTTACTTTGGGGAGAAGGTCAGGACATTTTCATTATAGGAGGGAAGTTTAATTATGTTAGCAAGAACGTGTTGCTCTTGTTATTTGGAAGTCCATGTGTGGGAGGAAGGGCCTGTGTGGATCTTGGCCGGCCAAAGGGTGGGCCGAGACAGAACGCAGCTGGCTCCCCACATGCCCACTCAACCCCCCTTGTAGCGAGTCTTCCCGGGCCAGGAACTGGGAAGATTGCCTGCAGCCACGGCTCTGCTTGTGGCTTAGGTTTCCTCCGAGTGGGCGTTTCCTTGGTGATGGTCACGAGAGAAGTGACAGGATATTTCAAGGGTGGTGGCAAAGGGGGTTGGTCCCTGGGCTAGAACAGAGGGGCGGCTTTGTCTGTTTGTGGGCAGGGCCAGGGAAACAGCTGCTCTTTCAGGTGGAAAGTGGTACCATTTGGATCTGGGAGCTACCAGCATCTTAGACCATATTCTGTTATCTCAGTTCTACCAAAGATAAAGGGAACTATCCAGTAATTCCCCTTAAATTAGCTGGAATTCTCATTCTCTAACAAAGAATTCTCATCAACATAGATATCCCTGCCATATTCGTTGAATAAATCTTTATTGAGCCCCTTCTATGTTCCGGGCAGGACAGACACAATAAAGGGAATAAGCAAGGAAATTGTAAAGTATGATATCCTACTACTTGGATGGTTCCAGAAACATGAAATTTTGAAAGATTGTGACATTTTACCTTCCCATTTGCTATGGCAGGAGAACGTATGAAGACTAGTTGGCCTAGGAGTGATGCTACTAGATTAGGCAGAGATTAAAAAGTGGTGGGTGTGTGCTGGGTTGGGGTGGGGGGAGCTGTGCACTGTTGGGGTGGGCGCTGGAGACAGAGGGAAGAAGCAGAGACCAGAACTTTACCCCTGCCTCACCCTCCTTCAAAATGAGAATTGATTCTGTGAAGTAATCTTAAAATATATGAACATCCATTCAGTATGGTGCTATAAGTTGGGTGGGAAGAAGGTTATTTCTATTACAGCACCATGAAAAAAGAATATGATAATGACGAAAGGGGATCCTGCAGTCGGACTTTCTGGGGTCAAATCCCGATTATGCCAATTCTTTAACCGCTTTGTGCCTCAGTTTCCTAGGTTGTGGGGTGTGAGGCTTAAACAAAACAACCCATATAAAGCATTTACCACCGTGTCAGTCACTCTCAGTTTTCATCATAATGAGAAGTTGTTCTTTAATGCCAAGAGCCGTTTCTGGTGACGATAGCTAAGCTAGAATTTGTTATAGGGATCCTCGTGGAAGTTCTCTTGCTGGATTTACTTAAATAAAACTCTAAACAGTCTGCCTCTGGGGGAACGGGGCGAATGAACCCTGGAGGTCCTGTTTAACCCTATGGGTCAGTTTATTTTTTCCAAGTACCCCTTTTCTCCTTTACTGTTGTTTTTCTTCAAAATATGGCTGTGCAATCCATTCCATTTCTAATAGCTAAGAAATAATATTTATTAATTTTCATTTCCACCACAGACTTCACGGAGACCAGTTTCAGTTCTGGCTAAAAACAAACAAAAACAAGCAAACAAACGGATGTTCTTTTTTAAACAACGCTTTGCAAATGTAAGAATAGTGAGGAAATTACGAACAAGGCAGCACCCAAACCCAACAGACCACCGCGTTTAGTTATTCTTCGTGCACTCACCCACTCGTGGCGAGGCAGGGTCACAGACCAGCAGGTAGGGGCGTGAGCTCCGCGGCCGTCTGGGCAGCTGAGAATGCCAAGGCCACGGTCCTGCCCTCGGCAGCTTGCGATACGATCGGAAGGACTTTCCCCGGAGAAGTGCTTGGCAGTACAAGCGTTAAAGAAAAGCTTGAGAGATGCTCCTAGGCAGCTTTTGAGAGCTTCATTTTTCTTTCAAACCAATATGAATAAACAAAGAATAACCTAGCTCGCGTAGTTCGGCCAGACTTACATTCTCTTCCCCTAATTTGCATCCCAGACAATGGAGATGTATGGAGATTTGTGATTTTTAATGTTGATTTAATTTGATGGACTCATTCTTAATCCTGCTTCTCTAAAGCTAGCGCCGTTGTGCTTAGGCTGTTTGGAGGAATTAATGAGGGACAAAGACTAGAATACTAGTTAACACCAAAAGTGAAGACACGTACTCAGAAAATACACGAATTGAAATTTGGAGTACCTTTATATTAGTAAGTTTAAATTAAATTAAATTTATCTTTTACCAGTGGTCATGCTGAGTAAAATCTTTAATAAAGCTGGTATGTGTGTAAACTTTGAGAAAAGAAAAAGTCACGAATGCTTAGGAACATACAATGATTGTTTTTCTTTATGCACCAAGCTAAATGTAGGCTGAGTCCTGGGTCAGGCCCTGGTGATAAAAACAAAGGTGATAGACATAGACCTAATTCTTAGAGGGCTCCTGCTTCAGTGGGATGTGCACCCAGGGACCATGGCACGCCTGGAAGAGGATGGCAGGTGATCGACCTTGCGGGGTGATGCCCAGCGTGTCGCTGGGACCGAGATGCTCTGGGGTACCTGAAGGAGGACTGAGGTTTCTGCCCCTCCGAGCCTCACAGATTCCTCCTCCTGGAAGGGTGAGCATGTTGTCCAGGAGTGGGATTAAGATGTTAGCCTTAGGAGTCATTAAATAATAAATATGCATGTTAAAAATTCAAACATTACCTCTAAAAAGACAGAGAATAAATTCTGTATTTATTAGAAGGAAAAAGTGGAATAAGAAAAAACAAACAAAAAACTCAATTAACCCTAAAAAATGTAAAGAAAGGAAAAGGAAAAGGGAGAGGAAATGTAAGATCAGTAAAGCACAAGAAAGATTGTAGAACTTACTCCAGATACATAAATAATCACATTATGCATAAATGGGCTAAATTCACCATTAAAAGATAGAAATTGTTAAATTAAATAATGTACACATTTCTGTCATGTGCTATTATCGAGAAATACACCTAAAACATAAGTAAAGTGAAAAGTTGGATGTACTAAGATGAAAAATGATTTTCCACAGAAATACTAAGAGAAAGCTGGAATAATACATTAACATCATAAAAACAAACTTTAAGCTGAAAAAGGCCGCTAAGATATACAGAGGGACAGTACCACATATGTTTTTTTAATTTACCAGAAACACAGCAATTCTTATCATGAGCTCTTAAGAAAATATCTTCAAAATGTATAAACAAAAAAATTAACAGAAATACCCAATATAAGTGAAAATATCTGATTATTGTGAGGACTTAAATATACTTCTCTCTGTATTGATATATTACACCGAAGGAAAATTCATAGATATAGAAGAATTGAAAAATACAATTGAAAATCTTCACTTAGAGAATAAAAAATGTAGTATAATTACGCAATCAAAAATTATACTGCAGTAAAAATAATAGAACTAATACTACATTTAACAAAATGGGTGACCTTTAGAACTAGCATATTAAATGAAGAAAAACGAGCCTGTATAGTTTTTATACTTTATGATACTGTCTTATGAAGCTCTAAAACAAGAAAATCTGAAAATATTGTTTAGGGACACATACACATGTGATAAATTATATATTTTTAAAAAGCAATGGATAAAGTGACATAGTCACTTGGAAAAAACAGTTTGAGAGCTTCTTATAAGGATAAGTACATGCTTATCATGTTGCCTAGAAACCCACTCCTGTTGGAAAGCTTATGCCCAGCACAAAGCCTTGCCCTCGGCGCGCTCACAGCAGCTTTCTTCACCATCACCCCCAGTGCAAAGGACACAGATGTCCATCAGCTGGTGAGTGGGTAAACAACCTGTGCTGTATCCACCAAAGGAGCACGACTCAGCAAGAAAAAGGCGCCGCTGACACACCACCTGGGTGGCTCTCCGAGGCCTTAGGCTGGGCGAGGAAATCAGATGCCATTTCCATGTGTGCAGTCCCTTTATATGGAGCTCTAGGGCTGGAGACAGGCGAGTGGCTGCCAGTCCTGGAGGCAAGAGCAGGGAGCACCTGCAGGTGGTGGAGATGTTCTTTACCGTGATTGTGGCAGTGGCTCAATAGTCAGGAGACCTCATGGCGCTGGACACTTAGAGCAGGTAGATTTTACTCTACATCAAAGTTATTTCAATGACGCTAACAAAACAAAGGAGCAATGGAATTCCCAGCACAAGATTCAGAACAGGGAAGGGGAGAGCAGCAGGGGCTGGAAATGGGAATGGGGATCCCCAGGCTGATGGACGCAATGTCCTCCATCTTAAGGTGGTGATGGGTTCACAGGTGTTCATTTAGCAGGTATTTTTATATTAACATATATTTTACACATTTTTATTTGAATCAAATGTTACAAAATAGATTGTAATGAAAGAATTAATTATATCTATATATGGAATTAATTGAAGGGAGTGATAAGCAGACAAATTCATTTAGTGACTTGAAAACCAATAATAATTATGTTTTTAAACTAGAACAGGACTTTAGCAGTGGAGCAAATGCAATTTGTTCCTTTGGAATTATTTCACGATTTGTTTACACACAGCAGCACACAAATAAATGTTCAGGCGGACAGCTTACTGTTTAGTAGACAGAGATAAACTCAGGAACTGTTTCCCATGATTTGTGCCATATATCTTATGCATTCTTTCCATAAAACTCAGATAATGTTGACTAGAGTTGAGTTCACCCTGATCTGTTGACCTTAAAAGGGAGAGTTTTAAGATACTCTTTTGCATTAAAGTGATGTCGATGTCAAGTTATAAACTCTCATATTATCTAGACTCAGGTCACAAGAGAGTAGAGTCAGTAAAATACCGAAAAAAGAACGCGGTTGTGCATATTTATCTTGGCTTAAGTTTTCTACAGAAGTGAAGAAACATGCCTTGATTCAGGGATTTAATACACAGCTAAGTTCTCATTCATCCATAAGTTCATCAGAAAGATATCTCCAGACATGGATGGCATAAAACAATGCACTGCCCAAATGTACTATGAGATGAACAAATTCAACGCCTCCAGAATATTCGGTGGTTGGAGAATTAAAGGACTTGGAGTGAGCAGTGAAGCAACTTGAACCATAGACTTATGCCTAATTAATAGTTAAAATATAATAATAATAATTCAGAGTATTTATAACTCTGAATACAAATAGCAAAACTTTATTGAGGGCTGAATATAATATTTTATAAGAGGAATTTCAGTTGAAAATCCCAGATCATATCATTTAAAACTTTACGCAGTAAGAGTGGTTTTTCAGTCAGGCTTCAGAGAAGCAGAACCACTAAGAGATAGTGTTTTCTCTCTCTCTTTGTCTGTCTGTCTGTCTATCTATCTATCTATCTATCTATTATCTATCATTTATCTATATACCTATCTATGTCTCATCTATCACTATCTATCTATCTATCTACCTATCTATCTTTCTATCATCTATCTATATCTCTATCTCTCATCTCTCATCTATCTATCTATCTATTATCTATCATTTATCTATATACCTATCTATGTCTCATCTATCTATCACTATCTATCTATCTATCTATCTATCTATCTATCTATCTATCTATCTATC
>JAKSZT010054335.1:11417549-11441135 GCA_026826555.1 Tolypeutes matacus | reverse complement strand
ATCTATCTATCTATCTATCTATCTATCTATCTATCTATCTATCTATCATCTATCTATCATATTTCTATCTACCAAAAAGGATTGGACCTCATGCAATTCTGGGAGCTGCTTTCGCAGTCTTGGCAATGCTGTTGTCCCTCTTGTCTGATGGAGCTTGATGGACAAAGGGCAGGCACAGACGGATGTAAAACGAGAAAGAGCCAGGACGGACTGGAACTAAAGTGCCAAGACAATTCACTAGGGACAGAGTCTTTTCAACAAATGGTGCTGGGACAATTGGATAGCCATATGCAAAAAATAAACTTAAACCTTACCTCATACTGTGCATGAATATTAACTCAAAATGGATCATAGAACTAAAGGTAGGAGCTAAATGTACAAAATTTCTGGAAAAACACATAGAATAAAATCTTTATTACCTTGGGTTTGGCAAAGAGTTCTTAGAAATGATACCAAAAGCACTCACCATTAGAAAATGATAAATTGAATATCATTAAAATGAGAAATTTTGTGCTTCCAAAAAGATCTTTAAGAAAATGAAAAGCCAAGTCACAGACTATAGAAAATATTTGCAAATCATATATCTGAACTACATTAAAAATTCTTAGAACTTAAAAATAAAAAGACAAACATTCCAAACTTAAAAATGGGGAAAAAAGTTGAAAACCATTTCATCAAAAAAGACAAACAAATAACTAAGAAAAACACAAAAGGCTACTCAATGATGGTAAGGAAATACAAATAAAAAATATAATGTGATACAACATATACCCACTAGAATGTCTGCAATAAAAAAAACAGTCGACAAGTATTAATTGGATGTGGAGAGACTAGAATCTTTATACATTACTGGTGGGAATGTAAAATGGTGCAGCCACTTTGGAAAACAGTTTGGCAGTTTCATAAATAGTTATATATAAACTTACCATACAACCCAGCAATTCCCCTCCTAGGAATCCACCAAAGCAAGAGGAAACATATGTCCACACAAAGGCTTGAACACAATATTAACAATATTAATAGCAAAATTATTCAAAATAGCCTGGAATTGGAAACATTCTTCTAAATGTCCTTCAACTGATAAATAGGTAAGTAAAATGAGGTATATACTCATGCAATAAAAAGGAATAAAATCCTGTTACATGAAACAGCATGCATGAATCTCAAAAACACTGTGCCGGGTAAACATTTGTAAGATTGTATTTAATCTCTAATTCTAAGCAGATAATTAGGTTTAAAGTGTTTATTTACTAAGTAATTTTATTTTACCTAAAAGTTACTATTGCTTTCCTTACAATATAAAGCAATGGTAAGTGACAAATACACTTAATATAGAGATATACAGTCGACTACTTGAATAGAAGGGAATAGAATGCATTCAATAAGTCCTAACTGCACTGTTTATCACCACATAACCAATCAAGAAAGCAAGTCAAACAAACCCTTCCAAGCAGTCCTGCTTTTTTAAAAAAATTCTACAAAAACACATTTTCTAAGAGTTTATGTCTACTTCAATGGAACACACCACTCATAACTTTAAAAAAAAAAAAAAAAAGGAAAAAGAAATGTCAAATGGAAAAACAATTATGTTAGATGAAGAGGAATGTATTTTCAACAGATTTGAGACCATGTTTTCAGGGCTATTTATAAAAACCGTTTTCTAGGATATTTTCAGGAAGACAGAGTGGAAGCTTTGCTTTGGTGGTGAGTGTGGGATGAGGACTGGGTTAACTGGCAAGTCACATGGGCGCTTGCTCTCTTCCCCAGCCCTGCCCTCGGGTCTAGCCATTCTTGGACTCTCTGTCTAATGCCCAGTATGAAGGGACGTCTCCAGGCGTCCAGCGAATGCTCTGGAACACTGCTTCGGGCATGGTGTTGAGCCTATGGTACCAAAGGCATTATGAGCGTGTCAGCATCTTTGATTTCCTGTGTCGCTTCTGAATGGTTGTGGCATTAACTTGAGAATAAACCACAATTCCACTTTGTGCAGCAACAATGACCTCACTTCCAACTTGTCTCCATAACCATGCAGATGCAAGCCTTGTAATGTACATACTTAAAAACCATAATGAGTCTAATGGGAGCTGGTCCTGCTTCCCATGGAGCAAGTCAATGGAAACATGCAATTTAGGGATGTGTCAGAGAAAACTCCTCCAAGTGCCTAAGATCTGAAACAAAGTCTTCTGAATTAGATTGACTACATTTCTAGGTACTGAATTACCTTAGATGTGCTTAGTGGTAGAATTTATATGAGTACCTCAAAATATTCTCCTTTTTCTTAATGTCCTCCTTTGGGCATCATCTCACATGCAGCCAGTATGTTTTAGGCGCATATGAGTGTGTGCATATTCGACCCCAGTAATGAGTAATTAACTAACAGCTGTGTCTCTGACTTTATGCTTTATTAAGAGACATCTAATTCAGGATATTTCATTTTAGTTTTTCTGCGACTTGAATTTTCTAATTTTGGAGACTGGATTTGAGGATTGGTTCTGTGAATAGATTAGGTAACTGTTAATATCCTTTTTAAACATAAGATTCTATAAGTCTATGGCTTAATACTTATTAACCCATATTCCCTGAAAATATATTCCAAGTGCTTCCCTCTTCCTTCGTCAGCTTTTCCCCTACTCATCAGCAAGTAATTAGGGAAATAAGTGTTGAGGATTAAGGAAAGATGGTGGAGTAGGAAAATCCAGGAATCAGTCCCTCCACCAAAACGACTATCGAGCTGGCGGGAACCATATGAATCAACTGTTTTGAAACTCTGGAGTCCAATGGAATGCTGTGCAGCATTTGGAGAAGAGCTGGAGGGAGAAGCTGGTAAATTGCATAAATATTGGTGAATTTTTTCCTCCACGCAGCAGCAACCATGTTTTTCATCCTATCATGGGGCAGGGAGCAGTGGAGACTACGACTCGGGCCCCTGGCGCAGCTTGCTGGTGCCAGGGTGTGCCTGATCCGCCCATTGCTCCAACTCCTAGGGCTGTGACCTGCTGGCTGGTCCCTGCTTTCCATCAGCTGCTTCCTATCGCTGGGGCCATCTCTGAATGTGGCCATTGTTCCAGCTTCCCTCAGGCAAAAGTGGCAGAAGAGTCTTAAAGAAACAGTACTTTTTTGCTCTTTTTCTCTTTCCATTTCCCATTTGGAAGTGAAAATAGTTTGGAAAAAACACAAATTATTGACTCCAGCCAACAACAACAACAACAAAAACAATAATCCCAGAGGAGTGGAAGAACCAGACTTCCAGAGTTAGAACAACATTATACTCAATGTCCAGTTCTCAACAAAAAATTGCAAAACACACAAATAAATAAGGAATAGTAGATATTAGAACAAAGAGAAAAGAAAATAAAGAGAATCAAGAAAACCATAACTTGGTGTTTTAAAAAGAGCAGTAAAATCAACAAACCTTTCGCTCATTTGACCAAAAGAGAGAGAGAGAGAGAGAGAGAGGAGACACAAATAACTAATATCAGGAATAAAATACACCTTACCAAAATAAAAAGAATTCTAAGAGGGTACTATGAAAAATTACATGCCAACAAATCAGAAAACATAAATGAAATGGACAAATTCTTAGAAACATACAAATTACCTAATCTAATGCGAGAAGAAATAGAAAAAATCTTAGCAGACCTATAAAAAGTAAAAAGATTGGATCAGTAATTGAAAGTCTCCCAACAAAGAAAAGTCCAGGCCTGAATTCTACCAAACATTTAAAAAGGATTTAACACTAATCCTTCTCAAACTCTTCCAAAAAATAGAAGTGGAGGGATTACTTCATAATTCATTCTATGAGGCCACCATTACCCTGACAACAAAGCCAAACAAAGATAGCACAAGAAAAGAAAATAACAGACCAATATCTCTTCTGAATATAGATTTCAAAAGTCCTCAACAAAATACTGGCAAAGCCAATGTAACAGTATAGTAAAAGGACTGCACACCTTGACCAGGTGGGATTTATTCTAGGAATGCAAGGATGGTTCAACATAAGAAAAACAATCTATGTAATACACCACATTAATAGAATGAAACAACAACAAAAACAGATGAATATGTCAATTGATGCAGAATAGGCATTTGACAAAAATCCAACATCCTTTTCATGATAAACTAGGAATAGAAGGAAATGTTCTCACATGATAAAGGACATTTTTGAAGAACCCACAGAAAATATACTCAGTGGTAAAAGACTGAAAGCTTTCCCCCTAAGACCAGGAACAAGACAAGGATGCCCTCTGCCACCACTGTGATTTAACATTGTACTGGAATTTGTAGCCAGAGTAACCAGGCAAGAAAAAGAAATAAAAGGCACCCAAAGTGGGAAGGAAGAAGTCAAATTATCTCTATTTGCAGATGACATAACCCTATATATAGAAAATTCTAAAAATTTTACAAGAAAGCCACTAGAACTGATAAACAAATTCAACAGAGTTACAGTACACAAGATAAACACACAGAAGCCATTGGGTTTCGTTATACCAGTAATGAATAATCTGTAGAAGGAATCAAGGAAACAATTCCATTTACAATAACATCTAAAAGAATAAAATACCTAGAAATAAATCTAACCAAGGAGGTGAAAGACTTGAGAACACTGAGAACTACAAAATATTGGTGAAAAAATTAGGAGAGTCCTAAATAAATGGAAAGAGATTCATGTTCATGGATTGGAACACTTCACATTGTTAAAAGGTCAATATTGCCCAACACGATCTACGAAGTCACTGTAATCTCTTTCAACATTCCAGCAGTCTTTTCTGCAGAAATGGCAAATCTGGGCATGGATGTGGCTCAAGCAGTTGAGCTCCTGCCTCCAACATGGGAGGTCCCAGGTTTGGTTCCTGGTGCCTCCTGAGAAAATAAAATCAAACAAGCAAAACAAACAAAAAAACCAATGCAGGGAATCCGATGGGGCTCAGTGGTTGAGTGCCGGCTTCTCACATATGAGGTCCTGGGTTCATTCCTCAGGTCCCCGTACCAATAAAAAGAGACAAATATAATCTTCAAATTCATACAGATTTCCAAGGGGCCCCAAATAGCCAAAATAATCTTGAAAAAAGAAGAACAAAATTTGGAGGACTCATGTTCCCTGATTTCAAAACTTACTACAAAGCTACAGTATTAAAACAGTGTGGTGCTGGCATAAAAATAGATATAGACCAATGGGAGAAAATTGAGAGACCAGAGATAAGTCCATACATACGGCCAGTTGATTTTGGACCAATCAATGGTCAAGACCTTTCAATGAGGGAAAAATAGTCTCTTCAACAAATGGTGCTGGGACAACTGGAAAGCCACATGCACAAGAGTGAAAGTGGACCCCTACCTCTTACCATATAAAGACATTAATTCAAAATGGATCAATGATCTAAATATAAGAGCTAAAACTATAAAAATCATACAAGAAAACTCAGGGAAATATCTTAAGGACCTTGTAGTAGGCAATGGATTTTTAGATTTTCTTTTCTTTTTTTTAAAGATTTATTTTTTTATTTACTTTTATCCAGGTAGTGGTGAAAGCTACACAGTATTGTCAATCTATTAATGTCAAAGAACTGTTCACTTAAAATGGTTAAAACGTTATGTGCATTTTACCACAATTAAAAAATAAATATGTTGTTATAAAAAGAGACTAAAAAATGTCATAATTTGACTGGCTGTGTATAATAGTACAACAAAATAAGAGTAGCCTACATAGATAGAAATTTACTTTTTTTATGTAAAAGGAGAGAGAGTTCAGAGTTCATATAGCTAGTATATATATATGTCCATATAATCTATATAGTCTCTCCCTCTATGTATATATACATGCTCAGACGTCACTTGAAATTTGATCCAACAGATATTTATTGCGTGCCAGTTTGGCTAGCAGCTTACCCTAGTATTTGAGCACGTAGGATTTCTAATGTGAGCAAACTGAGTTCGTGATTTCCTCCATTCCTTCTCCTGGAAATGGGTATTACAATATGTAACCTGCACAGATATTGTCATATTTAAATTATATGATATATATATATAATATAACTCTATACAATGTCAAGTGCACAGCAAACATTCAATAAGTTAGTCTTTTTGTTTTCGGGGAGGAGTATAGCATTTGAAAACATATAATAAGCAGTTTTACTGAGATATATTCACACTCCATAGAATCCATCCAAAGAAAATGTTTTGAATGCTCGGTCCATGAGAGTAAAGGATAAATGAGCCACAGTCCTTTCATTAAATGATTTTATATAGCATCCGGTTAACTGTAAAATAGGGAAGAAAAGAATAAAATACGAAGAAATCAAGAAACGTTTGTAATTCTTTTCTGGTTGCATGACCTTGAGCAACTCACTTCTCTTCTGTCTTAGTTTTTTCATCTGAAAAGTGGGGACAATTATAATATATATCAGAGCTTCATGAGTATCAAATGGCATAAGGTATACAGCATAGATTGAAAACTCTGAAATACTATTTTAGGGTTAGTAATGATATAATAGCTATTATTAATGAGTGCCAATTCACACTAAAATTGTGTTGAAACCTTGTATGTATTATCTCACTTAATATGTATAATCCTGTAATGTGGTTTATTAGTTCCATTTGATCATGAGGAAAAGGGAATTTAGAGATTCAAGATCACACTAGTTTGTTGGAGGGTTCAAGGATCGAAACTCAGGCACGTTTATCTCTGCAGCCGATACTACAAAAAACGTTTTGTAGTGCATGTAGCAATGGAGTCGTTTGGTACATGGGAATAAAGTGCCGGGATAAGTTGGTGATTTAACTTAGCCAGATCATAAAGAGTTTAGGGGAGGAGTGGAAGTTAAGGCTGGAAGGCAGGCTGGAGAAATTGTTTGGAGAACTTTGAATGTAAAGGTGAAGATTCAATGCTTAAAGGGAGAACAAAATGAGGACCTATGGAAGATTTTCGTGAACCTGTAACCTGCAATTTGGAAAGGGTGGAATAGACAAATTAAAGAAGGAGAAAGAAAAGCAGGGGGATGGCGAGGGGTACTTTACTATTCTATATGGTCTGCAACTAGGGCACTGGCCATGGGAATGTGGATAGGGAGTCTGTCTGGGAAGGTTTACTGAGCAGGCCCCGAGGACAATCTGAAGGTGCCACTTGATGACCACTCTCCCGTATCAGCAGGAGGGCACCAAAGCTGCACCACACCAGAATTCTGGGTTTGCATGAATTCTTCCTGAGCCTTTGCCACAGTCTGCCTACTCTGGGGCTTATCTATTGTTCCCTCTTGCTTGCTTCATCACCCCATCTCTGATTTTGCCACCTTTGGTTTTACTGGCCTTTGACTTCTGAGTCAAAATTATCATAATTTATCTTTTTCTTCTTGGCTTAACCAAGTCAGACTTACTAACAGGTACTCTGAGCTCTCTGACTTAGCCAGAGGCATTCGTTCCTGGGAGTGAGGTGTTGGGTAAGGCAATTCCAGTGAGCAAGCTCTCGGGTCAACATAATGGCTAAATACCTAGGTCTGCAGTGGGGAGACAGTGAGACAATGACTCGACTGTGTGTGCAGTGTGCTGTGAGCTATGGCTGGTGGTTAACATTGAATCTGGGCAGGTTCTGTACGTTCCTTTATGCAGCAGAGCGACTGTACATTAGGGATCAGAGGTGGGCCTCGTCTCCAGGTTGACTCTGCCTTCCCAGCTCTGGTGAGTCAGTTTGCTCCCCTGGCTTTCAGTTCCGTCTTTTGTAAAGAGGGGATTGGATTGGGTGGCCTCCTTCTAGCTGGGGCATTCTAGTTACAAATCAAAATTAAGTCATGCAATCCATACGGAGCAGCTGCTGCTGTAGAGCATACAAATCAGTCAACAAGTTTCTAGCCCACAGGGGCCTTGCTAGATGCCGTACACCTTGCCAGTTGAACCATCTTGGAGGAACTAGCCCCACAAACATCGGGGGTCTTAGTTAAAGTAGAATACCTTAACAATAATATTAATCATATGAAAATGGGTAAATACCAATGTTAAGGGATTTCTTTTCTTTTTCACTGATATGCCAACTAGACAGACTCTTTAGCTTTTAGCTCAAAATATTCTGTTACATCCCTCATCCTTCCCTTCAAAAGAAGTGCAAAGTTAGGGAATTTATTACACATAACATGTGTTTATGGTTCAGTCTGAGCGAACCCACTAGTTCTGTTGTTTTTTCCCCAACGTTGGGTAACAAAACCCAACAGCTTAATCGGTGATTATGAATGTTGTGCTCAGCTTTCCACTTACAAACGCTGAAGCTGAGAGCTATAAACATTCTGCTTCTGCCCGAGGAGATTTGAGTGTTCCAGCAAGGGCACATTACACTGGAAAATCCAGGATTAGTTTTCAAAGTCTCCGTAACATCCTGTTTCCACAATTGTGCCTCAAGTTACCAGAACGTCCTCAGGTTTTTGGGTGGCATTCTACTGGGGTCCTGAGAGCTGGCTACTCTGAAATAAAGCCCTCAAGGGTCGAGAACTTGTTCCACCCCCAACCACTTTTTAACCTGCTTTTGTTGGAACGAGATTGGAAAACAGCCCATGACTTATAACTATCGAAGACATTTGCTTTTTTCCTATTTTTAAAAACACTTGATGCGTATTTACTTGCATCTTGGAGGAGGAGAGGCAGGCTGTATCTTTAAAATCAGCTAAGGAGCAATTTTTAAATTGATATTATGATTTTAGTGGCCAAAACTGGCAAAGGAGAGTGGTGGAGTGTGTGAGTGGTAGTGATGGAGAGAAGTGGAAGGAGGGCAGAGGCAGACTTATGTGGACACGTTTTCTTAACTTGAGTTATAGGCATGCTCACCGATATTAAGAGACTGAGTTAAGAGACTGTCTTGCAAGTCCAGTGTACTGACTGTGGGGCCCAGAGCTAGCAGTGGTGTGGAATTGGTTCTCCCACTCTCTTCCTTTTCTTCTCGACTCGAGAAGCTGGCATTGTCTTTCTTGCTTATTTTTCCTCTCCCAGTTGCATGGTTCCCAGAGAGCCCCTGGGGAAAGCTCCCCGTCCTTGCTCCTAGCACCGCTTGCAGGGGCTCAGGCGGGCCGGCCTGGGGAGGCCTGTGCAGCTGCGCGCGCCGAGACGTGCCTCCTGCCTGGCAGCCCGGCGCTCCCCGAGCAGGCCCAGCCCGCGTGCGCCCGCAGGTGCCGGGGCCTGGGGTGCTTTTGCCATGCTTGTGAAAGGGAAGATGTCCTTGGACTGCAGGTTGGACAATGTGAAGGCTTCATTCCCTCACACACTTCCGCTCCCACTTGTGTAAGCCCCCGTGTGGATTTGGGGGCCCAGAAGCTTTCGGCTCGCTCTCTCTGCAGAGCCCTCTGAGGGGTGGTCTTTGGGTCTTTTAGAGCATAAGTACAGTTGTGCTGTGTCTGGAAGTTCCATCAATCCAAGCCTACACTTGAAATTTTAATACCCTGGCGGTGGGAGGACAATGCTGCCTACCTGAGCCTGGACGGTGGTGAGCTTTCCTCCTTTCTTATGCTCAAGCAATGTGAAAGGACCGAAAGTAATAAGACATTTAATCTAGATCAAAACCAGAAGTATTCTGAGCGTCTCTTTTACAGACGAAGGAACCAAAATTAAATGACAGAAGACAATCAACCTGACCATTCTAATTTGCCAATATAATAATATAAAGTAGGATTTTCACATATACTTTTAATACCATGTGCCAATCATTCAACTTTGTTTTGACAATTAACACAAAGGTACTGCTGACAGCAGATGTATTTTCTTTTAAAGATAATATAATACTTTTAGATAATGCTTGAAAAAACAGGATATGTCTTTTAGTTTGCATATGACAATATTTAAGTAACGACATTTTGGGGAAAGAAAGATAACTGACCACAGAAATTGAAGACAGAATTCCTTTCAGATAATATACAGCTCTTTTGTGGATTAGTGGGAAAATAAGTAAGAAAACAGTATGTGTCTCTGTCTGTTCTATTTTTTAACTTTACCATGAGACTGGATCCTGCTCCAATGAAAGTACTAATTCCACATGGAGGTTCCCTCTCTTTGGGCTGTAGAGCGAGTCAAATGCTACAAAATCCAAGAAGAAGGTAACTTTTTAGATCAATCATGTGTGGGTTTAAAATATGCTATAAAATAGCTTTCAAGGTAAATATTTGATAATGAATATTTGAATATAGTAGATGTTCATAAAACTGAGTTTTTAATACACTTTCAAATGAAATACCTTTTTATATCTTTCTACAAACAAAGCCTGCTGAGCCTCCAAGTTGAAGTTTAAATTATGTTTTTATAAGGAGAAGATATAATCTGGATATCTGAGTGATGTGTTTCTAAAGCCAATTCATAGAAGCAATTATGCCTACCAAGCCGCAGTTGCCTGAGCTCCTGCCCAGCGAGAAGAGGCGACCTGGCATTCTCAGGGGTTATTTCCAGAAGAAGGCTGCCCCTCTGGTCAAGAACACGTATCTAGAACGGGGCCATCTTCCTCACAAGGAACATCTGAGCCAGCTTTGCTCTAATCCTGGGTTCTGCCAGCAGTGGCTTGGGTGGGGAGTGAGGAAAGGCTGTGGATTGTGGAAACTGCGGCGATTGTGGGAAGAAAAGTGCACAGAAAGGCAAGAAAGCGTTCCACAAAATCAGAGACGGCAACGCGTGGACGGTGAAGCCAGGGCGGCCCCTCTGTGTGTGTCCTTCCACCACGGCTCGGCCTCGGCTTGAGCTCGCAGCATTCCCACCGAGCCTTGGCCGCCTGGCTCTTACTTAAAGAAATGCCTGATCCAGGGAAATTCTAGATGAGCTCTGATGCTCCCAGTCCATTGCTAATACTTCCTGCTCCACACCTTTGATGTCACGCTGAGAATTTCCGCTGCACACAGGTGTGGTTGAAAAGCCGGCTCTCCAGCTAAGCACCGAAGGCCTGTGGCTGCAAATGCCTCTTTCTTCAGCGCTTACCCTGGCCTTGGGTTACGCTTGTTCAGCCTGGTCCCTAAAGGTAGATCACAGTTTGACAAAAGTGGAAAATTTTGTCGAAGCTGATTGTGTTGACGTATCTTGTTGTAGTGCATCTTATAGCCCAAAGAGCTGCATACTCGGCTGTTTTTAATCCCTTCTCCCCACTTTTTTGGAGTTCAGTAGATAAAGCTTCAAACTCACAATAGCCTCTTAGTCTTTGTTTTAATCATTCAGTGTAGACAATTTTTAAAAATCTTTTATTATACAAAAATTTAAATATACACCAAAGTAGAAATTATAGTGTAATAAATCCCCATGAACCCATCACTGAGTTTTTTTTTTTTTTAAGATATTTATTTATTTATTTATTTATCTCCCCCTTGCTGCTTGTGCTCGCTGTGTCCACTTGCTGTGCATTTTTCTGTGTCTGCTTGTCTCCCCTTGTTGCGTCATCTTGCCGCGCAGGCCATCAGCTCAGGCCGGCTTGCCTTCACCAGGAACCGAACCCGGGGCCTCCCATATGGGGCCCAACCAACTGAGCCACAGCCGCTTCCCCATCACTGAGTTTTAACAATCATCATCTCACCAGTTACTCACTGCTTAGTTTGTTCAAATTAGAATTCAAAGTCTACATATTGTACATGATTGCAATGTCTCTTAACTCTCTTAACCTATAGGATTTCCTTCCCTTTTTGTCCTGAAATGTATTTGCTGAAGAAAGTCTTTTTCCAGCACAGCTTAGCAGTTCAGTCCTACAGTCCCTGGACACATTTTCAACTGGCACTTGTTACAGGGTTAATATACTGAGGCTCATCTGCTCCTTCTCCCTTTAAAGTCAGCCTGAGCTACGCCTGGGACGGTGAGGACCCCCAGGTGTGTTTCTCAGACTTCAAGAGTGCTATTCCATGAGGAACAGTTACAAAGTCCTAGGCGAGGGATAGGACAAGTGGTTTATAGTTCACCTCTCTGAAATTTTAGGGAAGATTCTATAGCTGGAGTCTTCAAGTATAGAGTTAGGGTGAAAATACCTTGCTTTCCCGACCACACAGGATTACTGTGACGATTTAATTTAAACAATTTAACATTTACCAAGGAAAGTGATACCAAGGAGTTCGTAGGAACAAGAGTGATAGTGTCACTGAGTGTCACACAGGACTGAGAAGGTAAATCTGTTTTTATTAAAACAGGGAAAGGAGGAGAAGGTTAGGGAGGGTGCAGTCGACTCTAGCAAAGGAGGTCCCAGATCCAGGGCTGTCTATGTTTTTGAGAGGGGAGGACAGAGGCCACCTACAAAAGCTTCCCTGCTGAGAACACTCAGGATTCCAGAGGATAATGTGACCTTGACTATGAATGCATCACCGAGACCTTTTTGTCTGCCTCCAGGGAGGGAGCAAAAAGCCAGAAGTGAGTATATGCAAGAGTCTGTGGATAGAAATCTTTTAGCACCAGGACAGCAGGGAATCTGTCCATCAGGGGCTTTGTTAGTTGACAACTACATCCCCAGCACATTTACCACGTGGCTAAGGAAATAAACCATTCATTAAGTAAATAACCAGGAAGGCAACCTCCAGCCCCAGGACATCTACTGCCCTGCTATGTCTATCACTTTCATTGAGGTGCTAATACTCTCAGAATCTTCCTGCTGGGACAGATTTTGGTCCAGGCTAGAATTTTTCATTGGTCAGAAATACCTGGTCTTCCTGCTTCCTGGGGTGGGAGGAGGTCAGCTATCTTTACAAATCAAAGCACTAAAACTCATCAAAGTTCAGAAAAAGGATTTAGTAGTGAGTTGGCATCCGAATAACAATTTGGATATAAATGTAACACTGATCTTACTAATTAGGCTTCTGATGTCTATGTATTCTGCTCAGGTTTTTGGAAATTTGTCTAATTTTATCCAGTTCCCTTCCCTTCCTACCCCTGTCCCCATCTCAATCAACGTACTCTGTTTAGCCAAGGGGTTTCACAGTACTTCTAATAATGACATTTTCTGCTCTACTAGGGACACAGTTTGAATATTGTTTGGTAACCAAAGTGTTATCTTAGAAAAAAGAAAAAAAATTCCATGGATGGAGGTGTGGAATGGAAAGTTGTTTTCCCATTCCACACCTCCATCCCCCAAAACACACAGTGCCAGGCTTGCATACGCAAATAACCTGCCCACATAGGGTGCAGACACTCTCCCTCCCCACTCAGATCCTAAGTTCCACCGATGCAAAATTTCTTTTGAGAGGGAAGACTTTTTAGGGCAGAGTAATTTTTATTTCTTTCCTTTTTATCATATCCAAAACAATATTAACAAAAAACAAAATCCTTTCAGATTTCAATATTAACTTCCAGTAAAAATAGCAATCAGCAAGTATGGATTGAAAAAAAAATAAAAATAAAAATAGATCTGGACCTTTATTCTGTTTACTCACTTTGACCTTGGTTTAACTCTAACATAAGATACAAACTAGGCCCTCCAGGCTAGTATCTTTTCAGTCGTTGATGTTTGTGTCTCAAATTTGACTGTGGCCCCAGAGGGTGGTAGAAAGTGGATTTGTAATGGGAAAGCACTTTGGGTAACATGTATCCAACATTTTCAGCACGGCCTATCCAAGAGAGACATCCCTTGGTTCTCGTGGGAGGATCCTTGATGTCTTGTCCCAGTTCATGGCACTAGGAGTCAAAACATAGGAAGATTCTGCTTAGCTCCATCTGTGAACAGTTGCCCCGTCATCAGCTTCCTCTCCACTAGTATTAAGATGTCATTCTGAGACCAGTAAAAAGATTGTTTGTAAATCTTTGGAAATGAATAGAAATGGTGAAAGCACATCATAGTGTTTGTACCCAGCAGTGCTAACATATGGATATGACAGTGGTTGAAAGGGAAAGTCTAAAGTCATGTATATTACTAGAAGGAAAGCCAAAAAATGTAACATGGGACTGTATAGCATAGCAAAACCTCATGTGAAATATGAGTTTGGGTAATATTGTGTATATAAGACTGTTTTTCCTTGAAACTGAACAAATGCATGTAGATTTTATAAGATGTTAATATCAGGCAAAAACACAACCAAAGCACACTTGGATAGAAGTGTATAGCAATATATTAATAAATCTTCTATTAAGGTTTAAAAAAAAGAAATATACTAAGTGAAAGAAACTAGACAAAAAGTACTACATGTTGTTTGACTCCATGTATACAAAACATAATTACAATAAATTAAAGAGATGGAAAAGAAAAGTGGCTGTGTGTGGCAAGGGAAGGATGGAAAGGCTGAAAGGTAATTATTAAGGGGTAGAGGCTTTATTATTGTTTATTATTATTGGAATAATGAAAATGGTCTAAGAATGATTAAAGTGATGAATGCACAAATATGTGATTGCACCAAATACCACTGATTGTGCACATTGGATGAATTGTATGCTCTATGACTATGTATCAATAAAATTGACTTTAAAAAGAAAAAAAGACGTCATTCTGAGAATTATGTTTGTCCCAGCCTTTTAGTTCTTTCTCCAAGAACTACATATAAATTTTCTATTTCAACCCAGCCTGCCATCCATAATGTCATCATTTTTTCCATAAGTGTCATCATTTTTCTGATAACGATCAATAGCATAAAAGTTGCTGTTTGGCTGGGAATACTGCGGTTCTTGCGTGAGGGGCTGAATTAGTTGTTTGTAGCCCGTGGCTCAGGCACACTTCCCCCTGGGGACTTTGGCTTACATAGCGAGCTCTTCTTCTGGTTCATTTAATACACATGCCAAAAATGGAAGATTTTAATATTAACACACAAACATGTTAACACATGGCTGTCTCATAGAAGTGCCAACATGGTTGGATAAGTTAGAATAAGATGAGTAGTGCAGTAGATGTAGAAGGCCGGAGAAACAGGGGTGATTGCATTTGAAGAGGTCATCGGAGAGCCTTGCGGTGGGCACTGTAAACGACGCAGGGTTTCCCTGGGGAGAGGAGGGGTGGAAGGGGCTTCTCGGCACGAGTGCAGTAACTGGGGGCTCTCTGCGAGCATATGTCAGTGAGGGGGGCCGGGGAGTCGGGGGGGCAGTCCTGCGCAAGGCTCTGAATGCCAGGCTGTAGGGTGTGGAACCAAACGATGGAGAAAGCTTTAAGGTTCTGGGAGAGGGAGGGGCATGGTTTGACCCGTGATTTATTTAACGGCGTTGGTTAGGGTACCAGTTAGGAGGCAGAAGGCACACTCACATTAGCGCCAGGCTTAAGAAAGGGTCTACTGGTGTAAAGGCGGTGGTCAGCAGAGGCTCTGAGGGGAGGGAGAGGGAAGAACAGCTGGAACATGGGGCATTTTGGGTGCATTGGAATTGTCCTGCATAGCATTGCAATGACCTATACAGGCCATTATACATTTTGTCAAAACCTATAAAACTGTACGGTTCAAAGTGTAAACCATAATGTAGACAATAGACCATGCTTTGCAGCAATGCTTCAATATGTGCTCATCGATTGCAGCAAATGTACCACCCTAATGAAGGGCGTTAATGGGGGAAAGTGTGGGTGGAGGCAGAGGATGGGGTATCTGGGAATCCCCTACAATTTCGATGTAACATTTATGTGATCAAAATGTTCTTTAAAAATAAAGGGGAAAAATAAAAGGGTTTTGTAAAAAATGTTAGCCAAGTGTATGGAAACAAAAACAAATACAGCCCTCCAGGACTTGAAACCAGGGTTGTACGGCCCGTCCTAGATGAGAAATCCGGAGAGAGCGTGCGAGGAGGGCCCGCGGGCCGCGCAGAGGTGGACGGACCCATGCCTGCCCTGCAGCAGCCCGGGGGAGCTGCAGGAGGGGGGCGGGCGGGGAGGACTCAGCGAGGACGAAAAGCCTTACTGTTTATAGTCTGCGTTTTATTTGTGGTTAGAAGGTTGTCTACCATTTCTCAGTGGAGAGTAGTGCCTAATCTAATCCCTTCAGCGAGCTTCTGTTGGCCCTCGGCCCTGAGCTAGGCCCTGCAGGCGTGGAAGTCGCCATTCTCCGTGGGCCTCGGATCTTGCTGAAATGACTGCACGTAGCACACGTCAGTACATCGCACAGAGCCTCGTGGAATGTGCTTGAACGCTGGAAGAAGGTGGCCCAGCAAGCCCAATCTCAGGCCCCCCTGCTCTTTCCCTTCTCCCCTCCGGGGTGCTCTGGGGTGCGGGCTGCAGCAGCATTACCGCAAGGCCCCCGATGCCAGCCTGGGGCCCCCAGGTGGCAGGGCGCCTGGCGCTGGCCCGTGGCCAGGAGGGCGACCTCAGACACCGTGGCCGTCTGGTCAGGGCGCGACTCCTTCCCTGGACCGACACGTCTGGGCCGTGGAAGTTGTGGCCTTGGGGTCACATCTGGGCAGGCCTCAGCTCAGGGTTTGGGCCACAGCGTCTTCGCAGGAGGGAGGGGCTGCCTCTGTCTCTCCCCGTCGGTGGACGACCCTGTCACCCGTGGGCCTCCACCCAGAGCGGCCGCGGCCTCAGCGCTTGAACCGACGTCGGCCGGCGGGGGGCGGCACCAGCGGCGCAGGAAGCAGCGCTCGACGCCAAGGGCTGTCCACGCCACTGACCTGGGACCGTCTTCAAAGCCCGAGGACTCCCAGGGGGAGCACCCCGACCTTGGGGTGAAGGGCCCCGCCCGCCTGGGAGAGGCGCTAAGGAGGACGGTGCAAACAGCGCGGCTGGGTTGTGAGGACGCGCTCTTGAGCCTGGACAATGTCACCATGGCAACAGTGCACCCCGCAGCGCTGGGCATTGGGACGGCGGGGCTGGGGGCGCACGCTGTGGCGGGAGGGGAGGAAAAGTGCAGTCGGGTCCTCGGCGAGGTCGGGGGAGGTAGCCGGGCAGGGCCTGGGGCGGCTGGTGCCCCCCCCCCCACGCAGCCTGACCACCCGCCGGGAGCGCCCCTGCCGGTCCCCCTCCGGCGTTGCTGGGAGGTTTTGGAAACACGGCGCACCCCTGGCCAGCCGTCAGCGCCGGTGCCTGAGCCTCTCCCGGGGACCCCCAGGTACCTGCTGCGCTCAGGACCAGGTGCTGGGCCGGGGAGGTCCTGCGGCCTCCGACTCCTACCCCGGGGGCCGCCAGCGGTGGAGACCCAGACGCCGGACCGCAGAGGGCTGGCTCCTGCAGGGGTCCCTCCTGACCCACAGAGAGCAGTTTGACTTGGAGATGGAGGAGGAAGAGGCCCGGCTCACAGTTCACTGGCATATTTTATTAGCACATCCACAAATAGACACTGCTCACATTTCTTTACATGACAGTGGTTTCTTTCCCCTTACAAAACCTGAAAAGGATGAAGTGCAGCGTGAGTGAAGAGCTGGCTGCTTCAGGTAAGTGAAGCTGAGGTGAGTGAACCTGATTACTTAGCATTGTTTTGATTAAACAATAGGCCATGAGTTTACAGATGCAGAATGAAGCATGCTTTTGATGAGCATTGGCTTCTTACCGTTAGTTTGAAACTATTCTACCTTTCATTGCAATTTCGTGTTGTTAACGCCCACTATGACAGGCCGTTTATTACAAGTTGGAGGAGGAAGATGGAGAAGCTAAAATCTCAGCTCTTAAACGACTCCCATTCCCAGAGCGACAACAGGCATGAGCAGATCATTCCAACAGTACAGTAAGTGCAGTGATAGACTGTGATCAGGAAGCTGCGGAAACCAGGCAGAGTCTGAGCTGAATTTAATGGTGAAAGAGTAGGAGTCACCGAGGAGGAACGGGAGGGGGGTCTCCATGGAGAAGAGCTTGAGCAGAAGCAGGACGTGGAGAAATGGTCTGTGTGGGTAGGAAGCAGGAGAAGAGGCTTAGAGAAGTGGGAAGGGAGAGCTTTGCTTTCTGAACCAAGGAGCTGGGTCCTCATCTGCTGGCCAGCGTTAAGCCTGTCGTGACGCCCAGGTTCCCTCCAACACCCCCCCCCCCCCCCCAGGAGTCTGGGTTGAAAGTTTTGTGCCATTCTTAAGGCACCACAATTCTCTGGTCTCCAGCAAGGCCACCAGAAGTACAAATCAGTGAGAATGACATTGTCATAGGGATGGCCTTATCTAGTCTTTTTTTTTTTTTTTAAAGATTTTATTTATTTATTCATTTATCCCCCCCCTTGCTGCTTGTGCTCGCTGGGTCAGCTAACCACGCCGTGCGGGCGGGCCTGCCTTCACCAGGAGGCCTCGGGTACCGAACCCGGGGCCTCCCATGTGGTAAACGGGAGCCCCACTGATTGAGCCACAGCCGCTTCCCATATCTAGTCTTATTTACATAAAAAGTAAATTACTTGCAAACTTAGGTATTCTGGTCATTGTTAGGAACAGATTCCTTGAGACACACCTTCTGACTTTTAGCACACACTGGCTGACTGAAGGCGCCTGCTTTCTACACACAGCCTGGTGATCTTGGCCCCATCCAGGGCTTCCATCACAGCGGCAAGCCTGCTCTTTCCAGGGAAGAGCTTTCCGGGTGAGCCTCAGAGCCCCAGGCCCTGGAGAGCCTCTGCAAAGAAGGTTTGAGGCCAGGCCCTCCTGGAGCTTACAACACACTGTGAAAACATTGCCTATCCAGAGTCCTGCTGCCGGGAACAGAGTTCCTCCCGGGTCAGCCTAGAGCACTCACTCTTAAGACCTTTGTTCTGAGGAAATGCAACTCTAGTGCAACCAGCTGCAGCCTTCCAGATTTTTATTATTTGACTCAATAAATGTCCTATCACAAAGCAGTTGAAAGCATGAATATATTTTAAATGTACATTATTTTAACAGTTTGAACAAGTTTAACACCCTTTGATATAATTTGTAATGTTTTTGCGTTTCTTTAAACCATTTTTGCTAAAATCGCTGCTCTGGCAATCTCAGTAGACATGCTATCAAATGTGGCACGTGTTCTAAAATACAAATCCCATCTTTTGACCTCCAAAAGCACAATGACTTTTGCTTTCAGAGTGGCTTGTCACAATTTAATTCTGCAAGTAAGCTGGAGAATGTAAATAATCCGAGCAGACCCATTAGCTTAATAATTGGAGTTGTACTCTTAATTTTGTTTTATAAACACAGCTTTAAACTAAGCATATTTTGGAAGGAATCTCAAGTGTCAACCTGTTCCTTTCATCAACTATTTTGTCAGTTTTTGTCCATCACAATTCTGAAAATTAATACGGTACCCACATCAAGTTTGTTTTCCTTGGGAGCATTTCCTTTCGTTTTCAATAATAGGAAGTTTTCCCTAATTGGTACCTTGGATGTCACCAATTCTACTTAGGGATAACTGGAGGACATTTCATCTGCACTCATGATGAAAAACATGTTTTTCTGTTTTATTTTCGTTGTTGCTGGTTTGGTTGTTTGTATGTTTGTGTGAGCTATCTAGTGTATTCTGGCTGCTTAGACATATTGTGATGTGCTCCATTACCCTGTATTCATTGTGTGGCAACTGGATTGGCTGCTCTAGAGATGCTTCTTCAGCCACACAGACGCAGCTTTAGAACAGATAAAAAAGCACACAAGCCTACTCAAGCAATAAGGATGCAGAGAAGTAATGATCAGTCCCTAAATCAAACAGGATTAGCTCCTCAAGGACATACCTTTTGCATTGTGTCACAATAACAGTTTGCAAAAAATGCTTGTTCCAGAAATGTAAGGAGACGCCCTGAGTTTTGAATACTTTGTACAAAAGTCAGCAGATTGGGGCTTACTGAAAGAAAATTGCTATTCATCCCCCCATTCTTTTCCCAGATGAGGTGGTTTTAAAAGTCTAACATTGGGAAGCGGCTGTGGCTCAATCAGTGGGGCTCCCGTTTACCATATGGGAGGTTCTGGGTTCGGTTCCCGGGGCCTCCTGGTGAAGGCAGGCCCACCCGCACGGCGTGGTTAGCTGACCCAGAGAGCACAAGCAGCAAGGGGGGGATAAATGAATAAATAAATAAAATCTTTAAAAAAAAAAAAAAAGTCTAACATTGCCTCTCACGTGGCCAGGGAAAGCCAAAAAGGGCAAATAGAGCTTCTAGCTCGCCATGACCCTCTGGGTCACACGTCCGTGAACACGGAGGTCCCACAGCCGGTTAGAGATGTCATGTATCTCTCTGGGCCTTTTATGCATTTGGGAAGGAGCCCAGGACTCTAAGCTGACGGTAAACTTGGTTCACTTTACCACAGAAGTATTTCATGACCAAACACTTTTGGACCCCATATCCTCGCGCCCTGTTCTGCCCACGACGAGGTCTGCCGGGTTGAGGACATATGCCCGAGCGTCGATCACTCTGGGCTTTTGGCGCAGACGGCACTTTAGTCGTGTCTGTATTACGCTAGAGTTTAATTTTGTGTGTTTGGAATTCCCTTGAGTAGATTGCATTCTTTAATCAGCTCTTTGCTGTGCTACGGAGGCAAACTTTTAAACTACACCCATTCCTAGCTGGCTGCTCAGGGGCCTGGCTGTGTTTGAAGTCAACCCCAACCTCCAGCTGCCCTCCTGGCACCCCTCACAGATGCCCCCACAGGGTGGCCAAAGGTTTGGGGGTGCACGGGGGGTGCAGTGAGAAGGCAGGGGCCTCGACTTGCCAATGGACTCGTGTGGAGGTCTTAGCTGGAAGGGATGAGTTAAGCATTTCCTTCACCTTGCCAGTCCTTTCAAAGAGATCTACAGTCCCATGCTGCAGTGCGGCTGCCGGGCTAGCTGCCCGACTTTTGCCTGTGGAAGGCAGCGTGCAGTCTGGATGACTTTGTAAGGCATGTGTGTTTAGGTGTGTGTGCTCGAAGGGGCAGTGGAGGAGGGAAGGTGGGAGGGAGAGAGGGGGAGAGAGTGAGAGAGAAATGGCGGCCTCAATAGGCAGTGGGCGAAAAGCAGAGATGGGCAAGGGGCAAATATGTCATGCACAGCATATTTCTCTCCTCCATCTACCCCCAAAACCTATAGCAGAAGCCTGTTTTTCTTTATCTTCCTCAATATTTCATTTTGCAAATTTAAAAAGTTGAACATCATAGGCCCTTCATATAGATCTGCTTATTTTTATGGTTTGTCACATTTTTATGATTCTCATCATACACACACGTTATTTGCTGAGCCCTAAATGCCTTAGCTTGTGACTCCTTGAATTAAAGATTCTCCCCCACAAGTGAGAAACTAAACAGTTGAATAATATCAACTAAAACACATCCCGTAGGCAAATTTCTCCAATGGTCTCCAAAATTCCTTTTATAGCAGGTTATTACTTTTTCTTTTCAAATCCAGGGTCCAATCAAGATTCATTGGATTGATGTCTATCTCTGTACTATCTTTTCATCTAGAACAGTCTCCCCCTCCCTCATTTTTCTCTCCTTTTTTGAGGAGTGCAGCCAGTTTTCATGTAGAATGTCCTGCCTTCTGCTTAGAATTAAGTTAATCATTTTTCCCAAGAATTCTGGTAATGCTTTGCAAATCTTCCTCTACCACATAACGATCAGAGGTGCCACTGTCACTTTAAGTTGCTGAATGCCAGATCTTTCCCTTGTAAAAGTATGTTCTTCCCTTTCTAATTAGAGGTAATTTATGGGCAGTGCCTCCAGTTCTTGTAAATTTTTTGTTCAACCTCTTGCTTGAGGGTTTTGCATCCTTGATGACTCAGTTATTACATTGGAGGTTGTAAAGTTCCATGAAAAATTCTTTCATTATTTCTACATTTATTAACTGACATTACTCTGCAGAGAAGAGTCTCTCTCTCCTCCTCCTCCTCTCTCTCTTTCTCTCTCACTCTCTTTCTCTTCTCCTCCTCTCTCTATCACTGCCTCTTTCTTCTCCTTTCTCTTTCTTTCTCTCTTTCTTCTCCTTTCTCTTTCTTTCTCTTACTCTCTCTTTCTCTTCTCCTCCTCTCTCTCTTTCTCTGTCTCTCTCTATCATCTTTCTCCTTTCTCTCTCTGTCTCTCTTCTCCTTTCTCTTTCTCTCTGTCTGTTTCTCTCCATCTGTCTTTATCTCTCTGTCTCTCTCTTGTCTCCTCCTTTCTCTCTTTCTCCCTTCTCTTCCTCTCTCTCTGTCACTCTGTCTCTCTTCTCCTCCTTTCTTTTTCTTTCTCTCTCTCTCTCCTCAGCCTTTTTCTTTCCCTCTGTCTCTCTCTCTTGTCTCCTCCTGTCTCTCTTTCTCTCTCTTACTCTCTGTTTCTCTCTGTCTCTCTCTTTTCCTCCTCTCTCTCTTTCTCTCTGTCTCTCTATCATCTCTTTCTCCTTTCTCTTTCTTTCTTTCTCTCTGCCTCTCTTGCTCTTTCCCATCTCTGTGGACCCTGTATCATTACTACCTTTATTATTTTGGTTGCTCAAATTGTGTACAACATATCCAGTTAGAGCTCCCTATTTAAACACTTTTATTGATAAATGTGTGCATGTATTTTGAATCAGCAACTAGCTAGAAGACTGGGTGGTGGTGGTGTCCAGTACAGTTACATTTCATTCATGGTTTTAAAAAATTCTCTCTCACTTTTCCTGAGAAGCAGGTTATATGGCTGGAACATGGTATTATCAGAGAAAGATGCAAATGTTGAAAAACAAATAATTGGCCAAAACCAAGGTCATGTTTAATCAAGAATGAGAAGGAGGCGGCTGTGGCTCAATCAGTGGGGCTCCCGTTTGCCATATGGGGGGCCCCAGGTTCGGTTCCCGGGGCCTCCTGGTGGGGGCGGGCCTGCCCGCGCGGCGTGGTTAGCTGACCCAGCGAGCACGGGCAGCGGGGGGGGGGGGGGGGGATAAATGAATAAATAAATTAAAAAAAAAATCTTTAAAAAAAAAAATAATAATCAAGAATGAGGAGCAGGGGAGTATGACCAAGCAAGTAACAGCATATCATTTGGAACCTCAGAAGACTAACTGCTATTTGTAAGAATATCAGTGGATATTCCATCCTGTGCCTTCCCATTTTTCCCGACTCTGCCTCTTGTAGCCTGTGATGCCGTGCTTCATCTGGACCTAAGGCACTGGGTACATGGACTGCCAGTTCTCTCCAAGCCTTGCTCTCACTACCGCCGATAACTGCTGGTAACCCTTTCCGTGTGTCTTCTCCACTTGGTGCTTGGACAGTGCTCTCTTTTCTAGCCTCTTGTATTTCTCTCATTTGCCCTTCACCTCTCTTCCCTCTTAAGCCTTCTCTCAGCACACATGCTATTCCTATTCTAGCCCAAGCCTTTTCCCATGATTTGGAAGTACTGGGGGGATAGCGAGGTGTCAGACTGTGTGGGGCCTATTACCTACAAGCGCTGACATTTGAGGAGACCCTCGGTCAGTGTTAGACCCCAGTTCTCTCCTTTTAAGGAATGTACAAATAGACTTGCGGACAGAATACTTTGAAAGGAAATACAGCCCCAAAGGCTTTATGCTTTAACACAAGAGCATTGGGATGTATTTGGGCAGCATCCAAAGATAACCAATTTTCTAAAATATGACAAGTTGAACATTTAAGTCTAAGTAACATTCCTGTTTACAGTACTTCCTAAAGATAATGAAATGATAGAGCCAGATGGAAATGGCATACTCAGGTCCTTTCATCTTAGGCTCAAGGTTGTATGTGTGTGAGGGAGGGAGAGGGAGAGGGAGAGGGAGAGAGAGGGAAAGGGAGAGAGAGGGAGAGGGAGAGGGAGAGGGAGAGGGAGAGAGAGGGAAAGGGAGAGAGAGGGAGAGGGAGAGGGAGAGAGAGGGAAAGGGAGAGAGAGGAAGAGGGAGAGGGAGAGGGAGAG
>JAKSZT010054335.1:11337755-11417449 GCA_026826555.1 Tolypeutes matacus | reverse complement strand
AGGGAGAGAGAGGGAGAGGGAGAGAGAGGGAGAGGGAGAGAGAGGGAAAGGGAGAGAGAGGAAGAGGGAGAGGGAGAGGGAGAGAGAGGGAAAGGGAGAGAGAGGAAGAGGGAGAGGGAGAGAGAGGGAGAGGGAGAGAGAGGGAGAGGGAGAGAGAGGGAGAGGGAGAGGGAGAGGGAGAGGGAGAGAGAGGGAGAGGGAGAGGGAGAGAGAGGGAAAGGGAGAGAGAGGGAGAGGGAGAGGGAGAGGGAGAGGGTGAGGGAGAGGGAGAGGGAGAGGGAGAGGGAGAGGGAGAGAGAGGGAAAGGGAGAGAGAGGGAGAGGGAGAGAGAGGGAGAGGGAGAGGGAGAGGGAGAGCATGGCTAAGGAACTGTGGCTCAGGAAACAGGTTAGGCAAAATCCAGTGGAATTCAAATGCTGCTTGCAAACCTCCGCTTCTCTCTTCAGCTAAATAGCTAGGACTTCGAAGGAAATCAAGCAACAGGTGGGGAGGGAGAATTGAGGAGCTGGGAGGGGCCGAAACTGAGCCCAGGAAGAGGACGGTAGGCGGGAGGGAGCAGGCGCAGCACAGCAGAGAGGCGGCCGGGCATCCCCAGGGGCACCGGGCCTGGGCCCCCAGCGGCTCAAGCATCCTGCCCGGCGCATCCACGACCACAGGAGCATTCAGGGAAGACTAGCAAGACATACGCTGGGTGCAAGCTTTAAAGAAAAGGAAATGAAATTCATACCGGAGGGTGCAAACTTGATACGACAGACAGAGCGAGAATTTGGAATAAGCAAAATAAATACCCAGGGCCACGAGGGAAGGGATTGGAGACATGGAGCAGAAAAAATTTATAATGAAAAAGAACAAATTGGAGGTGTGGGGTAGGGAAGGTACAATGCCCCAGATGAAACACTCATTGGGAGACTAAGTAGCAGACTAGATACCATCTAAGAATGAACACATGGGCTGCTAGATCAGATTAAGAAATTGTCCAAAGAAGCATGAGAAAGTTATACAGAGGTGGAAGAGGGAGGAAAAAAAAAAAAAGGTTAAAATGAATAGATGATAAAATTAAATTATAATAGATTTCCATAAGAAAAAAAAATGATGATTGAAATATTTGGGAAAATAATACCCAGGTATTACAAAAAATAAGAAAGCACATACAGCCCCTGATTGAGTATTAAGGGTAGGTACAACCATATTATAGTACAACCTAGGACTACTAAAAGGAAATAGAAATGCAGTTTTCCAAACAAGTGCCTGCTCTTCACCTTGAAGTACCTTTAGGAAGAAGTACTCTAGGAAGAAATAGAAATAAATCCAGGGCAAATAAACAAAATATGGGAAGTAGGGATAGCATATAAAATTTCATATTGTCTAAATAGGGAACCATTAAACAAAAAGGGAGGAGGAGAAATATCTGAATTACTACAAAGCAAGGAATTCTGATGATACCAACATGATGTCAGATTGGAGAGAGCTGTAAAAAACAGAAAACAGATGTGAGTGAAAACATGCTAGGGGACTTTACTTTTTCAAGCATAATACATAGATATTGATAAGCTCAAGAAATTGACTGGGGAAAAATAGCTAAATGTAGTCCTTAATAAATGTATATGAAAGATCAGAAGAATACATACAAGTAGGATACATAACTTTCAAACAATGAAATGTTAAAAAATAGATATGAAAATATGGAAAGTAGAAAATCTGAAATAAGATAGTAAAACATATCTTCCATAGCAAGAGACTTGAATGGATATTTCTCCAAAGAAGTTATACAAATGGCTAATAAGAACACATGAAAAGATGCTCAACATCATTAGCCATGAGGAAAATGCAAATCAAAACCACAAGATATCATTTCACACACACTGGATTGGCTACTATTAAAAAATGGAAAATTACAAGTGTTGGAGGGGATGTGGAGAAACAGGAGCCCTCATTCATTGCTGGTGGGAATGTAGAATGGTGCGGCCACTGTGGAAAACAGTTTGGTGGTGTCTCAGAAAGCTAAGTATGATGCTACAATCCCATTTCTAGGTATAGAGCCAAAAGAATTGAAAGCAGAAACTTGAACAGATATTTGCTCGCCAATGTTCACATTGGCATTATGCACAATTACCAAAAGACAGAAACAACCCAAGTGTCCATCAACAGATAAATGGATAAACAAAATGTGGTGTATACCTACAATGGAATAACATTCAGCCATGAAAAGTAATGAAGTTATGACACAGGCAACAGCCTGGAAGAACCCTGAAGACATCAGGTTGAGTGAAATAATCCAGACACAAATGGACAAATATTGCATGATCTAACTGATAAGAAATAACGAGAATATACAAACTCATAGAGTCAGTAGCTAGGATACAGGTTACAGAGGTTAAATGTGGTTAGAAGGGGAAACTCTAGGCTGCATATATGTTAACAGAATAAAAATTTCAAAAAAAGAATAGTACAACACAGTGAACCCTGATGTGATTATACTTAAAAGTATAATTTCAATAATATTGTTTCATTAAAAACATTTAACTTAAAAGGGTACCAAAAAAGTTGAAAATACAGGAATAGGAAAGGTTTACTTACTACCAAAATAATAGCCCAAATAAAACCAGGGTAGGAGGGTAGCATTTTTTTATCGTACAAAATGGGCTTTAAGGGGAAAATATCATAAGGGATAAAGAAGGATGTTATAGTTTTGTAAGAGGCACAACTTAATAGAATGAAATGCCAAGGTTTTGGTAGGCAGAATCCTAAATGGACCCCAATGACCTATGCCCAACGGGGGTCCTCCCCCTTGAGTGTGGTGGGGCCTGTAACTTGCTTCTAACCAGCAGAAGATGTTTCGGGTGATTATGTGGCCTCATGTGGCAAAGGTGAAGGGCTTGTGCAGTTATAACAATGATTTCCAACCACTTGGCTTTGTGTTCTTCAAAGGAGAGCCTTCGGGGTGGGTCTGACCTAAGCAGGCGAGGCCTTCTTTGAACTCTGAGCTCTAAACAGCAGTTTCTCTCTTCCTTTGTCAGTATCTCTTTCTAGTCTTTCTCTCCTTTGCTGGTCGAGAAGAAGAAAGTTGCCATGAATTCTGCAGCTGTAAGGAGAGTAATTCTGCCAGCACCCCGAGGGGACTTGGACGCACCTTCCCTATTGACCTCTGGATGAGAGCTTCTGCCCAGTGAGGCCAGAGCTGAAAAACCAGCTAAACTGCCTGGGCTCCTGACCCCTGGAAACAGTGTTGTTTTAAGCCACAAAATATGGGGTGATTTTTTATGCAGCAAAAGATGACAATACAAAAGTTGAACATATCCACAGCAAACATTAAATCTTCTAAACATGTAATGCAATAACTGACAAATTTAGGGAGAAATTGGTGAATCAAAAGCTGATGTGAAGAGTTTTGACATACTCTTCTCAGAAAATGATGGACAAAATTTTTTAAAAAGTAAACATCTAGAAGATTTAAACATCATGATCAATAAACTAATATATATTCAGATCAGTGTTTTTTTCTCTGAAACCCACAAGACTGGAAGAATTTCAGAATTCAGATTTGTTTTTCAATATAGACAAATAGCATGATGCATATAGCATCTATTACATAACATCCTTGGTAGCATCTAGCATAGGAATACAGAATCAAATATTAATATTTCTGCAGCTAAAAGAAATGAATAATAAAAAAGGACACTAAATAGTTTTCTATCAGTTCAAGACAAGTTTTGTCACTGAATGCATTCAAGTGAGGTCAGATTACCCCTCCATATGATTATAAAAATCTTAACTTTGGAGCCTTTGTGGTTTGGAATTGCAAAGAAGGGTTGGCAAGCCTGTATTTTACATGTAACATTACATCCAATAATGCAGGAAGCCATGTTTGTGGCACACACATGGAATAGTTACAAAAATTGGCATGTGTTAGGCTTTTGAAAAATTCTCAAATACATTTTATAGAATAAGCACCAGACAGATCATGTTTTCTGACTTCACTGAAATATAAGTTAAAGTCATTAAAAAAACAGATAGCTTAGAAAAATTGACATGTCTGGAAATAAACTGTTAAATAACCCCTCAGTAGCATAGGCAATAATAGTTACTTATGGAATGCAGCTAAAACAGTATTTAGGAGTATTTTTATTACTTCAAAAGCACTTATAAGAAAACAAATAATATTGAAAAAATGAATTGAGAATTGGACTCTAAAACCAGGAAATAGGGCAACAGAGTAAACTCAAAGAAATAAGAAAAAAGGAGAGAACTATATAAATGATTGACTAAAACTAAATACTGGTTGTTTAAGAAGATTCATAAAATAGGCAAACTTCTGCCAAGAATTTTCAAGAAGATAGATGCAAATAAGGTACGGAATTATTAAGGAGGAATAACTGCAGGTGTGACGATGATTATTAAGAGGAAAAAGAACGTGCTGGATGCCTGTACAGCAATAAAGGAGTTTTTGCGTGTCAGGGGAATAGGGGTGCTGCCGCGTGCTCCAGGTGACTGGGGTGGGGTGGGACGTGAGCTCCCCACTTGAAACCACTTGGCAGAAGGGTTTTGGGCTGTTAGGCCCCGTTTTTCCAGTCCCTTGGCCGGGGGAACAGGCTTTTCCTGGAGCTTTTCTAGTTTTTGAGGCAGGTTCTTGTTGGAAGCTGCTGCACTACCGTGTCGTGTATCGGGGAAGGCGATAAGTAAACCCAAGTTTCGTGCTTCAAGCTTGAGATCCTCGCACTGGCAGCTGCCTTCTTGTCACCTTTCACGGTCTCCCCATGCTTGTCTGTTCAGGTTTGTGGTTTGTTAGGTTTGGTTTTGTCAGAGGGAGCATCTGGGAGGGGCGGGCTACTCCATCTTGGCGGAACTGGAAGTCTTCCAAGTCCTGTAGCTTTTACTGTTGGAAGCCAGATGGACATCCAGATGGAAAGAGGAGATTTGTGTCCAGTATTGTAGCTGGATTCCTGGAAGCCCCACGGGCCCCTCTGGTCGTCTCCCCTGCCTTTGTTATTTTCTTTGTAAATTATGTATTTTTTAATACTTGGGAAGTTTTTAATGGAATTTCATTTTGCCCTCCAAAGAATTCTATGCATAATTGTATCTTGTATTTCCCTTCCCTAAAACGAGATCATCATATCATCCTTAGCTGATATGCCTAAATTGAATAAAAAGCCGTAAACACGGTTCACTTTATAATGATGCACCTAAATTGATTTTAAAAATGGAACAACACAGTAAAGAACACTGGGCACACTCTGTAGCCAAGACGAAATACAGGCCTCCCCAGACCTGCCTCTCTAATCCGGGTGCCAGCAGTTACGAGCGCCTCTGGTCCTGGCGGGGAAGCCTGCCTCGGGCACGGCACCTGCGAGAAGCTGCTCCAGCAGCCCCAGCCCCAGAACCTCAGGCCTGGGCTGGGCCGGGAGGGCTCAGGCACCACCAAGCTCTGAGGCTGAGGCTGGAGGGTGGAGGACATGCTCCGAGGCTGAGGCTGGAGGGCTGGGGCTGCAGGAAGGGAGCTGCGGCTCTCAGTTTTGGGGAGGAAAGCGAAGATCCCTGCAGGGCGAGCCACAGAGCAAATGAGGGGCCCATGAGCTGGGCCCTGGCTCCTGGTGGGCTTGGAGGAAGGGGTGAGGGGTGGGTTGTAGGGGAGCAGAGGGGGGTGATTCAAGCAGCGAGGAAGATGCCCCCTTACGAGAGCCGTGGGTGTGAGAGAGAGCTGCCCTGAGAGCTGTGGGACCTGGGCTTCTAACCTCAAATCGTGGTGGGGAGTGCGTGGGATCCTGCCCCGTGCCAGGAGGGGGCCAGGGGGCAGAATCCTCCAGAGGCGGGAAGGCCGGGAAGAGGAGCGCTGCTCTTATACACGGAACACGACTCATTGCTTTCCCAGCAGAGAGAAGAATGACGCCTCAGAGAAGCTAAGGCCCTGACGTCTCACAGCCAGGGCAAGGGCCAGTTGGAAGTGAACCGGATTCCTGGACCTTCACCTACCGGGTCGATCATACTTTAAATCTTATGGATTTCACCAACCATCTGTTTTGCTTTCCCACCTAATTATAAGGGATTGTTTCTGGAGACTATCTTTTTTTCATCTTTTCCTTTTTTTTATATTCCTGGGCAGTCTTCCATTCATACTTACTCATGGAAAACATTGAGTTTTCGGGAATGCGTACAAAAATCTATATCTATCCAGGGAAATCTGTTATCTATCTATGGTATATGATCATCCAGGATGTTTGGAGAAAGTTTGAATTTTCTCAACCTAGAGATCAGAAAAGCAAGATTGTGACCTCAATTAGGAAAAAAAAGATCGTGCTAGTACAAATGTGTGTCTCGTTATAAACCTTTTTGTGGCCATTTTGCGGTGATTGCTCACAGCCGTACATGCCACCAACTCACATAACAGCAGCAGATCAAACGAGAAAGCTAATTATGCCTACAAACACGATGGCTAAACTAGTTCTGGCATGTGCAGTCCTTCATCCAACATCACTATTGCATTTCGTGGAGCAAATGAAAAGAAAACGCGTTCAAACATTAAGAAATATTTCCTACAAGTGTTCTAGAATAAATTGTTTACATATTTTCACTTTGCCATTCCATACCTGTTTAAATAAAAAGAAAGTGGAGGAAAAGAAAAGAACTTCACAGTAATCCCATGTCAAGTCTAATTTATATCTTGGTGTCACCGAGTTTGGCAAAGATATCATAATCAGACACTTGTCTTTGTCCGAATATGCTATTCCTAATGTGTCCTGAATTTAAATAATACAAAACATATCATTTCCACAGATATTTTATTTTCATGGAAATTCAGTAAAGAGGAAATAGATTTTTGACATGTTAATTAGTGACAAATACCCAAAAGCCATTCTCACCTAATTTTAGGTAAACATATCTAGAACACTCCATTTAAAAAAAAAAATAGCTACTTGAATGATTGCCTTTTTTAGTTCTAAATTAACTTTCATATTTATTTTTCTCTTAGGTGTTTGAACCGACATGGGGCCATTTTTATCCTTGAAAGGAAGGGCTTTCTTTGCTCATCATGCTTTAATGAAATGACTGCAGTTTGCCACGCTCTGAGTCACCAGAGCCCATTCTGTGTCTTTGCCTCTGACGAAGAAGTTTGGGGATGTAGCCTGTAGCATTTTCCGTTCTTTGATCTCGTAATTGAAGAGCTTACGAACTCATTAGGCTACGGCGAAGGCCCTGGCCGAGGAGCTGCCAAGTCTGGGGCCAGATCAGCTGCCATCCCGCCGCCCCCACGGGGCGGGGAGAGCGAGGGGCCGGGGCCGTGGCAGGGCACGGAGGTCAGCCGCTGGGAAATGCAGCTGACTGCAGATCCCCGAGGGCGAGCTCGTACTGGACCCTTCTGCTCTTCCTGCGAAAGAATGAACGACTGCATTTTAGGGGCAAAGTCTCTTTTGGTGGTGCTACAGCGTCGTTAACAAGAGAGGCGGAGAGAGGGAGAGCTGGAAGAAGCCTTGACTTCCTCAGCGACGCCTTCCTTGTCTGCAGACGACGGCCGTGCGGTGCGGCCCGCGAGCCCACTCCCATGGTCCTGGCATCGCTGACAGTTAGGCAGAAGCTTGCAGTTCACAAGCATGCGTGCACGTTCCTTTCATCAGGAGTTGTATAAATTCAAGGTCCACACCCCCGATTTCCCTGCTCCGCTTCTGCCTCTTTCCAGACGTGGAGCCAGCCCCCGCTCGCTGCTCCTCTGCTAGGACAGTCCCTTTCTGCCGGCCCTCTGCTAGGAGCCGGCCACTCGGGTCCCTCTGCCAAAGCACGTCGGGGAGTTGCTGTTCTTTCAAGCACCGGTGATTGGGAAATGAGCTCAGGATAGACGCTGCGATTATAAACGAGGCGGAACGTGGGCTCCTTGTCCTCAACGACAGGCACAGACACTATTGGCATAAAGGAAACAGAGACAAAGAGAACAGAAATCAGGGAAGTAGTGTTTTTAGAGTGGAATGTTTAAATTTATATTGTTTTAAGTAAGTCATTTGATTTTTCCTTCTTTTTATTATTATGTGTTATTCAAATTCACATCTGAGCTTGGCTTATTTTAGCATTTGGTACCTGAGTATAACGTTAGCCCAGGATAATGCCTGAAATTAATTTGGCGTTGTGGACTTGACTGAAAGTCACATACATGTCGAATGTTTATTTGGGGTCCATAGTATCTCACAATATATTAGTTTCTTCTCTTCATTATTGTACACTCTGTGAAAAGAGCACCTTGCTGTGCAGGAAATGATTTGCATCGTAATTTTTACCGTGACTTTGTCACATCAGCTAATGCCAGTTAATTTCTGTGTTCGTTTTGAACTGCCTTTGTCTTTGGCGTTTTCCTGTAATTTCAACAACCTCTCTTTCCAATTAGAAATTAGAATAGGGCATGGAGCAACACTAGCTTCTTCCATGAAATAAGTTCAAAAGGACAGCCTAGGTTTAGCATGGAAGTGCCCTCACTCTTGTTTGCCACAAAGTCGCTGCCTGCCTGTGTCACCGCGTCTCTGTATCCATCTGACTCCTGCTGGTTTTAGGCTCCCTTTGCCTGCTTTTAGGTCATTGCACTGAACACTCAAGCTGTCTCTGACTTCAGATTTTCTCTTCCAACTCATTCTAGATACAGCTGGCGGAGGACCGTTCCTGAACACCTCTGACCTTCTAGGAAGACTGCAGGAGCCCCTGTTTCCAAAGAAATAAATGTATTCAACTTAGCCTAACAGTAAAGGCCCGAGTCTCTCTCTACATTGTTCTCTCACTGTCCCTCAGGTTTCCCCTGAATCAGCAGTCCGAGTAGCTGTGCTGGCTACAGCATCTCTGCATGCCTCGCACCCTTCTCCACCACCATCTCTTGCTCAAGTTCCTCCCTTCGCCTGGAAAATCTCTCACCTCCACCACTACCTTTGTCTGTTTGCCAAAACGATCAGTGCAGTTGGGACTCCTGGTCACATATGGTTGCTGGAACTGGCTATAACCTTGCAACTCTGCCGTCCTTTAACTCTTCACTCTTATAGAATTAACCGTAGTAATTTCTGCATTGTGTGTTTATTGTGTACTTGAGCACTTCTGGGAGACCAGAAGCTCCTTGAAGATAGACTTAAGACTTCTTTCTTATATATTATATATTTTGTTATCTCCTAAAGTGCTCAGGGACTCAATAAACATCTCTTTGCGTGGAGAGATGAGTAACCAAGGTGGAAGGCCATCTTGAAATGGGGCAATGGAGGCTGATTTTCCCTTTGAAGCCATTAAGTGATCAGTGCTATTGAGAAAGAAAAAACGAGAGGGAAACTATGGGCGAGACCTGGGTGTTTTTAAGAGCTTGTGTAGCTGTGACCACACTGAATTTCATATGAGGACAACAGTAAACACTGCTTTTCAGTGTGCTTAGAGAAGAGCTGGAAGCTGAAACGGGCCAGCTCAACTTGGTTTCTCTTTTTTTCAACAGTGTTCAGTGTTCAGGTTCAGAATCTTAGCCAATGAATGGTGGAAGGAACCTGTAATTCTTATCAAGAAAATATTTTCGTCATAACAGAAAAAGTCTTTGTAAAGATGTAAGATAATGTGGGGGAGTAAAGCCAGGAGCCCCACGATGAGACGTGATATTTCTTAAAGCCCTCAGGCACCAGCGGGCATTGGAGACCGAATTCGGCAGTGTGCATTTACCTGGCTGCCTGTCTCAGGCACCCGCTGAGGGGTCAGGAGGCCAGGTGAGCAGGGCAGGTGAGCAGGGCAGGCAGGTAGGGCAGGGAGCCAGGTTGTGCTGCACTGGTTAAAAGAACAGATTGTTTAGTGGGGAGGTGAGCTGCCTCTTCTGTCAGTTTCTACCTAAGGATAACAAGCTCTCCTTCCGTGGGTTTGCCTTCTGGATTCATGCCTGCACGGTCGGGGGAAGGAGCAGGTTTTCTTGTCATTTGTTTCAAGGAAACAGTTTGGTGACTCTAACTCTTCTGTCATGAGGTGAGTAGTTTCTAGATGATCTATTTTCAGATTAAGTGACATACTTCCTTCAAAACACCATGGGAAATGATTGCAGCACAACTGGCATTTGTGCAAATGGGTATAATGACTATGTCGCTTTAAGGTCCAGAATCAGTCCATGATTAGCTATAGAATTCACGTTTATTGACCAATGGGCACCAAGAACTGTGCTTTGTTATTGGATATGTATTAACCTATTTGATTCTCAAATAATTCTGTATTTTAATTCCTATTTTATAAACAAGGGAACTCAGAAAGGATGGAAATAAGGAGGGAAGGACAATTTTGATATTATTCCCCTACAATAAAACACGTATGAGGTGTTTCCTCATTCGTGCTTTCATTTGACTCTTTCGTTAATCCAGTGGGGTAGGCAAGGCAGGAATCCTGCAGACCAGGAGGATGAGGCCGATGTCAGTGCCTCGCCCAAGCTCACAAGACACACAGCTGGCAATAGCTGTGAGCGTCTGTGTTAGCTGGGAGGCTGGACTTGACACTTTCAACAGAAAGACCCTGAGATTCTCTGAGATGCTGGCTCACCTGAGTGGCACCCAGGGATCAGGCACATAAAGAGGGCACAGCTGACAGTGAGACGCAGCCCTCAGCCCTCCTACAGCTGCAGCTGGGCACGGGTGCAGGAAGTGAGTTCCACCAGCTCCTTCCTTCTCCGTAGCAGGGGGAGACAGAAGACACAGGCCCAACAAGGGCCATTTGCAAACGCTCAAATGAAGTCTTAGTAAATAAACCTGTTAGAAAACGAACTTGGCTAGGGAAAATACAGAATTAGAATGGAAGAAAAGGGAAAGCTAGAAAAATTGCTGAGGTTTGTAGACTTGACATTTGTTTTCTAGTTGCTTTTTCATACATAGAAGGGGCGAAGTAGCAGGAGAACGACGCCTGCAGCAGGCTGAGATGTACGTGGCCTTGACTTCTGTTCTCAGGAAAGCATGTAAAACCTTTAATCCTGATATGGCGAGTATGTCCGTGGGCCGACCCTGGGCCAGCCTCATTTCCATTCACTTGCTCCCACGTGTGCCAATCACAAAACCTCGGGAGGGGCAGCCATGGGGCAGTGGTACTGATTCTCACAGCAAGGTACGGATGGCTTAGCAAATCGTGTCGGGCGGTTCCTGAGAGAAATCCAAGGCTGTGCACATTGCGACCGGCAAACGTGAAGGCTGCCGTGGGCACCGGCTGTTGTGGTGAGACTTGGCCTCTGGCCTCAGCTACTTACAAGGCCCAAGGTAACGGCATCTTCAAATAGATTCCTTTCTCCTTTCTATACAGGTGGGAGGAGAGCTATCCCCCTCCAGTCAGAGGCGGGCAGGTTCAGGGGCAGGGAGGCTGCACTGGAGCTCGCAGGCATCCATTAGCCAGAACCTGGCTGCGAGAGAAACTGAGAAACGAGCCTGTGTTCCGAGTGGCCCTGTGATCAGCTAAGAATCTCATTCCTTTGGGAGGAAAGAATGGATTAGTGAGATGAGCAGTGGCTCTGGGGAAACTTGGCCGCCCACGTGTGTGCTCGCTCCCTCCCTCGCTCTCCCTCACTCTCTCAGTGTAATTTTCAACTTAACCACACTCCACTGTTTTCCAAGAGTACACGCTAGTGTTCTCTCTGTACAGACGTTCTCAGCGTTTCATTCGGCCAATTCATTGAAAGTGGTGTTTGGGGCAGGCCATATGGGTGTGCTTAGCTGTGGTTGTCCCACCATTCCGGGGGAAATGCCTCCTGAGCAGCCCAGCACCGGCCCAAGCTGACCAAGTCTCACTTGGCAGACTGCTTAAGACAAGGCGTCTTTGGAGGGTAAAGAGGTGCTGTGGGGGGATTGATGCTGCAATTAGGGAGCTGACAGGCAGAGAGAAAAGGGTTTTCATGATGTAGCCATGAAGTAATCAAAAGCTCAATGGTATCTAAAAAACAGAGAAAGAAAGATACATAAATACTGAGAAGAAGCACCCAGAAATAGTTGGGGAAAAAGCAGTGAAAACCACGATAATAACAAAAACGAGGAAAGATCACTAAAGAGTCTGAGTTTGGCAAGAATTCCAAAATATTCTCCGGAGACGTCAGCCCAGCATGGCCCCTGATGAACTGATATTCCACCCCATACATTTCACAGTACTTTTATGTTCTCTCATTTCAACCTTAGAAAATAAGAACATCCACATTCTGGGCGGGTTCATCCGTGTGTAGTCTGTCCTTGGCAAGTAGATCGAGCAGCATTTCGGGGAAAGAGTTCCATTTGGTGGTGATATTAAGAGATGGCTAGGATTTCTTTTAGCTCTTTTTGACCCATCCTTTACCTCTCTGGACAGTTTGTAAGAGCTCTTTTTTCTTTCCTGAACAGTGAAAGCACCTGAGAAAATAAGACCCTTTGATTTTTACATGAGTCTTTCCAAATATTTTTCCACAGATGGCATTTTAAAAACTTGGATTCCCTAAAAAGGAACTTTGGAAAAACGCACACAAAGATGGCTTTCACGCCGCTCGCCTTCCATAGCTGAGCAAACCCACGTGCCTCCTCAGCAGAGGCGCCCAGGCCACGCTGGAGAAACCTGCCAACTGGCTCTTTAATAATTACTGCACACAAACTTTGCTGAGTGCATGGAAAAGTGCTGGCTTTGCAGATTTTCTAGTGAGTTGGTTTTTGCTGGAATTATAGAAAAAAATGGTGTCTACCGTGATGTTTGAAGAAAACCAGCAGACTTTTCTCCTCAGATGCTTCGAGTTTTAGAGTCCAAAGAATTAGGACGAAAGCCACATTTGTCTACAATGATGTATTTTGAATCAACTGTTATGTAAGTAATATCTTCTGATGTGTTTTTCAAACAACCACTAATTAAGATTTACTTCTTTTTCCATAAATGAAATTAGAGGCCACTTACTCCAATTGTATTTCTTTCCAGCTCTGTGTATGTGTGTGTAATAGCTTTTTTATTTTTCAGATTTGGTAAGGTATGGCTGCTCATTATCAGCATTCTATTTTTTTATACATCTTTTTTTGGTCAAAATTTTATGACAGACCAAGTAGCTTTTTGATTAAAGCAGCAATCTTATTTGAAAATAAAAAAAAAGAGTGGTATTTGAGGGTTTGCTGTGGATTATGATCTATTTCTGGAAGCACTCAGCTGGAAAAAAACAAGAGAAAGCAATTCCAAGTTCTTGACCAGCATCTTCAAATATAAGGACATTATTTCCCTCAGGGAACAATGAAGCCAGCTAACAGTAACAATATTTAAAATACAAAATCAAAAACAAAAACACAACTTCAATGGAGAGCTTAACCATATTTTTTAAGCCATGTAATACACTATGAAAAGTTTGATTTTATATGTCTGTTTCAACCTTAAAAATTAGCCAAGATGGTTGATATTAGCTATGAGTCAAATCAATAAGAATCTTGAGTTCAATGGGATTAGTGTTTCAGAACGACTCTAAGAGCTGATGCAAGAGAGCATGAGTGAGCAGGCCCCAGGAAAGGAGATCCCCACTTTTGTAGGTTAATTTCCTTCAGGAGGAAAATGGTTTCTTTCAACAGGAGATTCTGCTTATTAGCTAGTGCTTTAGTCTTCGAGGCTGCTGAAAGCAATACACCAGAGATGGTCCACTTTTAACAATGGGGATTTAGTAAACTAACAGGCTTACAGTTTCAAGGCTGAGAAAAATGTACAAATCAAGGCATTATCAGGCGATACTCTCTCCCCGGAGACCGGCTACTGGCAATCCTAGAGTCCTCTGTCACGTGGAAGGCACGTGGGCATCTGCTGGCATCTCCCTTCTCATCCCAGTTTTGTTGCTTCAGCTTCTAGTTTCTGTGGCTCTTTCTCCCTCTGTCTCCATATTCATCCCATTTATAAAGGACTTCACTTACAGGATTAAGACCCACACTGGGCCACGCCTTAGCTGAAGTAGCATAATCAAAATGTCCTGTTTACAACAGGTTTATCCCCACAGGAATGGACCAGCTTTAAGAACATGATTTTCTGGGGGTATGTGCATACTCAAATTACCATAGCAAGCATGCTAGGAAGAGATATTTTGTGTACTAAATTCCAACTGACTAAATCAACTACTTCCAGTGCTATATTGAGAAGCAGTAAAAGCAAGTAAAGATTTCTTTTGCAATTTCTTCTTTGACCCACTATTTATTTAAGAGTATGTTGTTTAAGTTTCATATATTTGTGAATTTTCCTTTTTTCTGCCTGTTATTGATTTCCAGCTTAACCCTATTATTATCAGTGGGTCAAAGAAGAAATTGCAAGAGAAATCAGTATATATCTCAAGATGAATGAAAACATGAACACAGTGTATTAAAACCTATGGGATACAGTGAAAGCAGTGCTGAGAGAGAAATTTATAGCCCTCAATGCTTGCATTAAAAAAGAAGAAAGAGCTAAAGTCAAAGACCTAACTGCATACCTGGAGGAACTAAAAAAAGAACAGCAAACTAATCCTGAAGCAAGCAGAAGGAAAGAAATAACAAAGATCAGAGCAGAAATAAATGAAACTGAGAACAATAAGACGAGAGAGAATCAACAAAACCAAAAGTTGATTCTTTGAGAAGGTCAACAAAATTAACAAACCCTTAGCTAGACAGTCAAAAAAAGAGAGAAGACACAAATGAATAAAATCAGAAATGAGAGGGAGGACAATACTACTGATCCTGCAGAAATAAAAGAGACCATAAGAGGATACTATGAAGAACTGTATGCCAAAAAATAGACAATGTAGAAGAGATAGACACATTCCTAGAAATACCCAAACAACCTACACTGACCCTGGAAGAAATAGAAGACTTCAACAAACCAATCACAAGAAAAAGATTGAAACCAGCATCAAAAACCTCCCAGGACCAGATGGCTTCACAGGTGAATTCTACCAATCATTCAAAGAAGGTCTAATACCAATCTTGCTCAAATTCTTCCAAAAAATTGAACGGAAGAGACCACTACCAAACTCATTCTATGAAGCCAGCATCTCCCTAATACCAAAGCCAGACAAAGATTGTGTGAAAATAGAAAATTACAAATCAAGTTCTCTAATGAAATAGATGCAAAAATCCTCAACAAAATACTTGCAAATTGAATTCAACAGGACATTAAAAGAATTATACACCACGATCAACTGGGTTTTATCCCAGGTATGCAATACACATAAAAAAATCAATTAGTGTAATCCATCACATTAATAAATTGAAGAAGAAAAGTCACATGATCATCTCGATTGATGCAGAGAAGGTATCTGACAAAATACAACATATCAAGTGTTTCTTGATAAAAAACATTTCAAAAGACAGGAATAGAAGGAAACTTTCTCAACATAGCAAAATGCATATATGAAAAACCCACAGCTAGCATTGTACTAAATGGTAGAAGACTGAAAGCTTTCCTGATGAGATCTGGAATAAGACACGGATGCCCACTGTCACCACTGTTACTCAATAGTGTGTTAGAAGTTCTAGCTAGAGCAATGAGGCAAGAAAAAAATAAAAGGCAACCAAAATGGGAAAGGAAGAAATTAAACTTTTACTATTCATTGATGATATGATCTTGTACTTAGGAAATCCTGAAAAATCCACAAGAAGGTTACTAGAATTAGTAGATGAGTTCAGCAAACTGATGGGATACAAGAGTAATACACAAAAAATCAGTAGTGTTTCTTTATACTACTGATAAGCGAGCTGAGGAGGAAGTCAGAAAAAAATTCCATTTACAATAACAATTAAAATAATCAAACATTTAGGAACAAACCTAACTGATGACATAAAGGACCTGTATTCAGAAAACTACAAAAATTTGCCAAAAGAAACTAAAGAAGACCTAAACAAATAAAGGAAATTCTGTGTTCATGGATTGGAAGACTAAATATTATTAATATGTCAATTCTACCTAAACTGATTTACAGATGCAATGCAATCTGGTGGTAGAAGGTGAAAAGACAACCTACTCATTGGGAAAATTTTTCAGAAACCACATATCCAATAAGGGTTTGATCTCCATGTTATATACAGAGCTCATATAGCTCAATGATAAAAAGACAAGCAACCAAATTTAAAAATGGGCAAAAGATTTGAACACAAATTTTTCCAAAGAAGAAATACAAATGACCAAAAAGCACATGAAAAGATGTTTAACATAACTAGCTATTAGGGAAATACAGATCAAAACTACAATGAGATATCATTTCATGCCTTACAAAAGTATTTAAAAAGGTGGAAAACTAAAGCGCTGGAGAGGATGTGGAAAAATGAAAACACTCTTTCACTGTTGGTGGGATTATAAAATGGTGCAGCCTCTGTGGAGGACAGTTTGGTGTTTCTCAGGAAGCTAAATTTAGAACTGCCATATGATCTGGCAATTCCTCTACTAGAAATATAGTCAGAAGAACTGAAAACAAGGATGCAAACGGACATTTGCATACCAGTGTTCATAACGACTTTAATCACAATTGCTAAAAGATAGAAACAACCTAAGTGTCCACCAAGCAATGAATGGATAAGCAGTTTGTGGTGTGTACATACGATGGAATGCTATTCCGCTGTAAGAAGAAATGAACTTGGCATGCATATAACAGCATGGATGAGCCTTGAGGTCATTATGTTGAATGAAATAAGCCAGACACAAGAGGACAAATACTGTATGGTCTCACTAACATGAACTAAATACTATGAGTAAGCTCCTGGAATTCAACTCTAGAGTTTGGTTACCAAGAGACAGAATGTGGGTTGAGAAGGGAGAGCTGTGCTGAATGTATTAGAATGTTTAATAAAGGGGATTATAAATGTGGGGAAATGGCTAGAGTTGATGGTAGTACAGTATAGTGAGTATAATCAGCACTGCTGATTTATAAATGTGATTATGGATGAGAGGGGTAGTCTAGGGAGGTTAATGTCATTTGAAGGAAAGCTAGAGGATAATCTAGGGACTGTATAACAGTGATTTCAGTGGTGGACGATGATTGTGGTTAATAATACAAACATGAGAATGTTCTTCTATTTCAAGGTGTTAAGAATCTGGAGATCCATGGGAACAGCACAACTAATGTAATGTACAGACCATAGGTAACAGTAATATTGTAATATTTTTACAGCAATGGCAAAGAAGGTACTATAGCGATGCCAAGCGTCAATACTGGGGAAATCTAATGGGGTGTGTGATTTTTGCTTTTGGACTAATGAAAATGGTCTGAAATGGACTGAGATGATGACAGCACAACTCTGAGATGAAACGGAGAGTCCCTGAGGGTACACTTTGGGTGGACTGTACAAGGCAGGGGCCACATCACAGAGTGAAACATGTGGTGAATGGTGGACTGTGGTTAACAGTAAAAATATGTGAACTATAGCAAGTATACAATGCTAATACATAGTGATAAAAATAGGCTGGTTTATGGGGAAAATACACCAAATATAAGCTACGGGCTACAGATAGCAGCAATATGATGACGACGTTCTTTCACCATTTGTACAAATGTGTCACAACAATGCGAGGTGTTGGTGGTGGGGCGATGTATGGGAATCCTGTATGGCATGCGTGATTGCTTTGTAAAGTCCCAACTTCTCAAATTAAAAAAAAGAACAGGCAAAGACCTAGGAGGCGTGGCATTGGCCCCGCTCCTGCCCTGGCCCAGCAGTCAGGCAGCACACTCCCCTCCCCTCCGCGGCTCTGCTCACGCATCTGCTCAGAAGTGCTCCTTAAGGAGGGGCGGCCAGGACTCGGTGTTGGGGACCAGGCCGTGTTCAGCAAACACCAATAATTTATTCAAATGTCGGAATGGAAGCGCCAGCCCATGCGTATTTGGCAATGAGATGCTGTTTTTTTGATCAAAATAACCTGACTTTACCTTTTCTTCTGAAGCCCAGGTCCTTGGACTGAAAGAAGGAACGGGCCCTTCCCTGGGGAGCTGCCTGCCTGTTCCCCAAAACCCTGGGCGCAGGGGCAGAAAGGGACAGGACGGAAGACGGCAGCGCATCAGAGAGCCCGAGGGCGGCCTGTCTTTGCGGGAAACCACAGGAACGCGCTCGACTTCGTCCCACACTTCCTGGGAATTGGTGCATTTTAAATGAGGAAGAGTGCCAGTCTGCGAGGTGAGGCAGGAAAACGAGGCGCCCACATTAGCAAGAGGCGGAACGGGCGGCTCAGGTCCCTTCGGGGAGCAGCTCAACAGCACGCCAGCGTCAGAGCCGAGCTGCTGAGCTCTGCCCCGCCACGGGCCCCCCACCGCCAGCCGTGTGCCCCAGGGTACTGCGGGGGCAGGAGAGCTTTGTCACAGGAGAAGCGGCGTCACTTACTGTCGAAAGCCGAAAGATATTTTATTTAAGGGGCCACTATTTTGTCCTCAGGACAGAATGAAACACACGAAACACACATGCACACACGCACATACGTGTGCACAGGCACACGCGTGATCCCCATGCATGCACTCACACGTGCACACACGCACATGCGTGTGCATGGCACACACATAGTGTGCACTTGTGCCTGCATGCACAGGCACACGCGTGATCCCCATGCATGCACTCACACGTGCACACCGCACGTGCACACGTGTCCTTGTCGTACTCCCTGGGAAACATGGTATTGGTGAGTAACAGAAACAGGGAAGGGACAGCAGACCTTTGACAAGACATCTGTGGACTGTTACACTAGGACCTGATCTAATCCTCTCATTGACACATGACTCATCAGGGAATAATGGAAACTTGGGATTTAAAATCATCCAACAGCGCTCACCTTCCACTCCACTGATCAGCAGAACCCACGGAACTCTTACTCTCTGAATAGAACCTTTAACTCAAAAGCCTCCTTTAGCCTCTAAAATTGGGAAAAAAAGCCTTTGCCTTTTCGTTGGTATTTCAGCCCGAAAGCATTGGACCTTACTCAGAGACTGATTCCTCAGGCAATTTAAATTCCCTTTCAATTTGTCATTGTGGCAACTGCTCCCAGACTTTTCACTTGGGTTCTACTTGCCTCCCACAGGTGGAATGAAGTTTCTTCGAAATGTGCTTGGCTTATCCTCGTGGTGAAGACATGACATCAACATGTTGGAAGTACAGTGAAAGTCCACCTTTGGGCTTCAGTGGCTGATTTGACGATATGCAGTTTGGAGGGGTCCCATGTGGGGCAAATCTAATCCTGGTCCAGATTGATTCTCCTGCTCAGGCAGTGTGCCAGCCAGCCTGGGGCCAGCACCCTGCGATTTAGAGGGTCCTCCCCTTCCTGCCAGGGCATCCTCGGGGGCAGAGGCTGTCCCTAATCATCCGTGTGTCTGGAGAGAACATACGTGATGTGGCCAGGGTCAATCTCAGGTTGGCCAACCCACCCCAAAAAGGTTCACTGACACTTCTTTCATTCAAAGTGAAAAATGAGTCTCATGGGTTAATTGTAAATTCTCACATCTTAGCTTGCCTTCATTAATTAGATGGCTTTCCATGGGAAAATGGGCACTTGTTTAGCACAATAAAATGGTAATTTGGATCACCTTTAAGAATTAGGAACACGGTTGCAACATCCATTATTTTATCTCTTAAATTTGTGCTGTTCTTTTGAGTTTGTAAGTGACTTCACATCCACTTTCATTTTATTTTCAGGCTTGGAGCGCTGAAGTGACTTAGCGTGACCCTCAGTGAGCTGACTGCACAGCTGTGGATGACGAGTGTGGGCTCCACTCGAGACGGAGCAGGTGGAGGATCGCTGCTGGGTAACCCACTGCCTGCCCCGGTCCCTTCAAAGCCAAGTGGCCAGGGATGGGACCGCTGCACCCTCCCCAGGAGGTGGGGCCTTGCGTTAATGAGAGCTCGCTCAGTGTGCCAGGGTGCCTGCATCCCGGCAGGCTGGCTGCCGAGACCTACTGGCTGCTTAGGGAAGTCGCCTGCTCTGCGCTGGGTCATGGAGCTGGGGTCAAACGTGCTGGGGACTGTGATGAGACTCCTTTCCCCAGAGATGGAGCCCAGGGGCAAACCTGCTGGGGACCCTGGTGAGACTCCTGTCCCTGGAGCAGTGTCCCTGTGCTCACGGCCCATGGGATGGTCAGTGCCTTAGCTCTCTAGCTCAGACCCAAGACTAAGAGGTCCCCCATGAGGCATTTTCCCCTCGATGTGCCTGGATGAGGCACATGGCCAGGTGTACAGGATGAGCTGTGTGTGGCAGTACCGATATAATTCCTTTAGAAATGGCGTCTGTCTGCAACTCCCCCACCTTTCCCGGCACAAATAGCAGTTATTGCCTTCTTGCTCTTTAATATGTTGTGTTTATGTAGGTTTCATAATTGTCATTTCCACATCCCTTTTATAAGTCAGACTAGCAGTGCGTGGCAGGTGTGTCCTCAATCACAGATGATACAGATAGGCTGTAGACTCCTTGAGGGCAGGGAGCTTGTCGCCTGGGCACTGCTGGGTCTGCGCGGCCAGCCACGCCGCGGGCGTGCAGGGACCATCTGCAGGCTGACCGAGTACGTGAGTGGTGGGCGGGGTCCAGGGGCGACCTGCAGGGTCCCCACAGTGGATAAGGGCCAATGTCTGAGAAGCTTCAGTTCCTGTCTGAGAAACTAGACTAGCCAAAGATGGCTATTTTGCTTTATTTGCCAGATGTTTTGCACAGTGTTTATTTTGTAACTCTTCCCATCTTAAATCTAAGGGGAGACTCATGAGCACATTATAAATTAGCAATCAGTGCTGTAAAGGGAGCCACTTCCAAAGCTAGCATTTCCTCAGGAAGTAGAGAGGTAACTCTGTACCCAGAGATTCCACAAGGGTCCGTCTCCCTCTGTCTGCTTCCCATCCTCTCACTGCAGGATAAAATAAAAACTGAGAAAGAGTCCAGATAATTAGGCGTACACATGCCGCCTTAGTTATCTCAGTTTTTCATAGAAAAATTTATGCTTGGCTTGAATTATTTGCTAACTTCCATCATAGTCTTTTTGAGTTTTAAAAGGATAAAAAGGTTTAAAAATAAAGTGAAAGGCATTTTGAGTTGCGTGCATGTGTGTGTGTTAGTCTGATGTGTGTGTGTGTGTGTGTGTGAAGAAAGAGCATATTGATATGATAACACAGAAACAGCCCTCAGCCTTTCCCACACCTCTTGACTTAAAACAGGCCTCTTAAAAAAAGGGTTATTTGTTGGTTTTATTTTCAATTATATTGAATTTTAAAAGGTGATTAATACAAGTGTTTTTTAGATTAGTATTGAGAGATGCTTTTGAGAAAAGTTTTTCCAATTAGACTTTTACTTACAAAAAGAAGCCTTTGAAAAAGAATAACGAACCTCTAAAAATGAGATTGACACAGATACCAGCGAATGCTCCAGTTGTTTGTGTTCTTCAGAAATGCTCAGTCATTTTGCATGTTTCTTAAGCAAAACCTTGCAATAAAGGATACTTGGTTTATTTATTTATTTAAAAATTTTTTTTTCACTTTTGCTACAGATATTTTCCCATTAATCCTTGAAACAGTAATAAAAACTGGTCATTTCCAGGTATTTCTTCAGTCTAAGCCACTTTGTGGGGTGCATATTGCACTGTGCTTTGTTGTGAGTGGAATAATATTTTTCTAGTTATTTCAGACCTGACCTAAAGCTAGACTGTTTCAAAGCACACTGAACCGAGGCCCTCCCAGAGCTGGATTGCAGAAGGGCTGTGTGGACTGGAGGCAGAATCCGCTGGAATCCCCGCTCCACCTGTGCCGCCAGGACCCCAGCCTCTGAGTGTCAGTGACTTTACCTGGAAGAGGACGGCAAGGAGCTCCCAGGGCTGTTGTGAGCCTTAGATGAAATGGTTTCAAGGGGCACCTAACAGTATATTGGCAGGTACCTGGTAGCAAGCATACTCTTATTCTAAGGAAAACTGCTATTTTCCTTCACTAATTAGTCACAGCTTACTTTTATCAGTAACTCTAGTCAGAAAGCATATGAGTAACTACTCAGTATATAAAACTGACTGAGTATTTTGGTATCTTAATGGAAAAATCTATCAGTTATGAAGAATGTTAGTCACACTTAATCACCTGGATATATGTTTGGAAAAAAGTCAACCTACATTTTGGAAATATGAAGAGTTTGTTTGAGAGTTAAGAATTAACAAATGATTATGATAAAGGAATCATTATTTAGATTTTTAAAAATTTTCCAGTATATTGTAGAAGAGCCAAAAATTAAAACCTGGAATTACTGACACTGGCTAGACGAACCTCACCCTTTGTATGTGGCCATTTCTAACTAGGACCTGCCACTGTGGTGACTTTTCCAGACCAGTCTCACCCTTGTATCGGGACTTTTCCATTGAAACAGTAACTGCTCCATCGTCCTTTGTTTGAAATCCATAAGAACCCCAAACTCCTCAAAGTCTTGTAGGCCTGCAGGCCGTCTGAGCCCCTTGCCATGTGCTAGCAAATAAACTCTCCCTCTGAAACCCCTGTGTCTCAGGAATTGGTCCTTGAGGTACATCAGGTCAGAACCCGCTTTTGCTCGGTATGAGGTTTTTAATGAGCATCATTTCCAAAATGTTTGCTGGACCAGAAATATCGACTCATTGAATGTTAGCACATTATGTACAGAAACCTGTGCTCTTCTAAGAGAATAAATTGTGTTTATAAAGCTCTTAGGAATTCTTGGTTATGAAACGGATGCACTTAATTGGCTAGATGTATATTTGGAAAAAACGTGAGTGTCCCAGCATTGTTAGGGTTCAGAAATAATTTTCTGAATTTGATCGAGGACACCCTTTGAAATGGAGATAAATTTCATTTCATGTAGTGGGAAATAAAGTTCTGATCTAGATACTGTTTAAAGTAAGTTCCAGTTCTAACATTCTATTTTTTCACCACAATCGCTGTCTTGAAAAGTGTGGAAGGAAACACTGAATTGTCAAGGCTTCTTGGGACCGACTTTCGCTGAAACTGACTTCCTCAGGAAGAAATTGGCCTAAGCCCTGTATGAATGACGTGTTACTGTCCAGGCAGTTTCATAGGCCACATATTGTTAAGAAACAGAAGGAACTTTGAAGTAGACAACAATTTCTAATGTTTTTCAACAGATTCCCTGGTGGGATTTTAGTTTTTTATCACTTTTTCCAAGTTTCCCTCAGGTTATTACATAGTGGTTTTTTCCTTTGGGGAAGCATGGCTTGGAGGATGACGTGTTACACACCTTTTACACAGACAACAAGGTCAAGGAAAGGAAATGCCAGTTCAGTTTCACAAAAATGTTCTCATCATGTCTTAACGAAGAATACTAGGCTCATTCAAGCAGCTGCTGCTTTCCAGTTTCTCCATCCAAGGAGCCTCCTTGGAGTCTATGCAACCTTTGGCCTAATGCCCATGTTAGGAAAGGGTGCCAGTACCTACATACTTATTCCAGCATGCTTATGGCTTTCTGGGTTAATTGATAAAATAATCAAAGGAAGATCCATTCTCACAATTAATTATACAGATAACAGAATGTCTTAGAAACAAACAAAAATGAGGTGTAGGTCTGTAGGACAGTGGGGATTCCCATGCCTTTTCCATGAAGATAGGCATAGCTGCCAGCTTTTAAGTCACTTGAGGCAGAGACGCAAGCAAAGGAATCAAGAATTTGAAGAAAATAGACACAAGTGACTAAAGAGGAGGATATTCCAGTAGGTTTCTGAGTGTTGGTTTGAGATTAATTGGTAACGGGTCTTGAAATAGTAAGGTAAGTTTCTAAGGCAATGGGGAGACTTCAAAAGTTTGTGTGCATGTGGAGAAAGATTAAAAATAAAACATGTGGTTATAGTATTTCGACCCATGAGAATTTAGAGATAGTAGAGTATGGGTACACAGGAGGCACAGAGGACCCAGACAGTGCTGATCATACTGGAAATGCTAAGAGTATGGGTGGAAAAGGCTTTGAAAGGAGGGATCATATGTAACGAAAGCCTCGGTAATGCTGAGGGTGTGAAGAGGAAATGTCAAGGGAAAACTCAAAGCACGAAGAGCAGCCAATAATCACAATACTTAATATAAGTGGGATAAACCTGAGAACATAATGAAAATCATTACTTGGGATTTTGATATGTTGAATTTGAAGTCATAGCAAAGCTATGGAGGATTATTTAAAAGGAGTTTAGAAATGTGGACTCTCCATGAATTTGAATTAAAATATATACTTGAAACTCATCTCAGCAAACTTGTTATGCTGAAGATGTGGATTGTAAAAAACCTCGGAGGTAGAAAAGTGTGTGGAGAGAAAGATTTATGAATAAGTCAATTTGAAGGTATGGAAAGTGAAGGATGACTCATTCATCTATTGACCTCATACCAAAGCTCTATGTATAATAAAAAATGAATAGTCTTTGCCCATAAAGAATTCACAATTTAATGGGAGAGAGAGAGATTCGACAACATAAATGCATGTCAATAAAAGAAGAGTGGCTGACAAAACAGGAAAACACCCATCAGAAGTTGGGGTCATACAGCTGAAGAAAGAGTTTCGAGACATGATTTGTTTGTGGTCTACTGTAGGATGTGGAACGAGAAAGAGTCTGTACCTTTTATGAATAAGCCGTTGTTCATGGGGAGAAGAGTTTCATTAGCTGTGCTGGGCGACAAACGCTAGATTGGAGAGTAGTGGACTCCTGGGCAACCAGACAGGGCTGGGTGGAAGCATCAGCTGCAGCCTTTGTTGGAGCAGAGCTTAGAGGGTCCTCTCTAAGTCCTGATATCTTCTGTCCCTTAAAGAGTAGGTGATAAGGTGGGGGGGAGAAGAGCCAACACTAAGAAAACAAATGAGACAATACTCAGGAAAGGAAGTGAGAAATAGCACTACATCCCCTGCAGGATCCTGTGGAATTGTTATTCGTTTTGGCATGTTTATCCTTATTATTTTGCTTTGTTTTGTTTTCCCCCAAGACCTGGGCATTTTAAAATATCAGAAAGGGGGAAAGCATTTTGAATACATATTGGGCAGGAAATGACTCATGGGCTTAACTCCCAGTGGTTGGGTTGGGTAGATGGGGGGAGCCCCATGAAAGGGAAGAGGCACCGGGAGAATTGGGATGTGCCGGCGGCATTTTGGTAGAGATGGGAGAGTTTACCTCTCCAGGGTAAGGGGGGAACAAGGGCCACCCCCACAACGTGAGCGCCGAGGAGTCACCTGCCACGGCCTTCCCAGGCCCTGCTCTGACCCCACCCAGCTCGGTGAGCTCACATCCATTGTCTGTCAACCTCCTCGGGAATAAGTTGAACATCAAATGTACGTGAAAGCAGTCAGAAAAATAAAAGTGAAAATGAAAAAAGGAATCAGGTTCATAAGCTCTTATCCACAATTCTGAAATCCAAAACGCTCTGAAAACCAAATCTTTTTTCATAAACTAAACTGATGTGGGGCTATTTATCATCTTTTTAAATCCTACTTGGTACGATGTTTTGCAGAAGACATATTAATGAATCGGGTTATGGGATTCTGTACAGTATTGTATTTATAAATTCCCCCAAATTCTGAATTCCAAATCACATCTGACTCCAGGGGTTTTAGATAAGGAGCTACAGATGTGTATTATTACTATGAAGAAAATAACTAGGTCCCTCATTGTCTTAATACAGCAGCCGTTCTACTTGACAAAAGCTGCCTTCTGGTGTCTTACATGAAAACACCTGTGGCCCTGAGAGCTCCTCGCTGCCTCCCCAGGCCTGCCGTGTGGCTTCTCTCCAGTTCCAGAGTCAGTGCCCCCAGTCCGTAAGATGAAGTTGTGGGAATAGCGGAGGAAGGCATGCCTTGACTGCACTGGTTATTTTAAGGTAAGACTTAGAAGATATAAATAAAGGTAGTGATGAATTCAACACTAAGCTGGATTTTAACCTTATCGTTTGTAGATGTGCTTGAAACGTTAAGGATCAGAAAGAAAGAAGAGAAGACGCCTGGAGGCTGGAGGCATGCCTTGTTTTTATCAGTTTGAAAGATAAGTTAGGTTGCTCAGATGAACTAGAGTTTAATTGTGAGCCAGCCTTGGGTGTCTGAGACTGTGGTTTTATACACAGGCTGTGTCAGCCCATCAGCTAATCCCTGCCCCAACCCTCTTTCAAAATCCTGAGCAAAACCTTTAAATGCCCTAAAAGACGCATTCAGATTACGTAGAGTGACCACACATCCCGAGATTTATGCCTGTGTTCCAGGAATCATTTTCAAAAGTTCCCCGGCCTGAAAGATAAATCACATGGTCCCTCCGTATTCCTCCGAGGGGTTCTGATCTCCTTGTTCCTCCCTTTTATGTAGCTTTTGTTTCTCTAGAGCACAGGCATACCAGATACTAGCAGCTATTGGAAAGAACCATGTTTTTAAGAGTATTTAGAGAAGTCAAAGGCTAAACAAGTGTAAGTGCTCTAATTACAACCATAAGGCTAATGATGTTTGCTGGAAGGACGCAGTGAGAGTTTCAGCTTTCCCACCACTATAGGAAGTGATGGATACTTAAGTAGCTCACCTGTCTTAATATCCAGGCAACAGTTATTAACCAGCTTAGATTAATTTAGTTATAATGAAATCCGCCAACAGAATCAAAAGCCACCGAAGCGTTGACTGTCCCGCCATCCTTACATAATTCGATGGGACTTTGGGGAGCAGAAGGAACCGTCTTAGGGGAAGGAAGCGGCAGGGAAGGGGAGTGGCCGTCCCTGCAGGCGGCCGCACACGCAGACCAGGGCCCTGGGGCCTGAGAAGGCGGTGAGGACACTCGGCTCCACACAAGGTCTGCAGGCGGTTCTGCTTCCACCAGTGGCCTCGGCGAGGGAGGACAGTTTCTGTGTATCTGTGAGCTGGTTCTAAGGTGCCGCCGGCGGAGGCTCCCCGGTGCTCCTGCTTCTCGCCCACACGGGCAGATGGGTGCCTTCTTAGATGCGCGCTGGCTCGCGAAGGCGCTCTCGGTCGCCCAGCTAGGGTCACTGAGAGAACATTCGGTGGAGTGGACTGCCAGGAGGAGCCAGAGGTTTCAACAAATAAACACAGGCATCCGTGAATGGACGGGCGTCATTTTCCTTTTGAAGTGACTCAGAGCCCATTCCTGCTGAATTAGCAGCTGATGAGTGAAAGAGAGAGAGAGAGAGAGAGAGAGAGAGAGAGAGAGAGGAGGAGAGGGGAGGGGAGGGGAGGGGAGTGGAGACAGGCAAAGTCTTATTAGTGACATTCTCCTACTTACACTAAAATAGGCCTAAAGGTGATGAGGCGAGACGAAGGTAGGGGCACTAGACTTGGAGAAAGAGAAAACGGAACTTTTGAACCCCGGGGTGAGAAAACAAGAGCTGACTTCTCTGCTCACGATGTCCTCAGCTGAGATAAGGCTGATACTAGGCCAGGGTACCATCTTCCCCATATAACCCTGGTGTTTCCAGCCTAAAATGGGTGGGGTGTATGTATGACAGAGAAATAGAAATATTTTGTGGCTCCTGGTCTGCCAGTGGGTTCATTTATTCATCGTTCAATTATTCATCAAATATTTATTGAGCATCTTATGCCAAGCACTGTCCTAGGCAACGAAGGCACATAGGATGGACGAGACAAAGAAGGTCCTTATGGAACCTACTTTCTACACGGGGAATTCTTCATTTTCACTTCAAAACTTCTCCCAAATATCTTTAAAAAACAGTTGTAATCTATAGTTTGTATTTCTTTCTTCTTTCCATAATTTATCTCATTTTTGGTGCCAACTTTAAAAGAGTTTTGGGCCACTTTGTAAATATTTTAAAACAAGAATAAGGCAAATTTTACAGTTAAGTACTCACTTTTAGGACTTATGGTTTTTTTATGCTGACAGCATAATGCATCCTTTGTCCGAGGGAGAAGCCCTGCGTTCCTGTGGTCCTGGTTTGTGCTGAAATGCTGTTCTCAGGCTTAGCAGCGCCCGGGGCTGAGGGCTAGCAACACTTCCCTGGGCAGTGCCAATTACCATCTGGGCGATCCGCAAGCCACAGCTTCCGGCTCCTCAAACAGGCTGCTCGGTCCCAGCTCTATTTCCAGTCCGGAATCCCCCTCCTGGTGCCATGAAGTCTTTCTAGATTTTTCCCAGCGATATCTGTTGGTTTATAATTAAGCCTATCAATCTAAGCCTACCATTCTTCGTGGCATTCACACGGAGTTAGACCCTAGTTTACGTTTTCCATCAGAGTCTTTGTATTTCTTCCTTATACTTGAAGGCGGTAGTGTTTATGCTTCTCAAATCATGGGGAGAAAATGATTGAAGTATCTGGGGAGCTGCTCAGCCAGGAAGGAGTGGAAATTAGAGACAGGATGAGGGGGTGGGAGGCCACGCTGCCGTGGCTTTCATCCAAGCTGACCTTGGGCGCGCAGTTTGCTCATCTACCGGTGGGTGTGAGACGATAGTCGGGGCTGAGGTTTGCCGGGAAGGTTTAACTAGCTGCTATGAGTGAAGCACTTAGAAAATACTTAGCGTGTAGCAGCCGTATTTATCAGAACACGATTTTCACTCCAGGATGGGGAAGCACAGTCTGTATTAAGAAGACAAACAGGTTAGCTTAAAACTTGGAACTGACTTATAGCTTACCTGTGATTGCTTTGAGTATGGCCCCTGGCAGAAAAATAGCTTAAACTACTAATATGATCTAATAAAAAGATACAGAATTTGAAACATCCACTTTGAAGTAGGAATTACATAACTAAGTTTCTTCTTCTCTGAGCTACCTGTTAAAATCCTTTGACAAGATTCCATTTCGTGTTGTCTTTTTCTCATTGACTTATAGGATTTCTTGGTGTTTCTGGATATAATGGAAGGGCCTTGTTTTACTTTGCCAAGAGCTGCTGGGAGCAATATACCAGAAAGCTGTTGGCTTTAATAGTGGAAATTTACTAGGGTAAATCTTACATTTCCGAGGCTGTGCAAATGTCCAAATCAAGGCACCATCAGAGACACTGTCTCACCAAAGATCAGCTGCTGGCGATCCCCGACTCCTGCCATGTGCGAGACACCTGGAGGCATCTGCTTCTCTTCTGGGTCTCGTTGCATCAGCTCCTGGCTGCTCTGTCTGTGGCTTCTTCTCTCCCGAGCTCCTCTCGAGCTCCTGGGCTCCTCTTCTCCGTGTCTTCTATGTGCCACTGCTTTCAGTCCTCCGTTTATAAAGGACTCCAGCACAAGGATAAAGATCCACCAATCCCCTGGGTGCCAGGCATTGTCTTTTCCTCTCAAGTCAATTCAATTTCTCCCTGTATTTGGGATCAATCACCTTGACAAGCACATCGATTCCATTCTCTGCCTATTGGCAGAGTTTCTCAGTGGCATTAGAAGTCCAAAATGGCCAGGGACAGTGTTAGCTTCCAATTGAAAAGATCCATGAGCATATCTTCTCATTTCTTACTTGGACACAACTGATCCCAAGTTCATGTCCCGAGAAGAAAATGTTGGTATTTGTAATGACAGTGGCCAGCCCAGCCTTCACCCCTTGGTCAGTGCGTCTGGCTATGGAGAGATGGCGTTATGCATCTGATGTTGGTATGAATGGGTGTTGGATTTTGTTAAATGCTTTCTTTGCATCAACTGATAAATTCATGTGCTTTTTCCTCTTTAGTCTATTAGTATGGTGGATTACATTGAGGTATTTGGAGAATTGAAATAGCCTTGCATCCCTTGAATAAACCTACGGATCATTATATAATTCTCTTTATATATGCTATATCCCACTTGCTATTATTTTGTTAAGGATTTTTGCATCTTTATTTATGAGGGACACTGGTCTGTTGTTGTCTTTTATACTGACTTTGCTGATTTGGGTGTCAGGTTAATTCTGGATACATAAAATTATTAGGAAGTGTTCCCTCCTTTTCCATTTTCTGGAAAAGATCATGAAGTATTAGTATATTAGTCAGCCAAATAACAGAAATCTGTTGGCTTTTATAAAGGGTATTTAGAAGCTTACAATTACCAGGCCATAAAGCATAAGTTACTTCCCTCACCAAAGTCTATTGCCAAGTATTGGGGCAAGATGGCTGCCAACATCTGCCAAGCATTCAGACTTCTTGGGTTCCTCTCTTCCCGGGGCCCTGTTTCTCTGTAGGCTCAGTCTCTCTCCCTAGGGCTTCTGCCATGTCTAAGGAGCCATTTCTATTCCTCTGTGTTCTTCTCCTGTGTGTTCACTTCCCGAACTCCAGCTCAAAGCTCCAACCTCCCTTCTCTGCTGTGCGGTTTCTCTGTGAGACTCAACATCTTGCTGACGTGGCCCAATCAAGTAAAAGTGACACTTCTGAATCCAATGTAATCTAATATGCCCAGAGGAAAAGACCAGTTCACAAACATAAGCCGAAATCTATTTTTGGAATTTATAACTAATATCAAACTACTACAATTAGTATTAGTTTTTCTTTAATCTTTAGTTAGGTTTTTCCACTGAAACTGTATGGGACTGGAGATTTCTTTTTTGAAGAGTTTTTAAATTACTAATTCAATCTCCTTAGTAGTCATGGGGCTATTAAAATAATCTCTTTCAAATAGGGTGACTTGTGGTAGTTTGTATTTTTTGAGGAATTGGTCTGTTTCATACAGGTTGCCAAATTTATGCATGTAGACTTGTTTGTAGTTTTTACTTATTGTCCTTTTGATGTTTAGACCCTCTAAATGGTCCATAGTGATATTTTGTTTCATTTTTTTATATTCTATCACCTCTCTTATTTTCTTTGCCAGTCTCGCTAGATGTTTGTCAATTTAATTGATCTTTTAAAAGATCCAGCTTTTTGTTCCATTACTTTTATCTTGTGTGTGTGTGTGTGTGTGTGTGCGCGCGTGCGCGTGCTTTCTTTTCAATTCCACTCCTTTCTGCTTTCGGCTTTATTATTTCCTTCCTTCCGCTTGCTTTGGGTTCTTTCGTTCTTCTTCTTCTTTTTAAGTTTCTTGAGAACTTAGATGATTTGAGACATTTTCTCTTGGTACTTAAGGGTTTTTTAGTGTCCTACATATTTTAACATGTTGTATTTTCATTCTCATTTAGTAAAATGCATTTTTAAAAATTGCCCTTGAGTCCTGCCCTAACTCATTGATTATTTAAAAGTGTGTGGTTCAGTTTGAAGTGTTTGGAGAGTTTCCTGTTATCCTTCTGTTATTGATCTCCAGCTTGACGCAATTGCTGCCAGAGAACACTCTCTGTCTGATCTCAAACAGTTTAAGTGTGCTGAGTTTGTTTTCTGACCCAGGATATGGTCTATCTTGGTAAATATTCCATGAGGGCTTGAAAAGACTGTGGATTCTTCTTCTGTTGGGAGGAGTGTTCTGTGAATGTGAACCAGATACCACTAGTTGATGGTGTTGTTCAGTTCTTTTATATCCTTGCTGATTTTCTGTTTAGTTATTCTACCAGTTGTTAAGAGCAAAGTGTTGATTTCTCCAGTTACAATTGTGCATTTGTCTATTTCTCCTTTTAATTCTTTTAGGTTTTGCTCACATATTTTGCAGTTCTTTTGTTTGCTGTGTGCACTTTTAGGATTGCTATGTATTCTTGGTGTAGTCACTATTTTTTATAACTACTCTTGTTTTCTTTTGGTTAGTATTTCCATGGCATGTATTTTACCATCTTTTACTTTCAGGCTGCCTGTATTGTTGAAATATATTGTTATAGTTGAAGTGAGTTCCTTTTAGACAGTATGTATTTAAATCATATTATTTAATTCAACCTGCCAATCTATGTCTTTGAATTGGTGAATTTACACTATTTACATAATGTAATTATTGATATGTTAGGGCTTAAGTTCACCATTTTATCTTTTGTTTTCTGCTTGTTTTTCTGTTTTTCATTTCTCAATTTTCTTTTTCTTGTCTGGGATTACTTGAGCATTATGTAGAATTCAATTTTTATTTATCTATAGTGTTTTTAAGCATGTCTTTTTCTTTAGTTTTTTAAGTGGTTTCTGTAGGTATTATCTTATATAAACAACATCACAGTCAGCATGTGCCATCATTTTGCATATTTGAGGTAGTGTAGTAACCTCATCTCTCTTTATATCCTTTCACCTCCCCCGTTACACTATAATTGTCTTAAATATGTCTTCTACATACATTTAGATTTACATCAGACGGTGTTAAACTATTTAAACTATTTGCTCCAACAATCAAACAAAAATTTAGAAAACCCAAGAGGATAAAGAAAGCTTACTGTATTTACCTATATTTTTACTTTCTGTTGTTTGGTCTTCCTTCCTGATGTTCCACAATTCCTTCTTGTAACATTTCCTTTCTAGTTAGACAACTTCCTTAACCATTCTTTTAGGATAGTTCCTCTGGTGAAAATTCTTTAGATTTCATTTGAGAAAATCTTGGTTTCCCTTTTATTCCTGAAGGATATTTTCCTAGACTTAGGGTCTATACTGACAGGTCTTTTCTTTCAACACTTGAAAAATATTGTACTCTTTCTTCTGATGTCTATGGTTTATGACCAAAAAGCTGCTGTCATTCAAATTGTTCTTCCTTTATGGGTCAGGCATCACTTCTCTCATGCTGCTTTCAAGAGTTTTCTTTTTCTTTAATTTTCTGAAGTTTGACTATGATGTGTCTTGATGTGGGCATCTTGTCCTCGTCCTGTTCAGTTCATGCAACTTCTTGAACATGTAGGTTAATATATTTTGCCAAATTTGGGATTTTTTCAGCTGATATTTCTTTGAGCACTTTTCACCCCATCTTCCTTTTCCTTCTGGGACTAAAATGACATAAATGCTAGAGCTTTTGTTGTAGTTCCATGAGTCCCTGTGGCTCTGTTTATTTTCTTTTCTTCTATTTTCTGTTGTTCAGATTGGGTCATTGCTATTTTTCTCTCTTCAGATTCACCTATTTTTTTTTTTTTCTGTCTTCTTCATTGTGCTTTTGAGCTTTGAAATCTGCGTCAGATGATTTTAACGTATCTGTCACCTTGGTGTTGTTGACTTTTGGTTGTCATTTTTCATTCAAGTTGAGATTTTCCTGGTTCTTGGTGTGATGAGTGATTTCCAGTTGACATCTGGATGTTTTAGATGTTATGAGATTCTGGATCTTATTTGTCTTGTGTTTTAGCAGGCTTCTTCTAACAGCCTCATTACTGCCGGATGGTGGGGGAAGATCAGGTTCTCTGCTCAACCTCTGCCGCTACCTGGGTGGTTGGTGCTCTAGACTCTCCATTAAACTTCTCTGATGCCATCCTGTCTGAGAGAAGGAAGGCCACCTAGCTATTGTTCACTATGTAGTCTCCTCAGACACTGCGCAGGTGGCCTTGTTACAGCTGGGCAGTGGTGGAAGCCCAGACTCCCCACTAGGCTTCCCCTGACACCCTCCCAGGAGGGAGGGGGTGCTCTGCTTCATGCCTTGCTGGATGTGGAAGTCCAGGCTCCTCACATGGTCCCCACTGACATCACTGAGGTGGGACAAAGGAGTAGTACAATAAAACCATCTCCATGTGTCTCTTAAGTAGAGGACAGCTTATACATTGAATTTACTATTGTTAACAAAGAAATGTCAAGGCAAAATAAGTAATCCTGCATCTGAATTATACAGTTTGGCTCCCTATATTTTTAATTATTCAGACAATTGATAAATCATAACCTTATGTGTCTGTTATGTAGACACAACTATTATTTCTATGAAGCAAAATACAGTTTTGTTTCTATATTTTTAATCAGGCATTTGGCACACATTTACAAAGCCTCTGATGCATAAAAATATGGAATTTATCTTATTACTTTTCATAGTGTTTTTTTGTCTCTTGCTATCACTTAGAACAAATACCCATAGTGAAGTTGATTTTCTCTACTGTCTCTTACATTAATTTGATTTAGCTTGAAACAAAATAGTTATTGAACTGATAATTTTATTCATTATTATGGTTTAATAAAATTCCTCTATGAATCATATATTTTCCCAATTTTTTAATACCTAAGTTTCAAAATATCACCCACATCTTGGAAAAAGAGGGTAATGACTAACAAAAGGCCTTTATATCTAGATTAGGACCTATATCCTGAATCAAAGTAAAAATTTTGATGTCCACAATCTCAAGCATTTTGTACTGGCTAACTAAAGAGCATGTGAAAATTACATAAAACAAACTCCCACAACGAATTCATTCCATAGAGAAAACTATAATTTTAAGAACAAAAATACTGTAAATAGCTATTAACTTTTTTTCTATTAATCCTTTGGGATGTTACACACAGATAACACACAGAGAAAATTCTCTTTGTTCTGAATCTCATTATCTGTCTCAAGGTTCTACATGTTTCTACATGTTTCCTTACTAAAGTTAGGGCTATGTTAAGACAGATAAAATTCTCAACGTGATAGTAACACTTGGTTTTTCAATAATAAAACATCAAAATCAGTAACCAGCAGTCCTGTGCATAACTGGAGCTCTAAATTAAAAAAAAAAAAAAAAGTTAATGTTCTATATGTACAATACCTTATGTTTTATCTTAGTATGTTTAAGGATGGATTAGAGTAATCAAGTTTTTACTCTTTCTTTTTAATAAAAACATTTCTAATGTTGTAGATATGTAAAAAATTTCTTCTGATTCCTTAAAATTTGATAAATCAAATTCTCTAGCCTTATATTGGAATTAACAAAATAAAATTTGCAAAATCCCCAATACACAACAAATTATCTGAAAAGACCTCTTTATTTCGCTCATTACTATAAGCCTGATGTATCTAAACCTGAGAACAAGCAATGTAACACTCAGTGATGTTGTCAGCCTGCCTGGTACAATAATTTCCAGATTATGGGTTACTGAACCTTGTTTTTCAGTAATTTTATGACATATTTTTCTTACTCTAAAGAAATAAACACAGTTTATATTTAAGATATTAATAAAAATAACTGGTTGAGTCCACAAGAATTTTTTAAAAAGAAGGAAGAAAAGACCAAATGCATTTTTCATTTTAAGCAAATTGACTAAGGAGCACAAACCAGACATGTTTTTGAATTCTGTCCCTGTTAAATTGACCTTGAGCAACTTATAATTTTCTTACGTGTTAAATGTATATATGTATGTGTGTTTGTATATATTTCTGTATGTATATATTTGTAAATTGGACATCACCTAACAAAGTAAAGACATAACTCAAACTTCCTAAATAAATAAATAAAATAAATAAATAAATAAATAAATAAATAAATGCAATACAATATCTTTATCAAATGGTTATCAAGATGATCAAATGAGGCTCATAGTGAATGCACAATAAATAAGCAGCAGCTGGTATTATTCTGGCTAGTTCCATGTAAATTAAACAATTAGCTAAGATTCATGATTTTTTTTCTTCTGGTGAAGTATACTGTAGTAAAACAATTGATGAGTTAATTTCTTAGTATGTTTACCCTTGTTCAATACAAAACAGAGAATTAATGTGATTAAACAGACTAATATTGGTATAATCTATTGAAACTGTTATGAAGGAAAGTGAATAATTTCTAAGACCTTAAAGAAATGCTTTTTCTCAGGGAGGTTTGATTTCTGATTTTTAGGTAATTATAAAAAAGCAGTGATCAATAAAACCTATATCACTCAAAGTCTTTATTCTTGGGTATCTTCATATTAAAATGTCCTGTACCTCACAGTATGGTGAGCTTGTCCAAACTATAATCAAATGCTGTGAATGCATAAATCTGCATTTTGCCTCAAGATTCTGGTTTGCTCTGGACCTTTAAAGTCACTTCCTTAATAAATGTTACATTTTGAAAAGTAATCAGAGTAAAGTTTTCCTTAAAGAGAACACCAAACACACCACAGACCCTAAAGGGGGAAAGACAAGGATTAGACCGCCAGCCACTGGCTTTTTTCTTGCAATAAAATGATGGGATCACCATGGTCTTAAAAAGATAGTGTGTAAGTCAGCCAAAGGGTGCTGATGCAAAATACCAGAACTCTGTTGGCTTTTATAAAGGGTATTTATTTGGGGTAGAAGCTTACAGTTACCAGACCATAAAGTGCAAGTCACTTCCCTCACCAAAGTCTGTTGCCACGTGTTGGAGCAAGATGGCTGCCGACGTCTGTGAGGGTTCAGGCTTCCTCTTCCTCTTAAGGCTCCATGGTCCCAGTTTTTTTCAATATCAGCTGTAGGTGGGGATAATTCTTGTCTCTCTCCCAGGGACTCTATTCTCTCCAGGGTCAGCTGCTCTGTTGTCTCCACAAGGTCAGCTGTAAACTATCAGGCGAACAGCTTGTCTCTTTTCCCGGGGCCTCTGCTGTGTCTAAATGGACACTTCTCTCTCTCCTCGTGTATCTACTTTTCTGTGTATTTACTTCCAGGGGCTCCGATATCAAAAGCTCCAACTCTCTTCTCTGCCGCGTGGTTTTCTCTGTGAGTCCCTGCCCACCAAGGGGGCGGGGACTCAACGTCCTACTGACATGGCCCAATCAAAGCCCTTATCTTAATTTAATTATGCCCAGAGGAACAGCCCAGTTTACAAACATAATCCGATATCTGTTTTTGGAATTCATAAACAATATCAAACTGCTACCGATAGTGTGTAAGTGTTCTGGGTCCTGCTAACACACGATGCCTCTAATGGTGCCAAAATGCTTCTCATGCGCCTGGTTTTCCAGACGCTCATCTAAGCCTGACCCTCCCAGGATAGCGGCGAAAGTGGGCACACTGCAGTCACCTCGTGTCTCGTGTTCCTTCCATTTGGTGCGACTCCTTCAGTTCCTGGTGTCTGATACAGTTTACATTTGGCAGCCAAAGGTACTTGGGAAGAACTAGTTCCAATTTTTTTTTTTTTTTTTTTTGGCACTTACACATCATTTTAACACGAGGAGCAGAGCTCTCACAGCCTTATGCAACCAAATCCCTGAAGTCTAGGTCTTTCTTGTTTGTTGCTCCTCCTGTCTGCCCACGGGCCATGTCCTGGGGGGGGGTGAAGGGGAGCTTTATGTGTACGCATATTTGATTCTGGCTTTAGGATCTGTGCAGACTTCCTTTGTTTACCATTGCACACTTGTTTACCATTTTACAATGCTTTGCACTGTAATTTTTTTCCTCCCCGATGTAACTTTCATCACCTTGAGATGTCTTAGTAATATTCGTCTGAAGTACCCATCCTGCTGTCCAATGTGTGGTTGGTTCTCAGGAAATTGAAATATAATGGAGGGCAGAAGATAGACTTCTTTGGCTGTACCTCTGTTTCCTCAGGGTCTGATGAGTGTGTTGTGCACAAATGTACCAAAGCAGCCCAAATACCCATGGATGGGCTGCTGCAAACAGAGGTTAGAGAGAAGGAAGATTCTCATGACACTGGCGTGGGAAAAAACCAATAGCACGGGCATGAGTGCACATTAATAATCCTGTGGCGAGATGACAAATGGGAGAATCTCACATAGTTGCTTCAGTCCAAGTGTGCAGTAAACTTCATCCTCACTTTTGGGACATACAAACGTGCCCAGAGCCCATCAGGCTATAGAGAGTTCAGGACAGACTCTTACTATGGACATTGCTGTTTAAAAATTATGTTAAAGCTACAAGTTATAAATGCATCTGTGGTATCTCATTTCTTTTCTTTCTAACTCAATTTGACTTAATTCCAATGTGTCCTAATCTGTTTACAAGAAATGGTGACTATCTGCTTCTTAACCATCCTGTAATGAACAAAGAGAGGGTGAGAAGGCTTAGCCGATTTCTGACTAATTTACCAAAAAGTCCATGTGAAGCATCAGAGAGCTCTGGAAAGAAGCCTGGGAAACTTGAAGAAAAATCAACTGTGACCACAGGAGATAAGATAAGTCAGATATCTGAGCTTCTAGATAAAAACAAGGCTATGAGTCTAGGAGAGCCTTATTTTCACTAAAGATAAGGAGATAAAGAATGACCAGCTGCAAGAAGCTAACACTTTGGAGGAAGAAAACAAAAAGGTGACTTGAATATGAATGATGCATCTGACCCTTTTTCCATTTGGGGAAATCTGTGCTCATCATGAAATTCCAATGACTCGTTGGGGAGAGGAAAGGAAATTTAAAAGTGTATGTTCCGGGGGACGGATGTGGAGATAAATCCTGGGGCCTAAATATATTAGAAACATGATATTCTTCAATAAAAGGGAGGATGTCTCTGTGTAAATAAATTATAGCAACAAATTAGTCACAACTGGGTCCACAAAAGAGGACATTGTTTAATATATTAGATGCAACTATGCAAAAGTTCCGTAATATTGCACATGAACTATTAAAGTACTAGTCAGCTAAAAATAAAATTTAAAATAACCTCTGGCTAATGTCCTTTCATTCAGTTGTGCAATTTTTAAGAAATACGTAGTGTATCGCAAGCACTCTGGAAGGCTCTGTTTTCTAAGGATTATATGAGTGGAGAAGGAGAAATAGGCAGTTCTGCAGTGACATGTTCTTTGGCCATGAGAGACAGAGAACTTGACTTTGAAGAGTCAGTCCTGCTACTGCCTGTTCCTCGAATACTGATATGCCTTAAACACCACTGCCAGCCACCGCCCACTCCACACAGACACTAATACTTCCAGAAAACCTATGGCCGGAACACGAAGAGTGCGTCAGAGAACAGCATCAGAGGGCAGAGGGAGGAGAGGAAAGGAGCGCGTGCCCTCCACGGCGAGCCCAGCGAGGCTTCCACCGTGGCAGCAGACTGGGGAGCCAGTGGGGACTGCAAACCTTGCCTGCACGCACCCCCCGATGAATCGAGAGAGCTCTGCTCGTCTGAGGGTGAAAGACGAGAGAGGAGAAAAGCGCACACAGGCTCTTCCCAGAAGGACCTCACGGAGACGTACCGGGAAGGAATGCAACTCTCGTTGGACCAGAGGGTGTCTTTTGCGTTATTTTATAGAAAAAGGGTACGGTGTGGTTTATTTTCAGAGTGCTTAAATATCTGAAATTTTCCGTTGTTATCTTACATAGATTCCAACTTGCCTGGACGATCAAAATCATGTGTGTTCAAAACTTTGTGTTCGTGCTCAAGCTTCTCCACTGATGTCTGGAACTTTGGGAGACCTTGAGTTTTGTTCTTTGATGGATCCTAATGTTATTCCGTAATCATTTTCTGCACAGAGGCTTAGATGTATGAACTATTTTTCCATGTGTCTAATTTGGGTGTTTTCATTCTCTTCCATCAGAATATAATAAAAGATCTTAATCCAAATGCTCAGGGAGTAATTTTTTAAAATTAATTCAACAAAGTGTTATATCTCTCTGATTATTGTTTCTGGTTCAATTTTTTATTTTCCTACAGTAACATCTGTAATTCTTAATTTGCACTTTCTTCCCTCCATCTTCCATTCTTGTTGTCGTGTTCAATCCTTTCTCCTGTTCCTACAAATTGTGAAGGATCTTTTTATGTTTTGTGTGGATATTACAACTTTATTTCTTTAAAATGTCAATTCTCTTATTTCTACTGTTAGTATGGCTTTTGATTGCTTTACACTGATTTCCTTGCACTCCTCAATTCATCTTGCTTATGATTAATTCTGTGCAACTGCCCAAACTGGCCCACTCATTTGGAAGGTTTCTCCAACTTGCCTCTTGTCATGGATTGAACATGGTGTACCTCCAAAAAGATACGCCCATGCCCTAACGTCTGAATGGGCTCCTATTTGGAAGTCGGAGCTTTGAAGATATTTTAGTTCAGTGAGGCCAAACCAGATTAACTGGTCCTGATCCAGTATGATGAGGTGTCCTAGGAGGAGAGGAAGTCTGGTTACAGTGAGTAGGAGGCAGAGACGATGCCACGGGATGGAGGCAGAGGTGGAGCTGGCCGTGGACGGCTGCAGCCTCTGCCAGAACCCGGCAGGCTTCAGAGGGAGGGGAGCACGGTCCTGCTGTGAGACGGTGAACTGTTTCCAGCCACCTAGTTTGTGGTTCTTGGCTGGAGTGACCCCAGCAAAGCAGACACCTCAGCTTGCTCATCTATTTGTATTTCAAAATGTAGCGAAAATCCAACCACTTCAGCTATGTGGAATGAGTAGTTGCACCATCTAATCTAGTTGTATAAAAATTTAAATGGCCTGTCTATATTTAACAAAATATAGACATGAAACATTTTTCTGTAACTCTTACTGAAAAATTCTGAATACTAATGACTAATTCTCTGTACTCCCTTTTTTGGATGCAAACTATTAAACCAAGCACCTTCCCAAATTAGAAGCACAAAATACCATTCACATAAGTAAATTTATAGTGTGTTCTGCAAAGGAGTTTGGATTTTCTTACACCCAGTAAAATTTATGACTTAGAGATGTGGGAAAGTAGTTTGCACTTTTGAAATTCATCAGAAATGCAATTTATTTTTATTTGGACTCAATCTGAGCACTCTGGTATGTCATATTTTTTCCTAACTTTTTTTTCTTTTTCAAGGGAAAACTATGAAAAATTAGTTGAACTGAAATCCTGACCACTTAGCAGCTGGTAAAATTATACATCAAAACAATCACATATTGACCAAATATTGTGACTCAGGGGAAAGTATTTTGACATGACCTCATTCCTTAAAAGCTGGGTAAATAAATGCATATTTTTCTTATTTTATAAGTGTATTTTCCGTCCTCCTCCTTTCACATCCAAAGCACATGTCTTTCTTCACCCAGCTCACCTCTTTGGCTCTGGTCCCAGAGGACGGAGTGCAGGCCTCACGGGGACTGCCAAGCCTGCCCTCTCCCTTTTGGTGGTCAAGACCTTGGTTTTGGTATCAGACAGTTTTGCCTCCGTAGTTTATAATGTAGTGTAACCGAGGCAAAGAATTCACCCTCCCTCAGCCATAACTTCCTCAGAAGGAAATGGGCTCCTTTAAAGGCTCCTTTGGATACTTCTTGGAAGTGTGAAGAACTAAGAAGTGGCAGCTCTGCTCCCATGGGCTGCACTGGGCATCTTATCCCTTCCTGTTCCGTCAGAAACTTGTCCTCTCACAATTTTTCTTCAGACTCTTCCATACTTTCCTCTTCCTTTGCCTGTAACAGTAAAGTCTATCCTCCCTTGAAGAAAAGCCTTCCTCATCTTGTTTCTCCAGACGTCCATCCTATTTTCCATTTCATTCTCTGAGGGACTTTCCCCCCACGAGGTTGACACTTGGTAGCTCCTTTTATTATTAACCTGTTACTGAGGCGGGGTCTGGATAATAAATTACAGCCACACGAATTTATCCTTTCACAATTCTGGGCACCAGAGGTCTTCTGGTGTTGTGTTAGCTTTATTTATTTATTTAATTAATTTTTAAAATTTTTTTATTTTTTTAAAGATTTTATTTATTTATTCATTTATCCCCCCCTTGCTGCTTGTGCTCGCTGGGTCAGCTAACCACGCCGTGTGGGCGGGCCTGCCTTCACCAGGAGGCCCCCGGGAACCGAACCCGGGGCCTCCCATATGGTAAACGGGAGCCCCACTGATTGAGCCACAGCCGCTTCCCTTGTGTTAGCTTTAGAAACAGAGGGTTGAATTAATCTCGTATTTTGAATTACCCTACATGTGCCCATGGGTCTATCCAAGATCCGGCTCTTATCACACACACAGATATTTTAACGTCTCCTTATCTCATTCTCTAACTTATTTCTGTTCCCTCCCCCACAGTCAACCACTGGATTCTGTTAAACTGTGAACATTTCATTGTATGCATTCTTACAAAATGTGTCCTTTTGATTTGTATGCCTTTTACTTTTAATTTAAGTCAATGGTTCCATGCTCTGTACAGCTTTTGTTTTCATTCCTTTAACAATCCATATGTATTGCTCTGGGTACATGAAATCTGTTCCTTTTAAATGCTAATGCCCCTCACAATTTATCCACTCCCCCTGCTGTGAGGGCGTTTTGTTCAAGTTCTTTACGTGTGGGCCAGTGTCAAATTCCTTTGGGGTGTAGCCCAGAATCCAAATTGCCAGGAAATCTTGTCTATTCCCTGTTGTTCGTTTGTTCATTGGTTCCTGTAAATCGTTCCAGGCTGACCCCCATGGTCTCTGCCCCACCTACGGGAAAGGATGAAGTTGCCTATTTTCCCATCTCTCCACTGACACCTGGCATTTTCCAGAGTTCTAATCTTTCTTCCCGTCTAGTAGGCTGGTACCCCACTGCTGTTTTTACATTTCTTTACTTACTACCGATTTTGAATAGCGCTTCAGGTGCCTCGCAGATTCTGGGTTTTTCTCCAGTTTACCTTTATGGAAGTTCATCTGTTTTACCCTTTTTTTCTATTGATGTTCCTGTCCTCTCACTGTGCCTGAGCTTCTTATATGTTCCAGATATGAATCTATTCTTACTTTTAGACATTGGCAATCTCTTTGTCCATTTTCTTCTGTCTACTAAATTTCTCCATCTATTCTTCATTGTACAGATACCCATGTTTCTGATATATTCGTATTCAACAATTTCTATTTTGTGGTTTGTACTTTTCAGGTATCTTTCACGATGCTTGAGTCACAAAGTCTCTAATTATCTTCCTAAATTAGCTTTCTGTTACCTTTCACAGTTTAATGCCTGTGCAGCCAGCTCCTCTACATAGGCAGATAAGGGTCTATGGCATTTTTCAACATATAAGGAGCCTATTTTCTCAATGCCATCAGCTACTCAACCCAGTGGTTTGGGCCATTACTTTTGCCATTGATGTGTCTTTCTTCCATGGTTCCTTTTGTTACTGCACCTATTCTAACTCCCACATCTACTACTGACTTGTCATGTGGCTGGAGGACATTTATTCCTTCACAAAACGTTAAGGTGTGTTTACTGATTTTCTCAAATATACAACTGGAATTTTGATTACATTATATTTATAGATTAATCGGGAGAAAATTATCATCTTAATCTATCAAATCAATAACATACAATCTCTCTATTCTTACCCTTTTCTGTATCCTAAATGAGATTACTTTTATTTAAAAAATCATAATGGTCTTGAATATTCCTGATTAGGCTACATCTAGACACTTTGCAGATTTGGATGCTTTCATGGATATCTTATTTTCTGTTATCATTTCTGATTAGCTGAACTTGTATTAAATTAGAAACATTCCTATTTATGTTCTTTTGTTGTTGGTTATTTGCATGTTCTTTAAGTAGCGCGTTTGGTTCTGTCCGCCCTGCAATCCTGGAGGAGCCCTGGCAGTCTCTGCGTGTTCCTCCCCTTCCGTGTGCCGTCCCCTAGGGGCTCTCTGCTTTGTTAAACACGTTACCTGCAGAGAGCGACGTGCGCCTGTTGAACACATGCTACCTGGCCAGTGGGACCGAGCGACCTCATTTTTACTTTTATTTCATTTTAATTGAAATGGAATTGCCAAAGGTGACTAGTAGCTGCCATATTGAAGGGCGCTATTCTGAACTGCCCTCCTGAGAGCTCTGCTTGTTATCAGCCCACGTTTGAATTTCCAGGTCACAGCCTGGGCCTATTGATACACCTCTGCCAGTGCACGCCCTAGTCCCCTAAACTGAGTTAATTCCTAGCTATTTTCCTGTGTTATTCAGCTCAGAGAATAGCAATGCCCCATTTCAAGATAGGAGCTCAGATATTATTTTTTACTTTTCCCATCCTCTTATTCCCCATTCCCAATTGTTTACCAGTATCTAAATTTTACCTTCTGAGCATTTCTTGAATATGTCCCTCGTCTTCACCTTCCCGGTCACTAGCTGAGTCTAGAACTGCTACCTGTCTCCAAACGTACCCCACACACGGGTCTGGGGTGGCCCCTTTCTAGTCCATTCTCCTCTTTGTTGGCAGAGATAGTTTTGAAAAGGAATGTCTATTTTTATGTTTATTTGTTTAAACAGCAGTTGTTGGGGAATCTACTACCTACTGAGCTTTATCTTAAGACTATACCAGTGATCACTACAGATGCAAGCTTTACTTTTCCCAGATTTTATGATCTAGAGGGTGAAAGAGATTTGAAAAAGGTAGTTTGATTTATTTCTTACTAAAACAAAAATTAATCAATCACTGCAAGCCCCCATTCTGCTCGCTGTGTGCCTGATGTCACCTTCTCATTCTTCAGGTGTGGGCCTCTGCCTCAGTCTACCCAGGCAGCGACCGGACAGCCCTGCCCCACGTGCGATGCTTCATGCCTACAGCTCTCTGTGCCTTGGACGCTTCCAGGTAACTCTCTGTCCTGTTGGTGGACCAGGTTCCACTCCTCCTCCTCCCCTCTGCCTGGAAAAATGTACTTATGTTTTTGTTCTGTGTGTGTGTGTGCATGTGTTTATGTAGGTATGATAAAATCAACAGATCTGCATCTCAAAATGTATCCAAATTCATCTGTAATTATAGGAAAGCTTTTACTGTGGAGTATATGCCAGGGGAACCAAAAGGAACCTTGCAGCCAGACACATCTTCCAAGAGGAGGCGATATTATGGGGACCCCATCTGTTCTCCTTAAAACCTTTTGGGGTGCCGTCAGCATCTAGGCTGGGGGCTGAATCCTAGAGCTCCAGAATTCAGCACATGGATCCTGCGCAGTCTGAACAGACACTGCGTGTGTCTTCCATGATGCATTGCTTGTGGTTTGATAAAGTCTGCCACGTTCACCACCTTATCTTCTTGTCCCTTTCTTCTTCCCAGCCACACCTTTCCATCAATACGTTGGTCGTTCCTACTCGTCTTTAAAGACTATTTGGGTGGCAAATATTGTGTGCATGAAAAATTACTTCTTTCCTCTGGCTCATGGCAAAATTATTCATTCCTATCTCAACTCAGGAATATTATACCACCATCTCTTTTAAGCTAGAAATCTGGTTAGTGGTATATTTGGCATAGTCTGAACTACAACGAGGTCTGAACATTTAGTTTTAACTTCAAGAGTAGTTTTACTTGTGAATAGATGAAAAGCATGATTTTGTCCTCTCTCTAAGTTAAGCATTTGCATTTAGTTGATTTTATTCGATTACTGCTTTCATGAGTATTTCCAAAAAAGACGTTGCTTCCCCCTAAGGCACAAATTGCCAAGTATTATAACAAATGGTAAATGTTCCACAGATGAAAACAAAAGAAAAAATATCCTATGAATAAAATGTCTTAATGTCTAATAATGAGGAATTAGGATATAGCACTTCCAGAATTTTCAAACTTGAACAATATTAATTTTAGCCCAAGCGACTTTAGGATTTCAAAGATATTAGTTGGATATTAGTGTGGAATCTGTGCTTGTGTTCAGTATGTAGGCTGAGCCATTTCTTTGAGGATGAGGCTCTTTGACAAGAATAAATTTTCCTTTATTCTTTTCCTTATGCCTTTATTCTTTGGCAAGAATAAATTTTCCTTTATTCTTTTCCTTATTTCCTTATTCCTACTTTTCTGCAAAGTAGGCTCTAAACCCTCAGATCTGGTAACTTTGGAACCTAGTTTTGTTCAAACAACTTCTTGTTCTCAAGCATGATGGGGTCAATTAAACTGTTTCCCAGGTTTTATTGATGATTTTATTGGGGAAATCTTTACAAATTAAGCCTCTCTAATTGAGAGAAAGACGATCTGAATTAGAAAACATTACTTGAAGCTCAGTACTTAAAAGCAGACATGTCAGATAATTAGGCATGTCTAATGTCACTTTGAAGAATTTCTTGGACTCATCTTTCATTCCACAAATATCCATCAAACAACTTTATGTGCTATTCTTTACAGCTTGGCAAGGCATACGGACACACACACATTTAACTGTACACAGACAAACACTAACATCTATATATACACATATAAATAAACCATTAACTGCATTCTCAGCATAATATACGCTTGAGAGCCGTGTCTCATTAATATGAGTGGATATGATCTTAGTTTGCCAAAGGTCTGCTGATGCAGAGTACTAGAAATGGATTGGTTTTTCTTTTTTTTAAGGTACCGGGCATTGAACCCGGGACCTCGTACATGTGAAGCAGGCACTCAACCACTAAGCTATAAAAGCTCCCCTGGATTGGGTTTTATAAATTCTAAGGCTGTGAAGATGTCCAGATCGAGGCACCATCAGGGATGCTTTCTCACCACAGTCAGCTGCTGGCGATCCTGGGGTCCTGCCACGTGGCGAGGATGGAGGCTGATCTCTGCTGAGGTCCCTGCCTTCCCCTCCAGAATCTGCCGTCTCCCGGAGCTCAGCCAGGGCCTATCAGCCGTATGGCTCCTCTCTTCAGGCTCGAGCTGCCCTGCGGCCCCGCCTTGCAGACCCTTGCAGTAGAGCTTCGGCTGCTGGCCTCCTGGGGTCCTCTCTCTCACATGGCCGGGTCAAAACGGCAGAGCCCCCTTTTCTCTGTGTCTCAGTTTATACAAGACCCAGCAAGAGTCTCGCCTCACTGAGGTAGCCCAGTCAAAAGGGCCCCACACCCACAGGAATGGATTAGTTCAAGAACATAATCTTTTCTTGCGATTCACCAAAGTTCAGCTGTCACAGATATAAATCCATATTTTAGTAGTCTCCATGAAAATGTCATGTTTGACCAGATCCTCGCCTGACTCTGTCATTATTTTTGACGGCACCATGTGGCTGCTGAAGAACCTGTGCTGGGGCAGGAGACCGTTGGCTCTGACATGCTCTTGTCTTTCCCTCATGCCTGCATTGCCAGGAGTATCTTTCCCAGTGAGAGGGGAGCGGTATCCATAAGCCCCTGGCCTGTACCCCTCACACAGCGGTGCATCTCATCCTGGCTGCGGGCGACGTGCCCCCCCAGGAGGCCCCGCCGGGAGGCTGGCGATGGCCTGAGTGACACTGCAGGGTCCAGCCACATTATAGCTGTCCACAAATAGGACTTTCTTTGTCCCTCTTTTTTAATTTCAAAAATTAAAACAAGTTCTCATCTATCTATCCTGTATTCCAATAGATACAAGAGTCTCTTCTTTCCAATTTCGAGACTACTTCTTTACAAATCATTTTGAAATGTGAAACTTATGCAAATATTGCTAAGTCAATAGAAATTTTAAAAAGGAGGTGTACACACCTATAAGGAACACACGTTCCGAAGGAGACGGACTTAAATTAGCAATTACTGAATTTTCTGCTTATCTCCACGGAAGTTTTTAGGTGCTTTGCTGTAACGTAATTAGTACACTGGAAACGACAGGCCTTCTGTTTCAAACGCTGAATTGTGCTGTAAAGTCTCGCCGTCTTCCCCCTCCTGCCTTGCACTCGCTGCCTTCCAGGCCTGAGGGGCTGGCCCCCGAGCTCCTACCTCGAGCACCTCTGCCTGCCTCAGGGCTGCTCACCTGGAGCGGATCTTGGACCCTGCGCACGGCGATGTCTGGACACGTCTTTCGTTGTCCCTTTGGCAGATGAGGCAGCTACTGGCCTCTGGCGGGTGGGGCCAGGGGTGCTCCAGACAACCGACGATGCACAGCACAGGCTGCCAACGCGAAGCGTGTTGATCAAAAGTGCAGAGACTGAGAAACCTACTCCCATGGGGCGCAAACGGTCTTGAGGCTCGCAGAAGGGCCGAGACAGAGCGAGGCGTCTCCCCTACAGCCGAGGGGCGAGCCCCGGCCCAGAACGTCTTAGAGCGTCGGCCTGAGCTCCCTCGGGCTTGGGTGACTTTCCGTATTTCTGACGAGCTCCCAGGTGGTGCTGACACTCATGGTCTGGGGTCCACCTTCCACGTCGCCAGGACCGCGACAATTCTGCAGAGAGCTCTGCAAGGACCTCTGAGAAGGGGCTGGAAGAGGAAAACTCGCAGTAGGACTCGGTACCGACCTGCGATATCGAGCATAATAACTCTAAGTTTTGAAATTAATTTTTACTTATGTGAATGTGACTTTCATGATCAAATTTATGTATAACATTTAAAAAAGGCAAATAGTTCTACAAGGCTTTTCCTGAAGAATACAAGTCCCTTGACTTCTCCCTACTCCCAATTTCTACTCTATTCAATCATTTTCAGCAAGTCCAGCTAATTCTTCTGGGACTTGAATACATGCCAACGTGGTTATTTGCTGATATATATATATTTGGTTTGCGATAACTCATTATTTCATGCAACAGAAAAATAAGGATTAACATCTTATAGACCAGTCTTCCTCCTTCCCACATGCATACACTTTTTCTCACCTCCATTTCCTAAGGAAATACACACCAATTTCTATTAGATCAACATCCATAGTTAATATGGTAAATATATTACTATAATTCAGAGTTAAAGTATTGACTATAATTATTTTTCTTGAACAAAATTTTGTGTTGCATAGAATTGTCTCTTTTTTCCTTACTTGGTTTTAACTGTACAGAAAATCTGTAAGTTCTCTGACAGGGCTGTGACTCTCCTCTCAGTACAGACGAGCATATGACACGTTTCATGTGTTTCTTCCTTTTCAAGGAGACATCTTGTCTGCTCAAATATAACTGGGATGTTCTCCAGGCCTGCTGCAGACCTGTCATCATCATCAACTGGGAAATCTTCCACTCTCTTCTGTATTCTTGTCTCCTGATCCCATGACTTCCTCTTCCCAGGCTAATTTCTTTGTATGATGTAAACACTTCGTAGCAACTTCTTAACAAAGAGAGCACAAAAGGAGAATCTTTTTAGGGTTTTCAGGGCGCCATATTTTATTGTTTCGTAGTTTCCCCACCCCCTGCAGTTGATAGATGGTTTAGCAGGTTATAGCATGCTGGGTAGAAAGGCATTGGATTTCTGATTGGAAAAGCACTGCTTCCTTATCTTCTTGATCCTAATAGTCCTGTTGTGAAATCCAGTTCTCTTGGGTTTTCATTTCCCAAGCCATCCTGGGCTTTGGTGAATCAATCGACCTGCTTCCAGGTGGGATTTTCAGGAAGGACAGGAGCTGCCTTGAGCCTAGGATGTGACTTTGGTGCTGTAAGTGTGTCAAGTTCCCCAAAAGGAGGAAAACTAGCACTCTGTACACTCACATGCTGGGTGCTTCATATGTGCAATGTCCTTTCATCTCCCCAATAATTCGAAGGTAAGGTTAGGGTACATGGAGGGAATTGGCAATTTATCTTAAGAAAGGAAATGCCGGAAGTTGGGTGCAAATCCCTTCCCTGAAGGACTAGCCTAAAAGAGCCTCGGTGTAACTAGGAAGGTAGCATCTTATAACCAGGAAGATAGGATGAAGTCTATTGGGTCACACATGAGTACTTTTCCCTACAACCACCAAATCACTGGATATGGACGTACATTTCCATTAATGTCATCAATCATGTAAGTGATGCTTCTTGGAGGAAGCTTCTATGGTGAAGGAAAAGAAAAATCAGAAAATGTAAAATCATCACAAAAAGAGCAAGGCAGCAAAAACCACATTCTCAATTTGGGCTCAAGCTGATGTTTGAGGAATAATGCAACAAAAATTCTTCACTATGGTTGGAGAAGTGCATTCATTGTGTGAAGCACTCACTAGTGAGATGAGAAACCAATAAGCTGTGGACGTCCTGACTGTCACCACTGCCAAACACCTGGCAAACCCTCGTGAACCGAGAGGTATTTCATTGCTGAGTGAGGCCCTCTGGGGTTTATGCCCAACTCATGACTTTCTTCCTTGTAGGTTTCAAATTCCGCCCCACAAATTTCCAGCAATTCTCTAAGGAATGGAACCCATAAACAAATGGTTTAAGCTAAAACCATAATCACCAAAGTATCACCAAACATTTGAAATGTTTTCATTTTATCTTGTTTCATTTTCTTCCTCCCTGATGTTTTAGACACGAGAGAGCTCTGAAAAACTCAGCTGCCCCAAGTGTTTGAATGAGAAGGCATTTCTGATTTTTATTTTCAATGTATTGATTATGTGGTTAAGGTTATTCCTATATTACTACTTTCCTTTGGTTATTTTGGCACTTTCACTATGATATTGGTATGGAAAATGAAATGTGAGTTGCATATTCCATTGGCTATCAAGAAAGGTTAAATGTGTTAGGATTCAACAGACAGAACTCAGTTATTGGCCTCTTTATCTTGATAAAGATTGTCCTGTGTCTTTTTGTGTATGTGGGTGTGCAAAAAAAAAAAAAAAAAAAAAATTCTAACCTCAAATTAGGAAGAAAAAAATTTCCTATAATCTAATCCAGCAAAAGTGACTGGAAATCTTTGTATGACTTTTGAAAAATCTTCCAACATATGATTAATTCATGCATACAAGGAGAAAATTAGAAAAAAATTATTTTGTCCAAACCACATATAAGATGCTATTTCCATCTTGATTTTTGTACTCTAAAACTGTGACTGAATCAGGAACTATGGATGAAACAGGCTATTTAATAAACAAGGACCTTCTTAAAGTTATAAAAATGAAATTGTAATCATGATTTTCAGTCAAAAGTGACATTCTCGTCTCACTTGTTGCTCCTGCAACTGGTCATTTAACAATTTACCTTGGAACAGTTTGCTCACTTCAGTGAGAATTCAAGTGACTTCAAACCTTAGTGACAGCTTGAGGGGCCCTGCGGTGGCCGTGGGCACCTGTGGAATTCAGAGCCTCCTTCCACCCCAGCAAGACGCACCCACCAAATGTTTCCTCCCCGATTTCCCTCATGGTTTTCCAGAATTCTAGCTGTAAATTTAAAGCACGTTGAAGTCAAAATTGTTTTTACAGTTAATAGTTAATTTACCAAATGTATATAATCCATTTCTAGGTCCACATTTGTTTCTTGCATCACTCACTTTCCTTTTAAATTTCCTTTCCTTCTTACTGAAGTATATCAGTGAGGTCTGTCTATTAAATTGTCTTGACATTGAAAACACATTTATTTTACTATCACACTTGGATGGTATTTTGGTTGTAAATAAACTTCTATTTTCCCTTTCATTTGAAGAAATTGCTCCTTTGTCTTTTGGCATGTATGTGTTGCTGAGAAGTTGACTGTCAGCCTAATGTTGTCATTTCATGTAGTCTGTCTGTTATTGTTGGCAATCTTTATGATTTGTATCCTTATGTTCTACAGTTTCATTCTGCAGTTTAGATGTCAGATTTTTTAATGTATGGTGCTTGGAATCCATTTTAATTCTGAAGACATACCTTTCTTCATTTCTAGATAATTTTCTACTATTATTACTTTGAAAATGGTTTCTTCATTATTATCTCTAATTTATTTTCCAGAAAAAAACTATTAGATATATGTTGGACTCTTGGACTCTCAGTCTATTTCCTAAAGGGTTTTATATATATATATAGCTATATAAATTCCTTTCTCTCTCAGTGCTATGTTCTAATGAATCATCATTCCCTTTGTACTTCATTGAATTTAGCATATCATTGACTGTAAATGCACTATTATTTTGCATATTATTTAGAAAAAAATGCTACGATCAAATTATGGCAGTGCTTTCTTTATAAAATGTTTATATTGTACGTTCTCTTTTTGGAGTAAAGCTGCACGTTTTTAATGCTATTGACTTGTATGCAGTTTTTTCTCTCTGGTAGGAGATTTCCTTCCTTTTGAAAGTCGATATCCCTGGAAGCAGCCAAAAGCCACTGGGTGGGGTGGGGCAAACGGGCTGGGGGTGTCACATCTGGTGAATACAGTGAGAGCTTGAGCTGGAAAATACTGTTTTGGCTGAGAGCCTCTGACTATACAACCGCGTGACTGGCTTTCACAAGTGCCTCAAAATGAGTCTGAGGACATTTACAACAGGAATTCCAAAATGGTTTTGGGCAATTGACTCATTACCAAAAGAAGAATTTTACTTCCAAAAGAGGCAGCTATGAAGGGGACAAACACAGCTTCGTCTCTCCGTCTCTGGTGATGTTTTCTTAGGCTTCATTACTTCGCAGTCATAACTCATTCATACGCATACAGATTCTCAGCAGTTGAATCAGTCAATTCCTTTTAAATAAATGCACTGGTTCACCTAAAACTTTTAATATCTGCAATATTATTTTCCAGTATGACTTTCTTATAAATATGTGTTTACTACTTGAACAGCACTTCACATAGATTATCTTTTTAATCTTCATACCACCATCAAAATAGAGATATTTTTCTCCCCATTTTATAGATGAGAAAATGGAGACTCAGAGAAGATAAGTGGTTTGCACAAGGTAACACAGTCCATAGAAGGTAGAGCCAAGATCCCATTACAGTCTGTTTAGCCTCTAACGCCACGTTCTTCTTATTTTCTGACCTGGCATGTAGTGCCATTGAATGTTTCATAAATACACCATGATAGAGTCTGTGATGGTTCAGCTAATGTGTCAGCTTGGCCAGGTCATGGTGCCCACTTGTCTGGTCAAGCAAGCACTGGGCTAATTGTAATACAAGGGCATTTCATGGACTTTAGTCACCAGTGAGCCTACTGCACAGATGGCTGGTTCCATCTACAATCCACGGAGGAGACTGCCATCAGCAGTGAGTGACCTCCCATCCAGTCGGCCCAAACCCTTAAAAGGAGAAGTGATTTCAGCATTCAGGGAGAGAACTTCCCTCTCTACTTCAAACAGCCAGCATCTCCTGGGGAACTCCTTCACGAGAGCCCCTGGCTTGCAGCCTGCCCTAAGGAATTTGGACTTGGGCCTTCCCCCATCACATGAGACAATTTTATAAAACCTCAAACTATTTACAGAAATCTTCTAAAGGTTCTGTTTTCCTAGAGAACTGACTAATACAGGATCTCTTAATCCTTAAATGCTATGTTTAAAATTTCTTAATGACTCTATTATTAAGTGAATAGTCCTACCCTTTATTGAACCTGAAAGTGAACTGAGCAAAACTGAAAGTACAGCTTCTGAACAGGCACATTTATATTTTTGAGGAAAACAGGCAGTAACTCCAAAAACCCATTTATCAATTTGATAAAAGTAAATATTGATGCTAAATCTTACATTTAAAGAGATGTGTCTGGCAATAGAGTCACATTTTAATAATAAGGGGGAAAATTCAAGCAGGCAGTTAAATAAAAGGATAATAAAACTAAGAGGAAACAGCTCAGTGTTTTCTTTTAAACCATGAAGAACACAAAGTATGTTGTTGCATGAAGAGTCATTTCAAGAAAAGGCTATTAACAATCAGTGCTAAGAATTTCAATGATACCCAACTCAAAAATACATAGGAAAGGTAAAGCTATTTTATCGAACCACGCACATTACATATGTTAGCACAAATAGTTTAATCCATACTCCAGAAATTCTGTTGTACTTTGTATCTTTACAGAATAGACTTAAAACAAGTATTTACTTTAAAAATGTAGTTATAAAGTTAAGCATTTCAGAACAATATTTGCAATAACCTGTATTCAGTGTGGGTAACACTAGCATATTAGCATTCTGTGGCAGAGTGGCTTCTGACAACAGAAAATGATGAAATAAACTATGTGACAGTATTTTCTACAAGTCATTTGTGATTAATTTCTCCATAAATCTAGTATAGTGATCCTTGCAACAGCAAATACCAAATAGCCTAAAATATAACCTTTAAAGTATAAACAATGACTTTCAAACATCACAAGGCAAATTGTATCCCAAACTTCTATTTCAATATTTTACTAGAAGTGTGGATTGCCACAGGATATATTACACTTTTTCAAATAACAATTTTAGATGTATTAAACACAGATTTTAGTAATCTATCACTTTTGAATATACATAAAAAGAAAAATATATGAACAAAATTTATTGGTTACAATATTCGTAAAACTTTTTCACATTCAGAATCCAACCCTTTGGCTCGCTTTTTGTTGCAGTCATCTGTGTATCACCTTACTCAGTGTTATCAAGTATTTGAGATGGACTATTTTTCTTTCGCTTTGTCACCTAGAATTTTCTCACATTTCCTGAAACCTATTCTGCCCATTTTCATTCTGGTGCTTTCCTCATCTTACCAGAAATTGTCAATAGAATGTTTTTGGGCAAAATTCACATTATTTATTCCAATAATGTGACCTTAAATGGTATATTGATGGAAATAACTGAAGAACTGGTTACAAGCATTGGTCGTGGCCCCAGGACTAACAGCAAAATCACCTGATTCTGATGAATCTAACTTTAATTCTGTAGTGCAGATTTATGAAATGCATCAAGAACTCACATATATCACGGGGAAGGTGGTAGCTATTCCAGACTCGTCTAGACAGCCCTCCATTACCTCAGCCACCGTTCGCTCCCTTTTTTAAGCATCTTTGGGGAAGTTCTTATTCTTAGGAATTGTTTTGCATATTAAAATTATGGTAACAAGTTTCTGCCATCAATTATTCATGGAATCCCAGTGAAATGTTGATTATTGTAATTCATATTCAAGATCTTGGCCTCATGGGCACCTTTAGCACTGACAGTATAATTTAGAGGCAAGTTGAAGGACAGTGTGATCTCATCTGCTTTTCTTATTGGATAAAACTCATAATTCCATTTTTCCTGCAATTGAATTTCAGGACAGGGGGTGTTAGGCCAGCATCTGGGGACTGGTGTCAGCCTCCCTGATGACAACCCATCTGTTGCATGAATTCATCAGGGCAGCCAACTGTATTGTGAAATATTTTTCCATCTATTCCCTTACAGTTTTGGGATCCTGCTATATGGAAAAAAATTAGGAACAGTGCCTTGGAAGAAGTCTTCACAAACTTTAAACTTTAAACTTTGCGGTAAATATGCCTCCCTTTGAGATTTGGCACTTTCGTCTACTTTTGTTTGCAGTCAAAATGAAATGAAGATTCATATTATGGGTATTTCCCTTACTTAGATCCTTTAAAAGATTTTGTTTTGCTTTGCAAGAAAATGTGGAATTGTGGCTATTCCTCCTGCAATATTTGATTTGGTAACTTCAAATTTACTACCAAATGCAGTTTCTATGACTTTAAGAAGACAAAATAACAATAAGTGTAGTATTTTGAAGACATTTTAAGTGACATTGAGATGAAACGTGCAGTATAACCTGAGTGATCTCTTTACATTTAAAGAGATGTGTCTGGCAATAGAGTCACATGAGTGAACAGATGTGAGCAAGCTTGCACTGAGGTCCCGGGGATCTCAGCCTCGGGGCTGCTGGCTGCTGGTGACTAAAAGCTGCCGTGGCTCTCAGATGTGTGCTGATCAGTGCAGGCTATGCCAGGTTATTCTGTCACATACACGCTGTAACCACGGTCCTTCCCCAGCTACTCGTGGGCTGACATCGTTTCCCATTTCTGCACACGTCAGCCCCTCGTGCCTGTCACCACAGGGTCACTGCAGTCTACAGCCACTTCCTTTACGGAGGAGCTGTCAACTGGTCCCGGAGAGCAGTTTCAGAATGTTTCGAGTTTTTTCAGCCGGGTCAAGTGCCATTACCAAACCAAAGCACAAGCTCTGTCTCCTCACACAAACTTTCCCTAAGCCACGTAAGTCCACGTGAGTGATGCTGCTGCTTCCCAGGGTGCCTTCTCCTTTCTGACCAGATCTTCCGTGGAATCCATCCCATAGTGGCTGCCAAAAGCGTTCCTTCGCGTTCCTCCCTATTCTAACTGATGTAACTAGAGAATTTTTAGGCTCTTAATTATGAACTCTCTCTTATGTTGTTTAGGAGATATCCACCTTCGTCTTTTGTCCCACCTGGATTGTAATATAATTTTAAAACTGAGGTATAAGTGCATGCATTAAAATGCACCCATTTTAAGCATACAATCTGATGGCTTTGGCAAATGTGTATACCCCAAACAAGGTCACAAATGTTTCATCACCCTGCAAAATCTCCTTGACCCTTTTTAGTTCATTCCTCCCTGTACCTACTCACAGATAACCACTAATCTACTTTCTATCACTATAAATTAGTTTGATCTTCTAGAGTTTTCTACAAATGAGATTAATAGAAACTATGCACCTTTTAGAAAAACTCTGTCTTCTTTCACTCAGCATAACTGTTGAGAGTTATTTCTATTGTTGCATGTGTCGGCAATTTGTGCCTTTTTTGTGGCTGCTTAGCATTCCGATATGTGGCTGTGCTGCCTTTTGGGCATCTGCTAACGTGCTGATGAGCACTGAGCTGGTTCCCGATTACGACTATCGCATGAAACGCTGTGAACATTTATGGGCACGTCTTCGTGGCCTCTGCTTCGCTCTTCTCGGGTGAACGCTAAGGAGTGAACTGGCTGCGTTGCACAGTAGGTGTATATTTATCTTTTTAAGAAATTGCCAAACTGTTTTCCAAAGTCGTTTTACTGTTTCACACTCCCACCAACAGCATACCTTTTGTTTTTGCCAGTCTTTTTAATTTTAACCATTCTAGCGTTAAGTGCTCATTGCAGTTTAAATTTGCATTCCTGTGATGGGTGCTGGCATTAAGCACCTCTTCATACGCTTCTTGTCTGTTCATTTTCCTCCGTTGATGAACTGCTCTTTTTCTGCTCTGTCTAGTTTACTATCTATCCCATCCAGGAATTTTTGATGGCAGATATTTGTTTTCATTCTTTAATTTTTAAATAATTTTCATTTCTCTCCTCATGATATTCAGGTTTTCCTTTGAATCCATAAGTAGATTATGTTAGTTCCTTCATCGATTTCACTTTCGGATCTGGTTCTATTGAGTGATTATTTTCCTGGCAACAAGTTATTCTCTCCTGCTTTTCACCAGGTCTAGCAATTTTTTTCTTAGGTACTGAGTATTGAAATGTCATGTATTTGAGTGTCTCAATTTTTGTCATCCTCTAAAGAAGCCTGGACTTTGTCTAGGAGGGAATTAAGCTACTTAGGGACCAGTTTCATCTTCCTGAGCCTTGATTTTAAACTTTTATAGGAAAGGTCTAGAAAGCCTTATTCTAAGCATCATTGCCCTACTTTGGAAAGACCCTTTTGGGGTTTCTACTGAGTGCCCTGAGTGATAATTACTCAAGGTGAAATAATTTGTAAAACTGATAAGGCTGGATTCCAAGTCCAGGTCTCTCTGACCCTAAAAGCCGTGCTTCCCTGCTGCACTGTGCTGCCTGCTCAGTGATCACTGCTGTGACTCCTTGTATTCCGAGCTCTGTGTTTCACACTTGTCCTCATTTCATCTTTCTAAGCACCTTGTCATCAGCAGTGCTCCTGAGGTGGAGCTCCTGCACTGCCTGTATCCCCAGCACCTGGCAGCCAAGTACTGTGTGTGCAGAAGAACCAGGTGTGGAGAACTAAGTTGACAAACCAGGCCAGGGGGAGGAGGCAGGTGTGACTCCAGGTGTGCCGCTCCCGCCACGACATTCCCCTCCTTTGTCCCTACGGATGTCCACGGTACCCTGCTGGGTTTAAACCCTCTCTAAAGACTGTAATTGCCCTGAGGACAAGGGCTGAGAGTTTTACACCTTCCTACCCCTCTTTTCCTCCATCACTTTTTCCAGAGAGTTAGGATCAGGGTCAATGGATTTCAGAGGTGACCACACCAACATTTTTATTTTAAAATACACAATTCACAAACATTTATTTGGGGTCCACAGTATATAAGACATAAAGTTAGCACCTGATGACAAATGTCTGAATAACAAGAAGAACAAGCAATGATGTGGTTGTTACTATGTGCCAGGACTTTTTAAAGTCCTTTCCACGTATTAGCTCACTCACTCCTCAGCAACTCTGTGAAGCTTATCGTTTCCATTCTGTAGATCAGGAGCGTGAGACACAGAGAGGCTTCATAGCTTCCTCGGAGTCACCCAGCTGCTAAGTGGTGGAGTTGGAATCTGCCTGGATCCAGACTCTGTGTCTTAACCTCACAGCCCAGGTTCTCTCTATAAAACACGGGTACTGTTTTGAACAGAAACCACAGTTAAATGAGAGAAACAACTGCAGTGCAATGCATTGGGGCCTTTGATAAAATATGCAAGAAGGAGAGGAAGGAACCGTGAAGGGGATGGGTAGGCCTGCCGGAGACCCTCATTTCTACTTAACTGTCCACATGAAATGTTGTCAGCCTTGCTGAGGCCATTCCAGGAGAATTACGGGGAAGGTAATGAAGTGAACTCATCGTATAACAGAAACTGCAATCATGCTCTTCCTTACAGAAGACGTCGTCTTATGCTTGCAAATCACACAGCTCACAGAGAACTGCAGGGTGATTATGTGTCAAGAGACGGTTATTCTCTCTGATATTTCCATGAGGTAGATTAGTCCATTCCCTGCAAGGGTGGCATTGTTTAAATGTTTTCGAGCAAGCAGAATCTTTGTGCTGATAATCACACAGCAAATGCTTATTAAAACAAAGGAATGTATAAATGTATTTTTTAATGGCAAGAGTAAAAGTTACTGTGTTCATATGGAAAGTTTAGGGGAATTCTAGATTAATCAATAAAAACGAAAAGTTGAGCATTTCCAAATCATCAGAGGGAGCATGGCATTGCCTGACGACAGCATTTGTAGCCTGAATCTGTTTGTTATTTTGTATTGTAAAAGTTAGAGTTGGAGAGGTTGATTACTCAGATCCCCTCTTTTCAGGTGCCGAACAGATTGGGGAACTGACATGAAGGCATAAGGCCTGGACGCCCAGCTCTAACCAATGCAGAGCTTGCTGGAGAAGGCGGATTGACCAGCAGTGGCAGCGGCAGCGTGGAATGGGCCATCCTACACCAGCAGCCGTGCTGGGGCGTCACCAGTGCCGGGGCCATGGGAGTCCTGCTGCCATGAGCTGACAGCGGAGGCCAGGGGTGGGGGGACAGCAGGTACCTGCAGAACCCCGGCCTTGGTGGGCACCAGCAGTGTCCACGTCCCCTCTTCTTCCGTGGGAACGAGCAAGCGTGGGGAGGGACAGAAGCCTCTTCCCAAGGCCTTCTCCCGGAGGGGAGAAGCCCGAGGAAGGCTCGAGGGGAGCGGGAGGGGCGGTTCTCCTTGGCCAGATGATGCTCGCTCCCTGCCCGCCCCCGTGCTGTGATCCATAGCCAGACAAACGGCCGTCCACAAGGGGCAGTGGAATTGAGCAGCTCAAGGCATAAACGTAGGTTGAATATGTAAGTATTTCAAATGGTTTTGAGGTTTTAAAAAGTTAAATCATCATGATAATTGCTGCCATTGACTGTATTTCCCTATATGGTAGCAATACATACAATGGAGAGCTTTTTACCTAAATTGCTTACAGTTAAATATTGCTACTATTAATTTTAAATTAACAATGTTTTTTATTGACAGCCCTGTGGCCAAAGGGAGAAGAGTTAAATGTTATGAATCTGAAACCTAACAAAGAAATTCAGATATTTATAAAGCTGAGTTAATGGCTCAATATTGGGCACATGTAAAATAACAATTAATTGGCCTGGCTTAGAGCTAACAGTCCCATTCCACAAGTGATAACACCAGGTATTTGGAGCTCAGGTAACTGTTGACCAAAGTTTTAAAAATAACATTTTAAAAATTATAATGTTTATAATTACAGAAAAAGCAGAGCAGAGTCCTTGATTGTAGTAAAGATACACGTCTAACAATTGGGTTCCTTTCCTTTAATAGACATACACTCAGTTTAAATGATTCAAAGTGCTGTGCTGCCAAGATTCCTGCCTCCACCACCTCCTCGGTAAATAAACTCATCTCTGTCTTTCTTATTTTCCACTAAGACAATTAATTAGAGGCTCTCAGTTTCCAATATGTGCCAAGATTTAGTCGTCCACATTGAAAAAGAAATCATTTCTATGGTTAATGTAAAAGGGCTGTAGCACAGTCAATAGTTTTTACATTAAGTGAATGTAGTTATAATTACCTTAAAATTAAAACTGTAATTATAATTTTCTACCTGCACAATATAAACCTCATCTTCACAACTACACTTCTATAAAGTTTCTTCAGTCATCACTGGACAGTTTCTCAGTCTGTCATCTCAACAGTATGTGCATCAGTTTTGTATATTGCTTTCATCTTTCCTAATATGCACAAAAAAGCAGGAAAATCACAGCTATGTGTCTTTGGTTTCCCTGGGTAGATGATCCTAGAGAGCAAAGACCACTTTTCCTCCCAGCTGTGAATCCCTTAATTCAATGTAGTCTGGATATACAGATTGGTGTCATGAAGTGGCTTCGCCCTGTTAGATCAGACAAAAACTTCGGAGCAGATTGATTTGATTTGATGAGAGGTCCTAGAGTTTGTCCAGTTATGGAAGAGACTCATAGGGTGCACTCTTTAATCAAGTGACATGATTTGCAAAGCACGGTGCTGGGTACCCGGGAGAGGTTAGCAAAAAGGAGTATAAAGGTGTGCTCTCTGCCTTCAGGGTGAGATTAAATAAAGCCACACGAGGTGAGGTGCAGCATGTGGACTGAATAAGGAGGCAGGAGACAGGCGGCCTTAGCTTTTCAAGGGGAATGCCAGTGGCAACCAGTATAAAGTACTACCTCCCATAATGTTAAAGTATTTTGGTATATTTGGAATTGTGAATTGAATCCGTATGTTTTAGTTTGCCAAAAGCTGCCAAGGCAATATTTCTAAAATGGGCTGGCTTTTACAATGGGATTTGTTAGCTCAAAAGCTTACGGTTCTGAGGCCGTGAAAGTGCCGAAATCAAGGCATCACCAGAGACACTTTCTCCCCAAGGTGCAGCGGTGGGTGATCAGGCAAATGGCAGCATCCGCTCCTCACTGATCCTCTCCTCTGGGCCACGTTGCTTTCTGCTTCTGGCTTCAGGGGCTTCCTCAGCTCCTGGGGCCTCCTCTCTCAGCTCCTGGGTTCCTCTGTCTCTGCAGCTTTCTTTCTGTATCTTCTTATTTTTATTCCTCTGTTTCAAAAGGACTCCAGTAAGAGGATCAAGACCCACCCTGGGTCACACAGTCTAACCAAAGTCCCTTAACTGCTGTAATTTAATCAGAAGGTCACAGCTATAACAGGCTTACATGCACAGGAATGGATCAGCCTTAAGAGCAGGATGTTCTGAGGCCCACCCAGCTCCAAACTGTACAAAAGCATAATTACAGTGAAACTTATATTCTTGATCTCACCATCTCATTTTCAGTGAGAAGGGATCTAAGACATCTTGAAAGGGAAGAGTTATGAGTTCACGAGTTCCTTAGTGCATGTCTTCAACCCGTCAGCATTCCAAAGTTTACTAAACTCCTGCCACCTGCCGTGTACTGTTCTAAGTGTTAAACACTTAAGGAAAGGAATATACCGTGTGCACTTTCACAAAGAGCTCACAGGCCACTCAGGAAAGGTTTGCCATTGGCCTGGAGGAACAAGGCCAGTCGTTGCAAGAGGGGGTGGCAGCGTCCCGGGCAGATGCCCCTGCCTCTGTGTCTCCACAGCGTCACCTGTTTCTCCACCGCTATCATTCCAAGCATCTAGGACATCAAGGCCTTCCCTCCTTCTAGAATCTTTTTTAAAAGAGAAGTAATCCTTGGCAGAGCCATATATTCAGAAATTGCTAGGAAACTCAATGTTCTGACAACATTTTGGAAAAAATTGGTTATCTGTTTCAGAATAAGAACAGGAACAAAGAAGAGCACAAGGGCACTGATAGAGCAATAAAGGCGCCCATTTACTCGTGGCATATTTTATGTTCTGTGAGGAACAAAATGGCAAAAATCACTAGTTAAGAATTTGTTAAAACAAACAATGGCGTAACCATATGAAGTCATTAAAATGTGATTTTAGAGGCATAATTATTATCAGAGAAAAGGTTTGCTCACAATGTGCTCTGACGTGAAAGACTTGTGAGTGCCACATTGTGATTGCATTTTTTGTTAAAATATTTATATACACTCATGATCAGAAAAGATTGAAAATACATAGACCAAAAGTGTGGTAGCTCTGAGCAGTGGGATGAATTGATGGTTGATTTAAAATTTTTTTTCTAAGTTTTAGACCATGTTTTTACCATTTTAAAATTTTTATTGAAGTAAAATATATATATATATACAAAAGTTGACATATCGTAAGTGTACAGCTTGGTGGCTTCTCACAAATTAAATATGCCAATGTACCTGGCCCCCGAACCAAGAAAGAAACCATCATCATCACTCTGAAACAAGTCCTCCTTGGCCCCTTCCGTTCACTAACCTGTAATTATCTTCTTTTAAGTATTAATGTCAGTTTTGGGTAGGAAACTTGTATAAATATAAGGATTTACATTCTCTCTGTGGTTATTCTCACACAAAGTTCCGAATGTTTACTTGAATCAGTATTTGTAAGTGTACTTTGCAAACTTAAAATACTTCCGAGAACGCTGGTATAATCGTAAACTTCTCTGACCTGGTGAGCAGAGACCATTAAGTGACTTTGTTGACGGTTTTCTTTCTCTTTTAAAATTAACTGATACATATTTTGCACGACCTCAGCTGCTCACTGGCTCACAGAATGCAACAGAACCAGCCTGAGGCCCATCACATGGTGGCCTTTTCCTGTTCCAACACAGGACCAGACACTGGGCGTTTTTGTCTAAGTGGAGGACTAGCCTGGAAGGATTACGATTTGGTTTGGATGCTTTCTCATTAAAAAAATATGTCCGGAGCCACATCCCCGTGACAGTGTGCACATGTGCAAATAATCTTTTAAAGGCCTTCAGAGTTAATGGATGTGAAATAGGCAACAGCCTCTCTGCCGGGGAGATAGCTTTCTGGATGGATGTCAGTTTTAACCCAATAATTGCTTCTCTGGATTTCTCCCAATCCCTTAAAGAACAAAGTATTTGTAAAACTGGACGATAGCTGTACATCATTTGAAATCATGGTTCTCAAACATTGATTTAATAGAGGACAACTAAAGTGAATTATGCTAATAGTGAAAAAACATTAAAGTATTAGAAATGGTAAACTAAAAGAAATCAGTTTATAGGAAGATTTCAAATACTGATCAAGAGCAAAGCAAGTGTGTTATGTTCTTCATTTCCCTCTTTAAACAAAAAAAAAGTGCTTATTAACTGACAAACTATGGGGCCAGATTCTCTCAGAGAAGAGAGTTGGATAGCTTTAAAAAGAATAAAGCAGTTCTGTGTGTGCTGACATGGAAGCTCTTCACAATAAGTCATTATTACACAAAATAAGATTGGCATAGGAAATGAGTCTGGTATGCTGCTTCTGATGTATAGAATGGATAGATAGATGGGATGATAAACAGATGATAGACAGATATGCTCGTGTAGGCCAAGTATATTTCTTAAGACAATGCAGGACATTGGAAAGAATGGGCTAGGAAGAAGATTTTCTCTTTAACTGTAGAGACATCTGCACTTTCATATTTTATATCACATGTTCATTATGTCCAAAAATATTTTGAAAAAAGGAAACTAGATACTCTGTACTATACAAATGAGGACCTTAACAATGCAAAATATATAATCTCTTAATTCAAATATTTAAGCCTTTTTTCTTAAAAAAATTGTCTTCTTTGCATTACATCTTTGCATTACATCCGCCTTTTTTGTTGGTTTCTTTCCTACCGTTTTCCTTTACGTACATGGATTAGGGTGAGACCCCATTGCTCATGTGGTAGGGGTGATAGAACCAAGTACACAGAAAGGCAACGGGATACATTAATGAAGGTCCTTTTGTGCTCACAAGTTTTCGTTTGTCACAATTGATACCAGAACCTACATACAAAAGTCAATAAATCAATCACCTAATCAGTTTATAATAATTCCCATGTATATTACGTTGCTGAAAGGAATGGCATTTTCATGGCCTGTCGTTTTTGTTCTCAATTATTCCATTAGCATTGCATTTTTGAAATTATTGATTTATTTATTTTTAATTGTGGTATAATATACATAACTTAAAAATCACTTTAACCATTTTAGGAGGACAATTCTCTGACATTAAGTACATTGACAATATTGCATAACTTTCACTGCTATTTCCACACTATTTAATTGTCCCAAACAAAAACGTGCGATCATTTAGCAATAACTCCCGATTCCTCACGCCTTTACCCCTGATAACAATTATTTTGCTTTCTGCCTATGGATGTGCTGATTCTAAGCACTACAAATAAGAGAAATCTTTTAATATTTGTCCTTTTGTGTCTGCTTATTTCACTGAACACGACTTCAAGATTCATCCAAATGGTAGCATGTACCAGACCTTCACTTCATTTATGGCTGAGTAATATTCTATCATATGTATAGACCATATTTTTGGCTATCCAATCATCTGTTGATGGACACTTGGGTCGCTTCCACCTTTTGGCAATTGTTAAAGTTCCTGCTTTCAGTTCTTTGGGGTATGTACTTGGGAGTGGAATTGCTGGGTCATATGGTAGTTCCATGTTTAACTTTCTGAGGATCCAGCTAACTGTTTTCCACAGTGGTTGCATGACTTTACATTCCTGCCATAACCCATCCTCATCAACACTTATTATTTTCAGTTTTTTTAAATAATAGCCATCCTAGTGTGTGTGAAGTAGTGTCTCATTGTAGTTTTAACTTGTATTTCTTTAAGGGCTAATGATTTGGGCATGTTTTCATATACTTTTTTTAAAAATTAGTTAAAAATAGTAGACATTTTTATTATGTACTTTTCAAACCTATAAAAAATAGAAAAAAGTACAATGAACATAGATTCAATAATTTACATTTTGCCATATACACTTCATGGACACAGGCACCCCTACATTTTGCTAAAACATTTTAAACTATGTTAGAGACATTATAACATTTCACTTCTAAATACTTTCAGCATGCAAATTTTTTAAGAAGATATTTTCCTATAAACTACAATACACTTATCACAGCTCGTAAAATTAGCAAGAATTACCTCATTTAAAATCTAGTCCATTAAAAAATTTTCTCAGTGTCCCCCATCTTTTATAGATGGTTTTTCAAAGTTGGGCCCAAGCCAGGATGCCACATTGCATTTAGCTGTTACGTCTTTTAAGTCTCTTTTAGTCTAGAACAGTTACCTATTCTACCTCCTTTTTTTCTTTTATGACATTGATTTTTTGAAGAAATGAAGCCAGTTATTTTCTACAACACTCCATATTCCGGCTATCTCATCCTTTGTTTTGTGCTGTCATTTACCTTGTTCCTTTATCCCTTATAATGGGATTAATACATATTCCCACTAATATTGCTTTGATTAAATTCTGGTTAACCTTTTTTTGACCAGAGCACTTCCTAGTTAATATAGTGTACTTCATATTGCATCACAAATTAGAAGTATGTCTGTTTGTTCCGACTAAAAGTGATGCAAAGTTTCATTGTTGATTCTAGGGATCTCTTATTGTAAAGATATGTTTTTTCCACACAACCAATCACCAGACATTATAGGCAGGGCAGACAGTTCAGGAGTTTGGCACCCTGCCAGTGGGTACTATTTTGGAATTTATGCCCCCCAGTGTGACAGAATTGGATTCAGTTGTGGTTTCCCTACACATGGCTCTTCTTAACCTATGGTTAGTACTCATAGCTTTATGTCCAAGAGACTTAAATCTTTGGCTGTGCATGTACCAATGGGGCCCTGAATCTCAATAGATTTGCAACACCTACTCTCCATTTCATTGGACTCACCCAGGACAACTAACAAGGAGATGATGATGGACAACGACCATCTCAAGGAACAGAGAAGGTCTACAACTGCAAGCAAGATAGTCCCATCCATCTGCCCCATGGGATCTAAGCCCTCACTGAATTAGAGGTGGAGTGGGCATCACCATCCTGGAATCCTCAGGATTAGGGAATGCACGATGGACTAGAGTAGACTTACTGTTATTCTGCTATAGACTCATTGTGATTCTAGCAATGGAAGAACTTTTTATCACTGATGTGGAGGCAGTGACCACAGGAGGTTCTGAGAAGAGGGAGAGGGAAAATAGCTGTAATCTGGGGGCATTTTTGGTATTTGGGAATTGTTCTGAATGACATTGCAATGACAGATACAGGCCATTATATATCTTGTAATAACTTACGAAAATGTGTAGGAGAGAGTGTAAACTACAATGTAAACTATAATCCACACTTAGTGGCAATGATCCAAAATGTATTCATCAATTGTAACAAATGTACCACACCAATGAAGGATGTTGTTAATGTGGGAAAGTGTGGGAGGGGGAGGGAGCAGGGCATATGGGAATCCCCTATATTTTTTATGTAACATTTATGTAACCTAAGTATCTTTTTAAAAAAATAAAAAGTATATTTAAAGAAAAAAGCCAATACCAATTTGGAGAATGTCTGGCTTTCACACGGTATAGACATCCTGCTAATAGTTTGCAGTGAAGAGCTGCATCTTGAATTGCTGCACTATGAAGAAAGGATCTCTCCTATATTTCATTTCTGAAGAAAAGAGACTTTTTTTTAACAGTCTATAATTAGATTGTGATTAAATGCCAAAATGAAAAGGTCAGGATATTCTTTATGACTAGAATAGGTTCATTTTTTGGCATGGGCTTAAAGGGGAAAGCATCGGGCAGCTGGTTGGAGGAGAATAGCAAAGGTTTAGCAAAATCACAGAGATGATTACAAAGGAACTTGCCAATTCCTTGGTATTGTTGAAGTCTTAGGAAGTGGAGGCAGCCAACATGACAGGAAGGGGGTTGGCACTGGAGGGGGTGGGCCATTGAATTTTAGGCCTGACTTTCCCAGTCCCAGTCCTGATCCTGGTAGGGGGAGGTAGAGGCAGAAAAGAGTTCCATGGAGCAGTTTTTTATTTTATTTTATTTTTTTTTAAAAGCCTTAGATTGCATAAATGTTGTGTCAAAAATATAGGGTATTCCCATATATACCATTCCCTCCACCTCCCACTGTTTCCCCCATTAACAACCTTTCATTAGTGTGGTACATTTGTTACAATTGATGAACACCAACTGAAGCATTGCTACTAAATATGGTCTATAATTTGCATTACAGTTTGCTTTTTTAAATATATATATTTTAAAAGAAGCTTAGATTACATGAATGTTACACAAAAATCACAGGGATTCCCATGTTCCCCACCTCCCACGCCTCCCACATAAACATCCTTCATTAATGTGGCTCATCACCTGCAATGGACATACACATCCTGGGGCTTTGCCACTGAGCATGGACCAGAGTTCACACTGTAGACCCCACTCTCTCCCACATTCTGCATGGTACATGCTGATGTAAAATGGCCTGTATCTGTCGTCGTCATGTCACTCAGGACAATTCCCAAGTCCAGAGCCCTCGGGAGCCCTGCTACTGCAGGCAATATTTACTGTGCCAGTCGATGAGATCCTGCTGAGACGTGCATAAGTGTAACCTCTGGAATGACTTCCCAGCTCACTTTGAAGTCTCTTAGCCACATAAATTCATTTGTCTTTACCCTTTCCCCATTTTGGTCAAGGTCTTTTTCCAGTTGCATTGCTAGTTGGTGCTTGGTAATAATCCTTCAGTCCTAAGGTCTTAGGACCTTTTCTATTTACCTCTCCTTTGGCCTTTTGCATGTTAGTTGTCAGGGATTTTAGAAAAGGACACTACTTTGACACAGTAATTCAAAGCCTGTATACTTTATAAAATCCTGTATTACAGAAATTTTTGTTTATAACTGTTTCCACCACCACCACCCACTGTGTGATTTAACAGGTGAATGTGTAAAATAACATTTTAAATCCATGTTAATGGACAGCCAAGGTAGCCAAGAACACTATAAAGAGGAAGGGTTGGCAGTATATAGGAGTAGGGAGTTTGTGTACTCCTGAATCTACGGTAGTAATGGGTGAACTAAGTGGTTATTCGCTATCACCTCATATCTTAAAAGGGTTTTATATGCATAATATATAAAGAATTCCTGCAACTCAACAACAAATGACAAACAATGCAATTAAGAAATAGCCAAATATTTGAATAGACATTAGTCCAAAGGAGATATTCAAGTGGTCACTAAGTATATGGATCCTGCGGCGGGCTCGCCGTGGCAAGCCCACTGAGCGGGAGGAGTCAGGGCTCTTCCAGCAGGCACAGGGCAGAGGGATGATTCTGACAGCTTGGATAAAAGTCTGTGACAAAGCCGGGCTTCATTTAAGCATGCTCTGAAGAATGGTGACATTTCTGCCGCTTCAGACAAACCAAAAGGCACACCGAAAAGAAAACCTGTTAAGGAGAATAAAAGCCAAATAAACACCACAACTCCATTGAAACAGTGGAAAGCTGGTGACACGTGTTCTGCCATTTGGTCAGAAGAGACGGCTGCATTTGCCCAGCTACAATTGCTCCAACTGGTTTTAAGGGAGATGCCTGCCTTGTGGTTTACGCTGGGTATGGAAAGAGAGGGAGCAAAATCTGTCTGATTTACTTTCCCCAGCCTTTGAAGGAATTGATAAGGTAGAACAAAATGCTCAGGAAAACGAAAATGACAGTCAGCTTTCAACAGATGAAAGTGAGAACTCCTCCAAGTCTCCTGGTAATGAACCAAGCAACATGAAGTCAAAAACTGCTCCACTTCCTTCGGGACCACCAGTGCTTCCCCTCCCCGCCCCCAGCCCACATTCTCTTGACAGCACTGAGGCGTGAGAAGCGCGCTCCTCTCAGTGGTGCAGCCACATCTGTACCAGCTGTTATCTGGATTTCAAACACGATGAGCCAGAAGCAGGTGCTCGCATTTCAGCTGGGAGGAAGCCTGCCGTCACTGCACAAGTGACTCTCACTGCTGTACATAATTTGTGGTTTTTCAGAGAACAAATGTTTAAAATTGAATGTTAAAGTTAATAACAAAATTTAAAACATTTTGATGCCAAAACTATTAGATAAAAGGTTGATCCCCACCCCCACTAGATTTTCCTCATGGTGCCAAAGTATCATCTCACCACACACTTGCTCCCCTTAGTTCTTCCAATGCTTGCCTCATGTATTTTGAGACTCCCTGGTTAGGTGCATAAATGTTTATGATTGTTCTTTCTTCTTTATAGATTATCCCTTTTATTAATATATAATGTCTTTCTTTGTTTCTTACAATAGTTTTGCATATAAAGTCTATTTTGTCTGATATTAGTATAGTGACTCCCACCTTTTTTTGGTTATTGTTTGCATGTAAAATTGTTTTCCAGCCATTCACTTTCAGCCTCCTTGTGTCTCTGGGTATAAGGTGGGTTTCTCGTAGACAGCATACAGATGGATCATATTTCTTTATCCATTCTGCCAATCTGTGTCTCTTGACTGGAGAGTTTAATCCATTAACATTCAATGTTATTACTGTCAAGGATTTACTTACATTAGCCATACTTTCTTTAGGTTTATGTATACCATATGTTGCTTTTATTTCTCTTTTTATCTTTTTAGGTGTTCTTACACTCTCCTCCAACTCTCTCTGTCTGTTGTTGGTTTTTTTTTTCATTTCAACTTGCAGAACTCCCTTTAGTATTTCTTGAAGGGCAGGTTTCTTATTGACAAACTTTCTTAATTTGTTTATCTGTGAATATTTTGAACTCTCCCTCATTTTTCAATGCCACCTTTGCTGCATAGAGAATTCTTGACTGAACGTTTTTCTTTTAGCACCTTAACTAAGTCATACCATGGCCTTCTTGCCTCCATGGTTTCAGATGAGAAATCAGCACCTAATCTTACTGAGCTTCCCTTGTATGTGATGGATTTCTTTTCTCTTGCTGTTTACAGAATTCTCTCTTTGTCTTGAGCATTGGACAATTTGACAAGTATATGTCTTGGGGTTGGCATGTTAGGATTTATACTGTTTGGGGTGTGCTCCGCTTCTTGGACATGTACATCCGTGTCCCTCAAAAGAGTTGGGAAATATTCAGCCATTATTTCCTTCAACACTCCTTCTGCCCCCTTTCCCTTCTCTTCTCCCTCTGGGATGCCTATAATGCATATGTTTGTGTTTCGTGTTGTCATTCAAATCCCTAAGTCCCTGCTGGATTTTTTTCTAACTTTTTATCTGTCTGTTCTACTATCTGACTGATTTCAGCTGTACTGTCTTCGACATTGCTGATTCTTTTCTCTGCCTATTCAAATCTGCTGTTATGTGCTTCCAGTGTGCTTTTGATTTCTTGCATTGTGCCTTTCATCACCATCATATCCGTTATCTTTTTATGTATGTTTACAATTTCTTCAGTATGTTCTCCCAGTGTCTTCTTAATACCCTTAATCTCTTCCTTCACTTCATTAAGTTGATTCATGATATTTGTTTAGACATCTTTGATTAGTTCTTCCATGTTCTGCATCTCTTCCTGTTTTTCAATTTTTTCATTCGACTGTCTTCCTATTTCTTAGTATGGCTTGTGATTTTTTGTTGGTGTCTAGGCATCTGTTTATCTGATAGATTTATTCAATTGGTTAGCTTCTCTTTCTACTCTAGGGTTTTATTTTGTTGTTTTTGTGTGTATGGTAAAGTTTCATTCTGACACTTTGTTCCTTTTATTCTATTTCCTTGCTGTTGTCTATGTTCTGGTTTTCTGCTGGCTTCTTTATCTTTCCAATACCCTCCTAGATGACTCAGAGCACCTTCCCGTTTTATATATACCCAATGCAGCTACTTCTGATAGGTCTCTGCCTCTCTTTCTGCTCCTTTGTTGTGAGAGGGTCAGGCCCTGCTTACCCTCCTCGGGGCCATTTTCCCGCAACTGCTCGGTGTTGGCTTTCTTGATACAGTTTCTAGACTTTTCACTTTTGTTTGTTTTTCCTGTCTGTGTGTTACCAGAGCACTGGTGGCTGTGGATATAGCCTTTCCCATTTTCTCACGACTGGCTTGTGGAGGCATTTCCATAGCCTGAACAGATGGTACAAGGCAATGTTTAGGTTGTCTTTCTCTCAAGGAAGAGCTCAGCACTGACCAGATGACAGCTCAGGAGACGTAGGGATGAGCAAAAGCATTGCGGCTATTTTTAAAGAACTGGAAATGGATCCCAGTAAAAGAATCCAGTTGTTGCCTCTGCATGTTGAAAAGAGAAATCACAATGTGAAAATGCTTTACAGAGGCTAACAAGATGGTTAGTCATGTGGAAGTCAACGTGCGGCTCTCCACTGCATTTTCCTCTGAGTTTCCCCCCCCCCCATTCTTCCTTCTTGCTCTTTTAATGCCAATGAAACAGAACATGGATTTATTCTTGACTTTTTGGTATAATTATTCCAATTCTCCATTTTACTTAATTACATTAAATGCCAGAGATAAATATGATTTAGCATAATTTTGATGAGAAAAAAAGTTATTTTTTTCTTAAGCCAAGGAGTTTGGGTAACTTAGCTTCAAAACTTTTCTGTGTCCGAGTTGTCCACATGAAGACATGGATGGTTCCAATGACCATAAATAAAGTAATGCTAAAAAATAAATATTGAGCATATGAAAGGGGAAAGAAAAGATTACCACGTCTAAAACAAATATTTCAAAAATGCATGCATTTCCAGAGAAAATTATTTTAGAAAAAATATTTCCTGAATTTAATTTTATTAACTTCTTATTTTGAAATAATTTCAGACTTACAGAAAAGTTGTTAAAATAGTCCAGAGAGTTTCCATATACTTTCCATATACTGATAAACTTTTTTATTGTTCCCATATACTCACATTCACATACACAATTTCCCTGTTATTAACACTTTGTATTAGTGTGGTACTTTTATTACAATTGATGAAACAAAATGGTTATATTTATATTGTTTGTGTTGTACAATCTATGTTTTCAGGGTTGTTTGTTTTTGTTTTTTTTTTAAGATTTTTGTTCTGGTAACATATGTACAACCTAAAATTTCCCATCTTAACCACTTTCAAAAGTAGAATTCAATGATGCTAACTACTTTCTCACTGTTGTGTTACTACCATCCATTACCAAAATGTTTCCTTCATCCAAACAGAAGCACCATATCAATTCAGCATTAACTCCCCATTCCCTATCCTCACAGGCCCCTGGTAACCCGTATTCTAGTTTCTTACTATATGAATTCCCATGTTCTAATTATTTCACATAAATAAGAACACACAATATTTGTTCTTTCGTTTGGCTTATATCTTTCAACATGATGCCTTTAAGGTTCTTCCATGTTGCTGCATGTATCAGAACTTCATTGATTTTTACGGATGAATAGTATTCCATTGTATGGGTATACCAAATGGTTTTTATCTACTCATCTGCGGATGGACATTTTGGTTGGTTCCTCCTTTTGGCAATTATGAATAACGCTGTATGAACATTGGCATGCATTTATCTGTTCGAGTCTCTGCTTTCAGTTGTTTTGGTTAGAAGTAGGATTGATGTGTTATTTGGTAATTCTGTATTTAACTTTCTGAAGAACAGCAAGACTGATTTCCACATTCCTCCAGCTATAACCAAGTGTTTCTGATTCTTCAATCTTCTCCAACACCTGTAATTTTCTGCATTTTATTTTTAACAGTAGCTGTTCTAGTGGGTGTGAAATGGTATGCCATTGTGGTTTTGATTTGCATTTTAATAGTTTTCATTTCCCTTAAGTCTTAATTTCCTTCTTGTAATAAGAAAACTGTTTTCCATATATTTACCAAGTATCTTGACCTGCAAGCTGTCTGCTTGGAGGAGGCATTAGTTGTTTCTGAAGTGATATAATCCCACTTCAGTGTCCACTGGGAAGTCTGTGTCTTGGATGTAACCAAACTGACATGACTGTTTCAAGGAGAATCAGACCGCCCTGATCTTAACCCTATCCTGAGTTTCCCCCAAATTCCTCACCTATCTCCGTTTGCTATGAGGCTGGAAATAGGATGAGAATTGAGTGTGTGATGTGTGAGGGGGTGACCAGGCAGGAAGACGTAGATATTACAGTTAGGAGGGGGACAGGGCCTGGGCAAATAGACAAGGGTGAGGAAAGGCCCAGGATGAGGTGAGTGTCTGAGATGAATTCATCCAAGCATTCCAGAAGCAGGAAGGAAGGAGAAATAATGAATTTGCTTCACCTGAAAAATTGCTCTAGAAGCGTCTTCTGGGAGGCACGAGAACTTTTAAGTGCTTTATGATTTTTTTCCAAGTTTTTCTTATCATGAGATGGCAAGATGGTATGTCCTTTTATAAACCAACCATTCAGCAAAACTTATATACTTATGATAAATACTTTAAAAAATGGCAAGTTCTGAAAGTTTGGAGCCTTATAGGAATATACCAGTCAGAAGATAACATAACCAGAGGCAGAGTAAACTCTTTTTTTCCCTCCTCCTTATCTGGCAGTCTGAGTTTGAGGAACAAATTCTGAAAGGTCTGTGGCAGACAGATGGTTCTGTTATCTGTTGTTTGGTTGAAAGGAACAGAAGGAGGTATGAATTAATAGCTTGAGTAGGGAAAGACTTTGCTAAGCAGAAGTGAATAGAATGCAGGTTTTGAAGGCCTAATCAGTTTTGAAAATGTATACATAATGCTGGGCCAAAGGATTTTTGTTGTTGTTATTTTGCCATAATATTTAATTGGTGAAGCCTCTAAACTTTATCTTTTGGTTTTAATAGTAAGACCCCAAAAAATGTCACATCAAAATTTGCAGTGGTTTCTCATGATTAGTCAAGCCACATGGAATAACAGTTTCTTAAAAAAAAAAAATTAAATAAAAAAATAAATACAGCCTATTTTGATGAAAATATGGTTATCATTAATGCTTTTTATTTTCCTCCAATTTTCTATCTGGTTCAAGTGGCGAAATTTAAATTCTTTTGTTTGTTAAGTTTATTGTAAATGTGCCAAAATTTGTCATCTGCAATGCTTACTATATGCTATGTTAGGAAAAACAAAGTGTTCTTTTTAGTTAGGTATGATTTCAGACCCATAAACAAAGCAATGAAGTAATTTTTTCCTTTTGATTTCCAGGAATGGCTATTCATTCAGACCAGTAGTTCTCAAACAGGTTGGTATAGTAGAACTGAGACTGACTTGGGGAACTTGGGTACATTGTCAGTCCTGTTTCCTGCCCCCAGAACCCTTCCACAGAGATTCTGTTATACATGATGTTGAGGACAATTGCCTGGTTAGGAGGGTATCACCGGCCGGTCCAGAAATGCAGTCTCCGATCATGTAGGATAAAGAGCCTGGAATAAATCACTCCATTCAGCGCCAGGCGTGATGCTGTGTCCGGGCTACAGGCTCATGAACCGCTGTCCCTGTCTTCAAGGACCTTCCAGTTCCTTTCAATTTATGTGACGCATTGGGATGTGCACTGTGTTGGCTAATCCACAACATACTGGTCAGTGAAGGATGGCTTACTAGAGGAGGTGATGCTGCGTTGTGGTCGAAAGGTTCCTAGATGTAAAGGGGGGAGTCTGTGTGTGGTCGCTGGTGTTTAAGGATGAGGTTTGGTTCAGGGATTATTAAAGAGAACATTGCAAAGACGAGCATATGGCAGAGGACAGAGGAGGTGGTCAGAGTGAGTCATTGTAGTTGGGGCGAATGATGCCTGGTGGATGGAGCGGGAGAGGCTCAGGAGGCAGGCGCTGGTCGTGAAGGGCCTTATGTGCTAAGGTAAGGAACGGGTCTTTATTCTCAAAGAAACTGGCTGACTTTAAAGCAGCGTGAGACATAATCATGTTTGTGTTGTTGACAAATAGCTGATACAGGAGCCAGGCCAGAGGCGGTGAGAAGGCTAATGCTGTAAACCAGGTGGGAAATGATGGTAGAGAAAACTAGTATCATAAGGATGGTAATGGAGAAAAGGGGACAGAAACAAAATAGTGAGTCCATATTTATCTCAACTGGGTGCACAGAATATTTTCTATTTTATGATCTTCTTTGTTGATGCCTCCAGGGTTTCTCGCCTTGGGTTGTCTCAACAGCCTCCTAGCCGGCCTTCCTTTTCCTTTTATGGTGGACGGTATGCCAGATGTCCCTACATCTTCTCCATCCAAAGAAAATGGAAAATAGTCCCCACCCTTACTTTCTGCTTTTCTAGACAGTTTTACTTGTCTTCACAAACAGAAAATAATCCCTACCCTTACCTACACCTTAGTAAATAGGAAAAAATTCCCTATTTGTCCTTACTTAGTTCTGCCTTCATAAGCATATTCTTTCCTACTTAGATGGAGTACATGTAACTGTGTTAAAGAATGAAATTAAGTAACTAAAGAGTAACTTATACAATTCTTTTGTTTTAACAGTTATGCATTTCATTTTTTACAAATTTTGGAACTTAAAAAAATATAATTTTACCTCTAAATATAACCACTTTAAAAATTTTGCCAGAAGTTCTTTTCTTGTTCTTTTATATGGATACATATTTTACACAAATAGACCCACACTGTATATTCTTGGTAGCAGCCTGTGGTGTGACATTTTACTTTTCTGAACATTCTGTCAGATTCTTAAATAAAAACATTAAATTTTTTGCCTTATTCTAAGTCATAATTTAACCATTCTCTTAAAATTGGATATACACGTTGTTTCCAATTTTCCTCTATTATAAATGAACCTACACCAAACACTTTTTATAAGTATTTAGTGTGCTTCTATGATTATTTCCTTAACCAAAGGGGTAGCATGTTTCTTATCAAAAATGGCCCCTAGAAGAGCTGACCCAATTTATGCTGTTATCATCAGACTGTGAAGGTGTCAGGAAAAGAGAAAAATGAACAAGCAGAATCACCTCTTGCAAAGAACATGATTAAAATTGTTATAAAATATTTTGGAACTTCTGTAATTGGGTCATTTTCTCCTCTTAATAGCCAATTATCGGTCGGTGAGCTTTGGATTGTTACAATGTGTGTGAGGTATCCACAAGTCCATAGGTCTCGGCAGTAATTATCAAGGGTATGAATGCATGAGAAATAATAGTCTTCTAATAAGCAGGCATTATCTTAAGTCTCAGGTTGTGACTTAACATAGATTTTGTACTTCTTTTGAAATTTGGCCTTTGCTGAGAAGTTAAATCTCACGTTTTTGGTATTGACTGTTAAAAGTAAATTCCAACAGGTATAGGAGAGACAACTTCCCCTTTGAATGATATGACATACTCTATTTAAATATTTTATACCTGGAAGGATAACAGACGGGAGAGTAAATTTTTGAAGCTACCCAGGTGTAACTAAAGGACACCCAGATATGAGAAGAATTAAACAAGGCATTGCTGATATTTCATAATTAACTTAGCTTCATATGCTTCTTATACTTTTCAGGAGTGATTTTTGCTCTGACATATTTAATTTTGCTCTAAAAGATGTAAGAATCGGAAATTAGAATAAAAATTTTCATGGTGCACCTTTCCTTAACTAGCTGAAGAAAACCAAGAAGCCACGAGGCAGATGCGAGGGGCATCAAATAAGGGCCTATTGTTGAGTAGGATGGGAGTAGCAGATGGGGAGGCAGTTAAAGAAACCTCTAGCCCATTTCTTCTCTTGCTGTGGAAAACGTGTGACCTTTGATTACCCTGTTTGGTGCCCAGGAACTCAATTTGACCTGCCATCTATGCTACAACGGTTCCACACTATTACGCTTTCATGTGGCTTGTCCAAACCCCACTGTCCCCAGGAAGCTCACCCTCTCTCGTTTACCCCCTTAGATGATCTGGCCCTTTCCCTGCTGACCAGGACAGAAGCCCCCAACGCGTTACACACTGTGGTGCATGTTGCTACCCCAGCTTTACTACCCACGGGGATGGGTCCAGAGAGTGAACACAGAGCTCACAAAAGAGTAGTTAGTCTCCTTTTGAGGCATTGAAATATAAACGTTCCTTCCTTCTGGGGTTTCTCTTCTTGGGACTACCAGTAGTCACAGCTATACCAAGGGATCACTCAGCAGCCAAAAAAAAAAAAAAAAAAAATCCAGAAAGAAAGTGAGACTTCACATGAAAGCCTTAGTTCCAATTCCAATTTGTGATATATTACATCACATAATATATAAATGTATTCCAATATATTTACTAGCATATAAATTAATAATTTTATTGTTTTTTTTTTCAGTTTATTATGAGTTGGTTTTATATTGTTTGCAAACAAATGAATCCTGACTAATAAATACATGAATATAAAATGGAAAAATATGGTTAAGAAGTAATAAATAAATATCATATTCAATTGGATACTGTGAGAGTGTAGCATTTTAAACAAATCTTGTTTTTCAATATCCTATTGTCAATGCTTCTCAAAATCAATAAAAATGGCATGGCATATTAAATTTAGTATTCTGAATTCTGTGTCTATATATATGTAAGTGTTCTGTGCACCTGACCTGTCAAGCAGGTTTTATTTTGGTTCAGAATAAATAAAAGGGCAGTATTTGAAGAACAAAACTACAGATCTATGAATTTTCAGAAGCTTGTATTGAGATTTGATCTATTAATAAAATCAGATTCATAATTGGGCCAACATCTTGCCAGGTGCAATTGTTCATTGACAAGATACTCTTAAGAGTCATATAATGTCTCTGAACTACAAAATGATAAAATGTGTAGGAATTTCAAAGCAATATTTCTGTCTGAAGAAAAGAAGGGCATCTGGATTTCTCAGAACTATGTTGAACTTGACATTGATTACAGGCTTTCTCACTTTACCAATGTAATGAGCAGAAAGACTCAGAGCAAGAAGCCGAGTTCCTGTACATGGAGTGAGGCTAGTATAGTCAGGATCTAATAATTGTTGGCTAATATCGAGAATCTTTGAAAGAGAATTTCAATAAAACTGTAAACTCTCCAACATTTTCCTGCATCTAGTAACTACCAGCAGATGTGCACAGCTGAACAACAGCTTGTGAAGCAATGTCTTGTTTATAGCCTCGCTGTCTAGGGATGACAATTAAAGACAGGAGGATTGGACCAATTCACAACTGGAAACAATGCCATATTGATTTAGGAAGAATTGTTCAAAATAACTCAAGAAAATGTTGAGCATATATGTATTTATCTCAATCAACATTCATGAAATATAATCTGTATGGAGCATACTTAATAGGGGCCATGAGGAGACAAAGATGAAAAAAAAGTAGCAGTTTTTCTAAAGCCTAAAAGTTTGGAGGAAAGATGGTGTGGTGGTTTGGTGAGGATGCTCCAGTGAAGGTGTGATGCGTCTCGAACAAGCTGTGTCTTAATCCTGTTGTTGGAGTCCTTTATAAGCAGAATGAAATTCAGACACAGAGAGAAAGCCACAGAGGGAGACCCAAAAGCTGAAGTCAACAGAACCCAGAAGAGAAAGGATTGGCCAGGAAAGGCCGCCACGTGAATAGCCATGAGGAGCCCAGGACCAAGAATCACGAGGGGCCAGCCCCAGAACGCCACAGTAGTCAAGGAGAAGCCATCACCTTAATGATGTCTTGATTTGAACCTTCCTTAGACTCAAAACCACGAACCAATAAATTGCTATTGTTTAAGACAACCCACTGCACAGTATTTGCTTTGGCAATGAGGAAACTAAACAGATAGCATGAATATATAGGTTTACGTTCACTGAATGAAGCAAATGAAGGATAGATACAAGGTTGGCTATAACGTGATGAAAGAGAGTTTGACAAAAGCACGGTAGGAAATCAGGAGAGGAAAAGCCGGTTGGCTGGCAAATCAAGATGGCTGCCTTGGAAAACCTGTGGTGTGAGCTAAGCCTTTACCAGGAGGAGGAAAGGCAAGTGGCCCATATGACACCAGGCACATCTTGGAAATGTAGAGCCATACAGTTTGGGTTAGCATATACAATATTTGTTGAGGGTTACCATGAGGTCAGGTTAACATTAGCTTTTGAAAACTTTTTGAATATCTTAAAAGAAGTTTAGACTTTATTTTCTAGTTAATGGAAAGTGTTCAAAGTCATTGAGCGATGGAGTGACATGAACTGAGCTGAGTTTTAGGAAGAGTAAAGAGTGATTTCTCATCCAGGAAATAAGGAGCATCAGGACCAGGGAGCTCAGGTGAAGACTGTTGCTTTCATCCAGAAAATAAGTCATACAAGTCCAAAGAAAAGTAAAGCCAGTGCTAATGGCACCATAGCTCAGATATAGGGAAAGCTGAGGAAAGAGATTCAACCTCTGGAATGTTGGGGCTGGAAATCAGACACACCATTATGAGTCCCTTAAAGTCTTTCATGTGCTGCTGGGTGCTGATGATTCCACTAGACTTTTTAGCCACATTTCTATTAAGAAGAAATAACATTTGGAAGAGAGTAGTTTTACAAGAGGAAAAATAATAGTGGAAACCAAATTTACCTATCAATACTAGGCAAATAAAATATGAATAAATAAAATATCAATACTAGGCAAATAAAAATATGACTTTTAATATGAGAAATTATTCATTAGGATGTATCATGAGCAAGACAAAGAAAAAAACCTGACCTCTTCATGAACAAAACACAATATTTAAGGCATCATGAAATCACCAATCAAGACATTACTTTTAAGATGTTATATATACAAAATCAAAACAAAAAGACAATCATGCATTTGCTCACATCTTCGCTATGATGAAATTCTTAAATTTTATATGGTAGGTTGGTTGTTTTATTTTCCTAGGCTGCTTAAAGCAAATACCATGAAATGGTTCAACTTCAACAGTGAAAATTTTATTAAACCACAAGCTTATAGTTTTGAGGCTGTGAAAATGTCCTAATCAAGTGATTATCAAGGCAGTGCTTTTTTCCCCAAGTCCAGCTGCCAGTGATCCTGGACTCCTCTATCACATGGCAAGGCATATGGCATCTGCTGGTCTCTCTCTTCTTTTCAAGTTTCATTGCTTTCAGCTTCTTGCTTCCATAGTGCTCTCTCTCTCTCTCCCCCCCCCCTCCATTACATTTATAAAGGACTCTAGTAAGAGGATTAAAGCCCATCCTGAATGAGGTGGGCCACACCTAATTGAAGTAGCCGTATAAGAAGGTCTTACTTACGATGGGTTCACACCCACAGGAATGGATTAGTTTTAAGAACATGTTTTTCTGGGGTACATAGATTTCCAAATCACCACAGTCAATGCTCTTAGTTTGGCTTCACCATACACAGGAGTTGAACAATTTTAACATATTAAGCAGCTTAATCCAATGGGCTGAAAAATTAGATTATCAATATTTTAGTTTGCTAAACTGCTTAAAACAGTATGCCAAGAAATGAGTTGGCTTTGAACAATGGGAATTTATTAACTTATGGTTCTGAGGCTGAGAAAAATATTCAAAGCACCATCAGGCTATCCTTTCTCCCTGAAGACTGGCTGTCAGTGATCCTGGACTCCTCTGTCACATGGCAAGGCACAAGGTGGCATCTGCTGGTCTCTC
>JAKSZT010054335.1:11181336-11337745 GCA_026826555.1 Tolypeutes matacus | reverse complement strand
CTCTCTCCCTCTCTCCCTCTCTCTCTCTCTCTCTCTTTCTCCATTACATTTATAAAGGGCTCTTGTAGTAGGGTTAAGTCCCATCCTGAATGAGGTGGGTCACACCTGAACTGAAGCAGCCTCACCATACTAACAAACAGGAAGACATAGCCCAGGAGACGCAGGGGGAGACGCAGAACGAGAAATAGCTAATCAAGGATGTCCAAACAAATACCATGAATCAATTTAATGAAGTGAAGGAAGAAAAGGAAGTCAAAGAAGAGATAGAGGATTTGAAGAAGACAACTGGGGAGCATACAAAATGTTACTATAATTATACTAGTAAAACTAGCGTTCATAGTCTACATTAGGGTTCACTTTTTGTGTTGTACAGTTCAATGGTATTTTAGTTTTTGTTCTAGTAACATCTATACAACCTAAAGCTTCCCATTTTAATGACTTTTATGCATACATTTCAGTGCTGTTGATTATGTTCACAGTGTTGCAGTGCCATCACCACCGTCCATCACCACAGATTTTTATCATGAAAAGTAGCTCTCTTTCGAATAAGCATTAACTCCCCATTTTCCACTCCCACCCCTGCCCCCTGGTAACCTATATTCTAGTTTCTGACTATAAATTTGCATACTCTAATTATTTCATATCATTTTAAGTGAAATAATTAGATGGATCAGAAATTAATTCCTTTTTAAGGCTGAATAATGTTTCATTGTATGTACCTGTTCTTCCAATCTATGCTTTTCACTTGAGAGTTTAATCCATTTACATTTAAAAACAACTACTGCCATTTTGCTATTTGAATTTTCTAAGTTTTATGACTTTTTTGTTCTTCAATTCTTCCATTACTGCCTACTTCTGCCTTTATTTTATCTTTTGTAGTGAACCATGTTTTAGCCCCTTCGCATTTCCTTCTGAGTATATTTTTCGCATATATTCTTTGTGGTTATGTTTTTTTTTTTTTCCCTTCCCACCACATTTATCTTTATTTATTTTTTATTTTTTTATTTTTTTTTTTTATTATGGGTAAAAATCAAAATTCTCACAATACATATGTGGTTATGTTATATATTGACTTATATACCCTCCGGTGGGGCCCGTTCTTAATCTTCACCTCATTCCTGTGGGTGTGAACCCATTGTAAATAAGACCTTTCGAAGATGTTGTTTTTAGTTAAGGCATGGCCAACTGAATGAGGACGGGTAGTAATCCAGTTACTGGAGGCCTATAACAGAGAAAAGAGAAAGATGTGGGAGGAGTCAGGAGCTAGAATCTAGTGAAACCCAGAACAGAAAGGACAAGATATCACTATGTGCATTGCCATGTGATGGGAAAGCCAAGGAGTCCCAGGATTGCTGCCTACCCATAATGCTACTGACCCTAGGAGAAAGCAAACCTTCTAGCTTCTGGAAGCACGAGCCAATAAATGCCTTTTTAAGTAAAAACCAGTTTGTGGTATTTGTGATCACAGTGGAGCAAAACTCCATGACATGTTACCATAAGGCTTACATTTAAGATGCTTAAACCATGGGCAGCAGCCAGAACTGCAAGTCAATGGAACCTGAAAGAGAAGGTGAAGATCCCACCATGTGCACTGACATGTGGCAGAAAGACCAAGGACCCAAGATTGCCAGCAGCCAGTCCCACAGCTCCAGAGCCTTTGGGAGAAAGCACCACCTTGCTGACAATCAATTTTGGACTTCTCCTAGTCTCAAAAGCATGAGCCAATAAATTCACATTGTTTAAATCAACCCATTGTATAGTATTTGTTTTAACACCTTCTACCCCCCTACCATTTCTTTCTTTTCACAAATTATATCTTTATAAATTGTGTTTTCAGAGCCATAGATTTATCATGACTTTTAATACAGTTGTATTTTGAAACCCGTGGGAAGTGAAAAGTGAAGCTGCATATCAAAAATAGAATACAATAGTATGGGCTTTTATAATTATCCATGTGGCTGGTATGTCCAAAGTCTGGTGTTCTTTCCTGATGGTTTCTGATTTTTATCTTGTCATTTTAAATAGGCTTTTGTTTCCTGTTTGTAATATTTTGTTGCGTACTGTACATTTTAATGTTTTAATGTGCTAACTCAGATTTGGTCCCTGAGCTGACTGTCCCTTAAGTTTGTATCCAGCTAGTGATCAGACAGAGATTTCCTGGAGTGCCAGGAGCTAAAGCAAACAAACCAATGCAGAAAACACCTTTCATGGCCTTTGCAAATTGTCTCTATGCTGTATGGTGCAGTCTTTCTGAGCTTAACCCTCCTACCAGTGAAACTGAGATCTGCCTGAGACAAAACTACAGGGTCCTCTTTGGTCTTTTCTGAGCATATTTTCTGTCCTGGGTATGTGTTTGTAGTCTTAGTGATCTGAATGCCCAGTTATAAGGATCTGAATACTGTCTTTTTGCCCTATGTCTTAGATTTTCTCCCCATTCTGAATGTTCTATTGTATATCTTAATGCTGGTGATCCTTTGGTCCAGGCCAGTTCGATTTGATTGTTCCTTACACTGATTAGCTGTGAGCAAGCTGCTCGTGCGTGCAGGGCAAGTTCTGGGATGGTGAGTCAGAAATAAGCGTCCTGGTTCAGTAGTTCAGGCTGCCGCCAGACAGACTGGCATAGACACATGTACCTAGGGATTACACTGCTCCCTCCAGAATGGGACCAGGGACCTTCACTGAGACCATGGGCTGGCTCACACTAAGTTAGGAGAGGTCAGGACGAGGGACCCTGCAAGGGTGCCACAAGCTTTCTCTACCTTTTTTGAATTGTCTTGTTCTTGATTGGGCACTTTATCAATTACTGCAACTCTGTCTTCCAGAGTTCTGAGGAAGATGACTCTGTCAGCTTTTACCTATTGCTCAAAGATTCTGTTGGGAAACAGAACCCTGGAGTGTCTTACACCATCTTGGTCAACTGGAAGTTAGGGTTCATTCCTTGATTACAGAGACTTACAGTTCTGGAAAATGCATAACATCATGTATTCACCATTTCAGTACCATACAGAATATTTCACTGTCCTTAAAAAAATGCCCTGTGCTCCAACTTTTCATCCCCTTTCTTCTTCTTCCCCTGGCAACCACTGATCTTTTTACTGTCTCTATATTTTACCTTTTCCAGAAGGTCACATACTTAGAATGATACAGTATGTAGCCTTTTCAGACTGGCTTCTTTCACTTAGCAATTAGCATTTACAGATTCTCCATGTATTTTTGTAGCTTGATAGTTTGCTTTTTTTTTTAATTGAATAATATACCACATCTTATTTTTCCATTCATTTATCAAAGGACAATAAACAATTGTGTGCAGGCTTTTATATGGGTATCAGTTTTCAACTCAGGGTAAATACCTAGGAGTGTGATTGTTGGATTGTATGGTAAGCCTGTGTTTAGCTTTGAAAGAAATAGTCAAATTGTCTTCCAAAGTGACTGTACCAGCAGCGAGTGGGTGTCCTGTTGCTCCACATTCGCACCATGGTTTGGTGTTGTCAGTGTTTTGAATTTTATCCATTCCATAGTTTTGTAATGGTAACTCACTGCTTTAATTTGCAATTCCCTAATGACATATGTTATTGAGTGTCTTTAAATATGCTTATTTGCCATATCTAAATCTTTCTTGGTGAGGTACCTGTCAGATCTTTTGCCCATTTTTAAATTAGGCTGTTAAGTTGACTCTGTATATTTTGGATACAAGTCCTTTGTCAGATATGTGTTTTTCAAATATTTTCTCCCAGTCTGTGGCTTATCTTTTCATTCTCTTAACAGTATTTTCAACAGAAGCAGTTTTTAATTTTAATGAAGTCCAACATCAATTTTTTCTTTTATGAATTGTGCTTTGGATGTTGTATCTAAAGCCCTTAACAAACCCAAGGTCACATAAATTTTCTCCTATGTTATCTTCTAGAAGTTTTATTTTTAAATTAAATCTATGAGCCATTTTTGAGTTAATTTTTGTGAAAAGTTTAAGGTTTGTGTCTGGATTATATGTTTTTTTCTTGCATGTGGGTGTGTATTAGTCAGCCAAAAGGGTGCTGATGCAAAATACCAGAAATCGGTTGGCTTTTATAAAGGGTATTTATTTGGGGTCGAAGCTTACAGTTACCAGGCTGCAAAGTGTAAGTTACTTCCCTCTCCAAAGTCTGTTGCCACATGTTGGAGCAAGATGACTCTTCCTCTTAGGGCTCCATGGTCCCAGCTTCTTCCAATACTAGCTGTAGGCTGGGATAAGTCTCGTCTCTCTCCCAGGCACTCAATTTTCTCCAGGCTCAGCTGCTCTGAGGTATCCATAAGGTCAGCTGTAGAGTATCAGGTTCTCTAGGCTTTGTCTCTCTCCCTAGGCTCAATTCTCTCTGGGCTCAGGCTTGTGTCTCTCCACAAGGCCAGCTGTAGACTATCAGGCAAACAGCTCGTCTGTCTTCCCTAGAACTCTGCCTGTGTTTAATGGAGACTTCTCTCCTTCCTCATGTATCTGCTTCTCTGTGTGTTTACTTCCCGGGCTCCAGCTCAAAACTCCAGCATCAGAACTCCAACTCTGTCCTTTCCCGTGTCTTTTATCTGTGAGTCCCACCCACCAAGGGGCAGGGGTACAACACCCTACTGACATGGTCCAATCAAAGCCCGAATCATAATTTAATCAAGAAAAAGTGAAACCTCAGACAGACCAGTTTACAAACATAATTAGTATTTCTTTTTGGAATTCATCAATAATATCAAACTGCCACAGGGTGTGTGAGATGAAAGCTACAATGCCTAGAATGAAAAATCAATGGATTGTATTAACATAAGATTATATATTACAGAATAAAGGGTTAATGAACTTGAAAATAAAAAAGTAAATCTTGAAAATGAAACACATAGAGGTAAAAATTTTAATAAATAAATAAATAAATGAGCAACAGAAATCTGTGCTACAACTTAAAAGCAACCTAGTATATGTGTAACTGGAATCCCAGAAAGACTGTGTGGGGAGAACAGAACATATATTAATGACATAATGACTTAAAATTTTTCAAATTTGATCTGACCTCTAAATCCACAGATTTAAGAAACTAAACACACCCTTAGGAACAAGAAATTTTGGGAAAAAACACACCATGTAGCATCATAATTGATTTTTTCCCAAAGCAATGATAAAGAGAAAAACAGCGAGAAGGGGGGGAAAGACATTAAATGTAGAGAAACAAAGGTAAGGTTGACAGCATTGGAAATGACTAAGAAGACAGTGAAGCAACACCTTTACAGTACTATATATGGAAAAAAAAAACAAAAAAATTGTCAACCTAAAATTGCATATCCATCAAACTATCTTGATGAAAGTAAAATAATCATTTTCCCATACATACAAAAGCTCAAACAATTCATCAACAGCACTAAAAGAAATGTTAAGGAAAAGAAAATGGATACCAGATGAAAAGAAGGATCTTCACAAAGCAACAAGGAAAATAAGAAATGGTAACCATATGTGTAAATATATAATATGTTTATTGGGAAGTGGCTGTGGCTCAATCAGTAGGGCTCCCGTTTACCATATGGGAGGCCCTGGGTTCGGTTCCCGGGTGGGAACATATATATATATGTTTATTATTTCAGTATCTTTAGAAATGGTAACCATATGTGTAAATATGTAATTTTTAATTATTTCAATATCTTTAAAAGATAATTAACATTAAACATAAGCAAAAAATTACAAGCCATACTAAGAAACAGGGAGCTGTGTCCCACTCAAGGGAACAAATTCAAACATTAGAGGAGACTCAGAAATTGGAACAACTAATCAAAGATTTTTGAACATTTCTCCTAAATGAATTCAAGGAAATTTTTAAAAGTATGTATAAAGAGATACAGGATTATTATTATTTTTTTTTTTTTAAGATTTTATTTATTCATTTATCCCCCCCTTGCTGCTTGTGCTCGCCGGGTCAGCCAACCACGCCGTGCGGGCGGGCCCGCCCCCACCAGGAGGCCCCGGGAACCGAACCCGGGGCCTCCCATATGGCAAACGGGAGCCCCACTGATTGAGCCACAGCCGCTTCCCTTGATTCCCTTGATATTAAGAAGGCAAAGTGTGAGCATAAAGAAGAATTTGAAAGTATAAAAAGAAACATAACAGAAATTATGTGGATGAAAGGCATAATAGTAGATATTAAAAATGTACTAGAGACATACAAAAGCATATTTGAATATACAGGAGAAAGAATCAGCAAACTAGAAGACACGGCAATAAAAATCATACAGAGAGAAGAACAGTTAAAAAAAGAGTAGAAAAAATTGAGCTGCGTGTCAGGAATTTGAGGGACAACACAAAGTGCACAAACATGCATGTCCTGGGTGTGCAAGAAGGAGAAGAAAAAGGAAAAGGGAAAGAAAGAATATTTGAGTAAATAATGGCCCAAAACTTCCAAACTCCAAACAGAATAAAACATAACAGACCTATTTTGAGACACATACTAATCAGAATGGCAAATGCCAAAGATAAAGAGAGCATTCTGAAAGCTATTAGACAAAAGTGAAGCATCATATACAGGGGATCTTCAATAAGACTAACTACTGATTTCTCATCAGAAACAATGGAGGCAAGAAGGCAGTGGCATGATATATTTAAGGTACTGAAAGAGAAAAATTGCCAGCTAAAATTTCTTCATCTGGCAAAACTGTCCTTCAAAAATGAGGGAGAGTTTAAAATAATCACAAATAAACAGGAACTGAGAGAGTTCATCAACAAAAGACCTGCCCTACAAAAATTACTAAAGAGAATTTTGCAGGTTGAAAGGAAAAGACAGAAGAGAGTGGCTTGGAGCAGGGTGAAGAAATGAAGATCATCAGTAAGGGTAACTAAAAGGGTAAATACAAAACCCAATAGTACTGTATCCTTATTATACAATTCTACTCTATAATTCCTATAAGAAATAGAATACAATTGAACAAGAAAAGGGCATATTTCCTGATAATGTACATGTAAATAAAAGTGGTAAAGTGAGAAAAAACAACATAAATAGGGATAACAGAGGGATATGAGAGCAGAGTATATGTTTGCTATTGTAGATAAGTTGGTATCTTCTCAAATTAGTATGTTATAGATTGTGTAATATAAACATCTGGGTAACTACAAAGAAAGTGTTTTAAAAATATACAGAAAGAAATAAAAAAAAGTCATGAGTCAGATACATTACAAAAGATAAACTATACAAAAAAGGAGTTTGCAATGTAGGAAAAGAAAGACAAAAATATATGATATATAAAAACCAGAGGACAAAATGGCTTAAGTAACTACTGCTTTTACAATAATAAAGCTGAATGTTAATGGGTTAAACTCCCCAATCAAAAGACACAGGTTGACAGAATGGATAAAAATGCATGATCGAATTATATCTTGTTTACAAGAGACTCATCTTAAACCAAAAACATAAATAGTTGAAAGTGAAAGGTTGAAAAAATATATATCCCATGCAAATAGTAATAAAAATGAGCTGGGGTGGCTATCTAATATTGGAGAAAATAGACTATAAGTCAATAGCTGTTATAAGAGACAAAGAAGGACATTATATATTAATAAAAAGGGGGCAATCCTCTAAGAAGAAATAACAATCAAATATTTATGCACCTACCACAGTACTGCAAAATATATTAGGCAAATACTGGGAAAACTGAGGGGAGAAATAGAACACCTCAACAATAATAGTTGGGGATTTCAATACACACTCTCATCAATATATATAACACATAGACAGAAGATCAATAAGGAAATAAGAACTTGAATAATACGATAAATGAACAAAACCTAACAGACATATATAGAACATCGATCCCAAAACAGCAGGATGAAAATTCTTCACAAGTGCACATGGATCATTCCCCAGGATAAACCACATATTGGGTAAAAAAAAAGTCTCAACAAATTTAGAAAGATTGAAATCATACAAAACATCTTCTCTAACCATAATGGAATGAAGTTAGGAATCAAGAACAGGTGGAGAAGTGGAAAATGCACAAATGTATGGAAGCTAAATAACACTCTTGAACAATCAGTGGGTCATAGAAACAATTACAAAAGATGTCAGTAAATATCTTGAGATAAATGAGAATGAGAACACAATATATCAAAACTTATGGGATGCAGCATAGACAGTACTAAGAGGAAATGTATAACCCTAAACACTTACATTAGAAATGAAGAAAGAGCTAAGAGAAAAAGATCTAACTGCATACCTGGAGAAACTAGAAAAAGAACAGCAAACTAACCCCAAAGCTAGCAGAAGAAAAGAAGTAAAGATTAGAGCAGAAATTAATGAAATTGAGAGTAACAATAAAGAGAATTAACAAAGCTATAAGTTGGTTCTTTGAAAACATCAATAAAATTGAGAAACTCTTAGACTGATAAAGCAAAAAAGAGAGAAGATGCCAATAAATAAAATCAGAAATGAGAGGGAGTACATTATTATTGATGCCACAGAAAGAAAAAGGATCATAGAAGTCTACTATGAATAACTGCATGCCAACAAATTAGACAAGCTAGATGAAATGGAAAAATTCCTATAAACACATGAACAACCTACTCTGACTCTACAAGAAGTAGAAGACCTCAGTAGACCAATTACAGGCAAAGAGATTGAACCAGTCATCAAAACCCTCCCCAAAATGAAAAGCCCAGGACCAGATGGCTTCATCACAGGTAATTCTACCAAACATTCAAAGAAGATTTATACCAATCTCACTCAAACTCTTCCAAAAAATTGAAAAAGAAGGAATGCTACCTAACTCATTCTATCATGCCAACATCACCTAATATGAAACCCAGGTAAAGACACTACAAGAAAAGAAAATTACAGACCTTATTTCTCCTATGAATATAGATGCAGTCTCCCCAGGCAACTATAGATGGTCTTGGCCTGAACTGCTTGGATTACTGCAGCTCCTGGCAGGGGAGAAAGGAAGGAGAAGATTCATCTGTTCCTGAGGCAACGCAGGCAACTTCAGCCTCCACAGCTTACAGTACCAACATAACCTGCTGATCCTACACCACAACCAGCAAGGGAGAATGGGCAAGAAACAGATTAAAAAGAGCTGAAAAAATTCAGATTGGCTGAACATGAGCCACAATAAAGTTCCAAATTAAGTTGAACTAAGTATCAAAGAGGGACTGTAGCAGAAAGTCAGTCAAATAGAAAGCCTGAGGTTAAAGAGAAACTGATCCCAGAATAAATACATCTAGTAAATCAGATGCCAAGGCACTAACAAAAAATTACAATCCATACCAAGAAACAGAAAGATATGGCTCAGTCAAAGCCTCCAAATGACATAAAGGAGTTGAGACAACGAATCATAGATGTTAAAAGAAATCTTAATAAATTTAATAAGATGACTAAAGAGATGAAGGATATTAAGAAGACAATGCAGGAGCACAAGGAAGAATTTGAAAGCAAATGCAATAAAACATGCACTGGAAGCATATAACAGCAAATTTGAATAGGCAGAAAAATAATTAGGGAGCTTGAAGACAGGGCCTCCAAAAGTGAACATACAAAATAACAGACAAAGAAAAGAAAGGAGAAAATTGAACAGGGCCTCAGGGAACTAAATGATAGCAAGAGATGTGCAAACATATATGTCATGGACATACCAGAAGGAGAAGAGAAGGAAAAAGGGACAGAAGTAATATTTTAGGAAATAATGGTAGAAAATTTCCCAACCCTATTGAAGGACAGAGATATCTGTGTCCAAGAAGCACAACATACTCTTACCTGAATAGACCTATTTTGAGACACATACTAATCAGAATGTCAAAGCCAAAGATAAAGAGAGAATCCTGAGAGCACAAGAGAAAAGTGATGCATCACATATAAGGGATGCCAAGTAAGATTAAATGTTGATTTCTCATCAGAAAACATAGAGGCAAGAAGACAGTGGTATGACATATTTAAGATACTGAAAGAGAAAAACTGCCAGCCAAGCACCTTATATCTGACAAGATTTTGGTTCAAAAAATGAGGGTGAGTTTAGAATATTCACAGATAAGGAGAAACAGAGTGTTTGTAACCGAGAGACAGGCTTTGCAGGAAATACTAAAGGGAGTGCTACAGCCTGAAAAGAAAAGGGCATATGTGAAAAAACCCATAGCTAACATTGTATTCAATGGTGAAAGACCGAAAGTTTTCCTGTTGAGATGGGGAATAAGACAAAGATGCCCACTGTCTCCACTGTTGTTCAATATAGTGCTAGAAGTTCTAACTAAAACAATTAGGAAAGATAAAGAAATAAAACACATCAAATTGGAAATGAAGAAATAAAACTATTACTATTCACAGATGATATGATCCTATACTTAGAAAATCCTGAAAAAGTCTATAACAAAGCTATTAGAGCAAGTAAATCCTGAAAAAGTCTATAACAACGCTATTAGAGCAAGCAGATGGCATGATGCAAGATTAATATGCAAAAAGCAATAGTGTTTCTACACACTAGTAATGAGCATTCTAAGGAGGAAGTCAGGAAAAATTCCATCTAAAATAGCAACTAAAATAATCAAATATTTAGGAATAAATTTATCCAAGGATGTAAAGCACTTGTATTCATAAAACTACAATGCATTGCTAAAAGAAATTTTTAAAAAGATCTAAATAAATGGAAGAACATTCCATGTTCATGGATTAGAAGAATAAATGTTGTTAAGATGTCCATTCTACCCAAATTGATAAACAGATTCAATGCAATCCCAATAAATTTTATCAGCCTTTTTTTAAAGAAATGGAAAACACAATTATCAAATTTATTTGGAAGGGTAAGGGGACCCAAATAGCCAGAAACATATTAAAAAGGAATAATGAAGTTGGAGGACTCTCAATTCTGGACTTTAAACCATTACCTAGCTACAGTGGTGAAAACAGCATGGTACTGACAAAGATAAATATATAGACCAATGGAATCAAATTGATGGTTCAGAGAGAGACCCTCACATCTATCTATGGTTGAGTGATTTTTGATAAGGCTGTAAAACCCACCCAGCTGGGGCAGAACAGCCTATTCAATGAATGGTGCTGAGAGAACTTGACATCCATATCCAAAAGAAAGAAAGAACACCCCTACCTCACACTGTATACAAAAATTAACTCAAAATGGGTCAAAGACCAAAATATAAATGCTGGAACTATAAAACTCTTAGAAGAAAATGCAGGGCAATATCTTCAAGACCTAATGGTAGGTGGGATTTCTAAATTTTACACCAAAAGCATGAGCAATGAAAGAAAAAATGGATAACAAAATTAAGCACTTTTTGTTTCAAAGGACTTTATCAAGGAGGTGAAATGGCAGCCCACTCAACTGGAGAAAATATTTGGAAGCCACATATCCAATAAGGGTTTGATTTCCATGCTATATAAAGAGATCATAAAACTCAACAATAAAAGAGCAAGCAATCCAATTTAAAAAACAAACAAAAGACTTAGACACTCTCCAAAGTAGAAATACAAATGGTGAAAAAGCACATGAAAAAATGTTCAATATCACTAGCTATTAGAGAAATGTTAATCAAAATGACAATGTGGTATCATCTCACACCTCATAGAATGACCATTAATTTAAAAAAAAACAAAAAACAGAAAACAACAGGTGCTGGTAAAGATGTGGAGAAATAGGAACACTCCTTCACTGTTGGTGGAAATGTGGAATTGTGCTGCTTTGTGGTTCCTCAGGAAGCTAAATATAGAACTGCGGTATGCTCCAGCAAACCCTCTATGAGAATATATCCAGAAGAACTGAAAAGAGTGATGTGAACAGATATTTGCATACTGATGCTCATAGTGGCGTTTAGTCACAATTGCCAAAAATGGAAACAACCCAAGTGTCCATCAACTGATGATTGAACAAACAAAATGTGATGTGTGTGTGTGTGTGTGCATATATATGATGGAATACCATGCTCCTGAAAGAAGAAATTAAATTGGGACACATGATAACATGGATAAACCTTGAGGACAATATGCTGAGTGAAATAAGCCAGATACAAATGGACAAATACTGTATGGTCTCACTAATATGAACTAAGTACGGATAATAAACACATACAATTAAAACCTAAAATATAGGTTACTAGAAGATAGGATGAGGGCTGAGAAGGGGTACTGATGTTTAATGTATGTAGACTTTTCAATTAGCATGACTATAAAAGTGTAGAAATGGATAGAGATGATGGTAACACCTTATAATGAATATAACTAACATGGCTGGTTTATAAATGGGATTGTGGCTGAAATGGGCAGTCTAGGGATGTAAATTTCAATTGAAAGAAAGCTAGAGAATAATCTAGGGACTGAATAACATAGTGAACCCAGAGGTGGATGAGAATTGTGGTTAATCATAGAAATACAAGAATGTTCTTCCATGAACTAGAACAAATGTACATCACCATTACAAGATGGTAAGAATATGGTGATGCGTGGGGAAAATTCAATCAATGTAACTGACGGTTTATAGTTAACAGCAATATTGTAATATTTTTGCATCATTGTCAAAGAAAGTACTATATCAATGCTAAGGGTCAACAACAGGGGGAATGGGATTTTTTTCTTTTGGACTAAGGAAAACTTTCAAATATTTACTGAGGCAATGACTGCACAACTGTGTGATGCAAGTGAGAGCTACTGAGTATACTTTGGGTAGATTGTACAAGGCATGGGACTGTATAACACAGTGAACCATGTGGTGGGAGATGTACAGTGGTTAAGAGTACAAATATGATACTGTTCTCTCATGAACTATAACAAATGTACAATAGAATATATGATGTTAATAATGGGGAGGTATGGAAAAAATATACTAAATGTAAGCTAAGGACCATAGTCAGTGGTAATAGTCTGATGACTTTCTTTCATAATCTGTAACAATACTCACAACAATATAAGGAGTTGGTGGAGGGGTGATGTATGGGAATTCTGCACATTATACATGATTGTTTTGTAAGCACACAACTTCTCTAATAAAAAATATATATGGTACAAATTAATTCAATAAAAATATTGTTTGTAAAAGCACATGCAATATTGCCTGATGCATAGGTAGCAGACAAATATAACTCCACTTTCTTTTATGTTCCCAAGCTACCAGGTTGCCGATCACTGACCAATCTGTCAGCTAATAAAATGCCTGCTCTTTATTTCTCTGATGAGGCCTCTATCTCTATTTTTTTAATTCTAATTTTAAGATCTTAACTCTTATCCTTTATTTTCTTATATATTAATCTTATTTATACTTGCATTATTGTTTAATTTATTTCTATTTTATTGATAAGTCCCTGTTAAATTTCATTTTTAAACATATTTACATGTGCAACTCAAAAGACTATCCTTTACCAGAAAGATACACTGGCTTTATGTGTGTCCCGGCTGATGCTGATTTCTCTTTTCTTCTTATGGTAAAAAACCAGGACCTTAAAGTCCTCAGTGTTTAAAAAGCTTCCACATCATTCCCTTGCCCCAGATAACCACATTCAAAGTCCAACTCTGGGACACCTGACTCATCATTCAGTGTGTAATGGTGAAGTTCATGGGTCAGCTTGGCCGGGTGACAGTGCCCAGCTGTTGGTCAAGCAAGCACTGGCCTGATTGTTACTGTGAAGATATTTCATGGATTTAGATCATCAATGAGCTGATAGCACCTATGGCTCATTGCATCTACAATCAACTGGGGAGATGGCCTCCAGCTAAAAGAGGAGTTTCATCCAATCACTTGAAGGCCTGGAAGGGAGAACTGAGGGCTTCAGCAGTCAGAAGGGAGAATTTCCATCTCTACTCCAGCTGGCCAGCTTCTCCTGGGGAATTCTTCGAAAACTCCATCAGAGTTCCCAGCTTGCTGCTTGCCCTATGGAATTCAGACTTGCCCATCCCCATGGTCATGTGAGCCAATTCCTAGGATAAATCTCATCATATCTATATACATATCTTCTATTGGTTCTGTTCCCTGGAGAACCCTGACTAACACAGAGTGAAAACCCTGAAGAAGGCTAAATAAATAAACTTGTGCAAGTAACTTGTGGCTTCCCAGAGGATCACCAGCAGCATGCTGCCTGTCTGTTGATGATAACTTGGTCCATTCTGCCACTCTCACCACATGCAAGCACCAGCTCTGAGTCATCTTGGGAAGATTACAACACTACCCCTTCCTGCTGAGGTTCAAGTCCAAGGTTCTCTGCATGAGTTTTTACTTGGTATGACAGTCTGTTTCCTTTCAGGGGCTCCAAGTGCTAGACATAAAACCCACCACTGTGCTGGACTAGAAAGCATTCTGGAAAACCAAACCTAGTCAACATTTCTTTAGAATGAGACACTTTCAGAATTTCCTACCTCAATTCCTCATCACAGTTGCTTCTCAAAGGACCACTACTTTCAGGTACCAGAGAAGCTTTCCGGGTCCTTTAGTAGCATGGGAGTATTGAGCCTAAATATCTCTGATCCAAGCTGGATATCTTGGGCAACCCTGACTTCAGCATGGCCTCTGTCTTACTGCCTCCCAGTGGCTGCCCTCCAACCCATGGCAAGATTTCGTTATGCTATCATCAAGCAGTTTCTCTTTGGGTAAGGATTCTATTCCCTGAAGGTCCTTATTTCAACCAGTCCAAGAAAAGGATGATATACTTGTTGAGATCTGAGCTGATCAGGCCAATCTCTATTTCGTTCCCAGAAAGCAACCATTTTTCTTCCCGTCCTTTGCCAAGCAATGGACTCTTAGGGTACACTTTGGGTCACGGGGCACCTCTCTGGCTCCATCTATGCCCAGCTAAGGTTGAGTGATGCGTCACTTCGTGGTGGCGTACTGCTGTTTAAGCTTCCGCCATGGCCCATGGTGCATTGTGGGCCATTGGTAATTTGCCCCTTCACCCTTTGAGGACAGGAACTGTGTCTGATTCACCTTTGAATCTTCACAACTTAGCACAGTCTGGGTCATGTGAGGTGTTCAGTTGATGCTTAATGATTGCTTCATTCTCTAATGTTCTTTCTATAGCAGTAGTTTTATAAATTCAAGAAACATTAAATTCATTCAATTTCCTTTAATGAGTATTTGTTACAAAAAACAGAGGTATAAAGTCTTGTTCCCAAGTACAAACCACATATTAACTTAACCTTGAGTTGTCTGAATTACCCAATTTGAAGTAATTCTCTTTATACCTGAAAATGGTTTTATTGAAATGTTTGGGATAAAAATATGTATTGCAAGAAGCATATGGCAACTATTTCAAGAGTACAAAATTAGTGGTAAAAATAAGATAATTTACTAGTCAACCCATGTTGTATTAGAGATGTGCAAAGCCTGTTGATGGGAAGGTTTCTTTTATACTGAGCACCCATTTTTATGATTTTGCTCCCCCTGCCTGGAGAGGTACATGCTTGCGTGCACTTTATTTATCCATTAAAAATAATTCAAGCCTCCGTCTTCTCAGTGGGTTAGAGCTCACCATTCTGAGATGTTAACGAATCTGATGATATGCATTCTCTTTTAGGGACTCCAAAGAGTGTCAGAACTTTCAATGTCAAGAAGTAAAGCCTGTAAGATGCTATGTTTCCTCAGTTCCTAATCCACAGGAGGCTAACCTCATAACTTTCCTCAGATTTCTCATTCAGAAAAAACAGAATTTGCATTCAAAGTCGATCCATGATTGCTCTCTGGTGCCAATGATTCAGCTGCTGGAGTGAAAGCAGCTTTCATGGCTTTCCTTAAAGACCAGTTACTGATTTAGGGTTATATAAACTTTGTTGTCTGGTTTCTGGATCTTCACTGAGAACGACCTTCTCTTGACCGTCTTCTGGATCCTGGTTAAGAAGATGAGAGAACATGTAGATTTTGAATGTGATGAAAATTTTAGGTTTAATAATATGCTGCTTTATGCATAAATATATGACATGACAATATTATTTAAAGAAACATTAGATTACGTTTTCTTAGTATTGCCTCAGGTTATGGTGGTAAAGCCTAGGTTGTCTTTTGATCAAAGGTACATGAAAATATTAAGTTGAAATTTGACCATTTTAATTATTTAAAACATCTTCGAATTTGGATGTTGAGAAGAAATCCCTGATAAATCCTTCAGTTAAAATATTTGAGCAATTCATCCTTTAAGATCAAATGTCTATACATTTGATTAGCTTAAAATCAGATAGGCCTATAATGGATTTATAAGTCTTGCAACTTCTTTTGACTCTGAAATGTATTTATCTTAGAAATTCCAAACTTGTAATTCCAAGCTTCTTAAGTTACACAAAGGATATCTTTGATCTTTGAATGTATAAAAATGTAAGACAAGTTAAATGAAGACATTAGAAAATGCACATAAGTATAGATATGAAGAAAACTGTAGTGCATGTATTAGGTATATCTGTATATAATTTACACATTATGTCAAGAATCATGTAATTATATTAACAATTTTCTATATGTGTTCAGTTATAATCTACTTATGTCTCAAACTGCAGCCTCATCTCAAATAACATTTTTACAGAGTTCAGGTCCACATGCAACCTACTTTTGCTCTGCTTTGGTTTTTAAGAATTTCTTTTTGACTTAACTATACTTGAAACCAGCTCGGTGGTTTAATCTGTAGTTGCCTTGCATTTGTTAATTGTTATTCTTAGATTCTACTAGTCATGTGGAACAGGAGCAATTTATTTTCTGATCTTATCATCAAAACACTTTGCCTCAAAATGGGCTAAATTTTCTCTCTGGCCGACAGCCAGGTTAATAAAATACAGTTAAAACTCTCTCCTTTTCTTTGGTTTCTCCTGACATAACAGATCACAGGTCATAAAGGCACTTTACTCGGGTCACCGCACTTACCTGCAACCTTTTTGTTGGCTGGTACCTTCCGCACAGGTGTGTCTAAAATTAAAGCGCTGTAGTTAGAAATGTCTTGAAATTATGATTTAAATCAAACAGGGGACCATCGTTAGGCTGAAAAGCTCTAAACAAGCGTTACTCAAGCATGTAGAAAGGTTTCTATTAGAGCAGCAAATTTTATGATCGTGAGAATTTTCCATTGGCAACGGACGCGCAGATATTTGTTTTCCACGTCATAATGACTGTCGTTATCTGGAGAACAGGTTTCTCATGTGGCGTTTGGAGCACCATGTAATTGCCATTCTTGCGTAGGTTAAATGATTTACATGACTGTTTCATCCTTTTTGTAAAAAGCCTAAAAAGCCTTAATTCTTGTTGAAGGGATATTTAACACTCTATAAAGTTTAGCAGAGTATCTTCCCAGAGATATCCACCTGGCTTGCATCAACCCTATTTCCTGTACATCAAGGCTGTACATCAAATTGTGACGACCTTATTTATAGTACACGAATACAACAAATTAGCACTGACCTAATAACTCCAGAAACGTAATAACAAGCAATTCAGGAAATGTGTCCACCATCTCCCCAAATACAATTCCAATCCTATAAGACCGTTATTTTAAATTAACTGTTAAAAACGAAGCCTACCTATTTAAGAGATTTAAGTGTTTCATTAACTACACAGCTTTTTTATTGCCATAGTTGTAAAAATATTTCTCAATTCCCTTGTTCTTCTTTTAACTCACCAGTAAGACTCCCTGGCAGGTCTAAGTTCACATTTTCTGTCTGCTTGTGGGCATTGGAGATCAGAGTCAAGGTGCGACTTTCTTTTTCTGCTTACCTTTATTTTTCTCCACGTTTTAACTTCTTGTCATCTATGCTTAGCTATGAAATAAACACTTTGCTATTATGTGTATTTTTTCAGTTCTCTGAAATCCCATAAAAAGTAAGCATAACATTATTCCCAAGAGTAATTTTGCCTGTATGACATCAGTGAATTAGAAACAATTTTTTCAAAAATTTTGATGAATGCTGTTCCTGCTTAGAGAATACATTTCAGGCATGTCGTGTCTTCTCTTCCCCCGGAATATGAGCTGCATAAACATCTACCATCTTAAGAAGCAAAACCCAGAACTAAAGAAACCCTCATTAGTATGGCTCACGAGGAAGTCCATAAAAAATAGGAAAGCCTGAATTATGGAATATCTGCAAACAAAAATATTTTCCTTAATTTCAGGTTTATTTGGTAACAAAATAAAGACCTATAAAATATTGTCAAGAAGAAACGGATCCAAGTGAATAAGAATGTTGTTTGTAATGGACTTTTTAAATTTAAAGTAGTAGTTTCCCATACAAGTTAAAGCAGGGCCATAAAAGCATTCGCAATATTACTTTGCAAAGGCAGCAAGTGCACTCAGATCTCCTTTCATACATTTGTGAGCATCCATTAACGAGGTTTTGCTAACTTTTAAATTTACTACTATTTTGCCATGACACTATTGAAATAAGAAGTGCTCAACATGGCAGGCAAACATTATTTTTAAAAGAAAAGCATGACTGATATGCTGAAAATCAGGATTGCTCCCGCTGGCTCTCCACTGGCTCAAAATGAAGGGCTGTGTTTTAGGTCACACTTAGAGAAGCAGAGGAAGGGGAGGCAGACACACTCAGCATCCGTATGACTGGCACAAACGCTCTCGCTCCACACACGATTCCCAAAACATGCAGGGCTTCAGCCCAGTGATTTGTGTGTTTCCACATTTTCACAAGGGTAGACTTAGGACGCTTAAGGTAAGCATTTTAGATATTATTTTAATGACCCTGTCAATGTTAATTGAAGATGATACCAATAGTCACCAATATTCACTGAGAGGTCACTAAGTGCACAGCACTATTTCAAGTGTTTTTCCTGCATTGACTCATTTAGACTAAGGTCACATCCTCACTCTTCAGATGAAGGAACCAAGGCAGAAAAGAGGGAACTAACTTTGGCTGGAGCTGGAGCCCAGCCTGGAATTTGAGCCTGCACCCTGATCCCCTACCAGCTACAGAAATCACGAGTTTCAGCCAAGTTGTATCTGCTGGCTTGACTAGTCCCCTCACACTGGGGAGAAGACCCAATCTCTGCGATGAAGAGACAAGAGTAAAGAAGGGTGCCTACTAACTAGGGGAAAAGAGACTATTGTGTTCCTAACTTACAGCAGATCCATTTTTTCTCTTGGCTGAAGAAATTTTTAAATACTCAGTTCTATTGTTTATAATGGGCTTATTAATGGGAACTTATCAAAACATACTTACCTGGAGTTTAAGCCTGAATGAATTAAAGCAATATAAATAGGTACAGCTACTAATCTATTCATTCTCTAAAAAGTACTGCCATTCTACAAAGCTGCTTACATGGCAAGGATTTTTTTTAAAAAAGAATTCAAATCAATCTTTATAATGTGTTAGCCTCTTCCCTCAAATTCCTGGATGTTTTCCCAGCTGAAAGTTCAAAATGTGGGGGTAGAGCAGTGATTTGGGCATTAAATCCTACAGGATCCTTTGATTCCATGATGATTTTGAGTTTGCCATATACTTCCTGTGGTCTGAAGGGAAATTTGGTATTTTTCAGACACATATACTTCGACGTTGGGGAAATTCAATCATTGGATGAGTAAAAAGTATTCATTGAATAACTGGTGAATATAATCTGTTTATTTTTATTTCCACTAAACAGTCTGGAAACATTACATATGAGACTGTTGTCTATATTAAAATAAAGAATAAAAGACAACAATTGCCAAAAATACACAAGGTCCCAAGATTCAATTTTTAAAATTATAAGCCGGCTATGTTTTATATAATTACCAAACTTAGATGTGTTTCACAATTTATACATATTTCAGAGAGCATATTTGTATTTTCTAATTTAAATACGTGCTTCTCTAAAACAATTTGTTGAGTTAATACTTTGTTAATAAGATGAACAAGAAATTGCATTTATTTGAGTTCCAATTATCCAAATTATTGTTTATAAACATTTGCTATTTCTTTGAATAATTACTTTTCAGAGTTTGTGAAAGATTTTGAATTCTTTTTTTTTTCTCCTTTGCTTTTAAAAGTAGGTCCATTTAATGCCATAGACAGAGAACATTCCATACTTTAAAGTTTAAGGTTAATTTCATATGCAAAAACATTTTAACTCCCCAGGTACAGATTATCATTCAGTCAGTTAGAAGAAAGAGCTGCCATTCCCAAGAAAGTAGCTTTGGAAAGAAAGTTACCAATGCACTGATTTTGCTCTATCTGTATGCGTAAGGGATTCATAAACATGCCTTTTCCTGTTGCTGTGGGGGCAGTGAACACCTTTTTAAAGAAAATATGAAAAGCCTGTCAATTGGTGCTTGTTTAAACTACTAGCAATTTAAAAACAGTTTCCCTTTCACATATTTAAAACATCCTTATAATTATCTATATTAAAGAAAAAAATATTCATTGCTCCCAAAGCTTCATACCATAAACTTTTTAAAGACTGTTAAAGCTAGTAATCATTTAGTCATGACTATTATGTAAACTGACAGTGGGCCAATTTCTGTTAGGACAACACACGATGTTGTCTTTTCAACCTAATTTTTTAAAAAAACTAATAAACCCTGAAGGTTCAGTCTTTAAGAAGTTGAACTCCATCACCAGAACTGTTAAAGGGGTTAGTTGCTGCCTTTCACTGACCTCCCTGAAGCAGTCTTTTAATTTCTTCATCTTCAAACAAACGCTCATCACCACCTTCAATGAACTTGGTGACCTTGGTGACCTCTGAGAGGATACATGTTCACAGCAGAAATTGGTTTATATAAGGAAGAGACAGATGGTTTGACGTGACTAATGACGGCATCTGCCCAGTGATAAATTCCAGACCAACGCTTACATCTTCCTCAGGGTTTAGCACTGCTTTGGATAAAACAATTTTCTTCAAAAAGTGGTTGAAAAGTGACATGACTGCCAGTTGCATTTCATTCCATATTTTTTTTTTTTTTAAAGATTTTATTTATTTATTCATTTATCCCCCCCTTGCTGCTTGTGCTCGCTGGGTCTGCCAACCACGCCGTGCCCCGGGAACCGAACCCGGGGCCTCCCATATGGTACGGGAGCCCTGCTGATTGAGCCACAGCCGCTTCCCTTGCTTCCCTTGTTTCTTACGTTGGTATGGAACTTACACAAAGGAACGAGATAAAGTAGAACAATGTTAAAAATCTCAACGATTGTTCTACTATGACCGAGCCAGCTTACCTGAAGCCCCATTCCCATTGTTTTAGACATGCTCACCTTCTTGCAGCAATTTCTTCAGAGTTTCTTCTGTGTCTCCACCACCTGCAGAAATCCTAGTGTATTTTATTTCAGGACCTAAAAGAAAGACAATTTTAAAGAAAGGACTAAAATAACCCGTATTTTACAGGTAGGCCGCAGAGGTGCAGCAAAGCTAAGGCTGCCAAGCCCACGACTGGCAGAACGGGAGCCTGAACCCAGCAAGTCAGGCTCCAGCACCTGTGTTCTTAGCCACTAGGCTATTATAACAGCCTTCTTTAAAAAAACGGAAAAGCCACCTTTCAAATCTATGTGGAAGGGGAAAGGTCCCTGAACAACCAAAGCCATCTTGAAAAAGAAGACAGAAGCTGGGTGACTTATTCTTCCTGACTTTAACTCTTATTACAAACCCACAGCATGGTGCAGCTGCTGTGCAAGAAGTTTGACAGTTCTTCAAAAAGTAAAGTATAGAACTACCATATAACACGGCAATCACACTTCTAGGTATATGAAAAAATTAAAGCAAGGACTCGAACAGGTATTTGCACATTGGTGTCCACAGTGGCATTATTCATAATTTCCCCAAAGACGGAAGCATCCCAAGCGCCCGTCAACTAATAAGTGGCTAAACAAAACTCAGTATAAACCTACAAAGGAATATTAGCCATGAAAAGGAATGGCATTCTAAAACATGCCACGATGTGGGTGAACCTCGAGGGCATCATGTTGAGTGAAATAAGCCAGAACCAAAAGGACAAGTATTGTATTATCTCTTGGATATGAAATAATTAGAATAAGCAAACTCATAGAGTCAGAATGTAGAATATAGGTTACCAGGGGATGGGGTGGGAATAGGAAATGAGAAGTGTTTGGGATGATGGATGGTGATGGATGGTGGTGATGGTAGATTGTGAAAGCAGTTAGCAGCACTGACTCATATATTTGAATGTGGTTCAAAAGGGAAATTTCAGGTTGTATATATGTTATTGGAATAAAAATAAAAGTGAAAATGGACTGTACAAAACCCACAGTGAACCCTAACATCAACTACGGGCTATGGTTAGCAGTGTGATTGCAGCATTGCTTCATCAGCTGCAACAAATGCACCCCATGAATGCAAACTGTTAATGGCGGTGGTGGGTTTATGGGAGATCTGTGTTTTGGAGACGGTTTTCCTGTAACCCTACAAGTTCTCTAATTAAAAAAAAAAAGCTTCCGAACTGGCAATAAAAATGGTGTAGAGCAGGGGCGGGCAAACTTGTCCTTAAGGCGCCAGAGAGCGATCGTTAGGCTCTGATCGCGTGGCCTCTGGGCCTGCTCTGGCGGCTGGCAGGTAAAGGGATGGACACGACTTGCCCCGCCAAAACGTCATTTACAAAAGCGTCATTTACAGCCATACTTTGCTGTTAGTTGGTCTAAAAAATTTCTAATAGGATAGCTGAATTAAAGCTATTTTAGGCTAATTCGTGGGTGGGAGACTGATCTTGAGGTTTACTGACAGTATTAATCAATTGCTTTATACAGACTGGCATATATTTTGTCATAAGCTGTACAGACTTTAACATTCATGGAAAATCAAAAGGAAGGAATTGTTTTTCTTCTAGGATTCGGTAACTAATTAATAAAAAGCAAATAGAAGATAACATATATAATATGCATGTATACAACTTTAGAAAAATACATGCTTATAGATTTATCTAGCAAATTTCCAATTCTCAGTAAAATAATAGATTATAGAAACATATTATTTCTCCCAAATAGAAACAAAGTAACTCAGAAGACCCCATGGAAATGATTTAGTCAATTTCCCTAATGATTCTTAGGGGGGCATTTAGGATTAACTACTGCTTTGACCTCTATTTACCAGGCACGGTTCCATTACCTTTAATGATTCGTTCTTCCCGGGTCTGTTTCTCAGTTATTTCCACAGGCACCCCATCGATGATTTTGGTGTACTTTTTAATAATGGGCTCTGAAAGTAGGGGGAGAAAATGCATTTGATTTATCCCCAAATGGTGTCAAAACTGCCATAAAGTACACATTTTAATGATTCAGTGTATTTTTCAAAACAATATTGTTTAAGATTCAATCAGAATCATTTCTGGAGCATATCTTAAATAAATTAAGACCAATAGAGGTTTGAAGGGAAATAGTTATGTCCTGAACCGTGGGTGAGGGAGAGGGCCAACCAGGAAGCTCCCTCTCCATTTCCTGCTCCCCAACTGTGGAATGAGAGTTCCTTGAGAACCCAGGGAGTTATACATCATTAGAATGGGAAGCCTAAAAAGACCGAGTGGCAGCTTATTAGCTGGGTCTTATCCAAGGGCCTCCAGGCCTCTGTTTCAGAGTCCAGTGTTTCCTTTGTAGTGAGATGATTGTTACTATGTTTCATAAGCATCACGTACACACGCAGAAGTGATGACGTCTGGATCTGGTAAGTTAATTGTCATTAAAAGGCAAAACGTATTTTATTTCTGACTGCTAGTAAGAATCCATACATAACTGAGAAAACCATCCCCATAAGTTATAGAAAATAAAAACCAAGAGAAAACAACTGATATTTGATATTTTTAAGTGAACGCTAGTTCAGAATAACCACTGCAATCCCAGGTTGGGGCCAGGAGACAAAACACACATAACGTACCTCCGTGAATCACCTCGGTCACCGTTTCACCCTCTTTAATCAGGCTGAATTCAGGTTCACCTTCAAGTCTGATCTTTGTGGGTCCTGAGATTATTTTAGGAGACAAATGACCATGTTAAAAGAAATCCCTTCAACTTCCCAGAATAGGGAATTTATTTCAACACTTAGTGTTACTCAAACATAAAAGCCGTTCAGGCTTTGTGAAATCAGTTTTAAACATTTTCCACTGTCCTCAAATTTGGCAAAATCTGTGTGAGCAGATGACTCAGTCTGTTGGTGTGCTACTACAATTACTTTCATCTGCGTTTAAGTTGGGGATTAAAACAGCCACTGACAGCAGTAAAGTACGAACACACAAGGTATTATACCTGGCTACCCTTTGTGCATCACAGGGCATGCGCAAATGTGATTTTCTACAATTATAACCCGTGTAGAACCTACTTTACTAACTGATAGCATCTATTACTCTTTCCTTATCAAGAGCCTTTAATTTTTTTAATGTGTTAGCAACTTACATTTTTGATCTAATGGGCTTTGGACTGAACATAAGAAAATCCCAACTTTATACCTGTCTTCAAGATGCTGATTTTCAGGTCTTAGGGGGAAATTAGATTTGAGTACTTACCTTCTATTTGGGAATGGTGAAAAAAATTAAGTAATTAATAGTTGACCAGTCCTTCAAATGAAAGAGTTAAACAAGTGTTGTATATCACTTGCAAAATGATTTTGCTTCTGGAGAAAATCATTTTGAATGTTAGGAAGCTGATTACTACATTAGTTAATCAAGACTATTTCAAAGAAGTGAAGAACAATAGGGTTCAGTACATTCAACTCATACTTAATTCCCTTCAACAGTTGAATATAATTATAATTGCTTATTTTTGAGAGGATTTTTTTGCTTGTCCAGAAATTGTCAATGTACACCATTACCCAGAGCTAATCCAAAACAATCTAATTAACAAAAACAATAGTGCAGTTCTTTAAAACCATAAATATTCCCAGCAATACTGTTTGATTTATGGGGCCGAGGGATATTGACTATCAAACATAAGTGTAGGTTCTTAAGGTGAAAGAACTTCTAAAAGAAAGTATACCAGAGGAAGTTAAGGTCGAGAAATGAGTTAATAAAATATCTAAATTGCTATTGCTTTACAAAAGTCTAAACTGAAATTTCAGAAACAGTCTAAAATGTTAGCTCTATGAAGGCAGAGATTTTTTAATCGATTTTTTTTCATATTTATTCCTGGCACCCAGCACAAATGGTGCTTAAAAAACATTTGTTGAATTACATTTCAGTATATCTATTTTTAAGTACAAAATTTGGTTAGGTGCCTTTAATAAGAGACAGCTTAGGATTGTGTCTTGGAGTCTCATTTATTTAGTAAGGAAATCAAGAGTCATCAACGAATCTGCAGACATTTAAACAGTGAGAAGGAAATGGCAATAGCGATTCAGATGGTGGACAGTTATAAATGGCTGCCAAAATAAGTATTTCCCTTCTCAATATGTAGACAAAAGTAACACTTCTGAAGTTTTGAACTGAGTTTTTAATGTATAGGTGACATGATCCCATTATTTATCCAAGTTCCCTTTAAAGGAAAAACCCAAATAGAGTTTCATTGCAGAAAGATTGATATGGATAGAATCCCACTGGCGAAGATTGAGAAAGTAAATGAGTTGATGAAGAAGTTGAAAGAAGAGAGAGGAATCTTTGAAAATAAGAACAATGGCACGTGTGAATGATTTCAGTTAGAGGATCTGTCTTCAAATGATAACACAAAATTTTAAGGAATCTGGTTTTTAAAAACAGTATCAGAATTTTAAAAGCAAGTGTGTAAGCAAAGATCATTTGGTCGTTTTTCATTAAAATGATCAAGAGACATTTTCTCACCAAAAATTTCTGCAATTCAGATTTCTTCTTAAAACACCAAATTCTCTTTATCAGTATATTAAAAACAATCAAATGACCACAGGTATAGTTTTTTTTTAAAGTAAGTACGGATTTTAAAGAATAACTCAATTTTAGGTCTTGAGAATGACTGAAAATATAGATGACTAATTATCACTGACAGCAGCATTGCCCCATGTGCCTTCAATGTGTATATTTTAAGCCATGGCTTGCTTTTAATGAAACAGGTGAAAATATTAGAGAAGTTGCCATCTCATTTCACAGAAGAGGATTATCAAAGTCAAAGCTGATTACAACAGTTGGCCTGAGAGTCAATCAAGGACTGAATCTACCCATTTTTGGAAGAATATGTCTGTCCTTAGAGAATAAAGGTGATAACCATGTCTTTTGTGACAAGTTACCACATTCAGTGTTTAAACACGGAAATGAGACAGTCTTAAGGTCTGATCCCTGCAGACAATGAAAACACCTGAAAGGAAGGCACCATCAAGGATGCTGGACAGTGGGGTAGGGAGAAAAGTGCCTGCTAATTTCATGTTCTAATCTGAAACATCAGTGAGAAGTGTGTATACATTCAGGCTGCATTTACGCCTTCTGTGGCTCAACTTCGCTGCACCAGCTTCTTCTTCCCTCTTCTGTTTCTGAGGTCTGCTTTTAAACTGGGTCATGTGCGGCTGTGATTTTAAGAGCTCTTAAATCGATGTACAGCTTCTATGCTTTCTTAGGTTGCTTTCGTGGAAGAGCTTCCTTCCTTCATTAGTACAAGAGAGATCCTTGAGGGCAGATTGGAAACAAAAGTACATAGAGGGTATATTCTCTTAAGGAGTCTAAGTGCAGCAAAAATGCCCAGGATTTACTTGTTTAGTGACTATCTGGGTACTAGTGCTAATACAATGGTCAATTAGGTTCAAATTAAGCAAGTACAAGCAAATGTACTGAAAGTATTAGGAATGCACCATCTACTCTACTAAGAAATTTGCTCTCCGCATTCTGCAATTAGCATGCCTTTGGCTCAGAAATATTTAGCATGTTAGTTTAAAAAAGAATGTAGATACAGTCTATTATATGGATATTTTTCCACAACAGAAGGAACCAGGTATAGCATTGATTTTTACCTTCAGATTTGATAATAGGCTGAAGACTGCCTTCAATCACTTTAATTTTTGGTTCCACAATTTTGGTTATAATTTTAGTTGCTGAAAGTATAGAAAGTGGAACATGAATGTTGTTTAAATAAAAATGACCAGGACAAAATCGTCCTTTTTAAAAAGTCTCTGTCGGGTCTGAGGTATCACATATGGTAATATGTTCAGGCAGTTAGAAACAGGCAGTATTGATTATTTAGTATCTTCTCATGTCCAGTGGTTGAGCTTTGAAGTCCAGTGACTTGGATTTGTTCCAGTGGAATACATACTCACTAAATGAGGAAGTCTATCTAGAAATCTATCGTTTTGAACTGTGCCACTAAAGCTCTTTACCTTCTTTTGTACTTCTTGAAAATATTGGCTGCATAGCAACAGAAGACAAATAAACATAATTAATTTTATGCAATTCATAATATCTTAAATTGCATTGTTGGGTTATTTCTTAAGTAGAAGAAAAATGAAAGAAAAGGACTCAAAAATGTTTTTTCATGCATTCGACAACAGTGATAAAGAAAGGGAAATATGAAAAACAGTTTAACAGAATACTTAAAAATAAATTCCAGCCAGCCAGACATGAGCTGTATGCAACAAAAATATGATATGATCAGCAATTTAAGTTCCAGGCTAAAATGCTTTTAATTTTCAGCTTTATCATCATCAAATTTCTTTAAATTTAAAGGTATGTATTTTAAATGTGTGTCATCTACCCAAGTAAGTTAACGTGCAAAATTTCTTTGAAATAGTAGCTACTGTTGGGTTGACTTTTGGTTGTTTGTATTAACTGGAAACGTGTCTCTTGTGCAATATAACCTGAACCACTGGCTTTTTGTCCCTAAAAGATGGATCCATTTAACGGACATTAAATCTTCCTGTAAGGTCATAGCCTGCACTGACACGTCAGAGGTGTGAGGCTAGCCCGGCCAGGGTTTCCATCCCATCTTTCCTCAGGCTTTCGAGAGGCTTAGCTGTGTCCGCTTTTTAAGTTAATGTGTAATTAATTAACAAATTAGCGTAGCCTTAATTGAGACTATGTTTCAGTCATATCTTGAGTTCTTAAATTTTGAAGCTCTAAAATCCACCCAATCTGTGTTCAATTCTTGATTTTTCCTCCACGGAGGGTCTTGCCATAGAGGCAGCCCCCCAAGAAGACCAAATCCGCAGTGATCTCTTCTGCCGGCATCCTAACGGGCGAATTACTTTTAGTTTACTCTTCGCCTAAGAACATGAAGTTTAGCAAGTTTAGTTAGTTGGTGGGATTGTTTCAAGTTTGCTTTTCTGAAGACTTAAATAGTTTTTTTTGGGGGGCGGGGGTTGGTCAGGAGCTGAGGAATAAATACTGATTTTATTCGCCTTCACCTCAAATGGTATATATTCCACAACATACACAAGAGAGAATTTTATTCTCCCATACAATTTAAAAATCATGATATTTTGGTGACAAGATTAATGTATGTCCTGGAAGTTAAAGAAATGTTAAGACAAATCAACAAAGGAACATGAAAATGGAAACTGGTTTAATTGGTCTCTATTTGACCAATACTTCTGAATAAATCCCCATCCTGGAGCGGTAAAAAAACATTGGCCATTGGCCTGTCTCAGAGCTATTTCAAGAGCTCTAGTAGATAAGCAAAAGATTCATTAAACTCTGCAGAATCTCATAAAGTACAGCTTATGTTCAGTAAGCAAGGACTCGGTTTTACTTGAGGGATATAAAGGAATTGTAATAACACTTTTGGCTCACTGTAAGCAAAATATTGCATTGGTGTATATTGAAAGCGGAGGAACTAGCTTGGATAAAGGAGAGAGATTTCATAAAATTAGTGCAGACATATATTTGTGGGGGAGGAAAGGTGACATAACATTTCTGATGAACAGAGCCCAGAAGGATTCTTTAATTTGTAATAAAATATATCTTCAATATGATTGTGTACTTCCAGACTGGAATATGCACATTTTGAATCATAAATGTTCCAACTGAATCTTTAAACAGTGCTGACTGGCCTGATCGGAATTGCGTATTTTCATATACTTGAAATCAATAAGAACAGCAGACATTTTGTTTTGCTCCTTGTATTGGATCTATTGTTTTACCATCCCTGGTATAAATTTTAAAGAAAAAAAAGTCTTCATAAAATAACTAAAAGCTCATGGTATAAAATAGGATCATTTTGTAGCCAGAATAAATGTGCAAATTGAACTAATGCTTTAGCCATTGATATATTTGGGGTGTTTAATTGTAGAGCCAAAACAAAATGTAAAGAATTTCTGCTTTCGAAAAGTACAATAAAAGAAAGAAAAAAGACAAAGGAACAAAAAGCCACATGAAAAAGAAATCCCACAATATACATTTATGAGACTAAAATACCCTTCATGGCTGTTTCATTAAGTAGATAAAGGTTTAATTTGATAATCTGGTAGTGTCAGGAATTGTGGAATCTGGAAACTTTAGGTTTATCACCTGGCAGACCTTTGGTTCTATCTCCACCTTGGGATGGGGAGCAGGAGACGTGGTCAAGGCCAAGAGGCAATTCTCCGTAGAAGCCTCAAGCCCAGGTCAAGTGGGATGAGATTTGCCATTCTTGGGGATTCTAAATACCAGATTATCAATGACCTCTGTTTGTGAACACAAACCACTGTTTTCTTTTTCACATCCTGCCACTTACACGGGACAAATGTTCCTATTGTACTTACTGTAGACTGTCACGGGTATTTCTTTGAAGGTGCTTCCACGAACAAACTGAAAGTAAAGGCTTAGGGTTAGTGGCATGGTATGCAGCAGTTGTATTAACAGAGGCATAGCACCCTCTTAACTCTTATTAAAAGAAATGGTGACGCTATCATAACTTAATAAAAATGAAATGAAATTCCCATTGAAATCATCTTTCAATTTCCTGCTCTCTTGGTCAGATGATATAAAATTCATCATATTTCTGACTCAAAGTTTTAAAAAATTATGGAATAAGCAATTTATAATTAAAATATATGTTTATTAAATAATTTTATTATATTTTCTGACAATTAGTTCCTGCAAGGACTAAGGAACAAAATACTCATTTGTCTTAAATCACTGTGATTAGTGACAATTTTTTATGAGCAAATACTTTATCTTTCTCTCATATTTGTCAGCAAAAGATTGTGGATATTTATGTACACGTCTTATCTTCCCACGTGGACTACAGACTTTTTGAATAAAGGGCTATCTCTCATTAAAATTAATATTGCCTGACCCCAAGGACCTGTTCAGTGGACATTTGTAGAATAACACCATGAAACAATGTTGGTCCAATGATGCACAAGCCACCAAACACAATCCTGTCCAGTGTGCCTCTGTTTCTTAATGCATGCATCGCTAGTCTATCACATTAAACCTGTAATACCTATTCAACACAGGAGAGATGAATCCCATAGCCTTCTGTACCTTAATTTGGATGTATTTGATCAGTTTATTAAGTATTTCCAGCAGCCGATCATTTCCAACAGGTGTGTCTGTGAAGAGGGGTATTCAGTGACTAAATCAATATTGGTTAAAAAAAGTGTGAAATAAAGACCTTGATTCTAATTGAAAGATATTTCGTTTGTTCGTGGGTTCAGAGATTACCAACCTGCAGGGTAGAGGAGCTTATCTACAACGTGAATCACGCCATTTGTTGTCATGAGGTCAGACTCTTTGGATTTCAATTCATTGACCAGAAGGGTATCATTTACCTATCAAGACAGGGGTAAAGTCAACGGGAAATGCAGTGAAGCCTGAGCATCAAGATGCCTTGATGACGGGCGAACACTGCCATAAATCCTGGAGAACTCACTCCTTTCACATAGACTTTGCTTCCTTGGGCAGTCTTTAGGATGTTAGTGACACCAGGTTCGAACCCCTTTCCAATGAAAACTCCTGGTGTCAGGTGATAAAGAATGATGTTCTGAAGAGCGTTTTTGTCCCCTAGGGAAAAAAGATATAAGTAGTATTTAATAAGATGTCATATTTTCTGAAGCTTTTGCACTGCAAGGACTAAGGAGGAAATTATTCCATTGCTTTAACTATTTTTTCCACACTCCATTATTCCAATAATATCATTGCTTTCTCAAGTTCATATCAAGACCGTGTCAAAACATGCACTCACTTCAGTCAGCCCAATCAAAATCGCACTCAACTTACTGGGAGAAAAAAGTCGAATTACTTTTAAAATGATGATTATTGCTTTCTTCACCTAAATGTGTCGTCCTTAATAGGAAAAACGCAGGCGAACATGCACCCCAACAGCACGACAGTAAACAGTTAATTAAAAACATTCCCGAGTGCCCCTTCCAAGTAGGAAAAAAAAGAAACTACAACTAGCCACAAATATGAAAGAGGGGAATTTTCGAGGCTGGCATCTGGCCAGGAAAGACTGAGGAGAACGTGAGATGCTGAAATCACAGCGCAAATAGGCGGCATTCGCTTCTACGTACGCATCAGAATTTCCTTTTCTTCGTTAGTCATCCCCTTAAAGGCATCATTGGTTGGCACAAATAAGGTCCAGTCCCCGGGCTGAGTCAGGAGGTCTTTCAGGTCCGCAGCTTCGAGTAAACTGAGGAAGGTGCTAAGAGGAAAGAGCATGTTTATTTTATTAGATTGAGATTTAAATTTGCTCACCCACCAGGGACTTCCAAAGACCCTGTATACTGCAGAAAGCACAAGAAAACTGCCTGTGACATTTTTGTATGTTTCAAAGGCAATTTACTTATTAAGAAAGTTTTATCACCTGGAAATTACTTAAATAAACAATATAGTTCTTAAGCTTCCTGGACTCTATGTTGATCTTCTAACATTTGACAAGGTCACAGTTTGAAACAAAAGAGAAGTGTGTTGTATTTTTCATTTACTATTCCACAAAATAGTCTTTGCAGGGATGCCCTGTCATTTTATAAACTTAATTATAAAACAAATAGCAAGAAGCAGTCCAGGCTATTAGGTTTAATGTTCACTCACTAAATCTTATTAAGTTGCACCAACAAGCAAAGGAAATAATGTTAAAAACAGATTTCAGGTTTGAAAACATTTGAATGGGCTTCTCAGAGAAACAGGAGACCCAATGGCTTAGGGGCACTAAAGAGCAACAAAAACCCCGTCATTCTTGCAGGGAGGTGGAGCTAACTAGCTTACCTGAAACGCTTATCCTGCTTTAACTTTTCGTGCAGGGATTTCTCAGCTGGTTTGATGATCTCTCGAAATATGTGAATAGCGCCATTCCTTCCTTGCTTGCTTCCTCTCAGCATGCATGAGTTTTCAATGCAGACAGCCTAGCAAGGAAAAGCAAGGTGGATGCTGCCATTTGCTTACTTGAAATTTCCTGTGTGCCCATAACTGCATAACTGAACTTCCAGGCTGGCCTTTCTGGGAGGCCACTTTGACCTTTGAGACCCCTCTCTTCCCCGTTCTCAAGGCCTTGCACACCCTGACCCCACCCTTGTTATCCAACCAGATGTTCTACCTCTAAGTCAAACCCTCCCATGCTTCAGGCAGGTAGTTTTGCCAGTAAATTACAAGCATGCCATAGAATTCCACTTCTCCATTTTCCATTATTTTTACTCTATTTCTCTCCAGGTTCCAACTATTCCTCCAGGCCTTTCAGGTCAATATTAACCATAAAAATTCCTGGCCCCAGGGCCCCTTGGGATCTTCCTCTCCTTTTCATCCAATTAAACAAATATTGACTCTATTTTCTTGACTGTAAGACCCTATCCACTGTACGTCAAAATGACTGATTAAATTACAGTTTTCTGAACAAATGTAATGTGTTGTTATGTGTAGAATTTAAAGTATAGCCCACTTTCCTATATTAAAAATGCATGCCTTAGAATTGTGAAAATATCATGAGCAGCCAGAATATCCAATTCTAGGTATTGCTTAACTTCCTATGAAACCTTTTAGCTGAAGTTGCATGTGTTGCCTGGATGGAAACTCAACCTACCACTAGTTGCACAGTTTTTTTGATAAGTAATATTTTCTAGAAATCGACTCCCAGATAAAAGTACATTAGAATCATTTTAGAGTCCAGAAATCTCTATATGTCTATATAAGTTTGCTTGAAAGTCACCCAAGGAGATTCAATTCTGAATAGAGCTTACTACAAAGACATCTTATATTCAAAGATCATCCAATATATTTAATTCTCTATAAAATTCCTTATAAACAGTGAAGTGTTTTACAAATCAAAAGCTTATTTTACAGGGGTTGTAGTGAAACCCTGTCACTGAGATAAGTAATGCTTTATAGCATTAAAGGATTTATAATGAAAAATGCAAATTCTCTGAATTTTTGATACATAGCACTTTTTGGGTGCTTTCCTAACAGTCTTTTCTCCCAGTTGGCCATTTCCCTGGTCTTCCTGTCAATATGTGCTATTAAAACCACATTTATAAATTCCTGGGAACCATTTGTTGTGATGACATCCTTTGTCATGGGCATGCTATTTGCAGTTTAAGTCAATGCGAATATTTCCTTTTCCTCTGCTTCACTTACCGTGCGATACACAAAGACTCTGAGCTGTTTCCCTCCAATGGTCTCGAGTTTTTGTCCGTTGTAAAGCTCATTAAGGCCAACTTTTACTTTCAATATGTGATTCTGCAGAATCAATTTAAGAAGGCGCTGATCCATGCTCAGAGTATCATCTATAAATAAGTTCATTTAAAAGAGCATTATTTTATTTAGAAAGCAGTCAAGTTTTGCCTGGTAAGAGGAAATTATGGAAATTGATGATCCCTGGATATATATTTCAGATCCTACACTCATGAATGGATGAGCCGACTGAGTGCCTCGGGCTGGCGGTTCTAGTCACCACCGGGAGCTTCTGTGGCCTTTGCCAAACGACCAGAACTCCACCCGCCGGTGGTCTGAGCCACGCCAGGGCTCCAGGGTCTTATCAGGGTCCCTGACAGAAGCTGAGCTCTAGCCCCGGCCAGGATTTCCTCTGACAATTAGATGTCCTGTAATCACATGAAACACTGCGGATGGATCACTCGTAAATCCATCTTTTTACTGGAAAGAGAATCTGAGCACATGCCTCTCAAATGTATAGATCCTTACTACAAAGAGAAAAAGCCGCATTTCTGGGAATTTGAGGGTTTTTACAAATAATTTTCTATGTCACAATTTAGTATTTGGAGAAATGTACAAAAGGTTTCCTAATAAGCTAAATGTCTTTGTGAAATAATTTTCTGGAAAAAGTGGGCAGTTGTATGACTCTAAGTGGTGTCTGTGGAAAGAAGCTACTAGATGAAATGTTTAAAATAATAATCCACATTATAGTATGGAAAGGTGTAATAGTCTCTCTATTTATTTATAGTTTGACTCTCTTCCAAATTCTCAGATACATAATATACTTATCTACTCCTAAATATTGTTGCATTGGTCTCAAATAAACAAATTACATTTATTTTCTTAAGGTCTATTAATTCATCTCTATGTGTGCTGGAAATCCAATTAGATTCACAGAATAGCTGAATCCTTCTTATCACAAACTTTCACTCCTTGAAGACCTGTATTCATGTAATTAAATATTCTCAAATGAAGGACATTTTAGTAACGATAAAGTTGTATACACATTGGACACATGGCCTTCACAGAGCCTGGTCAATGCCTTGTAAAACATCTATTATTTCTTCTTGCAAACACTCAAGGTGAAGAAAGTAAGTTCTGAGGACAGGGGTGAGCGGGAGCACAGCGTCCAGTACGCACCAGAAAACGCATTATTTGTAGGCGCCAGCAGCGTGTACTCTCCATCCGGCCTCAGAGAAGACGCCAAGCCCAGCTGGGCTACGAGTTCTGTGAAAGTGGTTTGCTGGTGTCCCGCCAGCTCGATGACTTGTTTGGCTACAAAACAAGCCATGATCACCGTGAGATTAGTAAATCAATTCTTGGCTGTTTTCTAATATTGTAAGCAATGTCAACATGGTATGACAGTCTACCCTTTCCCAGTAAAACATTTCTGGCTCCCCTTTTGGGGGATGATGACCACAGAGAATTTCAGAAAGAAAATATCTTTGTCTCCCTACTTTGAATTTTCTTCTCTGTTGCTCATCTCTCGTCTCTCTCTACCTCTGTGAGTGCCAGGGTCCTTTCATTTATCCAAAACTGACCATTTGGCTAAAAGTTTCCTACTGTTTCAAAAAAAAACCTGTGGCCATGGTGAGACGCTTTGTAAATATTCGGCATCAGGAACCCTGAAAGCTGAAGTTCCGTGCATGGAATGCCCCTGATGCCACCGGCGTCACACTTGGCTCATGGCTCATTTTGTGTCGCTTTGTGTCAGGCTTCACGCCCCTCACCCTGCACGGACTTCTGGGGACCATAACTGGTAAATGATGGTAGGAGAATATGAAGCTGTTACTCACCAGAATCAGGAATCAGGACCTGGTCAATCAAATGGATGACACCATTATTTGTCACGATATCTTTTTTGTTCACCATTTTGATTCCATTCACGGTTATGCTGTCTCCATCGCAGCCTATCTCAATTGTGTTTCCTTCCAGGGTTTCGAAGACTGCTCCACTCATGATGGACTCAGAACACTGAAGAGTGTTCAGAAGGTGGTACTTCAGGAGAGCTGGGGGGGGGGTATAAAAATAGCAAGGAGAATGACGTTTGGCCCTTCAAAGATATGTTTAATTGTGGAACGGGGTATTCCTAAGAAATCTAATAAATACCTAAAACCTAAGGATTTGATTGGAGGCTATTAAATTCTAACTGCTTAGGTTGTTTTTTCCCCCAACAACTGCACAATGGAAAGAGCTCAGCCCAGTAGGAAGTGAGAAGACGAGGTCAGCTTCTGGACATGATCTGTGCAGTACTGGACAGTGGTAGATCAAGTTTCAGCTACCATAAAAAAGTCATTCCTGACATGCAGGCAAGAAGGATGCTGTCTTCAGAGTCCTAGAAAGCTATTTGTCAGTGATACCTACCCCAAAATACCAAGCAGTAGCCGCTGTAACACAGTGTCTGCACATAATTTGTGATGAGACTGATAGAGGCTGAGTGTCAGATAAATAACCTCCTAGCGACGACATCTAAAAGTAGTCAGAATGGAGATAGTTTCTGGAAAGACATCTGGAGGGATCTTTGCTAAATGACATGCTATCTACATCTGCACCTTTAGAAGTTCTCATCATCAACTGGCTAAATGTAATTTGGGATAGGCTGAGTAAGGGAAATGTGCTTGAAAATAGAAAGGGAGGTTGGAAGGAAGCCCCATTTTTCTGTGAGGCAATAGGTAAGGACCCAAGAGAACCATGTAGTTTTCTCAACTCATTATATCTTTTAGCATAAATTTAGAATTAAAAGCATTGCATATCATGCTTAGAATATGAAAATCTGATGATCTAATATTCCTCTTGAACTCTTGCTAATCCTTTTTAATGTCTGCTACTTATTTATTTGAAAGCAGTACAAAAGAATGTGATCTTCAAGATATTCTGATTTTTTAAGAATTACACCCTGCTTACTCTTTTAAGAATTTTATTTTTTTGAAGATTTTTTTGTCCATTTCAAAGTGGACAATAAAAGCTTTTCTTTGCCTTTATTTATCAAAGCTGATAATATTGGTATGCACAAGATTCTTTTCTATTTCCTTTTCTTCCTGAAATTGTGGGAGACTTCTCAAGAGAAAGGCATTTCAGTACCTTCAGAAGCCACTTTGTCTCCCATGATCCTTTCCAAGACACCTCGTGGGAGTTTCTCAAAAGCTTCATTGGTAGGAGCAAAGAGTGTGAAGTGGCCATCTCTCCCCAGAGACTCCAACAGATCAGATGTGATCGCAGCTGCCTGAAAAGCAAATGTGCTTTTTAGAGGCGTAAGCATTGCAAATCCGAGAGAAAATTACAGCACCCTTAGCCTGGACTGACATCAGGGCGTTGATTTCTTCAGCATAGAAGTTTGTTCTTGTGAGATCTTTTAAAACATTCTGTCTTGGCACAGCCGACTGTGTCTTTTCCAACTTTCCTTTTACTGTGTTTTCAAGAATGGGAATTCTGCCAGTGTTTGTGTCACTGCAGCAATAGCCAGTGGTATATCTAATCACTGACATGGACCCATTCTAAATGCACTAAATCCCGTGCCATCACGTAAGTATTCCTTATCTATCATGTCCATAAATATTGTTTTATATGAGGAAATTATTTTATCTGTGTAAAATGAAAAGGTTTTCCAGCTTTTGTGTGTGTGTGAAATTTGTTTAGCATTTTCTTAGACCGCGACAGGGGAAGAGGAGGGATTTCAGTGCTCAAAGGCAGCCGCTGTTACTTGTGCTCACCCTAAAGGACGAGAGGTCATCTTCTGCCTCGATGAAGTCTTGAATCGAGGTGCCGATTTGAGTAAGGACACGATCAATGACATGCACGACACCGTTGGTCGCGATCTGGTTGCCGTGGATGATTCGAGCACAATTAACGGTGACAACCTGCAATGAGTGGGAGAAAGTCAAAGTGCAGGAATCAGAGCCATCCATCGACCCCTGGGACTGCAAGCCCATCCCCAGCTTCCATTTACAAGAGAAAACGGAAACATTTGGAACCCAAGTTCAGTCACACTTAGCAAATCTGGAACCATAAGGCATAAGCCTAAGGCAAAAGCATTTTCTAATTTATTCTTCTCTTTTATAGAGAAAGTCAGGCTACTGCTAATGTGAGTCAGTGAATTACATAAAGTAGCCTAATTAGTCCTAAAATAAGTTCTGAGAGAGAAAAGCAAACAATTGTTGCACAATATAATCAGTTCTATTCATCTTTAAATATTGCCTCATCACTGTCCCCTTTTCTCCCTGGAAATCTGACTTTTGAAAGAGCCAGTGACCATCTTGGCGGCTTCCACAGCCTCTCATCCAAAAGCACTAGAACGCTGCAGATTCGCTGGCTGCTCTTTCTGCTGTCCAGAAAAAATTATTGACACCCATTAGCTACTAAACTTTCCTTTTTAAGAACATCTAAGTCTACTGGCAATGAACTGTCAATGTAATTCTTCTTTAGTAGAAAGCGGTTACTCAGCTGGAAATGGAGACGCCCTGTATCTGGGGGAAAGTCAGGATATGCTGCTTGCATTATTCTCACTAACATTTCCTTTCCGTCCCTGTGAATATTACATGACAGACAAGGAGACATCAATGGGTTCCCTGTTAAGAAACGTGTTTTATGTTAGAGAAACTTGCCCCATTAGGGTAGTGGTTGATGAACAGCCCTAAGCTGTTGTACATTGACGGGGCAATCATGCCGTTTTTCAGGTCCTTGGTCAACAGCCGCCTGTTCACCATGTGGCTGTGCAAGGCGTTCAGCAGCTCTGCATTCACGTTGCTCTCCAGCCCCCTCCGGATGCCCTAGGGAAGAGGGAGGGAGAGGAAGCGGTGCCTGGCGTCGGGAATCCTCGGACGCACGCTTTCCTGCGCGCCTGTTACCTTCTCCCTGCATTACCCGAACGGTCAGATGAAACTGACACAAACAACACAATTACATTATTCCAGCTGATTAAGGAATTTTGAAAATTCAAATTCAGTCAAGAGCCCCAAATCTGATAGGTGCTTGGACACGAATAGGGGCAAAGCAATTTCTGAAAGGCTTGTGCTGATGAGACGACCTTGATGTGAGTGGAAGCTTCGAGAGGCATGAAATTGTCAGATCTTTAAAATACCTTTGAGGGTAAATTTTTTTAAAAAGACATATTTGCATACAAGATTTGACCTTTAGAATGGTTTTATGTTTATTCTATGAGAATTCAAGAACTGCACCATCCTGCATTTATCTATCCAGCTCCACATGAACCTCGTGCCGCAGTCACTGCTGTGAGTTAAGGCAAAGGGTCTACCTCGAAGGTACTTGTCATGTAACTGCAGGTAGAAACAACCGTAGGAAGAGCTGTACAAAAGGAGGAAAGAACGCTTTCAGGTGCCAAATGAGGACAGCCAGCTCTTCTTAAAGTGAGTTCGGAGATAAGCCTTGAAGGGTGGGATTTAAACAGGTGGGAGTGGTGTGGTGATGCCTCCAAGTTCAGGTGCTGGCATAGCGTGAAGCTAGTCGTGCAAAATGTGTCTAGTTGGCTCATACGAGCCTTTACGTCACTCAGGGAACATTAAGAAAGAAATGTAGAAAGGCCTTGGCCTGCTGTGGAGCACTGATAACTGAGTAGGGAGACAAGAAACAGCAAGGTAGGCCCTGGAGCTTTGTGACATTTGAACGCACGACTAGAACTTGCCCTTTGGGGCTGAGCCGGCTAAGAGGGTCTTCCTTAGGGCCTCTCCTGTTAGTGCAGGTGAAACGTGTGTGAGGAGTGGAGGACGGAGAGGCAGAGGCAGCAGGCACTTTGCAAGCCTGAACACTGAGTGCCAGACACTGTCCATCAGCGAAAGGCAGTTCCTTACTGGGAAAGGAAGATGGCATATGGTTTAGATAACTCGCGTTGAAGGTGCAGACAGTATACCAAGGAGACAGAATGAAACAGATATTACAAATATTCTCCTTGGGCTTCCAAGGAGATTCGAGCTCAAGAAACACAGATTTCATAGTTACATGCACTAAAGAAGTAGTTGAAATCACCAGGCCGGTATGTGAAAAGCAGAGTAGAGTTCCTGAAAGAGACTTTCCTAAGGCAGGAGAAGATGCGTGAGCAAGAGGAACCAAAGAGGTAGGCAGAGTGAAAGTTCCGCCATGCAACTGCCAACCACGTGGTTGGAGGAGCAAGATAAGAGCAAAGGAATCTGCCCACGTTTTCCTAATTATTTGATTCTGGTAGTAATGATCATCTTGAATTCATCTTCATGCCCGTGGAAGGCAAGGATATATTTCTGTCTTAGTTTTACAGATTTGGAAATTGATCTATTAATTTAGTATGTTATAAATCAGCCAATGTACAAAAAGTCTGAAAATCAAATATATTCTTTACAATAGCTCATTTAAATCTAACTCTTCAAGTTTATAAATCCATTCATCTCTAAATATCCATATATTTTTTCATATAATTAAAATACATAATTAAATATATCTATATAATATAGCTAAAATAGATTTTAAAATCTAATAGGCTCCTTAACTGATCTTTCCATTATATACATATCATCTAAAAAGACATATATTTCCTCACAACCAAAAAGAAAGGAAAGGAGTAAGTAGAATAATAATAAGTAATAAGTAATAATAAGTGCCCTTTAAGTCCACCCTTGGTTTGCCTTTATTTTTCTTAGTCTATGAGCCCACTGGGCTCATCAATGCTTTACTCCCCCCAGTAAGATGCCTCTATGTACACTCACATACGTGCAATAGAAAGATATATAATTTCTACTAATTTCTAAGACAAAGATCAATCGAAATGAAATCACAACAACTCTAAGCATAATGATAGCAGTGAAAACAGTGTTTTACAGTGTCCAGGTTGTCCCAAGCCTCGTTACTGGGAGCGAAGTAAGTGAAGGAGCCCTTCCCTTCGATCTCCTCCCTCAGCCGGGACACGTCGGAGTAGTGCTGCGTGGTGGTGACGCCCACGATGCCCAGCGTGCCGTAGACGTGGTCGATTGGCAGCACTGAAACAGCCAGACATGCAGGTGCTTAGGGGCGCTTCCCACCAAGTACCCAACACCGCGAGCTGGTAGCTTCGGCAGGAAAATTCTATGAATCAACAGTCTTATGTGAAACTTGCCTTTTGAGTGCTGAATAACAAAATACAATTAAAACTATTATTTCACACATTTCATCTATCTGTCATGTTGAGGGAAAATGCATTTCAAACTGTCATTCTGGTTTAACATTTAGTCCATTTAGGTCTCAATCCTGATATGTCAATAATAGTTCAATTATAATTATCAGTAGTAATCAAAACCAATCAGTATCCGATTACCTCATTTGAGAAAATTAAGATGCTTTTCATTTCTCACTGAAAACGGCAAAGATAATAATTTCTATTATGATGGCTTCAAGCTCCTAAATAGTATCATATTATTAGATATAGGGAAATATTTTTTATAGCTTTTAGTCCCTAAAAGAAATATGTATGCCTGCTTCTTTTCATCATAATTTCAGAAGGAAATGATCACAGCATCTAACACTTTCAGAATATCTCTTCTGCATTTCAGAAGAAAGATTAATGTATTAATGCCAACTCACAGGGATTTCCATAGTATGGTGCAGCCAACTTACTTTTTCTCTGACTCCAAATGATTTGAAAATTAGTATGATATGGACAGTTATCACAAAAGGGAGAATGACTACTTTTGTGTATATTTCAAGACTAAATGAGGCTAATAAAAGGAAAAGTAATTTTGTAGAGATTTTCATTCTTAAAGAGAAGCTGAACTAATTTAACTGTCTGTTTTTGCTAATAAAAACAAGATTAGCAAGATCTCAAAAGGATGGGAAAACTAGATGATATAAACAAAGTAAAAATGTGTATCCTATACTTAAGTAAATGGGAAAAAAAGTCTAGAGAGAAGACCTGTGGTCAATTTCATTTAATTGGAAGCTCACTGTGGGCCAATGACATGGCATTATCACCGATGACATTAATCCCAACTGAGGGGTCTGTCTAGGCGTCCCCTCGCTGGTCACACCCACACGGGTGGTAGACCAGGCTGGGCTCTCTCCAGGACAAAGCTGAGACTCTCCGTGGTGGGGCCCTTGCTTCCAGGCGACATTAGAATCCCTGGAGATGACTAGCCCACCAAAGAGAAGAGGGTAGTTGTGGGGAGGTTGTGATGATTGCGTTAATATTTGAATGGTTGTCGTTTCAAAGAGGAAACAGATGAACTACTTTTCTCTCTAGTTGGCAGAATTACAGGAAACCAAATTTCCATATGAGGAACGTTACAAAAGCAGAGTTGTTCAGTCAGAGGAGATGATGCTTTGATGCTTTGCCAAGCAGTCAGCTCCTTGTGTTTAGACATTTTAAAGAAAAGGAATTTTGTAGAGATTTTCATTCTTAAAGAGAAGCTGAACTAATTTAACTGACTGGCTAAGTTTCTGCGACTTTTCCAGTGTATCACCCAGCATCCCGGGTGAGGGAAATGTGCTTGAATTATCCTCATGACTGGTGACTAACATGACACAAATGGGCAATATCTTGGATTTACCAATTACACAGATACACACAGACATAGAGACACAACAACTGGCTTCTCTGCAAGCTGCCTCAACCCTGCCTCCCAGGAGACAAGTTCTCCACCGAATTCAGTAACAGCGATTTTACCTGCAGGGCAGCCTTTCATTCCTTCCATTCTCATGTAACCAGGGCAGCATTCATATAGCACAGTCCTGAACATCGGACGAAAATTGATATTAAAATAGGAAGCAAGTAGGATATAGTTTGACATAAACTTGGAAAGACATATCACTTATTGCCATGATTTATTGGGAGTCTGGAAATCAGGCACCAAGGTATTCATACTAGCTATATTATATTATGCCATAATAGATCATATTTTATATTATATTAGTTATGCTTGTTTCAATTTACTAAAGTGAAGAAAATGCTTAATTGTTAAGTTAACAAAGGTAAGTTTTACAGGCAATAATTAATCAAGGCACAGACCAGAAAATCCAAGCAAGCAAAAGTAAATCCAAAATAACTTTGTCTGTCTTACTACATTTTTAAGGGACGGTTAATCTACATTTCCTGTATAAATTGCTTCCATTTCTCACTTAATTCAGTAATATAATCCTGATTTTCTTTTTGTCAAATTCAGTATAATATTTCTGGAATTTCTCTAATTTCTTCATGAAAAATTTCTGGTGTAGAATACAGGCTTAAAGATAGGAGACAAACGAGAAGATGTAAACAGAACAAAAATGAGAAATGCCAATTTCAAATTATTTTCTAACATTAATATACTTTTAAGTTTTGAATAGTTGGTATTGGAAGCATGTACAAATGAATGAAAGCCTTATGCAAATCCTGATATGGACCCCCAAACTGTATTATTTACATGGGATTCTAAATAAATAAATTTGAAACTACACATTTGGATGCCAAGGGATTAAGAATTGTTTATATGTTAGCTTAAGATATATTATATACAATTTTAAAATTGGATACAGATGTTTTAGCCCAGAGATGAATACTTACTTGAAATAAGATAGTGAATATAGGAAGAAATTGTTAATATAGTAAAAACGTCTATAAGTCAGTAGGACTTATGGAAAAAGACAGTCATTAATACACACTGCTTTTGCTTTGAAAATGGGAAATTTATCTTTTTTTTCTGAAGAGTTTCTAAAATCTCATGGACATGCCAGTTGAAAATGTCACTGGCATTCTCTGAAGGGAGTCTACAGAATGCTACATTGCTGGACCAATAAAATATGGGGCAATATCTTAACCTTTAGGAAGCTTCATGTTTTTCATTAGACCTGCCTGATTTACTCACCTGCTCCCCCCAAATCCCAGAGCACCTGTTCAACCAGCAACGAACATTTCTGTCAAACTGGTACATAAAGTCCTAAAGATGTCTCTGGCAATTTTAGCAGCTGAAAGCAGGTGGCAAACAGAACATTCTTGCTGTCGACATTATCGATTTCTTTGGTAATTTGAAGCTAGCACTTTTTGCATCCATTGCAGAGCAGGGATGCAGCTGAGTTTGTGAAAATGAAGCTACCTGGGGAACACAGGCTAAGGGAAAGTGAACAAAGGAGGCCTGTTATATTTCTGGTAAAAAGCAGCTTTGACGCTGGGTTTTTTATTGACTGGAGAGCAAGAAGGAGTCTGGGCGTGCGCTCTGCACCAGGCTTGGCACGTCCGCTGCGTGCCGTCAACACACCTCCCCGAGCTCCGGGCAGGCTGCGGTAAAGCTTCCCCCTAAGTAGTTCTTATCTAGTGGGGGTGCACTTCAAATTCGCCTCAGGTATCCCCAAACATGAAGGGCTCTACAGGGGGGCGGGGCGGGGGCCAGGGCCGCAGAGAGCGCTGGCCTGCAGGTGGGAGGGGCAGTGCCCAGGTGGAGACCCAGCGCAGGTGTGCAGGGGGCAGCCCAGCCCCCGAGCCCCAGACGCGGGCGCCACGGGGAGCTGAGGGAGGTGCCCTGTGTGCAGAGTCTCCTGCGGAGAAGGAGCTCCTGGGGCTTCAGGGCTCTCCCCAGGGTCAGATGTACATCCACTGAAAAGAGCCTCGCCTGCAGGGCCTTGGGTGCTGGGAGCCACAGCGAGCTGGCACTAGCACTCTCACAGCCATCCTTCGTCTGGCGCCAACTGTGTGCTCACAGACTCAGACACTAAGAGCCCGAGGGGCGAAGAGCCTCCAGGTTGGGGAGCTGTGCGAATATTATCAAACCAGAAACATGTTTCTAAAAGCCCCAGTCGCTCCCACCCTGCTCCCACCCTGCTCTGCGTAGTGTGACGTGCCCCCCTCATCCTCCAGGCGCCAGCAGAGGAGCCGGCTCCCCCCCACCCCCGGTGCCTTGCCTGGGGGGCAGCTACACCTTTCTGATTTTGCACCGTGTCCTCTCTGTGGCTCGGCTCCTCCGTGCAAAACGAAGAAGGTGGAGAGAGCACCTGAGTGGCCTCAGCTCTTCTATACCCAGGACTGAGGAAAACTTGGAGTCACCCGGAATGCTTTAGAGAATTTCCCAATCACTGGAGGCCATCCCGAGCCCGATACTGCAGATTAGGCCGTTCCCCTGGGAGCTGAGGCCCAGAGGTCTGGTGGCTCGGCTGAGCTCGGGGGCGGCCCAGGGGAGCCTGGGACAACGCGCCGCCCGGCTCTGACCGGACACCAGCCACGCAGCCGTGGGTTTGCCTCCTTCCGGGCCCGCGGGCTCAGGGGAGGCATTTAGGGAGGACTCCCTTATGCTCTCGATTTGGGGGAACATTTTCAAGGGGTATGTGTGGGTGTATCTCACAGGCTGTCTTTGGACCTGGAACAGCATGAAGAAGGTGAGACTTACGTTTTCTTCCCACAGATTGCCCCTTGATACCAGTTCCTACAGGTGCTGAAGTATTTCTTTTTGGTGCCCAAAATCTGTTGAAGGGCGCAGACATTTGGCCTGCAGGGCAGAGGGAAAGAAAAGAGAGTTTAATATCCCAAAGGCAATAATTAGTTCTTTCTGTCTATGGGGCTGGTCTTTAAAAAAGCGTTAATGTGTGGGCTTGATTTCCAGAGCTGTGATTCCAGCCTTTCACAGATCTGTGTCTTGATCCCATTGTACTGACTCATTGGAAAAACTAAAGTCGATGGGAAAGAGAGAGAGAAGAAAGGTTATATTCCTGAGAGTCAGACTCCAGTGTTTTAAAGAATTAGCCTGATAGGAATTCTCAAACAGCATCAAGTGGAGTTTTTGTTATCATGTCTTTTATGATAGCTAACAGGGTCTAATGCACAGACCCTGCTCTTTAAACCAAACATGTGCTTGTCTGGGGGGTGTGGGTGGCTGTGGGGTTTTCTGGGACCATGAGAGGTCAGAGATCAAAAGAAGCCAGGGTTTTCTCAGGTCCCAAGATGCTGTCCTCTGTAACTGCCCAGGGAAGCCATCACGGGGCACACCAGTGACTGAGTGCTTACAGGTAAACCGTAAGCCTGCCCAAAGCAGCACTGATCGTGCTCACTGGAAGTCACAGGTCAGGACAGCCTCTGCTGCCACTGTAAGTGGTCTGTTTTAAAGAGATGGTCGTCGTGTGAGCATTAAGGAAATCCCTCTGAGACACAGGAAGACGGGCCAAGATGCACTTCAAAAATATACATGAATACTTGGTTAAGCTACTAAATGATGTCTGATAACTTAAAAAATGCTAAGTTGTAGTTGAAGTTATTCTATGAAATATGAATTTTTTTACAAATTCCACTGGTGACAGAATTGAAAACTAAATTAAGAGAAGTGTTTAAAGAATGCAGAGAATGAATTTCATTACCCCTTACTTACTTTTCATAGTAATTTAAATGAAACAATATGCAAGTCTGCTGCAGCACAACGTGAGATATTTACAAACCGTTTACATAATCCCAACCTCTAACCATGGATTCTTACATTTTGAAAAATACCGATAAACTGACTCTTTTGAATCAGAATGTCCCGTTGCATTTTGTTAATTAGATTAAAACGATATAATATTTCATAAAAGGCAATCATAACTTAAGTTATCTTGACAGTAATTCTTAAAGTGCAAAATGTATATATAAATCACAAATGGCTCGTTTTTTCCTTTTTCTCCTTATTCTTGAAAAGTTAGAAGAGGCTTTTACTTAATCCTTTGTAAAAAGAAATGCCCTGAGGCATACCTGAGGGTGGACCTCCTGAGGTGTGCACGTGCACTCGAGAAGCTAAGAAGAAGAGAGCTCGGACTTACCCCTGGTCCCGACCCCTGATACGGCTGTGAGCCAAGATCTTGTCATAGTGCCCATTGGCATCTGCAGGGTTAAAAGCAAACAGCAAGAGCAGAGAAACGATGGGAAGGGAAAGGGCCATCCTTGGTCTGCCCTTGGCCTGCGTCCACGCGGAGGACTGAGCTGGCTCTGGAGCGCTCGGGGCTTATATCCGCGTGGCGCCGTGGGCGGGCCATGCAACCTGAGGCGCCAGCCCCTCCAGAGGCATCGGCCGCTCCCCTGCCAGCAGCCAGCCGAGCCTCCGGAGCCTTTGTCTTCTCGCCCTCGATGCGATATTTATTTTTAATCATATGAATGGCTGGCTCTTTGCACGTTCATATTGATGTTGCATGCTTTTGTGATTTGTAGTTGGTTTTCCTTTTTGGAAAATAAGTTTAAAAGCATTTTAAGGACTATTTTGCAATCTCTCCCTTTCAGAGTTCATGTCCCTGTGCTCAAGAGACTGTCATTATTTGACCTTGTCACATCTTATCATATTCCATTCACATCAAAGTTGAAATGTTTTTATTTCTCACTAGAAATCACAAGCAAGTAGTGGCTATTGATCCAAAATAAATCTCAGTGTGTTTAAAATGTGCACAAAATATCAAAGTACAAATTCTGACTCACTGACAAAACGCATATATATTTTGCTTGGAATCCTACTAAACTGGGGAGATAACCTCCCGCTTCATTTCTCTTTTCAAATATCAAGAATTAGCGTTAACAAGTCACTTCTGGCAAGCTTCCCTAACTTTTGAAATGAAGCAGAAAAGAGAAACATTTGTGCTTTATTGTTCTGTCGTTGCATGTTTTACGTAATGACAATCTCAAAGCAGCACATTTCCGTGGCCGAGAGCAGCCCCTATTGGAAGCCAGCACTGCTGCTCCAAGTGGACCAGCAGGAAGCAGGGGTAGTGCCAGAATTCTTCTAATGCCACCCAGGAGTCACCAAGGCCCCCGTGTCGCACTCTGCAATCCCTGGCTTAGAGGTTAGGGACCCTCACACTCTGCACATCATGTGTCAAAATGTCCAGAACGCCTTGGACGAACGAACTCTGAATGTCAGCAGTAAACAATCAGCAGAAAGGATAACTACAGTCAGCCTCCTGGCATCAGGGCACACGTCATCCTGGAGGAAAACTGCCGCTCAGTCCATCGTGGGCAAGAAGCTCCCTGGGCCATGGTTGTTTCCCCACCGGCGATGGGGAGAAATTTTGTGTGGATGCTCCATGTTGTCCACTAGGAAGGGCTTGTAGGGCAGGCTGGACGGGGCCAGAAATGAGTCCACCTGTCAGGTGCTGTGGGATTTTGCCTTGGAGCATTAAGATAATTCTGTGGCTTGCTGCTAGTTTATGAAGAAAGTATACAATGAAACAAACTCTGAAATCTGATTCAGAGATATTCAGATAGGCAGTTTGAAAATATTGCTATCAAGTTATAGAAAATGAACAAGCTGTTCAGAGGGGAGCTGGGGAGAAGATGCCTAGAAGGTGAATTATGTGCCTTCCTCTGGCCCCTCGGGAGAAAAAGTATTCATCTGCCACGGAATTATTCTAGCTTTGTCCGTATGTCTCTGATTTGCTCTGTCTAGAAGCTTCCTATTACTTTCATGTTGGGCAAATGGCACGCGGTCAGTAACTGCTAATTGAGTACAACTCAGACACTAATGTCAGTAAACAGCTGCTGGAGCATACTTGATAACAGATATATATATATATATATATATATATATGTCTTGCATCCTGACCAGTTAGACATCATAATAGAGATTAATTGCCCTCTAAAACATAATATTAATGTGCTAGGCTTGCAGAGGAAGAAATCAAACTCAAAATACAGGCATCTCTGCAGCACCCCCATGATAACTGGCCATTCACAGCCTCACTGAGAAGCTCACTGCTGTGAATGCACTGTGTTTCGTTTTCAGGCAGCTGCAACTGCTTGCAAGCTTCTCTCAACACAAAGCAGAAATCTGCTCAGCTCCAGTGCATTTGATTGGGGTCAAAAGGATGAGGCATGGGTGGTAATTAACAAGAATAAAAAGAGATCTGTTTAGACCCAGCCCAGCATGAAAACAAATAGACCTGATTATGAATATCCAGGTGAAGGCCGAACAAGCGCATCTTACCCATTACCTGCTTTCTTAATGGTGCCTGCAATAAACTGAAAATATGTTGACTTTCAAGAGCCATTCTGACTTAGCTGTTCCTTGTGACCACAGCTTTGTGCCATTGGAATCAATGACTTCCAATCACCCTGACTCATTCAGCGTTCTAAGAGAGGGTGGGAGGCAGAAACGGAAATTCTTATTTCAAACGATTGCTTCTCCCTTCTGATAGGCAATGCAGGTTTATTTTTGGTAAAAGAGGTCTATATGCTCGCACTTTTGAAAAGGGCTCTTAAATCTTTCTTTGCAAAATTTCAAATAATAGATCTCTTAACTCTGTGCACCCTGAGCACAGTATTTGGAGTGCTAAGTCTAAATCCCGTGGGAGTCAGATGCAGGCCCTCAACTAATACTTACTAGTCAGGGTTAGCAGCGCCGCCAAGGAAGCCCTGGAGAACGGAGACCAGACTGTGCCTGTGAGGTGCATGTGGACTTAGAGGTAGGAGGACATTCCAGGGGAAGGAAAAAGGTAGGGAAAATAAAAAGTTTTCAGCACTGCAACCTAAAAAGCTGAAGCCAGCCCAGAAGTGTGATATTATGTGCCGAGTGGTGGGAGAAAGAGCAAGCGACGACCGACCTGGGGAGAGGAAAAATTGAACCCTGAGCCACAGCTGGCGGGGGTGGGGTGAGGGAAAGAAACAGTTCCAGAGAATGGGAAGAAAAGATCGTTGTAGAGAGAAGATGGAAAAATCTTGGGAAGGATATAATTCTCCCCTTTGAGCGCACTCACTGAGGGCCATTCTCTCCCCCACCCCCCTCACACACACACACACACACACACACACATACACACACAGGAGCCTTATTCTTCTGCTCCATGAGCACATCCTGCCTCTGGAGTGACCACACAATTCACTGTTTCCTAGCAGTTGGGAAGAAGATTTAAATCACAGCAATTAAGTCTGACTTTCAGGGTTGCCAAGTCTGACCCAGAAATGCAAGTCATTAACCGAAAAGAAATGGTTTATTATGCAACCAAAGGGAAATGATGTGCCTGGCAGGCAGGGATACTTGTTTCTAGATAGTAGGATGCTGATTTCCTGGCCGTTCTCAAGCTGTCCAGCTGATCTTCAGCCTCTGGGCACAGTGAGGTCATGGCGAAACCGAGCTTAGGTCAGCAGCACCGTGACCAGCCCATGAACTTGGGCCATGGCCTTAACAAACCAGAATCTCCTTGGTTTTTGAATGACCTAGAGTGCTTGTTTGCATCTAGTTATTTCTAAACCTCTGCTTTTTAGCATGTGGTCCCTGAGATCGTGAAAACATTTTTTGAGTATCATGCTACTTTCTTACTGCCCGATTTGTAAAACACAGGTAAAAGAACTTATAAAAGCCAATAAAGTCTTGAAGTTAATGCCTCGCATTCTTGGGGCCAGCACCCTAGTGTCCAAGCATCTTGGCCAGCGAGGGTCTCAGCCTTCCCAGTACCTGGGTGAACAGCCCTGAAAACTGGCATTCTGGCAAAACCCCAGTGAATCTGGTACTTTTGAGAGGAGGAAAAACACTTTCTTAAAATTATTGCATTATGGTGAACTGTGCCAACATTAGACAGGATTCACATTAAGCAAAAGTTAAATTTCGTGACTTTTCCCTCTTAAAATATGCATGTACCTAGAGTATAAACTGATCATCAATGGCAAACGTAAAAGTAAAGAATCAGCTGAGCAATCACGGCACAGGCTTGTGTTTTTGTGCCTGACGCTATAAAGCCTCCAAGGTGTGACTCCAAAGTAGGAAGGCAGAGCCCGCCGGCTTCCTCCTGCTCCAAAGATCTTTCCCTCACCTGCGGCCGACATATCCAAGAAGACGAAGTCCAAGTCAGCAGTGCGGGACGTCTCTTTAGTGGCAATTCCTCTAGGAGCCTGAGATCCCCCATAACTGAGCTCTCCTTTGCCTTGGCCCAGCCCAGCCCGCTCTGTCCCTCCTGGAGTTGGGTTCCATGGAAATCTTAAACTGGTTCTGACTGGAGCAGGCCTCGGTAGCCCGTTCACTTGTATTCCTCTGGAGACATCTAGTGGAGAAAATACAGTATGTGAGGTTTCCCGAAGCGCAGATGCCATCCGTTACATTTTTATTAAAATAATAATATGAAAAAGGCTTAAACCTGTTACATGCATTTCAAAATGCCAAAAAACTGAAGATTAACCATTGTCTCCTATAGAAAGCCAAATAAAGCAAGTTCAGATTGATCACAATAAATAGTACCATATGTGGTCGGAAAATGCACTGCAGCACTCTTTATCACTCACTCATTTAATTATGTACGTATGTATTTTTATTTTGGAAGGTAGGTACCGGGGATTGAACCCGGGACCCCTACGTGGGAGGCAGGCGCTCAACCACGGCGCTCCTCCAGCTCCCCTCTGCTGCATTTTTCAACCTGAGTTTTTCGTTGTACGCTGACCTAGAATAGTGACATGTGAATGCAAATTGGGGCTCCTTTCTCTGTGTCACTCCTGCAGTTGCCGTCCCTCGCACAGCCACGCTCTCCTTGTCTCTCCTCTGTCTGGCCCTTGGCTCTGAGGACGCGACGCCTTCCTTCTCCTCTCGCTCAGCTCTGGGTGATTTGGTCCCAGAGACCATCAGAACCCTAGGCGCCAGCGTCTCCATCCACACCTGGTTCTTGCTAATATTCCTTCACAGCAGACTGCGAGGTGGAGAAGGGGCGATTGCTGAAGCTAAAGGAGCTCGAGCCGCCCGTCCATTAGGGGTAACTGCAGCTCCCCAGCCGGCACAGTCAGTCTGGGTTATGACAAGTTCTTTAGTCATAATCACCCACTTAAGACGAGCCTCGGACTCTTCGCCTCTGAAATAGAAATAGTTCAGGCCTCGTGCTTGGACCTGTGTCTCCCCTGGATTCTCCTCTCTGCTGACTTGTCGTGTCCAACTTTGCCCTCAGATTTCCTTCATCTTCTATTTCCTTGTTTGTACATTCTCTCCCTCCACCTCTGAAAGCTTCTTAGGCTTCATCCTTGACCAACCCAAGTCAAGTTACTTCTGTTTTTCAACCATAATTTGTGTGCTCTCCTCAAGGGCACTGAATACATTCTGCTCTAAAATAAACTGCTTCTCCACGTCTCAAGATACTGGTTTTATGTGATTGATTTCCTGCTGCAGAGACTTAGAACTGTCACCAGGAGAGACTCCTTCTATTGTCCCCGTGTAAGAAGGTCCCTGTTTTCCTCATTCAAATTTGCTTAAAATGCCACTTCTTCTCTAAGATGTATGCATCTGATGGAGGCTGCCCTTCACTAAATTTGGGGGCACTGGATTACTCATTGTGGGAGAACAAAAATGAAAAAGACGTGCTCTTCCATTTATGCTAATAATAGAGATAAAACTCTAGGCTGCCAAGAGTGTTTGTGTATTTAGAAAGTATTTGGTATGAATAAATAAATGTGTAACATTCTCTATATTTTTTCCCAGAAACTCATGTAAAAAGTGAGATTAGAAGAGCCTCAGGGCCACAGGCCACATCTACACCATAAGATGTGGACTTCCCGTGTATAATGAGCAACAGAAAAGAAGGTGGCTTCCTTAGGCGAAAGGGAAAAACGATTCAAGTATGTACAGAGACTAATTCTATGGTGCATATTCAGAAAAGAATAAAGAAAATATGGTTTTGATCTTTAAATGAGAAAAGAGCCTTGATTCTTTGAGTCTGTTTTTAAGCCTCAGAGAAGCACAAACACACACACTCAGTTGTACATTTTTGCCTTTAGCAAATAACTTTCAGTTTAAGTAAAATAAAGTGTCATGACTGCAGGCACTGGTTAAAATAATAACAAGACATTCAGTACGATGACTTAAATGTACATTACCAGTGTTTACAATTCATACACAAGTAAAAATGTGGTAAGAAAACGATTGTGTTGGGGGAGGTTGATGGAACAAGAACAGTGAGAAATGTACTTTAATAACAAGCAGCACAAAATCAGAGACTGGAAACTAAATAAGTCCTCAGCCAGAGAGAATATTCCGGAACCTCAGTTTTGAAACAGATTATATCACTTTTTCAGTTGCATTTAAACATCCTTCAGCACATATTTTCACCTTGCTGCAACTATATCCCCAGTTTTTTCCCCTACCCTTGTAAAGTTAATTGCCAGTGGGTAATTGAGAAAAGCAAGCAATTCAGTTGCCCACGTCAACCCATATTTTAGCTCTTTCTGCTTTGACAAAAGCCCAGTTAAAGGGAGGGGCACCGCCAATTCCTTGGGGTGCGCCAGTTATCTGCTGCTGCCTAACATAGCAGTCCAGACTTAGCGAGGTAGAAGGGCTTCCGGCTCACGTGTGGTTTCTCCTGGTCAGACAATACACGGGGGTGGCTTGTCGGCCAGACCACTCCCCCACCTTTAGGGCTTCAGCTGGGGAAAGTCCCAAATGCCTGCCGGGGCAGCCCGTGCTGGGGGAGCCCTTCCCAGGCAGCGTCTTCACTCTCGCCCAGCATGTCAAGGGTGACCTGAAGGCCGAGTCAGCCAGTGCCTCTCCACGTGGCTTCTCCAGCACATGGAGCCCGAGGGGTCGGACTTTTCACCCAGCAGCTCAGCGATCCAGCACGCGAAGCAGCCTCAAGGTCACACAGCAATCCTCTGCCACCTGTGCTCAAAGGTAAGGGAGAGGCCCTAAACTCTGTCTCTCGAGGGGAGGAGGCTCAAAATGCCTGTGCCCATGGGAGAGGGCTCCTGGTAGACCTGCACATGCCCGAGGAGCCCTTACCTGAGGCTGAAAGAGATCACGCACCTGGAAGCGCGCTGACATCCGCCAAGTGCTGCACACCTGCTAGTTACCTGACTTTCACAGACTCGTCGAGGCCCTGCTGAGGGAGCCCCCGGATTTCTCCTCTCCTGGATTATCCCACTCGAGTTTCGAAGCTCGGGCTAAGCACAGTGTCAGGGTCTGCCCACCGAGGCGAGGCAGGCTTTGAGCTTTCTGAAAGGAAAGGACTTTTAGTACTGAAAGGAAATTTAGAAAATATTTTGGAAGTCAAGATACAGAGTTCTAAACTGGATGACTTTAGAACTCGATCATCATACTGCAGATTTAAATGTCTGGCCTCTGGTGGTTGCAACTGGTTTTTTTAATTGGAAATTAGTATGCATTTCTTAAGAGATGTTTTTTTTTTTCAGGAAGATAAAAGGGAAACAAGAATGAACACTACTCCATGCCAGGAGAGGAATGGCTGTGGGTGGCATGGGAAATGCAGGCGGCACCGGGAAATAAACATATCACATATACCAGGGAATTCTCTTGCGATAATTGTGAGGACATGTGCTTTCACACTCTCTCCCTGGTGACTGAAGGATAATGTCCTACTGCTGGCGGCCGTGGCGAGCGCGTCAGGAGCAGAGGCCGCAGCCAGCAAAGAGCGAGGCCATCCGCGTGCCAGGTGCTGCGATACGCGCGTGCGCATTATCTCATTTAATTCTTGGGCCAACTAATGAGATAGGACTAGTATTCCTTTATTAATGGATGAGAAGACGAGGCAGAGCAAGTAAATTACCCAACACTATGTGTCTAGTAAGTGGCAAAGTCAGGATTCAAACTCTGTTTAACCCAGAGACAAAAATCTTTATCGCTTCATCATTAAATTTTCATTCTTTAAACATATATTAAATAAGTATCATGGACTAAGCAAGATAGTGGGTTACAAAGATAAAAATAAAGCCTTCCCTTGAGCCTCAACCCCAAAACCTTTACCTAATAGTAACTACTCTGCTGATTTCAGCTAAAATAGACAAATTTTGTTTGGTTTTGAACTCTGGGGAAAAAAAAAAAAAGAATCTTAAGCAGTTTATACTCTTTTGTGTCTGGTTTTCTTTGGTTAACATTATGTTTGTGAGATCCAACTACGGTCTTGCAATTCATTGAGTTGTGACAAATGTATATATATGTAAAAGCAACATCCTAATCAGGAGATAAAAACTTTTAATCACCTCAAAATGTCCCTTATTCCCCTTGACAGCCAATCCCCCAACCCACAGGTAGCCGCTCTTCTGATTTCTATACCCAGAAGTTACTTTTGTCCATCCTTGACCTTCAAAACAATTGTGTAGGGCTCCTTTTTCTCAGCAAAATATTTTTGATACATCCTTGCTGTTGCCAGTGTCAGTAGATTGTCCTTTTTATTGCTATTATCCCACTGCATGACTAAAACCTGATGTGCTACTTCCCCCGTGAAAGGGCAGTTAGGCAGTCTCCAGTCGGAGCTGCTGTAAAGCTTTAGTGAGGTCGTAAGTTTTCACCTTCCTTGGGTAAATTTCTAAGAGTGGAATTGCTGGGCCACAGAGTAGATGTATATTTAACCTTGTAAGAAACCTCCATACAGTTTTCCAAACTGATTGTATGGTTTTTACATTCCCATCAGCAATGTAATAGAGTTTTAGATGTACTGCATATTGCCAACACATGGTTTTGTCCCTCCTTTAATTTCAGCCATTTTCTGCAGGTACAAAGGGCTTTTTCGCTGTAGTTTGCCATTCACAATCTTCCTTTCTGCAAGGCTTGTTCAAGTCTTTTGCCTTCTTTTTTGGGTGGCTTGTATTTATATTTTTGAGTTATGGGCTTTGCTTTTATGTTTTAGAAGTGGGCCCTTCTCAGAGATGGTGCTTTAAATATGTCCTCCCTGTCTTCTTACTTGTGATTTTAGTGAGCAGAAAGTTTTTACTTTAATGAAGTCCAATTTGTCTTTTTTTTTTTTTTTTTTTTTTTTATCTTTTTGTTTCCAGTCTAACATCAAGGTCACGAAGCTATTGAGTGATGTTTTCTCCTAGAAGCTTTATAATTTGACTTTTAATCACGAATATCTGCATATGGTGTGGTGCAGGGCGACCCAGCATCTGGTTTTCCTGGGACTTCCTGTTCCCGACAGGGAAGATTTCAGGTTTACAGCCAGGAAAGTCCTGACTTGGTCACCCTCGCTGTGAGGTAAGGGTGGCCGTTCATTTTTTTCTTGCACTTATCCAGTTGTTCCAGCATTATTTGTTGAAAAAACTTTGCTTGATCCATTGATTTCCCTTAGATCCTTTGTTGTAAATCAATTGTCTGTTCACACTACTTTTGTTTCAATGGTTTATTTCTCACTCTCACCCAAATGTCAAACTGACGCCATTAATCTAGCTCTATCTTATCAGGGAGTAAGTTTCTTCCAACTCTCTTCTTTTATTTTTACAAGTGTTGTGGACATCTAGCTCTTTTGCATTTCCATATGAATTGTAGGACCCATTGGTCAATTGCTTCTTTAGCAGCAGTTTCATGTCTTACAATCCATGGACAGAGTATATTCCTTGCCTCCCTCTCCCATTACTCAGGTCTTCTTTAATTTCAGAAATATTTTATGGGGTTCAGTGTAGAGGCATTGCACTTCTTTTGTTACATTTATTACTAAATTTTTTATTTTGTTTGATACTATAACAAATGGTATTTTTTTTTATTTTAATTTTACTATTGTTCATTGCTAGCATATAGAAAGAAACTTGATTTTGTACAATGACTTTGTATTTTTCAGTCTTGGGTATGTTTAATATATTTTTGCTACTGATTTGTACTCTAATTTCCTTGGCCATACAACATACTCAGTATGATTTTAATCCTTTGAAATTAATTGTTGCTTTTTGTGGTCCAGAATATGATCTATCTTGGTAAATATTTCATGCTCATGAACAAATCATGTGTATTCCACATTTGTTGGATATACGGTTCTATAAATGTCAAGAAAGTCAAATTGGTTGATAATGTTGTTTAATACTCCAATATGCTTATCGAATTTCTGCTTCTGATTACTTATTTCTTTTATCAATTCTTTTTTATAGCATAACATATATTTCAAATGCACAAAAAATGGTATCATTTACAGTATATTAAGTTAAATGCCTCTGAGTGGGAGCTTCCTTTCCAGTACTTTGAGGTCTACAAGGCATAACTAGAAAATTCACTCCTATGAAAAATGAAGAATGCTTAAATCAAATGGGAGTGGGTGGGGCTGTGGTTTGCTTTTTCATTAATTGCTGTAGCACAGTCCTACAGGCAGCTGGGGGAGCTTCATATTTTCTTCAGGCATCAGGATGTGCTGAAGCTCTTGAATCCTGCCATTTTGCTAGCACTGATATGGCTCTTGGGCCCAACAGTCATTAGAACGATCGAGTCCATTCCTGTTAATTTTGCTACAGATCTTACAAGGGGGTGCTTCTGGGCAGTTAGGGCCACATCCTCTGCTAAGGCTGCACATTAGGTTTTCCTAAATTGTCCACGCCTGTGGCTCTCCCTGGAAGGCAAGCCCCTTCTTCCACCTTTAATCAATTCTTGAGAAAGGAATGCTGAAACCTCTTCTGACCAGTGGCCCAGAAGTGGGTGAGATTGCCTACCAGGAATTTATTTAGATGTTGGCAAAGGTGATGCAGCAGCAATCATGAATAAATGCGAATAGAATTTACCCCATGCTCACAACAAGCTGGGGGTTTCCTGTGGGGAAAGGCTCCTGCACAGCCAGAAGGATCTGAAGGAAGGAAATGGGGAGGGCGGCCTTGGGCTCTTACTGCAGTTTGGAGGGTGGACCTGAGGACTGGGGGTTTTCTGGCTACTTGGAATTCTGGAAAGGTGAGGGCCTTTCTTACTGGGCAGGAGAGTGGTGATTGGGGGCAGAACTGAGGAGCCTGTCAATGGTCACACATCGAAGACAGTGTCATCGTCTTCACTACAAAATCTCTAACTATTGTAGATTTCTTTGCTTCTCAATTCAGTTCTGTCAGTGTTTGTTTCATGCATCTTGAAGTTCTGTTATTGGGTACAAATACATTTAGGAGTTTTATATCTTCTTAATGAACTGGCCCTTTGACTATTAAGAACTGTCAGTCTTTATCTCTGGCAATTCTCCTTGTCTCCAAGTCTGCTGTGTGTGTTATTAATATATTACATGCAGCAGCTTTCTATTGATTTGTGTTTAAATGATGTATCTTTTACTATTGTATGTATTTATGTTTAAAGTCAGTTTCTTGTAAGGAGTACATTGTTAGGTCTTGCTTTTTATCTATTCTGACAATGTCTGCCTTTTAATTAGTATTTAGTCAATTTACATTTAATATCACTATTGATATGTTTGAGTTTAATTCTACCTTCTTTCTAGTTGTTTCCTACTGTCCCATCTATTTTGTATTAGTCAGGGAAACAGAAATGACAGGAGATATCTGTAAATATTATGAGATTCATAAATATTGTCTCACATGACTGTGGGGATGCACAAGTCCAAATTCCACGGGGCAGGCTACAAGCTGGGAACTCTGATGAACGTTTGCAGTAAATTCCCCAGGAGAAGCTGGCTGGCTGGAGTAGAGAAGGAAATTCTCTCTTCAGACTGCTGAAATCATCGCTTCTCTCCATAAGGCCTTCAACTGATTGGACGAGATGTCTCTCATTGCTGAAGGCAAGCTCCTTAATTGATTGTAGATGTAATCAGACAGAGAGGCAATCATCTTACTGATGAATTAAGTCCTTGTCTCAGAAGAAAGTGCATTCTGGAACCTGATTTCCATCATAGACGCAATTCTGTATCTCATTATTAAATTAGTAGTCTTTGAGCATATAGAAGAGGACGAAATAATTATCAAGATTCAACACAAATTCTCATACTTGATCAACTTCTACTCTGATGGAATGAATATAGTCATTGGTCGAATGACTATGTTACTAGACAAATGTCCTCACAGAAACAGTCAGGTCAGTGCTTCCTTAGTCCAACGGAACACCATCACCTGGCCAAGCCGACCCATGAATCTAACCATCACGAATTCTTTATTGTCATGTTTTCCCTTTTTCATTTCCCTTTGGATTGAATTTTTTTTTATTCTTTCATATCTCCTATATATGCTTTTATTTGCTTATTTTAGTTGTTGCTCCGGGGTTTATAATATGCTTACTTAAAACAGTCAACTTGGAATTAGTCTCGGACTCTTAAAAGCCTCTGGTAAGCCTATTAAAAGCCTATTAGCATACACTAGACAAAATTTATTGTGAAGAGAGGTAGTATATTATCAATCATGTGAAAATTAGCCACCAATGAATTCCTTTAATTGCCAGGTGCTGTATATTAGACTGTATAATATTCCTAGTTTAAGAGTTTGTTATAGAGAATGTCTCATAGGCTAGTCATAGTGTAGGTAAGTATTAGACAAAAATAATCTGTTCTTGGTTATGGGTTCTTGATAGACTCCAGCCTCATTATTCTAGTCATGCTGTTTTATACTTTTAACCATTGATCCTCCTTCTTAGAAAGGTTTACACTGAATTTCTAGGAACTCGTGTTGAATCTTGATCATTATTTCTTCCTCTTCTATACACTCAAAGACTACTAATTTAATAATGAGATACAGAATTGAATCTGTGATGGAAATCAAGTTCCAAAATGCACTTTCTTTTGAAAATGTGAATTCCCTGTGCTTGTGTATCATCTTTCAGCATGTCTCTCATTCAACATAATTCATAATTCGGAACACAGAATTGTATTTAAGTATTGCATGCCTGATTATCTATCTTAAAATCTCATAACTTCAAAGAAAAAATATATTTTTTTTAAATTTTGCTTTCAACAACATTAATCATTTAGCATCATTATGCTCTTGTCTTCTATTTTTCCAAATTATTTGTATCATGGTAATAACTCTTTATGAATGTAAGATTTGTTTTTCCTTTCAAAGCCAGAAGAAGATTCATTTCCTTCCTTGCTTATTCGGACATGACTAATCTAATTCCTTTGAGAATTTATTGAAAAAAAACAAAACAAATTCAGGATGTGGCAGATGAAAATATTTTTGATAAAGTCTTAGTAATTGAAGTCCTAAGAGTTGATTTTTGACTTATCTATCAACCCAGTGTTAAACCTTAGAGTGTGTGGGATTTGTACTTACATAGGGAAGAAAATACTTTGACAATTATCTAGTTAGTTTGAACTCTAAAGCACTATTTTATGAAATGTCCAGATCAGTGGTTGTCAACGCTAGCTGCATGTTAGAATAACCTCAAAAGCTTTTAAAATACACATGGCCAGGCCATCACCCCAGAAAAAAGTAGATTAATATTTCCCTATATAACAATAATGAACAGCCAGGATTGAGAATTACTGGTTTGGGTGATTCTTGCAAAGTTTTATCAGTTGGATCTTGTGGTCATTGCTGTTGAGTTATTCAGACAAATGCCTTCATCTCTTGGTTAATTTAGCATATAAAACGCCTTTACCAAATAAACTCCATAAAACTCATGATAAAGACTGTGTCTTTTGAGATTGGTTCAAAATTAACCCAATTAGGTTAGATAATTCTTAACTACACAGTTAAGGGGATGAGGGTGAGGCGGATGCGGTTTGGGTTTAGCTTTTAGAATGCTGGTGACTCACATCGTCAGCAAGTTCTCAGGAAAGAGAAGAGACACTCTTCCTTTCCTTTCCATTTTTTTTTTTTTTTAATCTTTGTAACATCTTCCAAATGTTTGATGATGCCTGAAACTCTACCAAATGGAAATCATTTTTGTTTTTTTAACAGTGTCGCCTGTGAAGGAAAATAACTTTGAGAAGCAGGAATGACACTTTAATCTCTTATCTGCTGATTATTTTTTTAAAGGTACAAATGTGGGTATGATCTTTTTGTTTGAAATCAGATTCTGATAGGGAAAACTCAGGGCAAAGTCTAGGAAAACATGAGAAATTTCTATCCCATAGCGAAGGTACCATTTCTATCCCATAGCAAAGATTATTTTCTCTTCATTCTTCTTCTTTCATTCTCTACTATAAATTTAAAATTGAAGCATTCCTTCATGGGAACTTATAAATCACTCTTATAATTTAAGGGAGATTTGAATATTAGTAGAAGGGGAAAAGACAGAAGAAGAGAATTGAAATTTAAAGGCTTAACGCAAAGCTAGAAGCCGTGCTAGCTATTTAAAAAAGGCTGAGACTCTGGAAGCCAGATGGCCTGGTTTGAACCTTCAGGTTTCCAGTCTTCAGCTGGAAGTGAGACCATGGGAAAATCACTTAACACCCCTATGCCTCAATTTCCTCAGCAGAATAATCAGATAATAATATCTTTCTTTCAGAGATATTTTAAGAATTACTTTCAGAGTTATTTTTAAAGTGGGAGTGAGGTTTTAAGTAAATGTCCCAATAGAATAAATTCCACGTCTTGTAGAAGGCAAGGGGGGTGAACATCGCTCTCGGAAGTGCCGACTCTGTATTCATGTCAAGTGAGACCCTCAACAGACACAAAGAATACTGACGGCTGTTGGTTGTCATGCAGTAGCAGCAGAAGTAGCAATGGAAAGCCCAGAGTCGGTTTTGATTGGGATGGCGTGGGCTGGTAAACAGTGCCCTCTAAACTGTAGAGCAGGGGAAGGAAGCTTGGGGGATGATAGGATTAAGACACTTCTGGGGAGGAGGGGATCACGCATGTAGAGGTAGGCACCTCCTCACCCTATCAGGAAATCAACTCGGGCAGATACTGAGAGCGCACTGTAGAGGAGAAAGGATGGGTGAATGGGTGAAAGGCAAAGCCCTTGCTGAGTGATTTCAATCAGAAGGTAGTTACTGCCAGGTCACCCCTGACATAGAGACTCTAAACCGATGAGTCTTCCAAATGGAAAGTGCCCAAATTAACAAGGAAAAAAGAAACATATGCGTATAGGATGATATGACTAACTTTCCATATTTATTTGTAAATAAATTTAACTTGAGTCTTTCAACTCTCTCTTTAGTATTTTCTCTAGAAAGGTGCAAGATGTTTTGTTGTTACTGTTTGTTTTTTGTTTTCATTTTTGGCTGCCCGGAGAGACAGGTAGCTGCTCCTGACTTGAAAGTAGGGAGAGCCTGATAGGGCTCTACTCTGTGGGGTGCCCTGGAGAGGCAGCTGCACCCTGCATCTCTCGTCGCCGGTTACCATGCACCCTCCTGAAAGGAGTTTCTGGTTTGCCTGGTGACCGTGAGGGCAGAGCCTTCAGGACCTGCTTAAGAAGTTGCATTAAGTTGTAGCTGAGGCTATGCAGATCCTATCTATAGGACTTTGTTGCACAACAGGAAAAAACTAATCCGAAGAGGATGCACTTCTGTTGGGATCCTGTTACCATAGCAATAGATTCCCTCCGGCGTAGAAAAGACTTATTTTGCTTAAGTGCTATTTTTATTGTATTAAAAATGAAGTGGAGATAACAGGATGAAAGTGTTTTCCTGATGCCTTCAGCCCTAAAGTAAATTTCAAGCAGAATGATAAAGGTAAGTCTCTCTCTAGGAGCTTTACTGCCAGCTGGCTTCTCTGCTGGACTATAGAAATGGAAATGCCAGCCTGTGTATGTTTATTTTCCCTTTTGTATAGTGGTTCCCTACGGGGCAGGATAATTCCCCCAAACAAAACTTGGTTCAATGCCAGCTCAGCGCTGTTGACCCTTAGAGGGTGTGAGGCGGCCTCCTGTATCCTCCAGGCAGGCTCAGAGGCCACTCCAGACTCTGCTTTGCCTGTGGCTCGAGGGTGGCATCCGGGCCAGCTTCCACACCAGCACGGGGGATGTCCAGATGTGGGGGAGAGGGGTGGAGGGAGGGCTGGGGCTGGGAAGCTGCCGGTGGTCCAGCAGGACGTGGAGCCAGTCCTTCCAGCACACCTTGACCCTCTCAGCAGACACGAGTGGACGTGGCGTGTGCCTCACGGGCGCGTGCATGCGGATGCAGCTGCTGACTGCAGGGAAGTGGCCGAGACCACGTGTGCTATTGGAAAGCCACTGTGAAAATGTCAGGGGGGCTCTACAAGAGCAGCAGGGAAGAGAGGCCGGGCATGACCCGCCTCCTCCTCTCTATCTTCCAGCTTTTCCTCCATTTCCTTCAAGGACTTTGTGGTTTTAAGGCAACCTTGCGCCTAGGTGAAGGAACATTATGAGCAGAGAGAAGTCCGAGCATCATTACTGTTTTCTTCTTTTTAAGCTCCACCCCACATGAGCAGTCTATTTCTTTCCATAGATACTCAGTTGATTGTAAATATGAGTATGGTTGGAAAAACGCATAATGTTTGTTTTGTGGGTGTGCCTGTGATGGATTTACACAAATAGTATTTAACTACAGATAACAAATTTTGAGTATTTTAAGTCAATACTATGTTGTAAGAGTCTCCTTATGTAGCTGTAAGTAGATTTGATCTATTATTTCTAGCTGCTGCGTAACATTCAACCTTATGCTTATGAGACTTTCGATATATCCAGTCCCTTCACGATAAACATCTAGATTTTCTGCAACTTCTTCTACCAGAAACATGCCATGATGAACACGCTCACATATGCCTCCTGGTAGATGCATGCACGAGTGTCACAAAAATGGTTTAACCTGTGTTCAAGTGCAACTAATAGGACACATGTGACCAGCAGAGGTTAAAGAAGGAAAGGGTCCATGGAAGCAGCCCTGCGGTGGGACCCACTGCGCTCAGCTCTGGCTTCAGGCGCACCTCCCTTTCGTCTTCCTGTCCTCCGTCCTTACCCTGAGGCTCCACGTTCAAGCTCACGAGATGGCCACCATTCCTCTGGGCAGCAGGTCTGCATTTAAATTAGGAAGAAATGGAAGGCTGAGGGGCAAGGACCAAAAGGTCATGCCAGCCATTTCTGTCGCCTCAAAAGACTTTCCCATGTTCTCCTCCATGGAGGTCTGGAGCAGTGAACCCCAGGAAAACATGTTCTTAAACTTAATCCATTCCTGGGGGTGTGGCCTTCTGATGGGGTGCCTTTGGCTAGTTAAGGTGGGACCCTACCCAAGCAGGATGGGTCTTAACCCTATTACTGCACTCCTTTATAAACAGGATAAAGTTCCGAAAGATGGAGAAAAAGCCGCTGAAGATCCCCATACCTCTCTCTCAGTCAATGATAATATTCACGAAATCAGTAAAATTATGAAAGATTTGAAGACTCTGTCAGCCAATATGACCTAATTTTATTTATGAAACACCCCACCCAACAACAGCAGAATACACCTTTTTTTTTCACATTCACATGGAATATTTACCAGGAGAGACCATATTCTGGCCTATAAAATAATGCTCAGTAATTTTAAAGGGATTGGAATCATACAGAACATTTTGTCTGGCCATAGTTGAATTAAACCAGAAATCTATAATAGACAATATCTAGGAAACCCCCAAATATTTGGAAGTTAAAGAACAAAATTTTAGTTAACCCACATACCAAAGAAGAAATCACAAAGTAAGTTATCAGATATTTTGATCTGAGTGAAGATTAATCAATACAATCACTCCCCCGCACCCTCCCCCAAAGCAGTACTTAGAGGGAAATGCACAGCTCAAATGCTTCAAATAGAAAAATAGAACGGATTCAAGTTAATGACCTAATCTTACACTGGCAAGAAGCGAAAGTAAGAAAGAAAAGAAAGAAAGAAGGGAAGGGAAGGGAAGGGAAGGGAAGGGAAGGGAAGGGAAGGGAAGGGAAGGGAAAGGAAGGGAAAATAAAAGTATTATTTTAATAAAAAAGCGATGTCAGAAAATAAATGAAACCAAAAACTAGTTATTTGAAAAAGACCCCTGTAATTGATAAACCCCTGGCCAGAACGATTACGTAAAAAGAAGAGAAGACGTACATTATGAATATCAGGAATGAAAGAAGGGTCAGCGCTGTAGATCAGGCAGATATCAATGAAATCAGAAGGGGATACTGTGTACAGATTCACACCATTAAATCTGACAAGTTATTTGAAATGGGCAAATTCATTGAAAGACACAAATCGCCACATTAATTTGAAGAGAAGAGAAAGCCCAGTCAGTCATTATTTGTTAAGGAATTCTAATTTTAAAACGCCTCCTGCAAAGAAGGCTCCAGGACACGGCGTCTGCAGTGGTGAATCTCTGTTAAGCATTTTAGGAAGAAATTACATTGAATCGACCTACAGGCAGAAAATAGAGAACAGGAAAGCATCTCCCGATCAGTTTAAGAAAGCCACCTCTACCTTGACGCCAAAACTAAATCAAGATAACCAGGAAAGGAAATTATAGACTGATAGCCGTCATGACTAGACATGCAAATATCCTTAAAAATGTTAAACTAAATCCAGCAGTAAAAAAGGATAAAGCATCATTTGAAGGACAGACACAAAAGGACGAACATTGCATGATCTCACTGATAGGAGTTAAGAAGTATAAGCAAATCCGTAGAGTCAGGAATTAGAACACAGCTTAGCAGGGGCTGGGGTTGGGGTGGGAATGGGGAGTTAACGCTGAAATTGTGCAGAGCTTGTTTGGGGTGGAGGGTGTGTTAGTAACGGAAGGCACTGAGGGCCACACACCTTTGTGAAGATCTGCAGCAGCACGGAAAGGTGTATGTGAAGGAGGTGTAGCCGTTTGGCAGTTTGATGTAATTATGAATTCCAAAAATAGATATTGGATTATGCTTGTACCGTGGTCTGTTCATCTGGGCATGACTAAGTTAAGATTAGGGCGTTGACTGGGCCACGACAGTAGGGCGTTGAGCCCCACCTCTTGGTGAGTGCGGTCTCTAAAATAAAGATAAACGACAAAGGACAGGCTTGGAGTCGTTTTGATGTTGGAGTTCTGATGCTGAGTGTTGATGCTGGAGCCCAGGGGAGAAAGCACACGGAGGACCTTGGTCGTGGGGAAGGAGAGAAGGCTCCGGGAAAAGAGACGAAAAGAGACGAGCCGTTCGCCTGGGGGTTCCCAGCTGGCCTTGTGGAGAGAGGCAAAGCCTGGAGAGCCTCAGAGTCTACAGCTGACCTTGTGGAGGAACCAGAGGAGCTGAGCCCGGAGAGAAACGCAGCCCCGGGAAGAGAGGAACCCCAGAAGCCTGAACCCTGGCAAACATCGGCAGCTGTCTTGCTCCAACACGTGGCAATGGACTTTGGTGAGGGAAGAAACTTAAGCTTTATGGCCCGGTAACTGTAAACTTCTACCCCAAATAAATACCCTGTATAAAGACAAACCGATTATTGGTATTTTGCATCAGCACCCCTTTGACTGACTAATACAGGTGGTTAAAGTGGAAATTTCAGGCTGTGAAGTGTTATGAGTATGAAAATTTAAGAAGCATAGAACCGTACAGCACAGAGAGAACTCTAATGTGGTCTATGGGCATCGCTAATAGTATAATTATATTATACTATTTTTTACAATTGACTATAATCAATTGTTTAAAAAAGGTGGCACACTAATGCAAAATGTTAATAACAGGAAAAACTGAGTGTGTGTGTGGGGGGGGTATATGGGAACTCTGTATGACCTCCATGCTTTCTTTGTAACCTACAACTCTCCCAATAGAAATGCTAAGAATGGTATTCTGATGTAAGGAATGCCACCACGGCTCCTGAGAACCGTGACAGGGCGAGTGGGAGGATGGACAAGGGCAGGGAGGAAGGGACAAAGAGGCCTTCTTTGTTCTTTCAGCCAATAGCCAGCTGCACCCAAGAGCTGAAATTAAAGACGCCCCACACAGAATGGGACAGGCATGGAATAGCCATTATGTTTTAAAGTCAGGTAAAGGGTTGCATGTGAAAAATTTTGCAACAGAAATCGTAAAAGTATGTTACTTCGAAAACTCCCAGTGAAACTTTTACTCTGAGTTAAAATTTGGGCCATTAACCTTTGCGAAACACCACGTCACGAGAATAGAACCTGCCTTGGCCGTGTGCTATTATAATTGTTTCTCTTTTACTTCTGCACACAGAGCGAACTTTGACTTTTCCGTAGCTTTTGACTTTTCACCTGCTGCTGTTATATGCGTCAATGACCCGAGAATCAGATGATAGAAACTCTTATGAGTCTAAAGTGATTATTGTTGGCGATGACATGAATAAATTGAGCTCAGCATGAAACTCAGGAAAGACAGACAGATGTAAAAAGTTAGAGTAGGCAAAGCTTGCTAAAATTGTTTGGCCTTTATTAACTGAAAATGCAATAATAATTCAAATACATCCTAGATGAAAAATGCACCTAAATGCACCCCATTCTCCGGTTTTCATCTTTTAATGTACTCCTGGAGCTCATTTCAGGGGTGCATTTCTTTTGACTTCCATGGTGACTTTCTCTCTTTATGTTCTCTAGAATCAGCAAAAGGAAAAAGGCTTTCTTTTTGTTTGTGCCTATACAATGGTTCTCTAACAGATTCTCAAATGTGAGAGGAAGCAATGACACGAGATGGTAATTATGTGCTTAAAGGACAAGAGCTCACTATTCCAGAGCTCCTCCTCATTTCATTCTTAGTATAACATCAATGTGTAAATGCAAACAGTGTAACTCTAGCTAACAGAAACATGAGTAACAGTGAGAAAGAAGGAACATCGTGTCCCTGCTGCGACAGATACGAAAGTCCTCAAATATCGTGTCCTGGAGACCAGCGCTGGGCTCGAAACGAAACCGAATGGCTGCTGCCCTCTCCCTCTTTTACTCTGAAGGACTGTGCTGGAGCTGAAAGAGCGACTCCTTTGGAACTGAAAACACCCAGGTTCAAATTCCTGCTCTACTAACTTCTAGCTATGGGACCCGTGGAAAAATCACAAAATCTCTATGATCATCAGTTTTGTGTGTGTGCATGAAACGGGGTTGGAATATCTCACATCTAATTCTTGCGAAAATTATAACAGAGTAAAGTGTTTATCCCAAGAATTGTTCGTTTGTAGACTTCTCCTCCCCTGCCCCCCCTTCTTCCTCCTTCCTCCTTCTCTTTTCCTCCTCCTTTTTTTCCTTCTCACCCCTCTTCCTCCTTCTTTTTTGGAATGAGGTGCATACGTTAAAATCCATTTTATTCCATGAACATGTCATCTGACACTGGGCAAAGTACTAAACTTTTCTCAATCCCTTTTTCCTTTACCTACAAAAATTATTTATTAACAACCTTTATGATATACATTTTAAAATATGTATGAAAATCTCCTAGTATATAGCAAGTTTTCAAAAATAGATTTTTTCCCTTTATTAAATTTTCTGTGTAAATTGTGATTTTAGAAAACCACTGAATTTATATGCTTTACTCTACTTCTTTGGCTTCTTGATTTAAAAAAATTGGGGTGATGAGTGAATCTGATAGTATGAAAGAACACATCAAAACCTTCCTTCGGAAATATGTATTAGGTACGTCGTAAAATTCCACATATTTTCAGTGCCAGAATCTTCTAGGCACTGGAAATTTAACAATGACACGTGGCTGAGGCCCCTCCCCTCATGGACTGGTACTTTAGAAAGCAAGAGACGGGAAACAAAATAAATAAGCAACAGTCTGGATGGGAAGAATTTTAGATAGTCTAGTGATTTTTTAAAATCATCATAAAAATTGAAGTCTAGAAATAAAGTTCTCCAAACTTGTGTACAAATTGCACTGGATCAGTTATCCCCTTTTGACCAACCAGAGGTCATTAACTTGACCAATCTCATTTTTAATTTTGTGGTTTTAAGGAACAATTCTCAAGGTACAGAAATGTTGATTTCAGATTCTACTTTCTTTCAACAAATAAACGTACTGCTGCCCAGGACTCCTGGTGCGAGTCCTCGTCTTTAACTGGCCCTCCCGCCCACCTTGGCCAGGATATCCCCAGGAGCACAATTAGTGGAGACGGGCTGCTGTTTCCCAGACGCGTCTCGGGGCTTCTGCTGCCTCTCCCGAACCCTCCAGGAACTTGGGAAACCATTTATTTTAGGGAGCCTTACAGCACTCCGCAGCCACCATGTCATTGTCCTGCAGGTGACTGCCCTCGACCTTACGGGAGTCCACTGTCTACTCTCCCCTGTGCTTTCTGCCCAAACCCTTCCATTTTGCACTCTGGAACAATCCTTTCTTTACCTTTTTCGTGGTGGGGAAATGAGCTGTAAAGGCTGACCCTCCTTTTTGAATGCATTTCTCACCCACCCTCCATACCTGCGACCTTGGTTCTCTCCTGAGGAAGCCCCCTCGGCATGCACGGGGTGTCACCCTCAGAGCCCACGGCGGGAGTGTTATAACCCAGGAGATCGACCACACTCAGACTTTACCACTTTTATGAAGTTTATTGAGCTAAGCCCGCGGGCGTCTGCAGCACCTCTCATGCAGGAGAGAACTGCAGCCCCCAGGTTCTAAAATGGCTCCTTTTTATAGGGGGTTGCTGTCGCAGTTTGCAAGCAAGCGGGATAAACAGAAGCGGATTTTGGCAGTTAGCTAGCCTTTGCACGGAATGCCCTGATAGCCTGGGGCACAGCTGCAGGGTTGAGATGTCCTTGCAGGATTGTTCAAAGGAGGGGAGGTTGTATGCTTGTCTGTCCTTGCGAGATTGTTCAAGGGAGGGGAGGGTGTGCTTTTCAGATAGGACACTTAGGAGACAGTGGGAAACTTTTCTTTTCTGCGTTACTCTGGTTGCCATGAAGGCCTATGGGTAGGCTAGTTTAGGGTTCAACATTCCCCACTTCTCTTCTTAGTGGTCAAATCATTGACTCATCAGAGTGGTCTCCAGTCGTTGGCAGGTGTTGGTAGGGTTGGGCTAATACCATTAGTTTGACCGATTGGACTCTGTCCTTGACAAAAGCTACAAGCCTATTGATAACGATAGGTCCGCAAGTGAGACCCAAAAGTAACAGTATGAGAGGGCCTACTAGGGCTGAAATTAAAGTAGTCAGCCATGGAGACCAATTGAAAAGGTTCTGAAGCCAAGACTCAGAGCATTGTTCTTCTAGATCCCTCTCTCTGAGTCTCTTTTGTAGTTCTTGCATTGATTGTTTAATAATTTTTGAATGGTTTACATAAAAACAGCAGGCTTCTCCGAGGGCGGCACATATATTGTACTTGGGTCTGAAGGAGAGAGACATCAGCAGAGAAAGTAGCTGAAAGTTTTCTAATACCAATGTCAGAGGTAATCATGGCCCCAGCTCCTATGGCTGTTGAACCTGCAATCCCTAAGGTGGCTAAGATAGGGATTAGAATTGGAGTTCTTTTTTATAGTTTAAAATGTTGATCCTGAGCTAGGAAGTGGGCAGTACCTGAGGGTCCAGCATATAGGTAAACCTGGGGAATGATATAAACACCAATACATAGGTTAGAAGCATTACTAGGGGCAATACAGCGGGTGATGCCAGATGAGCAGGCAAACCAGGTACCATTAGGGGTGATTAAAGTCCAAGTGGATCCTCCAGCAGTGAGGGGGACAGTGTTCAGGCAATTGTCCTTATAAGGTGAGTTGTCTATGGAGTAGCTGCCGCTGGTGAAACAGATCCCTTGTCCTTGGAGATCGCTGAGGGTGAGTTTTTTTCTGATGAGAACAATCAGACAGGATACCAGTTTCAAAGTTGTCGGCATCGGTGTAGGAGACGTTCTGGGGGGCCATTTTTCTCATCAGGTTGGCACCAATCCCCACATAGTATGGTGGTGCCGGATCGACGCAGAGCCAACACTCAGTGGAGATGGCCGGCTGAGTTTCATTCAGAAGGGAGAAAACAGAGTCTAGCATAGTTAGCAAAGAATTACTAAAGAAGTTCAATGGGTGCGATGGCGCTAGGAGTTGGGGATTATGGGAGGTGGTCTTCCATAGATTATTTCAAAAGGGGCTAAATGTTTCAAATAAGGGGTACATCTGGTTTTTAGTAAGGCGAAAGGGAGAAGACTTACCCAACTCTCTCCAGTCTCCAATTTTAATTTAGTTAAAGTCTCCTTTAAAGTCCTATTCATCCTCTCTACCTGTCCTGAGCTCTGAGGCCTGTAAATGCAATGTAATTTTCAGTTTATTTTAAGTGCCTCGGCTAGACTTTTGGATATCTTGGCTATGAAAGCCGGGCCATTGTCGGACCCCAACGCCAAGGGTAAGCCAAATCGTGGGAGGATCCCTGTCAGGAGGTGCCTGGCGACTACATTGGCAGTCTCATGCTTGGTGGCAAAAGCTTCAGTCCATCCGGAGCAAGTATCTATAAAGACCAGGAGATATTTATAGCCGTATTTGCTTTTTCCAATTTCAGTAAAATCTAATTCCCAGTGTTCCCCTGGTTCATGGCCTCTGATTCGGACCCCTACACTGCGAGAGATTGGAGGCCCTGGGTTGACCTGAGCGCATGCTGAGCAACGGGTTACCTCTGAGTTGGTGATGGTCTTCAAATCTTTTGCCCAGTGAAGCACCTGGGTCAGAGCAATTAGTTCTGCTTTCTGAGCGGAGGTTCCTTGGGGCAAGGCCTGTGAGCAGAGTACTTGATTTTCCGTGGTCACCGTTGCGCCTGCATATCTCAGTCTATTTTTCAGATAACTGCTTCCATCAGTATAAAGCTCGTAGTCTGGGTTTTCTAGGGGAGTGTCCTGGAGGTCAGGTCTAGATCCAGTGATAGTCTCTAAAATGTCCAGGCAATCATGGACAATTTCTCCATATTTAGAATCTAGCAACAGAGTAGCTGGGTTGAGAGCCATGGACTTAGAGAAAGTGACTTGAGGGGGATTAAGTAGCAGCACCTGATATTGAGTAAGACGCACATTCGAAATCCAACAGTCAGGTGGGGATCTAAGGAGGGCCTCAGTGGTGTGGCCCCCGATAATCTGCAAGTCCGGCCCAAGGTCAATTTTTGTGCCCCCTTGACTAGAAGGGCGGTCGCAGCTACCGCTCTCATGCATGACGGCCATCCCGCAGCTACAGGGTCTAGTTGCTTGGAGAGATAGGCCACTGGGCATTTCCAAGGCCCTAAGGTTTGAGTGAGGACCCCTTTGGCAATCCCCTTCTTTTCAGCTACAAACAGCTGAAAAGGTTTCGTGATGTCGGGTAGGGCTAAGGCAGGGGCTGAGGCTAAGGCTTGCTTGAGGGCTATAAAAGCCTGTTCTTCTTTTCCGAGTTCAATGAAAGTTAGGGTCCCTTCCACCTGTGCAGGCATATAAGGGTTTTGCAATTTCAGCAAACCCAGGTATCCAGAGCCTGCAGTAGCCTACCGCCCCTAGGAATTCTCGTACCTGTCGCTTGGTGGTTGGAGTTGGGATATTCAGGATAGCTTCTATCCGTCCCAGAGATAGGGTCCTCTTACCTTCTTCCAGATGGTAGCCCAAATATGTGGCTTTTCGCACGCAGATCTGAGCCTTTTTCATGGACACCCGGTAGTCGAGGCGTGCTAGTTCAGAGAGCAGTTCCTTGGTGGCGATTAGGCAATCCTCTTCTGATGCTGCTGCAAGAAGAAGGTCATCTACATATTGCAAGAGTTACCTGAGGGTGGGATTCCCTGAATCCCAGGAGGTCTCGGCTCAGGGCTTCATCAAAGATGGTTGGAGAATTCTTGAATCCTTGTGGGAGTCTAGTCCAGGTTAGCTGGCCTGAAAATCCCCCTTCGGGGTCCGTCCACTCAAAGGCGAAGATGGGTCGGCTCTGAGGGGCCAATGGTAAGGTGAAGAAGGCATCTTTCAGGTCTAGTACAGAATAGAAAGTCCGTCCTGGAGGCAGAGAGCTCAGAAGGGTATAAGGGTTAGGTACAGTGGGGTGAATGGTTTCAACCCTCCTATCGACTTCTCTTAGTTCTGTACTGGTCTATAATCTTCAGTCCCTGGCTTTTTACTGGTAAAAGGGGGGGTATTCCAGGGTGATTGGCAGGGAGTCAGTATCCTCACTTCTCTTAATCTCTTGATATGTTTCGCTATGCCTTCCCTTGCCTTCTGAGGTATGGGGTATTGCTTGACTCGGATGGGGAGAGCAGTACTCATGAGTTGCACAATGATAGGGGTTGATGCAAAGCCAATCCTGGCGGGTTGCTCTCTGCCCAGACCCCGGGGATTTTAGTAAGTAGTTCTTGGATATAGCTTTCTCCTATAGCCCCCTTGGGCTCTTGTTCAAATAGAATATATTCTTCGGAGATAGGGACAGTTAACATAATTGATTGAGGGAGCTGATCTCCCAGTTGCAAAATTGTTTCCCCATCTTTAAAAGAAATGGTTGCCTTTAATTTCCGCAGCAAGTCTTGGCCTAAGAGGGGGTATGGGCATTCTGGCATTACTAAGAAGGAATGGGTAACAGTACCCTTTCCTAAGTCAGTAATTTGGGCTTGAGTTCAGGGGTAAGATTTAGGTTTTCTTGTTGCCCCTATGATAGAAGTCTTCTGGGATGAAAGTTCCCCGGTTGTCTCTTGGAGAACTGAAAAGGTGGCCCCCGTGTCTACTAGGAATTCAGTTGGCTTCCCTTCCACTGTTAACTTTATCATGGGTTCCTGGGGGCCAAGCGCGAAGGAACCCTGACCCCCTCAATCTTCAGTTTCTACTAAGAGGCGGGCCGGTTCCTTAGGTTCCTGAGCCCTTCTGCCCATCAACTTAGGACAATCCTTTTTCCAGTGCTTCATCCCCTTGCAAAAGGCACATTGGTTCTTCTTCAGGTCTCCTCTCTCCGGCCGTCCCTTGGAGGGATGGGGTTTCCGGGTTGGTGCTGCCAGCAAGATTCGCGAGAGCTGCTTGGTCTGCTCCCGAATAGGATCTTCTCTATTTTGGAAAACTTTCTGAGCTATTTCTACCAATTCACTTCTGGCTTTTCCTTCAAACCCTTCTTGCTTTTGAAGTTTTTTTTTTCTAATATCTGGGGCCGACTGAGAGACGAACGCCATGTTTACCATTCGTCTGTTATTTTCATCTTCTGGGTCTAAGGGGGTGTACATTCGATATGCCTCCAATAATCTCTCTAAGAAAGCAGCCGGGGACTCGTCCTTACCCTGCATGACTGCACTAACCTTAGTTAAATTGGTAGGCTTTTTAGCTGCAGCCCTTAGACCCCTAAGTAGAGACTGGCGATAGTGGCGCAAAGCTGTCATCCCTGCATCAGTGTTAGGGTTCCAACGAGGAGGACTCGAAGGGAGTGATTCCTCTAATTCATCCCTCCCAGTCTGGGAGTCCCCCTCATTGTCCCCCAAGATAATCTTAGCAGCCTCCCGATGGATTCTCTCTCTCTCCTCAGAAGTGAACAAAGTTTGTGAAATCTGTTGACAATCATCCCAGGTAGGCTGATGAGTGTGGAAAATAGTTTCTAAAAGCAAAATCAGCCTCTGGGGATCCTCTGAAAAAGGAGGGTTCTGGTGTTTCCAATTATAGAGATCAGAGGTGGAAAATGGGACATAAATCATTCGAGTATGGCCCGGAGGCGCCCCTGGTTGAGGAGGAACTTCCCTGAGCGGCACCAGGGGCACTGAAGAATCAGGCCCTGGTGGAGGGGGCTGATAGAGAGATCCCCCTCTTGTGTGGGGAGGACTCTGGACTTCCCCTTGGGGCGAGCGTTCTGGGGCCTGTTGCTGCGAGGGAGTTCTTGGGCAAGTCAGGGGGTCAAATAAGCTTTCAGCTATATCATCAGTTTCCCCCGGCAGAACAGGATATAAAACGGGGTTTCTGTTCTCTGGTTTCTCATCTTTCTTTTCTTTCAGGGGACCCCGTGCCCCTCGAGGTTTCGGGGCAGTTACTAAAATGGTTTTTCTGCCTACCCTTGCATACATATCCCTCTTCCCTGGTTTCTGGCATTTCTGGATATAATCTACTTTATCATACACAATGTCAATCTAAACACCTATATAAACCCTCTGGTCGGGGTGGGGAACCCCATAAACAACAGACCGTACAGCAAACAACAGAGATAAATCAAATGAGCCTTCCGAAGGCCAATCTATTCGGAAGGCTGGCCGTTCAAGTTCACAGAGGGTCCGTAGGAAGCCTGGATCTGCTGGCTTCCCATAGTCACAGGATCTCTTGAAGAAATCAGAAAAATTAGCAAGAATGCATTCAAGAGGAGTCCGCGGAGTGGATTTTCCTTGTCCCATCCTGTCAGGGTTGAAACAGTTAAAACACCAAGAAACACTGAACATAGACAGACAAACGAACAAAACACTGGAGACTAGTCTCACTCCCACTCACACAACAAATACCAAAGTGAAACCTAACGGTTTCCAAAATCAGGAGAGGGCGGCCCGGCCCTGATTCGGGGTGTGCAGTACCGCGGCGTCCCGCCTGCAACAGCCCCCACAAATGCTCCGGAGCCAGCACAAGAGGGAGAATCCCTTACCAGATTCCTCGAGGCCACCGTCCTAGTCCGAATCCGATCACGAATCGAAAGCAAAGGCGAGGAAGTGGAGGCACTTCCCGCTTAGTCTGAGGAGGTCGACCCCAATTAAGGGGGACCTCGCGGTTGATCCCGCTGGGGCCTCCAAATGTTATAACCCAGGAGATCGACCACACTCAGACTTTCACCACTTTTATGAAGTTTATTGAGCTAAGCCCGCGGGCGTCTGCAGCACCTCTCATGCAGGAGAGAACTGCAGCCCCCAGGTTCTAAAATGGCTCCTTTTTATAGGGGGTTGCTGTCGCAGTTTGCAAGCAAGCGGGATAAACAGAAGCGGATTTTGGCAGTTAGCTAGCCTTTGCACGGAATGCCCTGATAGCCTGGGGCACAGCTGCAGGGTTGAGATGTCCTTGCAGGATTGTTCAAAGGAGGGGAGGTTGTATGCTTGTCTGTCCTTGCGAGATTGTTCAAGGGAGGGGAGGGTGTGCTTTTCAGATAGGACACTTAGGAGACAGTGGGAAACTTTTCTTTTCTACGTTACTCTGGTTGCCATGAAGGCCTATGGGTAGGCTAATTTAGGGTTCAACAGGAGCAGGGCAGGGCAGGAGGTGGAGGGTCTCCCGAGGACGCCCCCTCGGAGGGGGTCTGAGGCTGGCCCGCCACTCTGCCCCTCCCCACTCTTCCCGCCTCCTGAGGCTTCGGGGCCGCTGCTCCGGGTGCGTGGTTCCTGCTGGAACAGCTTTCCTGCTCACATCCCTCGCTTTTCCTCTCTCCCGGCACGCCGTGTATTCACTTCCTCTCACTTTGGCCGTCCCTGGACCTGTCTGTCCAGGCCAGAAGCCCGAGCATCCTTCCTGCCTTGCCTCTCACCATCAGCTCGACTTGCTCCATAACAGACACCAGCCCAGGGGTCTTAACCTTCTTTGTTCCACGGACCCCTCTGCCAGCCAGGAGAAAAGCACGGGCCCTTGCTAAGTCCACACTAGACTGTGCAGTATTTAATAGACAACCACAGCCGCACCAAGACTCCCCACAGGAACGGTCCGTGACTTCCAGCTCAAGCCCGTGGACCCCTTGCTGAGACCCCTGCAGCAGGGCGTGCGCCCCTTTACCAGCAGACTCGTCTCGAGGGGGTCTGTGACCTGCAGGCTGCTCTCTACAGCCAAGGCGATCTCTCACCACTTCTGTTCAGTGACTTACACGAGGTCTTCCGGGGAGCGTGTGAGATGAGATTTGGCAATAATAACGATGGGGCGATGGACGTTGGAATCATAGACGTGCCCAGATACGCAGGCATCTGGTTGACCGCCAGGACGCCTGGCAAGCTGGCCTCACCGGGACTTTTTGGCCATAACGCAGAGCCTGGCTCTTGGCCTGCAGGTTCTGAAATCTAATTTTGGCCGCACCTGTAGCATGTTTCCACCGTTCATGGCCTCAAGTTAATTAAGTTCTGGAGCTTGTTTGTAGAAAATCAGGATGTCAACTGTGTGCTTCTATGGCTCTGGCTATCACATTCCCTGGAATATGAGGCTAAAGCCGCCACACACCTGCTCCTGAATAAAGCTGTGAAGGGAGGGCCTGCCAGGAGCAGTGGAGCTTTCCAGGCTCAGGTCAGAGGCATCGAGCCGTGCATCTACCTTCACACTCTCCACGACTGGGACCGCGGGCTCCTGCGACCTAAGTGACCCAAGGCCACCGCCTGAGATTCCTTCTTTCCTCCCTGGGCGGGATGGGCAGCTGGTGGGCAGTGCCGCTGTCGGCCTCGCTGGCACGCCTTTCCCTTTCCTCCCTGGGGTATCTCCAGATGGGGGCTGGAAACGCCATTCGGATGAACACTGTGGCCACGTTAGCGAGTTTGATGATGCCACCCTTCCTTACACTTGCTTGGCTTGCGGTCCATTCTGCTTTCTTAAGTGGATTTGCACAGCTCTCCTTTGATTCAAGTTATAGGAGCAGGAACTTCTATACCTCTTAATCCTAAATTCTAGGGGTCGGATGTAGCTCAAATGGTTGGGCATCCGTCTCCCATATGGAGGGACCTGGGTTCGATCCCCGGGACCTCCCGGTAAAAAAAAAAAAAAAAAAAAAAAATCCTAAATTCTTTGGAATTCCTTAGGGTTATCCTTATACAAGGAAAAGAAAAGCATTCACACAAACTTCCTTACACTCTACAAAGCGCTTCTACGTTTCTTTTTACATTTTTAAAATTTAATTATAGCTAAGTTCCTTGGTCAAAAGTAAGACAGTTGCTGTTTTTCCATTTTCCAGATGAGCCAGTAGAGACAAGCACATTAGGATAAAGCTGGAAATGGACTTTTTTTGCTTCTGAGTCCAACAGGCAAAGCATAGGAGCCAGGCCAAGAAATTTGGGTTGGAGATGGCTTTGGCTCGTTTCATTCAGTAAACATGATTGCAACCCAGTCCCCACCCAGTTTAGTGCCATGTGGACATATCTATAAAGTTAGAATATTTGTACCCATGATTGTTTTACCTAACTTCCTCTAGACATTTTTTTCTCCTTAAATTGCCCTGGGTAGGGACAGAGAGAGCAAATGAAGGCTAGCGCGGCATTGTCAGAAGCACCAACCCCACACGAGTTGTGGAAATGACTTGTGCATGTTCCCATCTTCTCATATTTTTCCCTCACCCAATGCAGAATCTTACTCTTCAGAGGCCACAGCCCAAGTTGCCCTTACCGGCCAGCCCAGCTTTGCGCTTCCATATCACGCTCTCAGCGAACTAACCAAATAGTCTAGTTTGCCCTTGTCTAAGGAGCAACTGGAGCCCAGTCCTCCCAGGCAGCCAGGGTCACTCTTCCTCTTGTCCTGTGTAGTGAGATTAATGGAATTATCTTGATTATGAAACTGGCAAAACTTAAGGGCATTGTTTCCATATTAGTAAAAAAAACCCATTAGTAAGGACAGTTAAGTTACAAATATTAGAAATATTAGAAGGAAGTATTGTGATCTACCTCCCGATGCCTCCCTCCTCATTGATGAGTGAGGGTATAATTGGTATTTATAAGCAAGGCCTTCTACAATGGCTGCTTAATGTGCAATGGCAGCAACGTGTTACAGTACATACATATTTTCAAAATACAGCAAATCCAGTGCACTTTGAAAATAAATTCTTCGGAAGGAACCAGGGTAGATTGATGCTCACGTTTGGTATGGTAAAGTGGATGATAAATTTAGATTTAGGCATAAGAACAAACCTGTCATTGAGGCACGCAGCCACACTGCAATTCAAATTGGCATTAGCTATGGATCCTGAACATAGTAATTACATGGGACTATTAAGTAGAAATCTGTGCAAAAATGCAGAAAACCTATGCTTAAAAATATAATTTATTTCATTCTTGTCTTTTATATATGCCACTTTCAAAAACTGAAGCTTTAATTGGATTTACCAATAAGAGATTCGGATCCTCAAGGATTGCATCATAGCTTAGCAAAAGTTTCTAAGATAACGGGACAGAAATTTCACTTTATCCAGTTTTTAATCAATGTAATTATAGTATTAGTGAATTCCTTTATATATGTTTGTCTCTCAATAATTTCCAACATTGAATAATACTAAAAATATAATTATTTTTCAAATAATTAAGAATGGCCAGAAAATTTAGTATGATTGAATTTAAAACTGACTAAAATTGTATTGACTTGTTTTACTTTAGCTATTTGTTTTCTCATTTATCATCTATAGATTGGAGGTTAGGCTATTCAAAACCTGTAACTGAGATCCTACAAAAACCTCTTTTTTCATAATTGAAAGGATTTGTTTCTCTTTAATTTTGTAGTATAAGTGTGATAATTTCCACATCTCCTTCTATCTCTATTTCAAGAGAATTTTTCCACGACAAACTCATACATAAAATTCTTTAACGCCTCCCAGTCGTGCCCAGGGTAAAGATCAACTTCTGAATATTCCTCATTCATCTCTAGGAACGGACATAGACATCTCTTCTCTGTACTCAAGTCTGAGTTAGACGGCCCTTGTTTTAGTTTGCTAGGCTGCTGAAAGAAGATACCATGATATGGGTTGGATTAAACAATGGAAATTTATTACCTGACAGTTTGAGGCCATGAACACATCCAAATGGCACCGTCAAGGTGAGGCTTTCTTCCTGAAGACCAGCTGCAGTGATCGTGGGCTCCTCTGTCACGTGGAAGGCACCTGGTGACATCCAATGATCTCTCCTTCTCTTACCAGTTTCGTTGCTTTCAGCTTCTTGCTTCTGTGGCTCCCTCTCTCCCTCCCTCTGTATTCATCTCATTTATAAAGGACTCCAGTAGAGGATCAAGACCCCTCCAGAATGAGATGGGTCACGCCTTAACTGAAGTAGCTCATCAAAAGGTTCACACCCACAGGAATGCACTGGATTCATGAGCACGTTTTTCTGGGGTCCACATAGGTTCAAACCAGCACGGTCTTTTTAGGTACTCTGGGGAACACTCTGCTTTATCACACTAAATTGCTATTTCCAGAAGATGAAACATTTTTTGCTTCAGCAACTCTTTGTTTTACTATTTTATTCTCAGCATGTATCACAGTGTCTGTCACAAAAGGAGGTGCTTAACCAATGTTTGTGGATGAAGAAATAATTGTGCTAAAGACATTTTTACCCGGTGGCTGGGTAAACCTATTGAGGTGCTAATTGATCAACATGTTACCAATTAAATCAATTTAGTCTAGTTGTGAGATTAGGAACAATGCCTTTTCTGCATCTTATTACACTTTTCTCTCAAAGAAAACGAAAACACCTAACTCATTCACAAAAATAGTCTCTAATCACACAATTTGAATGATGAAGAAAAAGAAGTGCCTGCAAAGCTTGACTATTAAGCAGGAGAACTCTTTGTTTCCAATCTCTGAGAAAGCAAGACTGAAGCCAGGTTTTCCAGATAATCCATATGTGAGGGTGGGAGCTCCTCTGGAAAATACCATTCATCTTTTTTAGTCCCATTATTAACTAGAGATCCAAACCTCTAATGTAGAAAAAGAAAGGAAATTATAGAAATGAAAGAAAAGGAGGGATTTAGATCATCTTACAAATTGAGGTATAATTCCTAACTTTGGCCTTTGAACAGCTGGTAACTTTGAATTTTAGAGGAAAAGAATGCCAATCGTTTCCATTGATTAAGAAATTCAGTTAATTGCCATATTTTCAAAGAATCATGATATTATTTTAATGATTTAGCCAAAATTTGAGTCCATATTTTTCATAGGTATTAGTATGAAAGTTTTCTTTTCAAAAGCAAGCCTCACAATGATTTTGACTAACATGGGAATTTTATCCTTACATGATTACATTTGTGTTGTAAAAAATTAAATTGCTTTGATTAGTGTCATATATGTATTATTCCATCATTCCAGTTTGATTATGTTTATATCAGTAAATTAAGTTATTTTTATACCTGGTATTAGTTTCCCAGCTGCTAAAACAAACCCCATACCATGAGTTAGCTTAAACAACGGGAATTGTTGGCTCAAAGTTTGGGGCTAGAAGTCCAAAATAGAGATGTCAGCCAGGTGATGCTTTTCCGCCAGAGAGTGTGGCACTCTGGGGCTGGCTGCTGGTGATCCTTGTCCTTGGCTTATCTGTCACGTGGCGATGCACATGGCAGCATCTTTTCCTTTCTCTTCTAGATTTCACTGACTTCCTACTTCTTGGTGTTCCTTGTGGCTTTTTCCATGTCCAATTTCCCTTGTTTATAAAGACTTCAGCCATATTGGATGGAGGCCCACCCTCCTTCAGGCACAGCTTAACTAAAATTCCCTCTTCGAAGGTTCTATTACAAATGGGTTCATCGGACTAGGAGTTCGTTCCTGAACGTGGCTTTGTTGGGGACATGCTTCAATCCCCAGCACACCCCAATTTTTAAAAATTGATCAGCTGTTGTAATTGTAAACTACACACCATGCATACTTCAAAGCCAGTGTATATTCTTCAGAAAGCAGGGGCTCAGGTTATACTGCAGCAATTCCAGCCTTTTCAAATGACAGTTGAATTTCATGAAGAGTTGCATTTGAAATTTTCATGTATTTCTGACTTTCAGTCTCATCACAGCAGTTTTCTCATTCTTTATTGCTTTTCCATCTGGTTCGGGAAGCTTGAGAGAAAAGTAATGAAATTGAAGTTGACTTGAGCTTTTTTTTTTTTTTTTTAGAAAAGTCTGCTGGCTACAGTTTCTAGATAACTGGGTCAGTTTTCAATCTCATGAAAATGATTTACCTTTCTTCTTACCGTCTCAACACACTACTACCTACATGTTTCCTGACGAAAGTCCTTTCATCGTTTTCCTTCATGAATAAATAATCCCATTCCTCTAGATGACTGTAGTAAATGCCTAAGTTTACTACTTAAAGCACTTGGAAGACATAAAACTCTAAAGCTTTAAGAAAAACATGGGAGAAAATCTTTCTGATCTGGGCCCCGGAGTCCTGAGGCTTTCTGTCAAAATTGGACTTCATCAGAATTAAAACATTTTGCTCTGCAACAACCCTGCTAAGGGGATGAAAAGACAAGTTACAGGCTGGGAGGAAATATTTGCAAACTACTTACCTGAGAAGGGACTAGAATCTGGAATATATAAAGAATTCTCAAAATGCAAAGTTAAAAAGACACAATAAAACCGAACAGACCAATTAGAAAATGGGCAAAAGATGTGAGGAGACGTTTCACTGAAGATGACTCACAAATGGCAAATAAGGACATGAGAAGATGCTCACCGTCATTAGCCATTAGAGAAGTGCAAATGAAAAGCACAAGATACCACTACACACCTATCAGAATGGGTAAAATAAAAATTAGGGACAGCACTAAGTGCTGGAGAAAATGCAGATAAACTGAGTCACTCGTCCATTGCTGGTGGGTCCCCGAGATTCAGTGCAGTCACCATCCTTGCAGGGCCATAGGCTTGGTGGGGAGGCTCCCCAGGCAGCCGGGGCAGTCAGAACAGGCGTCTACAGAAGCATCCACAAGAGTAGACTGCGTTCCAAAGCCCGAAACAGGAGGGGAGATGTGAGTCTAGCCCAGGTTGCCCCAGGCTCGCGCCATGGGCACTCCGGGCATGCCTCGTGCCATGGGCAGCCCGGGCTGGGCGGTCCTGTGTGTGAGGTGCTGTCCTGGCCACTGAAGGACGCTTAGCAGCATCTCGGGCTTTTACTCACAACACACCAGGCACCATGTCCCCATTTATGGCAGCCAAAAACGTCTCCAGTCAATGCCCAATGTCACCGGGGCCCAGAGGTGCCCAGGCGCGAGCCCGGCTAGCTGGCGAAAGACGAGTGGGCAGCGCGACGCCCAGATTCGGGAGTCCAGGCGGCCGCCCTCAGCCCCGGACCTCCTGAGCACGGAGGTGGGCACGGCAGCCCTCGCTGCCCTCTGCCGCTGGCTGTCGAAGTCCCACCCCGTCTCCCATGCACCGGTGGGGGCATCGGCATTGCTTGGGGCCCAGCATCTGAGACCCATCTCTGTGCTGGGGAAGGTCACCACGTGGGGAGCCTGTCTCCCACCAGAACGCCGACAGCAGGTCCTCGGGTTTCCAGCCTCCCAGGCAAGGGCCAGGCTCGTGGCCGAGGCCCCCCCCCCACCTCACGCGCCCGCTGGGGACCTGCAGGGCGGCAGCCCTCGGGGGAGGGGGCAGGTGAGGGTGCGGCCCCAGCAGGCCGCGCTCAGGGCCCCCGCGTGTCCTCCCCAGGGCCCTTCTGTAGCCCGATGGCGGGTTTGCTCCTGAATCTCATCTACCAGCCCTCAGGCCGGGTGGGCGAGGCGCTGCAGACCTGTTTTTTGAGATCGGTTTTAGCCGAAGTGCACAATCGATGGCTTTTAGTGTAATCACAGGGGTGCCTTCCTGACCACAGCCGATTTCAAAGCACTGTCGTTCCACACCCGCCAGCAGCCCCTTAGGCCCTGGGTCCCTGCCCAGCCCTGCGGACCTGCCGACCTATTTCTGCCTCTATATGTTTATTTCCACGTACATTTTATTTATTTATTATTATTATTTTTTAAAGATTTTATTTATTTATTCATTTATCCCCCCCCTTGCTGCCTGTGCTCGCTGGGCCAGCCAACCACGCCGTGCGGGCGGGCCTGCCCTCACCAGGAGGCCCCGGGAACCCAACCCGGGGCCCCCCATATGGTAAACGGGAGCCCTACTGATTGAGCCACAGCTGCTTCCGTACATTTTATTTAAATGGAGTCACACAATATGTAGTAAGTTGTGTCTGGTTTCTTTCAATTAGCATAATGTCTTTTTAAAAATTATTGTTTTTAAATTAGAGGAGTAGCAGGTTTACAGAAAAATCATGTAAACATACAAGATTCCCATCTAACCCCCACTGTTGACGATTTGCATTGCTGTGGTACCTTTGTTATAACTGATGAAAGAATAGTGAAATAGCACTTGTTAGCTGTAGCCCACTGTTTACATTAGGAGTGTTTTTTCCACATGCAACCCTCTTATTAACAACTTATATTAATGATGCAGTTTTGTCACAATCTCATGAAAGAATGTTCTTGCACTTGTACTGTCAACCCCAGCCTATCGTCCACAACAGGCTCACTGCATCACACAGTCCCGTGTTTTATCTTCCAGCTTTCCTTCTAGAAACATACATGACCACAAACTTCCCCTCTGAACCACACCACATGCATGATTCAGCGCTGGTAATCACTCACAATAAAGCGCTGCCGTCACCACCATCCATCTACAAACCTCTGCAATCAACCTCAAGAGAAATTCTGTCTAAATTAAGCATCAACCCTCCATTCTCTACTGCCAATCTATCCTCTGGTAAACTATATTCTAGAAGCTAATCCTGTACGTTTGCTTATTATAATTCGTTCATATAAGTGAGATCATACAATATTTGTCCTTTTGTGTCTGGCTTGTTTCACTCAGCATGATTTTCTCAAGTTTCATCCATTTTGTCACGTGCACCAGGACTTTATTCCTTTTTACAGCTGAATAACAGCGTGTCGTATGCACATACCACATTTTGCTTATCCTTTCATCATTTGATGGATGCTTGGGTTGCACCCATCTTTTAGCAATTGTGACTAATGCTGCTGTGAACATTTGTGAGCGAATATCTGTTTGAGTCCCAGCCTTCAATTCTTCTGGGTGTACACGTAGTAGCAGGATTGCCAGATCGTATGGTAGTTCTACATTTAGTTTTCTGAGAAAATGTCTTCCACAGTGGCTGCACCATTTTATATTCCCATCAGCAATGAATGAGGGTTCCTATTTCTCCACATCCTCTCCAACATTTGTAATTTACTGTTTGCTTTTTTAAATAGTAGCTATTCTAGTGGGTGTGAAATGATATCTCACTGTGGTTTTGAGTTGCATTTCCCTACTAGCCAGTGATGTTGAGCATCTTTTCATGAGCTTTTTAGCCATTTGTATTTCCTTTTTGGAGAAATGTCTAATCAAGTCTTTTGACCATTTTTTAATAGCACTGTTTGTCTTATTATTGTTGAGATGTAGGATTTTTTTTTTATATTCTGGATGTTAAACCCTTATCATATATGTGGCTTTTCACTTTCTTGACAAAATCTAGATTGTCTTTTCACTTTCTTGACAAAATCCTTTAATGTACAAAAGTTTTTTAATTTGAGGATGTCCCATTTATTTTTTCTTTCATTGTTCTAGAAAGTCTAGAACAATGGGTATAAAGTCTAAGGAAACATTGCCTAACATGAGATCCTGAAGTTGCTTCCCTACATTTTCTTCTAGGAGTTTTATATTCCTGGCTCTTATATTAAGTCCTTTCATCCATTTTGAGTTAATTTTTGTATTTGGTGTAAGATAAAGGTCTACTTTCATTCTTTTGGATATGGATATCCAACTGTCCCAGCACCATTTATTGAAGAAAAAATCTGTCCTGATTGAATGGACTTGGCAGCGTGCCAAAATGAATTGGCCCTAGGTGTGACATCCACTTCTGAATTCTTAATTTGATCCCATTGGTCAGTATATCTATCCTTGTGCCAATACCATGCTTTTTTTTTTTTTTTTTTTTTTGCCAGAAAAGACTTTTTTACTGAATAACATTATTTGACAAAAACATAATATTTAGAAATGAGTTTACAGTTATAAACATTAAATTTTAGTTTCTGTGCTCCTGTCTCTGCCACTATTTTATGTTTTTCTAAAGTGCTGTCCCCTTATCTATCTTTTTTAAAAAACAATACTTTGAAAGATGCTTAGATTACATAAATGTTACACAAAAATTACAGGGATTCCCATGCGCCCCACCTCCCACTCCTCCCACTCCTCCCACATAACCATCCCTCATCAGCGTGGCTCATCACCTGCAGTGGACATACACATCCAGGTCTCTGCCACTAAGCATGGGCCTTAGTTAATACCATGCTGTTTTGACCACTGTAGTTTTGTAATTTGCTTTTAGGTCAAGTAGTGTGTGTCTTCCTACCTGTTTCTTCTTGTTCAAGATGTTTTTGGCTATTTGGGGCTCCTTACTCTTCCAAATAAATTTGATAATTGGCTTTTCCGTTTCTGTAAAGTTGGCTATTGGAATTTTGATTGGGATTGCATTGAATCTGCAAATCATTTTGGGTAGAATTGACACCTTAATGATATTTCATTTCCAATTCATGAACATGGAATGTCCTTCCAATTATTTAGGTTTTCTTTGATTTCTTTTTGCAATATTTTGTAGCTTTCTGTGTACAAGTAGTTTACATCCTTGGTTAAATTTATCCTAGATATTTTATTCTTTCAGTTGCTATTGTAAATGGATTTTTTTTCTTAATTTCCTCCTCAGTTTGCTCACTATTACTGTTGAGAAACACTACTGAATGTTCCATGTTTATCTTGTATGCCACCACTTTGCTGAAATTGTTTATTAGCTCTAGCAACTTTATGGTCAATTTTTTGGGATTTTCTAGGTATAGGATCATGTCTTCTACAAATAGTGAGAGTTTTACTTCTTCCTTTCCAATTTGGATGGCTTTTATTTCTTTTTCTTATCTAATTGCTCTGGATAGAGCTTCCAGTACAATGTTAAAAGACAGTGGTGACAATGGACATCCTTGTTTTATTACTGATCCTGGAGGGAACTATTTCAGGCTTTCACAATTGAGTATGATGTTAGCTGTGGGTTTTTCACATATGTCCTTTATCATGTTGAGGAAGTTTCCATCTAGTCCTATCTTTTGAAGTGTTTTTATCAAGAATGGATGCTGGATTTTGTCAAATGCATTTTCTGTGTCAATTGAGATGATCATGTGGTTTTTTCCCTTTGACCTGTTAATGTGGTGTATTACATTAATTGATTTTTTATGTTGAACTACCCTTGCATACCTGGAATAAAACTCACTGGATCATGGTGTATAATTCCTTTGATGTGTTGTTGGATTCAATTTGCAAATATTTTGTTGAGGATTTTTGCATCTATATTTATAAGAGAAATTGTTCTGTAATTTTCTTTTCTTATAGTATCCTTATCTGGCTTTGGTATTAGAGTGATGTTGGCCTCATACACTGAGTTAAGAAGTGTTCCCTCCTCTCTAATTTTTTGGAAGAATTTAAGCAGGAAATTAATTCTTCTTGGAAAGATCGGCAGACTTCACCTGTGAAGCTGCCTTGTCCTGGGCTGTGCTTTGTGGGGCTTTTTTTCGTGACTGACGTGGTCCCTTTGCTTGTAATTAGTCTGCCGAGGGCTTCTTTCTGGTAGAGTCAGTGTAGGTTGTTCATGTGTTTCTAGAAATTTGTCTATTTCATCTAGGTTGACTAATTTATTGGCATACAGTTGTTCATAGTATCCTCTTATGATCCTTTTTATTTCTAGGGAGGTGGTATCAGTAGTAATTTTCTCCCTCTCATTTCTGATTTTATTTATTTGCATCTTCTCTTTTTTCTCTTGTCAGTCTAGCTAAGGGTTTGTCAATTTTATTGATCATTTCAAAGAGCCAGCTTTTGGTTTTGTTAATACTTTTTATTGTTTTTATTCTCAAATTCATTGATTTCTGCTCTAATCTTTGTTGTTTCCTTCCTTCTGCTTGTAGTTTAGTTTGCTGTTCTTTTTCTAGTTCCTCCAAGTATGCAGATAGGTTTTTGATTTTAGTTCCTTTTTAAAATGCAATCATTTAGGGCACTGCCTTTGCTGCATCCCATAGTTTTGATATGTTGTATTCTCATTTTCATTCGTCTCAAGAGATTTACTGAATAGCCTTGTAATTTCTTCTTTGTCCCACTCGTTGTTTAAGAGAGTGTTATTTAACTCCAATGTATCTGCATCTTCCTGTTATTGATTTATAGCTTCATTATGGTCAGAGAAGTTCCTTTGTATGTATTCAATCTTTCTAAATTTATTGAGACTTGTTTTGTGACCCAACACGTGGTCTTTCCTGGAGAATGATCCATGTGCACTTGAGAAGAATGTATATCCTGCTGATTTGGGATGCAATGTTCTGTATGTCTGTTAGGTCTAGTTCTCTAATATGATAATATGAATTTATCATATTATTCAAGTTCTCTGTTTCTGTTTTCGATCTTCTGTCTAGATGTTCTATCTATTGATGAGAGTGGTGTTTGGAAGCCTCCAGCTATTATTGTAGAGCTGTCTATTTCTCCCTTCAGTTTTCCCAGTAGTTGCCTCATGTATTTTAGAGTATTGTGGTTAGGTGCATAAATATTTGTGATTGTTCTTTCTTCTTTATGGATTGCCCCTTTACTAATATATAGTGCCCTTCTTTGTCTCTTATAACAGCTTTTAATTTAAAGTCTATTTGTCCAATATTAATGTACCTACCCCAGCTCTTTTTTGTTTACTCTTTCCTTGGGATATCTTTTTTCCACCCTTTTACTTTCAACCTGTTGTGTCTTTGGGTCTAAGGTGAATATTTTGTAGATAAAATACAGTTGGATCATGCTTTTGTACCCATCCTTCCAACCTATCTTTTGATTGGGGAGTTTAATACATTAACATTCAGTGTTATTACTGTAAAGTCAGTACATCAGACATTTTGTTCTTTGGTTTTTATATATCATATCTTTTTTTTTTTGTCTCTCTTTTCCCTTATTGCAACTTCCCTTTCTGTATAGTTTATCTTCTGGGTGATGTATCTGACTGATCACTTTTTCATTTCTATTTCTCTTTATTTTTATGTGCTCTCTTTGTGGTTACCCTAGGGTTTATATTACACCCCTATTTCTATAACTTACTAATTTGTAAAGTTACCAACTTGTCTTCTATAGCGTCCATGTTCACTGCTCCCATATTTCTCTATTTCCCCTCTTTATGTTGATTTGTCCTACTTTACCACTTAATATTTTGCATGTCCAATAAATATGCTTTTTTCTTGGTCAATTGTGTTTGATTCTTAGAGGAATAAAAGAGTAGAGTTGTATATTGAGGATACGGGATTATGGGGTTTTGCATTTACCCTTTTAGTTCCCTTACTGATGATCTTCGTTTCTTCACACTACTCTAAGCCACTCTCTCCTGTCTTTTCCTTTCAATGTGCAGAACTTCCTTAGTAATTCTTATAGGGCAGGTCTCTTGTTGATGAACTCTCTCAGTTCCTGCTTATCTATGATTATAAACTCTCCCTCATTTTTAAAGGGAAATTTTGCCAGATAAAGAAATTTTAGCTGGCAGTTTTTCTCTTTCAGTACCTTAAATATATCATAGCACTGCCCTCTTGCCTCCATGGTTTCTGTTGAGAAATCAGCACTAAGTCCTACTGTGGATCCCTTGTATATGGTGCTTCACTTTCGTCTTTATCTCTGGTATTTGACATTCTGATTAGCATGTGTCTCAAAACAAGTCAATTAGGATTTATTCTGTTTGGAGGGCATTGCACTTCTTGTGCATGTATAATTATGCCTTTCATAGGAGTATGGAAGTTTTGGGCCATTATTTCCTCAAATATTCTTTCTTCCCCTTTTCCCTTCTCTTTTCCTTCTTGCACACCCAGGACTTGCATGTTTATGTGTTTTGTGTTGTCCCTCAAATTCCTGACACACTGCTCAATTTTTTTCTATTCTTTTTCTACCTGTTCTTCTGTCCGTATGATTTTTATTGTCCTGTCTTTTAGTTTGCTGGTTCTTTCTTTTGCCTGTTCAAATCTGCTGTTGTATGCCTCTAGTGTATTTTTAATACCTACTATTGTGCCTCTCATCCCCATAATTTATTTTTATACTTTCTAATTCTTTTTTATGCTCACACATCATCTTCTTAATATACTTTATATCTTTATTCATCTTTTCCTCTATCTCCTTGAATTGACTTAGGAGATTTATTTGAACATTTTTGATTATTTGTTCTAACTTCTGAGTCTCCTCTGAAGTTTAACTTTGTTCCCCTGACTGAGACATTTCTTCTTTTTCCTTAATATGGCTTGTAATTTTTTGCTAATGTTAGGCATCTGATTATCCTCTAGGGTTTTATTATTGATTGGCTTTATATTTAGACTCTTTTTTGACACTTTGTCTAACTTATTCTAGACCTTTAGAATACCTGTGTTTCACTGTTTGGATTTTCTCCACTCTTCTTCATCTGATTCTTGCCCTGGATATGTGGTACGATTTTTAAGATTGGACTTTTGTGCAATTGTTTCACCTCTGGGAGGCAACTTCCTGTCCCCTGCTCCTTCCCTGAGAATCTTTATTTGTTCTGTTTGTTTCTGTGCAGAATTTTCTCCCCAGCTCCTAAGATTTGTTTAAATTCTGCCCTCACTCAGGGCCCCTTCTTTGTTACAATTTTCAGCCCTGGAACCCATCCTGTCTTACAGCAGTTTGGCTTACTCTCCACACACACACACACACACACACACACACACACACACACACACACTTAATTTTTCTGTGAGGCTCTTGTCTACATTTTCCTCATTAGGTTATCCTGCCCCAAGGAGCCAGATGGGGTCAATGCCGACAATTGTATCACTTCAGAAAAGTCCATTTTGCCTTTGGATTTTCCAGCTGACTGAAACTGGATGGAGAGCACAACAGTTCTCACCAGCCTTTCTACCTCGGTCTCTCCTCTCTCTCCTCCCTGCCCTGGGGGCACTTTCGTACATAGCAACCCTCAGCGGTTTGATCCTGCCCTAGGTCTCCACAGACCTAGGTTTGTGTGCCTGGACACGTGTGGAGTCCTAATTTGGCTGTGAGCTGCTCCACAGTTTCTGTCTGTGGTGGGACCCAGCCCGTGCTGCCTCTTGACGATTCATGAGCTGAGGGTACCGAGTGAGGGGAAGGGGAGTGGGAACTGACTGGAGGTCTGGGATGGAATTCTCCTACCTGAGATTCTTCTATTTTTATGATTCAGCATTGCGGAGTCCTTTTCTAGTTGCCACTGCCCTCCAGCGTTCTTAGCAAGTAGGATTTATACTCTTATTCACGAACTCTCTGTGAAGTCTTTTTCAGGGGATGTCTTATGTCACCATGTTGATGATTCACCCGAGTAACCTTTTTTTTTTTTTTTTTTTTTTACCGGGAGGTCCCGGGGAGCGAACCCGGGTCCCTCCATATGGGAGATGGACGCCCAACCATTTGAGCCACATCCGTCCCCCTGAGTAACCTTTTAATACATTGATTTTTCTATGTAAACTTGCTAGAGTTGGTTCATGTTGCTTGCAATAAAGAAATCTGAGTGATACATAATTTGGTACCAGCAAAATGTGATGCTTACTTCATATGATTTGGGTGGCTTAGAAAGAGAGAGCAGGGGGCGAATGTGGCTCACTTGGCTGGGCATCTGTCTGCCATATGGAGGGACCTGGGTTTGACCCCTGGGACCTCCCATAAAATTTAAAAAAATTAAAAAAAAAAAAAAGAGAGAGAGAGCAAGGTCAAATTCCTGAATTCTTAACTCAAGGCATAGACTGAAGACCAGGGACCTTCTATGTCTGTGCTAATAAAAAAATCTTATCTCTTCTAGCTATAGGGCTAAGCAAAAATCAATCAATCAATCAATGAACCAAACAAAACCCTCAGAATTTGACACTGAAGAGTTTTAAGTGGCACAGCCACACTTGAGCTATTTCTTTTAAAATCAAACATTCAGGGACCATACAACCCAGAAACTACACTCCTGGACATTTATCCCTGATAAAGGAAATCATGTTCACACAAAAACTTGTACACAAATGTTCATAGCAGCTTTATTTGTAGCAACCCCAAACCAGAAACAACCAGGTATTGTTCAAGAGGTGAAGAGTTAAACAGGTTGTGGTAAATCCACACCAGGAGGGACTCATCAGCAATAAAAAGAAATAAACTATTGATATTTGCAACAACGTAGATGAATCTCCAGAGAATTGTGTTGAATGAAAAAGCACTAATCCCCAAATGTTACATACTGTGTGATTCCAATTATATAATATTTTTGAAGTGACAAAACTGGAGAAATGGAGAATCCCTTAGCGATCGCCAGGGAATGGGGTTGGACGTGGCAGAGGAGGGGGAGATGAGGCTATGGAAGGGCAACCTGAAGGACCCTGGTGGTGATGGAAGTCCTCTTTGACTTGACTGTGGTTATGCATCTGTGAACTCACCCAGGAGATAAAATTGTGTAGAACTAGGTACATCCACACTCCCTCTCCTCTCACAAATACACACATGTCCACACAAGTACAAGTAAAGGGGGAGAAATCTGTATAAGATTGGTGGATTGTATCAACCCTGATATCCTGGTTGCAAATATTGTACTATAGTTCTGCAAGATGTCTCCACTGAGGGAATGGGCCAGGGGACGTGAGGTCTCCCTGCATTATTTCTTACAACTGCATATAAATTTCCAACTGTCTCTCTTGAAAAGTTGTTTAAGAAAAAGAAAGCAGAACAAATAACCATTCAATGAATATTTTATGATGCTTTCAATTTTTCTGCATTTCTACTTTGCAATTTATTTGGTACTCCTAATTTTAGAAAGATTATTTAGCATAATTTGGTATTTTAGAGACAGATGGGGCATTTCCACCCAGAAATTCCAAATATCAGCAACTCCAGTCTAAAGAGGTTAAGTGCTCAAATTGGGGTCACTATGTAGCGCTCTGAAAAGACGTCAGCTCGCTGCCTTCCTGCAACCACAGGGTCCTGGATCCCGAGAGGGAGCACCTGGGAGTCGTTTCCATCTCAAAGTGCTTTGAGGTCCCAAGTGGAAGTGCATGGAGAGCCCACCTGATTCCCAAAGAGTGCAGGAAACGGCCACAGAAAAAGAGAATGCTTACAAAAACGTTAGGTGAAACAGAGCTAAAGGAAATTGTATAAAAGGTTAATCTGAATCAATTAAAACCCTGGATTAATGAAGATTATTTAAAGGAATGAAATTTTGGGGGCAATTCTGATTCAAGGCTGCAGAAACCGTGTTTGAGAATGTTTGGGGGCAAAGAGAAATAGTAAATCTTACCCAGCTGAACGAAATTCAGAATGGGTGAGGTTTAGTGTGCAGAAGGAGGGTCCGGGAAGTGATGCTGGTTCTTTAAACTGGGCCCAGACCCTGAAGGTCCCGCGAAGGAAGCTGAGCCCCGTTGCCAGGACAACAGGGAGGTTTGCGAGATTTTAGACAGAGAAGAGAAAGGAGCACATTTCCTTGCAGAGATACCTGGCTGTCTATCAAGGACTCCTCCTCATTTGAGAACTTCGTGCTTTATCCAATAAGTAGCTCTTCCAGAATGGTTTTAAAACTAGCCTATGAATACAGTGTAGTAGGTAAAACAACCAGTGGAGGCATTTCCTTAAGTGAATTCAGGTGGCTCTGCTGCAGTAAATGGCTCTAGAGAAATAGTACGATCACTTTCTTGACAAAAACAACGGTATCATAACCTATACATATGCATTATGTTTGTATATTCATATGTTTGTAAATGCAAAAAGGAAGATATGGACCAAGAGCAAGTTAGCAGGAATTCCACTGGGGGTTTGGAGTCAGAGGAGAGACTGCAAATTTTAGTTTAGACACACTATATTTTTTGAGTATTTAAAACACATAAGTTTTACCTTTGTAATTCAAATGATGGAAACACATGAATTGAGTGAAACAAATGCAGATGTCCCATAGCAGCCCTGTCCAATGGAAATGAAATGCAAATTATATGCGAGCCACTTACATACTTTTTTAACTTCCTGAATATCTACATTAAAAAAATCAAATAGAACAGGTGAAATTAATTTCATTACTGTATTTTAAACCAATATACCCCAAAATATTATAATTTCAAAGTATAATCCATATAAATCTATTGAGATATTTTACATTCTTTTCATAGACAGCTTTGAAATCTTGTGTGTGCTTTATACTCACAGCACATCTCAGTTTGGACTAGCCACATTTCAGGAGCTCCACAGTCACTTGTGGCCACAGGAGGGACGTTTCTGACCGTTCCGCTGGGGTAGAGGACGCCAGCAGAGACCCCACAGCTCGTGCCTGGCCCTGCCCTGTGGTCTCAGTCTTGGTCAGCTTCACATTACCCACCTCTGCCGCTTTTCACTTGAGAAGACTTAATAATATATGATGCATTTTATTATGCACCTGTGTGTGTACAGAATTGTCACAAAATCTACAGTAGATGTGAGAATGAAGAGCAATGTATTTTTAGAAAAGCATAAGAAATGAGATTTTTAAATAAAATTTGTTAAAACAATTTTGTAGTTAAATAAAGGATAATATGGTATTAATTCTGAATTTCAACAGAGGAAAGCTTGAACAACTATATGAATCTTCTTCTTAAGGAGATGGCAAAGATGACAAAATTCTCCCTCATAAAAATTCTAAGCCAAGCCATTTATGACCTAATGTCTCCTCCAAATATCTGGGTGCAGAGATTTTGCTTACATGCCAACTCAACCACTGAGTAGCTGGATAAAACTGAGTAATTGCCATAAATCCCCTCGAGTCTTAGTTTCTCCAGTTCCTATGGAGAACCTATTTAATAGTACATTATTTTTTAATGTACTAAAAAATAAGGCACATATAAACAAAATGCATTATCATTGGTTGTAAAATAATTAGAATAATAGTTTGAAGTTGATTTTAAGGGGGCTGCTATAGATATTACATTTCCAAATTCTATAGTTACTAGTAGGTCTGAATTTCAGAGAATATAAGAAAAGAAAAATAATAAAGTGAAACAAAAAAATTTCCAACTGATGAAATACATTCATAAAACTGGCCTTTTTTGAAATTTGAGTCATTGTAGACATGTTTAAAGAGATACAAAGGGACTGTGAGCCTGGAAGGCAGCTTTCTAAACTGCAAACCCAGTTCAAAATGCCCAAAGGATGAGATTTCAGCACTCGGTATCTGTCAACAACGGTGTGTCAGTGGATGATCACACACTCAACTAAATCCCAGAGTTGTTAAGGATCATTGACTGTTGGAAGAGCTCATTGTTATGTCATTTTCCTTTATTCCCTCCACATTGGCTGGAAGATTCACTTTTGCTTCTTTGAGAAAAGCCTAAGACTACCACCCGTGATGCTTCAACTTCTTTCATTACACTTCAGAAGTTACCCAAGAAACTTTATACCTTGTGTTTGTGTGTTTGTGTATCACGAAAGTTTGTCAAGTTTCTATCTAGGTCAAAGCAAGAGTGTGTGCTCTTGCTATATTCTAACTGACAGTCAATAAAATATGTAATTTAAGAAAATTTGATATACAAATATACCCTTCTTGAAACACATACATTTGGGGATGTTTATCACTTTGAAAAATAATTCTTCCTTTTACAAAAGAGGCCACACCCTTTTTTCACATGGCCAGTTTCCCTGCTGAAGGTGCTACGGAGGTGTCTACACGGGAATGTTCTGGAACGCACCCTTCACCAACCGCGAGGCACACCTTTGTAGCCTGACTTCACGGAAAAGGGGTTGCCGCAGCATCCTTGTGCCAGCGAAGTGCTGTGGATTCACCCCCAATCTGTTAAAACGGAACCGCGTTTCGAGATGGCCCCTCACCTGCCTGCCCCACGCCTTCCCGCACCCCTAGGAGGAGAGCAAGGACAAGGGGCACGAGGCACGGCGCTCAGCTGCAGCTTGGAGGGCGAGCCGGGACCCAGCCGTGCTGCCGCCCCGCGTCGCTTTTCGCCTCTCACTCTGCGGGCACTGCGTGTCCGCATCAGGGCCGTGGGCTGGCTCTGCTCAGGGCGCTCAGTTTCAGGGCAGCCGCCCCTCAGTGTCACCCTCGCCGGGGCCCTGGCTGCGGGCAGCAGCCGTCATTTCCTCCGCCGAAGAGGGGCTTCGCCCGCCCACGGAAGCCCCCATCGCCCGTTCCCCGCGGCCTGCCGACGCCCCGCCGGTGGCCGTCCCGGGGCCCCCGGGGACAGCTGGCTCGCGCTGCTGCGGTTGCGGGGTAAAGGCGCAGCGGGCATGGAGTGGCGGTACAGGGAACAGTGACCCAAAGGGCCTTCGCTCCTAATAAGTGACAGCGGCGCCGGAAGGGGCTCTCGGCAAACGCGGCCGGTACGGGGACGAGGCTGCGCGGCCCCCCGCCGCCTGGCTCGGGGCGCCCTTGGCACGTCGCCGGCCCCAGGCGCCGTCTGAGCCCGCGGGCTGCGGCAGGCGAGCGGCTGCAACGAGCGCTGCGCTGGCCCGGCCGTGTTTCCCGCGAACCCACCCAGGGGATGGCAGATCCCCAGGGCAGGTGAGGCCCCGGAGTAGGAGGGAAGCGGTCCAGCACCTCTGGCTTTCCCGGAAACTAAGGTCTCGCCGCTCAGGGCGAATTCTCAGGGTCCCTAACAGACCCCTTCTCAAATCTCTTATTTCCTGCGATGTCACTGAGTATAAAGAATCAAACGCATCACACTTTCACTGGGTACATTTCTCTTACTGTCCAAGAGGGGCACAAACTCCAAACTCATTCTCTCTCACGGTGGGCAATTCCAGAAGCAACCATAGGACTCGTTTCCAAGCCCCGAGGGGCCCGTGCTCGGCTCTGCGGCGAGGCGCAGGGCAGGACAGGGGTGCAGGCCTGGCCGCGGCGGCGCGTCCGGCTCAGCCAGGCGCTGGTGACAACCACGCCAGGGCTGCGCTCAGGTCCCTCCTGCACGGGGGGCGAGGAGAGGCACAGGCGTGTCATGCTGCTGCTAGTCTTACTTATTCTTGACGTGTGCTAAGCAGAAACCCGCTTTCCTAACATTCCGCAGCCTCTTTCCAGAGGTGATTGTGAAATGAAATGAACTCAGCCTTCTCCTGTGACTTTAAATAAATGCTAAGTGCATGCGGTGAGGAAACAACTCTGTTTCCCTGCTGGCTTAAATAGACAAAAGTAATATGATTTAAATTTAAAACGTTGCCAGTACTGTTTTTTTCTTTCTGTATATTTTTTTCCCTTTGAAGATACCAGGAATTGAACTCGAGGACTTCGCGCAACCAGTGCTGTTTTTATATCAGGTGAGAACACTTCGTTTTAGTACGTCAATGAGTGAATGCATTGTAAGCTAAATTATTCTGAAAACAATAGAAGAAACAAAGAATTAAGAATGTTCTTCTTACTCTATAGGGAAAATACATTTGTACTGAAAAAACTTGATGAGTTTTGAGTGATTTTATTTTTAAGGAAATACCAGTCACCAGGAGAAAGCAGGTGAAATTATGAGGTTTTTTGTACGTCTTTTGAATTGACAACAATACTGCACTGATTGAAAATATTGTTTCGATTGTTTGAATGAATTCATTTTCCAGTATATATCTTGTGGCCTTGTTGAAGGTGCTTAAACTATTCTAACTTATTGTTTTTCCTCTCTGGCACAGAGAAACTTGTGCCACACTTTTGAAACTCGTTTTTCTAGAAAGGCTCATGTTTATATCAATAAGCAGTTGAATCTGAAATAGGTAAATTTTTTTAAAAAAATAGAGGTGCAACTTTCTTTCTGACAAAAATGACACTAAATATCAATCATCAAAATGTCTTTTCTCACTGAAAAGAAACACTGGGACAGCCTAAAATTCTAAAAGTGTACCTGACTTTCATCTTCCGAGGGGGTTTGATCATACTCCATTAGAGGAAGGCTTGCTTGCTTTAACAGTATATTCTAATTATTTACACATTTCTTAAGAAATAATTTGGTCATATTATTTTTTAAATCAAAACTATATGCTTGTGTGAAAAGTCCTTGGTAAGCAACCATCTCTGTACACCCTAAAAAATTATGAAAAGCTCTAATAGTTCAACTACATTGTTTTTGCATATAAAAATATCTATTATCAGTCAACTACCACATGGAATAAATTGCATTTGTTTTAATTGAAAAAGATAGCTAAAAATTTTTTGTGGGTTATTGCATGAGTACAAGAATACAAGGTGCATTTATTTAACAAAAAAAAAAATTGTAAAACCAATTGTGAAAGCAGAAGCAGGCTACAAAACAGAAGGGTTTTTGATAGCCATTTTCTTACTTAGACATGTTACAAGTTACTACGACACAGTGGATAAATGCTATAAAGTGTAACTTAGCACTGGCTAATTGAATTTTAAACGTTTCCCCCCCACCCAAGAGCACTACAGAAAGTGTGTATATGTGTTGTCAGCTCTTCCTTGTTCAAGTATCACAATCGTGTTGTCACATAGTCTTCCTGGGTGATAGGCTCTGTGAGGTCTAACTCATCCTCTTCCTTCGCTCGTTTCTCCTTGGGAATGATGGGGACAGTGTCATCCACCACCACCTTCTCCGACTTGAAGGGGCACACCCTCCTGCCCAGCTGGGGAGCCAGTGCGTCTGGGTTCCTCTCCCGACGGTCGACCAGAAGACACTGTTCACTGAGCCCAGGGATGCCTGGGTCTCCCCTCGAAGCGAATCCTCGGGACTCCAGTGGGATACTTCTCGCCAGTGGTCCTTCAGCCTGTTGACGAGCAACTCTTTCAGAAACAGAGAAGACCTGGTTTGCGTTTGGCTGAGCAGGGCTTTGTTTTGACCGTCTATGAAAGAGCCCGAAGTTCCTGATATCACTCACGAAGCTCGCTTTTCCCTGCTTCGCCCTCGGGGGCTCCTGTGCTGCCAGAGCAGAGCCGTTGCTGATGTTGAGTCTTTCCGCGGCGATTGCTGCTGAGCGGGGATGAATCAGCGTAGTTAAGTCGAAAAGGCTGAAGTTCTTTTTCTTATCCTTACAACTGCCTTCATTGTCACTCTTTTCATCTGAGTCGGCTGAATTAGAAGACTCCTTGGTCACATTAGCGGATTGTATCGTAGAAAGCTTGGTTCCTCTTAGTAATCCCAGAACTTCAAAACGGAAACTTGAAATGTCTTGTTTTAGTTCCTAAATATGATTTAAAATGACAAAATTAGTTTGCAACTTCAAGAAATAAACATTAGGAAACATTGTGTGCTCATTTCTTTTATGGGTCTGAGTTATTTTAACTGATTTTTAAGAGCTAAGTTTCTACTCTACTGTGGTTCTATTAGGAAATTCCAGCTCCCTCGTTGACTTAGTGTCATTTTTTTTTCATTTTTTTTAAATTATAGAAGTTGTAAAATGTGCAGAATTCCCACACACTACCCTTCTACCAGCACCTTACACTGTTGTGGAACATTTGTTACAGATTATGAAAGAACATCATCAGACTAGTACCACTGACCGTGGCCCCTAGCACACACCTGGTATATTTCTGCACACACCCCTGTTATTGACACTACGTGTCAGTATGGTACATTTGTCATAGCTCATGGGAGAACACTCTCATATCTGACTGTTAACCATGGTCCATCTTCCACCACGTGGTTCACCGTGTTATACCGTCCCATGCCTTGTACATTCTCTCCAAAGAGTAGACTCGGGGGCTCTCACTTTCATCACAGAGTTATGCAGTCATCACTGCAGTAAACCTTTGAATGTCTCCTTGTGTCGAAAGAAGAAAATCCCATACTCCCTCTTATTGACCCTTAGCACAGATATGCTACCTTCTTCGACATTGATGTAAGAACATTACAAAATTGCTCTTAACTATAAACCATCAGTTACATTAATTGTATTTTCTCCATGCATCACCATATTCTCACCACCTTGTAATAGTGACGTAATTTGTTCTAGTTCATAGAAGAATGTTTTTGTATTTGTACTACTAACCACAGTCTTCATCCACCTCCAAGTTCACTATGCTATTCAGTTCCTAGATTATTCTCTAGCTTTCTTTCAATTGACATTTATATCCCTAGACTACCCCGTCAGCCATAATCCCATTTATAAAGTAGCCATGTTAGTTACCCTCACTAAAATGTGTTACCATCACCTCTATCCATTTCCATACTTTTACAGTCAAGCTAATTGAACATTCTACATACATTAAGCATCAGTACCCTTTCTCAGCCCTCATCCTATCTCTTAGCAACCTATAGTCTAGGTTTTAATTCCATGTGTTTATTCTTTGTATTTAGTTCATGTTATTGAGACCATACAACAATATGTGTCCTTTTGTGTCTGGCTTATTTCATTCAGTGTAATGTCCTCAAGGTTTATCCATGTAATTATATGTGTCCCGATTTCATTCTGTTTATCCATTCATCAGTTGATGGACACTTTCCATCTTTCGGCAATTGTGAATAACGCTGTTATGAACATCAGTGTGCAGATGTCTGTTCATGTCCCAGTTTTCAGTTCTTCTGGATATATTCCTAGTAGAAGGGTTGCCGGATCATACGGCAGTTCTATATTGAGCTTCCTGAGGAACCACCAAACTGTCTTCCACAGATGCTGCACAGATTCATTCTACATTCCCACCACAAGAAAAAAAGTGGTCCTATTTCTCCACATTCTTCCCAGCACTTGTTGTTTTCTAATTTTGTTTTTTTCTAATAACGGCTATTCTATGAGGGGTGAGACGATATCTCATTGTACTTTTGATTTGCATTTCCTAATAACTAGTGGTATTGAACATTTTTTTGTGCATGCTTTTCTGCCATTTGTATTTCCTCGTGGGAGAAATGTCTAAGTCTTTTGCCAAGTTTTAATTGGATTGCATGCTCTTTTAATGTTGAGTTGTATGATCTCTTTATACATCATGGAAATCAAACCCTTATCGAATATGTGGTTTCTGAAAATTTTCTCCAATTGTGTAAGTTGCCTTTTTACCTTCTTGACAAAGTCCTTTGAAGCACAAAAGTGTTCAAGTTTGAGGAGGTCCCATTTATTAATTTTTCTTTCATTGCTTGTGCTTTTGGTGCAAGGTTTAAGAAACCCCACCTACCACCAGGTATTGAAGATGTTTCCCTACATTTTCTTCTAGGAGTTTTATGGTTTTCACTTTTATATTTAGGTCTTTGATCCATTTTGAATTATTTTTTGTATAAGATGTGAGATAGGGGTTCTCTTTCTTTCTTTTGGATATGGATATCCAGTTATCCCAGCACCTACCAGGTGGGTGGGGTTGAGAGGCTTTTCAAAAATCACTTGACCGTAGATGTAAGTGTCTGTTTCTGAACCATCAATTTGATTCCATTGGTCTATATGTTTATCTTTAAGCCAGTACTGTGCTGTTTTTACGACCGTAGCTAGGTAATATGATTTAAAGTTTGGAAGTGAGAGTCCTCCAACTTTGTTCTTCCTTTTTAAGATGTTTCTGGCTATTTAGGCCCTTACTTTGCCAAATAAATTTGACAATTGAATTTTCCATTTCTTTAAAAAAGGCTGGTGGAATTTTTTTAAAAATCAGGATTGTATTGAATTTGTATATCAATTTGGGTAGAATTGACATCTTAAGGATATTTAGTCTTCCCATCCATGAACACAGAATGTTCTTCCATTTATTTAGGTCTTCTTTGATTTTTTTTTTTTTTCAGCAATGCATTGTAGTTTTCTAAATACAAGTGCTTCACATCCTTGATTAAGTTTTTTTCCTAAATATTTGATTATTTTTGTCACTACTGCAAGTGGGATTTTTTTCCCCTGGCTTTCTCCTCAGATTGCTCATTACTAGTATATTGAAACATATACTGACTTGCATATTAAGCTTGTATCCTGCTACTCTGCTAAATTTGTTTATTAGCTCTAGTAGCTTTGTTGTAGATTTTTTCTGCATTTTCTAGGTATTGGATCATATCTGTGAATAGTAAAAGTTTAAATTCTTCCTTTCCAATTAGGACCCCTTTTACTTCTTTTTCTTCCCTAACTGCTCTATCTAAAAACTCTAGCACTATATTGGGAAACAGTGGTGACAGCGGGCTTCCCAATCTTGTTCACAATCTCTGTGGGAAAGCTTTCAGTCTTTCACCATCAAGTACAATGTTAGCTGTGGGTTTTTCTTATGCCCTTTATCATGTTGAAGAAGTTTCCTTTGATTCCTAGATTTGGATGTGTTTTATCAAGAAAAGTTGCTAGATTTTGTCAAATGCTTTTTCTATTTCAATTGAGATGATCATGTGAGTTTTCTTCTTTGATTTATTAATGTGTAGTACTATGCTAAATTTTTTGTGTTCAACTACCCTTGCATGCCTGGAATAAAACCCACTTGATCATGATTGTCAGCCAAAGGGGTGCTGATGCAAAGTACAAGAATCGTTGGCTTTTATAAAGGGTATTTATTTCGGGTAAAAGCTTACAGTTACAAGGCCCTAAAGAGTCCAACTCAAGGCACCATAAAAGATACTTTCTGACCAAAGTCAGCTGCCACATGTTGAAGCAAGATAGCGGGCGTTTTCTCTATGGTCTCTCCTTCCTTATTCCTCTTAAGGCGCCATGGGCCCAACTTCTTCTGATCTCAGCTGTAGGCTGGCATAGGGCTACCCTCTCAGGGCTTCCGCTATCAGTCTGGCACAGGGCTCGTTTCTTTCTGGGCTTACTCAGCTGCTCAGACGCAAACTAGCAGGTGAATGGTTCTTTTCTTCCTGGGGCTCCAGGATCAAAACTGACAAAGTTCTCTCTCTCCCCGTGAGTATCCATTTATATCAGCCCATCAAAGGAGCGGGGACTCAACACTGAATCATGCCCTACTGACTTGGTCCATTCAAAACCTTACTCTTAACAGGTAATTTAATCAACGACATCTCAGGTGAATCTAATACAATGAAAAGGGATCACACCCAGAGGAAAAGACCAGTTTACAAACATAATCTCTCTTTTGGGGATTCATAAATAATCTCAAACTGCCACAATGATGAATAATTCTTTTAATGTCTTGTTGGATTTGATTAGCGAGTATTTTGTTCAGGACTTTTGCATCTGTATTCATTAGAGAAATGAGTCTGTAATTTTCTTTTTTCAAAATATCTTTATCTAGCTTTGGTATTAGGGTGATTTTGGCTTTATAGAATGAGTTTGGTAGTGTTTCTTCCTGTACAATTTTTTGAAAGAGCTTGAGTAATATTGGTATTAAATCTTCTTTGGATGTTTGATAGAATTCACCTGTGAAGCCATCTGGTGCTGAGTTTTTCATTTGGGAAAGTTGTTTGATGACAGTTTTAATCTCTTTGCTTGCGATTATTTGTTGTGATCTACTATTTCTTCTAGGGTCAGTGTAGGCTGTTTGTAAGTTCCTAGGAATTTTTCTGGTTTGTCTACATAGTCTAGTTTGTTGGGATACAGTTGTTCATAGTATCCTCTTATGATTTCTTTTATTTCTATGGAGTCAGAAGTAGTGTCCCCATTTTCATATCTGATTTTATTTATTAGTATCTTCTCTCTTTTCTTCTTTACCAGTCTAGCTAAAGGTTTTTCAGTTTTGTTGATCTTCTCAAGAACCAATTTTGATTGCAATTTCATTGATTTCTGTGCTGATCTTTGTTATTTCATTCCTTATGCTTGCTTTGGGAATACTCTGTGTCTTTTGATGGGGGAGTTTAATCAATTAGCATTCAATTTTATTACTGTAAAGATAGTTCTTACTTTACCCATTTTGACCTTTGGTTTTTATCTGTCATATCTTACTTTCACCACTCTTTTTAAACTTTTAGTTATTTTTACTGGCACAATCTTCATTTCTAGACTCTCTTCCAATCCTCTCTCTCCTGCCTTTTCTTTTCAGGCTGTAGCACTCCCTTTAGTATTTCCTACAAAGCCAGTCCTTTAGTTACAAACTCTCTGAGTTTCTGTTTATCTGTGAATATTCTAAACTTGCCCTCAGTTTTGAAAGACAATCTTTCCAGATTTAAGATTCTTGGCCAGCAGTTTTTCTCCTGCAGTAACTTAAATACCGCTGGCTTCTTGCCTCCATGGTTTCTGATGAGAAATCAGCATTTAATCTTATTGGGCAGCCCTTGTATGTGATGGATCACTTTTCTCTTGCTGCTCTCAGGATTCTCTCTTTATCTTTGGCATTAGACATTCTGACCATCTATTCGCATTTACTCAGATGGGAGTACGTTGTGATTCTTGGACACAGATATCTATGTCCTTCAATAGGTTTGGAAATTTTCTACCATTATTTCTTCAAATATTCCTTCTGCCTCTTTACCCTTCTCTTTTTGGGATCCCCATGATATGTATGTTTGCATGTCTCTTGCTGTCATTTAGTTTCCTGAGGACCTGCTCAATTTTTTTCCATTGTTTTCTTATCTATTCTTTTGTATGTTCACTTTCAGAGGCTCTGTCTTCAAGCTCACTGATTCTTTCTTCTGCCTCTTCAACTCTGCTGTTTTATGCCTCCAGGATATTTTTAATTTCATTTATCGTGACTTTCATTCCCATAAGATCTGTTATTTTTCTATTTTTGCCTTCAAATTCTTTTTGCTCATCCAGTGTCTTCTTGATGTCCTTAATCTCTTTAGCCATCTCATTGAATTTATTTAGGAGATTTGTTTCAAAATTTATGATTAGTTGTCTCAACTCCTTTATGTCATCTGGAGGCTTATCTTGTTCCTTTGACTGGGCCATATCTTCTTGCTTCTTGGTATGGATTGTAATTTTTGTTGGTGTCTCAGCATCTGATTTACTAGATGTATTTATTCTTGGCTCCTTTTCCCTCTTTAGTCTAGGACTTTGTATTTGATCGGCTTTGTGTTACAGCCCTTTTTGATATTTGGTTCAACATAATTTGGAACATTATAGTGGCTTGTGTTTAGCCAATATGAAGTTTTTCAGCCCTTTTCCCCTTGATGGTTGCAGAATAGGAGCCGAAGATGTGGTTGGTACTGAAAGCCAAGGAGGCTGACGCTGCCTGTGTTGTCCCAGAAACTGATGAAGCTTCTTCCATCTTTCTCCCCTGCCAGGGTTGGGACGGAGCTACAGCCATGTGCAGTAATCCAGGACTGTCTGTAGTTGCCTGGAGAGACTAAAGAAGGTCCACGCCTCTTCCTCCCCTGCCTAGTGCAAGGATGGAGCTGCAGGTATGGGCAGCAAACTAAGCTGTGCTGGTCAAAACTGGCAGCAGGTGCCCAGGAGGCTAATGAAGCACTGGACCAACCCCACCCACCACCACAGGTGGGAGTGGAACCTCCAGTGTGCCCAGCAATCTGTTCTGTGCAGGCCAAAAGCAACTGCAGTTGCCCAGGGAGGGTGAGGGAGCACTGTCCTTCCTCCTGCTCCGTCAGGGGCAGGGATGGAGCCACAGATATGTCCAGTAATCGAATCTAGTTTCAGCTCGGGCAGAAAGCAGCTGCAGGTGCCTGGAGAGGTTGAGGAAATACCGCCCGCTCCTATCCTATTGGGGGTGGGGATGTTTCCTCAGATTTGCCCAACAATCTGCTTTGTGACTGAAAAGCAGATTTTGGATCCTGGAGAACTTTCAGTTTGTGCTTTAAGTTTTGCAATTTATCTACCTACTTACTTGACTGTTTACTTATCTTTATTCTCTTTGTTCAACCTACTGCTTTCTCTGTTAAAGTTCTCCTATGATTTTTTTTTTTCTTTTTTCCAGTAAAATCCCATTGACCTTATTCATTATTCCAATTTCTAAATGCTCATGGAGAATGAAAATTATTTTTATTTATGTGATACAAGCATATACTATTTAATATATTCTACTTGTCTCCTCTGACAGAATTAAAAAAAAAAAAAACCTAAGCAAAAAACTGAGTTTTGAAGCTACAGTTAAAGTCAGCCTTTAAATTCTCTGCAACCAAAGTCGTGCAGAGCGTGGAGGAGGATTGCTCTGTGTGTGTGTAGTTGCTGTGGTTGTGGCTGTTAGGCTTTGCCTTACAGGTGTTTCAGATTTAGAAATCAGGGTGAAATTTTAAAACATAAAGCTCATGTAGGAGAGTGTTGCTGGGAACAGCAAGTCAGAATGCCACCAGGCAACAGAATTTTCTCTGCCTCCAAATAAGTCCCCTTGATGTTTTAGATTAAGAAGTTTGAAAACAATTTATTTTGAAAGGAAATTTAACCACTTGCTGTTTTGCTAGTTTGCTTTTGCAATTCAACGGGGATTTAATTTTGAAATCAGGCGGCCTGCAGGCCTGCAGTGGAGCGCGTGGTCCAGGGCTGAGCTGCCACTCCCATTTTGAGTGTGCTGATTTGGGCTCCCTCCCCTGCAAGTCTGCCTCTGGTCTGCAGTGCAGGTGGCAACGGTTACCTTGAAGTTCTCCTCCGTAAGGCCTTCCTCAGTCTTTGCGTCTCTGATCATGGCGGCCACGTATCGCTTCACCAGGTTCCTCATGACTTCCTAAGGCGTTTTAAGACAACGGAGGGGTATGCAGTGAGTAAACGTGGCTTCTCCATTAAGTCAGTTCTGAGGAGGGGAACGTATTTCATTCTAATACTAAATCTCAAGAAATAATGCAAGTGTAACTCACTTGATATTGATGATGTCTTCTCAAATTATCAGCAGCTCGCCTCTGAAAATGAAAGGGACAGTTTTTGGTTATAGTGACCTGTTGCTTTCTGAAGAATAATTCATTGTCATTTTAATCAGAATGACCTTTTCTCATTTTCCCAAGGTGAGCCTCTTAATAGGCAATGGACAGTGGTACCGGGTGCTTCACATGGATCAAAAAAAGGAATGAACACTAAAGTGCAAACAGATAATCTTCCATGGCATTTAAAGCTTAAAATAAGTTTACAGTGAAGGAGAAATGTCCTTTTAATATAAAGGGGTGGAGAATTAATCATAGTTTAACAGCACGAAAATCCCTTGAAACTATGCTCAGAGACAGAGATGGGAAATGTCAAATTAAAATAAAAGATACACTAAATACACATAAAAATTACATAAAATACAAAGCTAACAGTATGAAAACACAAAGGTCTTCATGAAAATAAGCATAGCAAGATTAGGAATTTTACTATGACATACAATATGTGGTTAGCAACCTTGTAAGACAATAAAGTCCCAATGCTGATTTCAATCAAACATATACTAGAAGGCAATTCCTGTTTTGATTAGGTGGCTGGATTTAACAAACAAAAAAAGAGAGATTCTGTCCAAATAGAAGATTCATCAAAATATAATTTTATTAAATCAGTAAATAACGTGCATCCCAATGATCATTTTGATTAGCTCAGAGTGCTTTGGGGGCAGGGGGGGCATAACACAGAGCAGTGTTTTGGACGGCAGGGTAGAGACAGAGGATGTTTAGTGGCGGAAAAAAAGTTCGTACAAAATGAGTTAAATAACAATATATTTGCAGATTTTATCAGAACTCTATGCTAGAAAAAAGTTATCATAATCTCAACTTTATGGATGTTAAATAAATATCAGTTTTGATTCTTGAGGAAGAAAATATATTTAATATCTATGGGAAAGAAATGAATTTGCTAAATTGTGAGAAAGCTAAAGAGATAAAATATCTTGGAGTTCATTAAGGATTTTTATCTTATTCCTTTTAAGGAGTTAATCAGGATGGCAAAGTGGAATTTTGAAAAGTGTGTGCAGACATCACTATGAAACATATGCTTTTAAAATCAAATAATCCAAAAGAATCTCTTTTTCTCCTTCTCACTGCCTGGGAGACTGGGTTTTGTGTTTGGCGATTATCATGACTTTCAGGAACAGGCGAGACAATGCCTAGCTCCTAACAAATAATGGCCACTAATCGTATGGAATGCCGTTCGCGTTTACATGAAATACTAAGGATTAGATTTCCAATAGGGTTTGTTATCCGTTAAATCTGAGACCTCGTAAACCTAAAGTGAAAGCATCTTGAACAAGCATAGCGTGGGAAGTTTATGATGAGGCCACCTATCGTCTATCGAGACAGCTTAGCAGTAATCCAAGACAAAAAGCACTTCTGGAAGGAAACACAACCTTCCCAGATGTCCTGAAATGTACATAAAGTAAATAAAAACCTCAAGCATGCTGTACGTCAACTTCTTTGATGCTATTGCCACCAATATCATAGAGGAGACTTATTTCCCATGATTTAAATGGAAACTCTGAATTAAATATAAAAAGAAATTAAACTAATCATTTTCATTATTTTGGATTTCTATAGCATTTCTTTATTCTGTTTTAACTTTTTAAAAGCCAATAAAAACATTCAAAAGAGAGTAGCTTGACATCACGGGTTAACTTGAAATTAGAGGACTGAGTCAGAAAATTATGAGTAATAATTGAAAACTACATTTTAGTATTAAAATGGGCACAATCTGTCTTTCCTTTGATAGAACTTCTCTCATTAAAAATTTAAAGCTTTTAATAAAAATATAAAAGATCATACTGTTAAATTCAAATCCCAGGTCTATTTTTCTGTGGAAAATTTAAAAAAAAATCAAAATAGTTTAGCAGAAAGAGAGAAAATCGACTATAACTTTCAGGAGAAACAATATAATTTCCATAGCCTAAGTTTAGAGCTAAGTTAAAACAGCTAATTGTTTTTGCCAACCCATTCTTTTCTGATGGAGTTTCAATTAAAGGCCATGACTACTGACAGAAAAGAAGGTCACCTTGGAACATAATAAACAAGCTCTCCAGTCTCATGCTTACAGGAGCTGGGTGGGGAAACATCCTGAGCTTGCCTGTGAATTATAGAAATGTAAAAGAGCTGAGTCATTGACCTTTAAGACTTGTTGATTTCAGTAAAATGTAACTGTCAAGCATCTATTGCCCTTGCACACGCTCACACGTATTTTCTTTGTTCTAAAGCCAAATAAAAGCCACACTTTAGGAGGTGGCCGGGCTCTTCTCTCCATATTGGACGGAGAGTCCCCTGATCCCAGTTCTTCTTCTCTTTGTCTTATTCTTTCTTTCTCATCCTTGGCACCGTTTTCACAGACCCAGTTCCTGACCGGCAACATATGGCGCCCAACGTGGGGCTCTGAAAATGAAATTTTTCTTTCAGTCAGTGCGCGGACCAAGGAGCTCCTGAGAGCGGTTTAAAAGAAAAAGGAAACAGAAAAGGTAAGCTTCATCCTTGGAATCATCAGGGTAATGGGTAATCAGCAGTAGAACTTTGAAGACTACTCTAGAGAGTTAAAAACTTTATTAAAATGCACTGGTGTAACTATTAAATCCTCGGCTTTTGAGGAACTTTTTTCTCTTGGACAGAAATGTTGTTATTGGTTTCAGCCGCAAGGGCGGGATATTTTAAACCTGAAACATTGGAAGTTAGTGAAGAAAGCTTTAAAAAGGGTTTATCAAAAGGGAGAAATAATCCCCCTTCATGTATGGTCTCTGTGTAGTCTTATTTCTGTTGCTCCTCAACTCCAGCTGTGGATGTTAACCCTTCAGTTCCAGCAGCAACTTTATAAACCTCCTACTGCTTACATAATGATAAGGCTGTGGGATGATAGAAGCTAATAAAATTAAACCACTGGAAAAGTAAGAAAACTTAGCAATACAGTTTACAGAAAAATTCTCAAAGCAGTGAAATCAAAGATACATGTTTCTATTGATGTGTTGTAACTTGTATTGTGTTTGTTTGTTCAGTGTCTGTATATTTTGATACCTCCGGATGGTAATATTAAATTAATGAATAAAAATGATTAAAAGAGCTCTATTCAAATGGCCAACATTAAATAAGTGCTTATATTAATAAATAAATATGAGTATTAATTTAAAATAATAAAAATAGATATAAACAAACTAAATCATTATCCTAACAAGTTTGTTTAATGTTGATGGTAATTGCATGTTGTCAGAAGTTTGCTTAGAAACAGTTTCTAAAATCATAGTGGTAACTTAAGTAGAGAAGGTATATAGAATGTGCTTTTATTATAAAAGAAAAGAAAGTAATTTTATCATAAGATAAAATGACTAAGTTATTAAAACAGAGTTAGAGTTTTGTTTTTTCTCAGGGTTTCTCAAGTTACTGGTCTGTTTTGGTGGAAGTTTGCACAGAGTTTTTCTCCTGGGTGATCAGTGTGCAAGAGGGAAAGTGTTTTATCAGAGTCGCTTCTTGTGCTTTGGCCTTGAGGTTTCCTTGGAGAGACAGGTTTTGTTGCTTTTGGGAGGAACATGATGTTTAAACCTGCTTTCTCAAAAAAGCTTTTTGTTTCAAACTGTTACAAATGGTTTGGTCTGTTGCCTGGAAGGGGGTGGAATACGGAAAGTGGTTAAGTTTATGTGATATAAATTGAATGAAGTATTTAAAACTGTTGTACAATTAAAAGAAATTTTCTAACTTTATGACAATTAAAGTTATATGAATAAAAAGTTAATATGAATACTTTAAAAGTATATATTTTGCTAAAAATTTAATAATGTTTCAGTGTAATATTAAACAAAAGTATACTGTTATTAATCATAATTTTAATTATTTTAAATTACGTGTTATAAAACTACCTCTCTGCCTAAAAATCAAAAGACAGATGCTTTAACTTGTCTGATTTACTCCACCTCTGCTATATATAATAATAATAATAAATAGAAACTAAAATAGTAAGCACATCAAGGATGTTTTGTAACAAATTCTAAAAGATAAAGTATATTTCAAAAGGTGTTGTATTCCTCCCTGGAGGAGCTGGCCACTCTTCCAGGGACTGATGCATGAACCCAAAATATACTGCCCAAGGAGTGTTGTGTTCCTTCCTGGGGAGGCTGGCCCCTTCCTCAGGAATTAGCAAAATACTCACAAATTGGCATATTATTATTAATGACTTAAAAGAGTGTTTCTTTACTATTCCTCTTAATCCAAATGATAGAGAAAAATTTGCATTTACTATTCCTTCTATTAATCATTCAGCTCCTACTGAATGATATCAGTGGAAAGTTTTACCTTAGGGAATGATGACCAGTCCTACATTATGTCAATCCTTTGTTCACATTCCATTACAAATTTTACGAAAACAATTTCCTAAGGCTGTGATTATTCATTATATGGATGATATTCTTTTTGCCACTGAGCAATCTTCAGAGCTGAAACAATTATTTCAGCTGGCTAAAGAAATTCTTCCTCAACATGGGTTGCAAATAGCAGAAGAAAAAATTCAAAAACAGGTTCCTTTTCAATATTTATAGAAATATTATAACTCCACAAAAGGTCCAGTTTCGAACAGATAATTTACGTACTTTAAATGATTTTCAGAAATTACTGGGTGATATTAATTGGGTACGGCCTACTTTAGGAATTCCAACTTATGCTTAACCTTTTCAATACCATAACAGGAGACCCTGACTTAAATAGCCCTCACATTTTAAGCCCAGAAGCAAAAGAGGAGTTAAAATGGTTGGAAAAAAGAGTGCAAAATAGCCAACTAACAAGGATAAATGTAAATCTTCCAATTTCTCTTTTAATATTTCCATCTTGCCATTCCCCTACTGAGATACTTTGGCAAGAGGAGGGCATAATAGAATGGATATTCCTACCCAACAAAGATACAACAAAAACTTCATACTTATCCTGAAAAAATCTCAGCAATAATATCTAAAGGCTGTATTCACCTGAGACAGCTTATGGCTGGAGATCCTGATAAAATCATAAGAGACCTTACAAAGCAGGAGCTTTCTCAGCTCTGGCAGTTCAGTAACTCTTGGCAAGTAATTCAAAATTTTTAGTTTTTAAAATGTACTTCATGGATTCTTCCTAAGGTTGTCAAACAACAACCACTCTCTGCTGCTCTAACTTACTACACTGATGGCAGCAGTAATGGAAATGCAGGCTATTTAGGCCCAACTACAAAATCTTGGAAAACACCTTATTTATCTGCCCAAAAGGTAGAACTTATGGCTGTTATTCAATTGCTAACTAATGTTTCTGAGCCTTTAAATATTGTGTTTGATTCTGCTTGTGTTTGTCATGTTGTTTGACATATAGAAACAGCTCAAATAACTCCAGCTTCTGAATTAGAAGTTCTTTTCCTACAATTACAAAAAACTGTTCGTGAATGATCTAATCCAATCTACATTATTCATATTCATTCCCATTCTCAACTTCCTGGCCCTATGGCTTCACAAAATGATTTAGTAGATAAACTTATTGCTCATACAGAATCTGCTGCTGATTATCATAAACTTACACATACTAATGCTTCTGGCTTACGTCATAAATATCCCCACTTAACAGTAAAAGAAAGTAAGAGGATTGTTAGACAATGTCCTACTTGTGGGCCCATAAATGCCCCCACTTTCTCTCCAGGAACTAATCCCCGTGGAGAACATCCTAAGGAAATTTGGCAAATGGATGTCACACATGTGCCCTCTTTTGGCCACCTTCAGTATGTGCATGTGACAGTGGATACATATTCTAATTTTATTTGAGCAACTGCTCAAGCTGGTGAAAAGGCCTCATTTATTATTTTGCTGTAATGGGCCTGCCAGCACAGCTAAAAACTGATAATGGGCCTGCCCATCTTAGTCAATCTTTCAAAAAATTTTGCAGTGACTGGAATATTAAACATGTTACAGGAATTCCATATAACCCTCCGGGACAAGCGATAGTAGAAAAAAGTAATCACTTATTAAAATTAATGTTGCAAAAACAAAAAGGGGGAGATGAAGGAGAATCTGCTAAAGACAAACTATCTAAAGCATTGTTTACCTTAAATTTTCTTAAGAGACAACAAATTCCTAATACCACAGCAGCAGAAAGACAATGGGAGGTTAATAAAAAGAATGAAAATGAAAAATGTGGACAACCTATATATTGGAAAAATGAAACAACCAATAAATGGGAAAAAGGAGAGGTAAAATTTTGGGGCTGAGGTTTTGCTCTTATCATTACAGAAACAGAAGAGCAGTGGATCCCCTCCAGAAGAATCAAGCCTAGAGTTGAAGATGCTGCCAAGACTTAAACTATGGACATGGTGGTTTTACATTGGATTAATTATAGGTAAAGTATTAGGTCAAGGTAAGGTACCACATCATAATTACACTTTTTGGGCATACATAACCAACTCACCTTTTCTAGAGCTGTTGACTTAGAGCGATGAGTCTTACCCAATTTATCTTAATCAATCTCACCATTTTCCAGGACCTATAAATATATGACTACCCTTAAAGCCAAAAGAAGAAGGGAAACTTATAGAAAATTTAACTTTACCTTTTATAGACTGTCCTATTTGTATTGGATATGGTTCTGTATGCATGCAACCTAAAAATCACAGTATAGTTTTAACAGAGAAAAATCAAACTCAAATTTATGTTCTCATTTTCCCTTCTTTGTCATATAAACCAGAAGATACAGTAAATCTTACATGTAACTCTCACAACAGACTACTTAATGACAAATGGCATATTTGTCATGGGTTTACAGAGGTTGTATTGTTAAATGATTCCTATGGAATTGTAAAGGATTGGGCCCTTATAGGGATACCAAAACCTATTAAAAACACAACCATATCTTGGTTCATTAATAATTCAACCATAATTACAAATGACTGTAATCCTTATTTCTGGAATTTTGGTAATACAGCATTTACTAACAGCTTAATAAATTGGAAAAATCAACCATGGGACACTAAACTTAACAAAACTCAGTTATTACTGGAAATTATTTTTGGGAACTGTTCCAATTTTTGAATGGCAAGGCGGCAAAACTAATGTTACTATTTTAAAAATAAAATCAACTCAATTTCTTACAGTATTTGTACGAGATCCTATAGTTTTATCATTGGAAAAGTAACCTTTGGTGAAAGGAACATTAATTTCTCTTTATTTACATGTCTTAAGAATTCATATTTGCAGGAAAATCAAACTCTTTTTATAGCAAGAAGAAGAGAAGGACTATGGTTACTGGTTCAGATGACCAGACATTGGCAGTAGTCTCAAGAATCCCAGTTACTGTGGCACTTCCTCGACCATTATTTAAAAAGAACTAAAAGACTGATTGGACTTTTAATAGCAAGAATTTTGGGACTGATTGGCATCATAACTGCTGCAGCTGTCACTGGCACAGCCCTGCATCCAGGAGTCTAGAATCAACAATATGTTAAGGACTGGCATAAAAATGCAAGTGAGATGTGGCATAGCCAATCTCACATTGATATGGAACTGAATAATCTTGTGAATGATCTTGAAACAACTATTATACATTTGGGTAATCAAATTTATAATTTAAACTTGTTAAGAGTTCTTAAATGTGATTGGAATGAAAATTCTATTTGTATTACTCTTTTGGCTTATAATAATAGTGAACATGATTGGGAGGAAGTGAAAAATCACCTGATTGGATATAAGCATAATGCTTCTATAAATCTTTTAGAATTGCAAAAGAAGGCATTGAGATGTATTAAACGAATTGAAAGAAACCACTGGTGCAGCCGTTTCATTGGTGGAAACAAAAAATAGTTCAAAAATCATTTTGGATTGGATTTGGAATTATTGTTATATGTGTTTTAATTGTTTGTATTGTCAAGGCTAGAGTAATTAGATCTGATAAATGCATTTATGTTAAGAAACTTGGCCATGAAAAACTAATTTTGCATTACTTAGTAGAAAGATTCTACTAATAACCCCTTGATCTTAATACTAAATATCTGCACAAAAAATATTCATTTAAGGAACCTGAAGAAGCATAAATATTAATGAATTGCCTTCCATGTAAGAGCTCAAAAGCTTGACTGGTAGTCAATGACGGGTAAGATCCTCAGAGGAGGACAACCTAAGACAGGCACAGTCACAAGAGCCTATGGAAGAAGACAAGTGTGACAGGAGGTCACCTTGTATCAGCTTATATAATGGTTCCTATGAGCTTTAAATAATTAAAAAAGGGGGAAATGATGGAGTTTCAATTAAAGGCCATGACTACTGACAGAAAAGAAGGTCACCTTGGAACATAATAAACAAGCTCTCCAGTTTCATGCTAATAGGAGCTGGGTGGGGAAAAATCCTGAGCTTGCCTGTGAATTGCAGAAATGTAAAATTCAGTAAAATGTAACTGTCAAGTATCTATTGCCCTTGCACATGCTCACATGTATTTTCTTTGTTCTAAAGCCAAATAAAAGCCACACTTTATGAGGTGGCTGGGCTCTTCTCTCCATATTGGACAGAGAGTCCCCTGATCCCAGTTTTTCTTCTTTGTCTTATTCTTTCTTTCTCATCCGCAGCACCATTTTCACGGACCCAGTTCTTGAACGCCAACACTTTTCCACAATAACAAAACTATTTTTAGTTCTGTGCAATTCCTGGCTGTGGTATAAGAGAGGGTGAAGTCAACTATCTTCTGAACATCAAAAGCAAAAATGAATGTCAACTTTCCACCCATTGCTGGCTCCTAAATTGTGAGGAGCAGAGATCCCTGGTGTCTTACTCTCTCTCTCCAGAGTTGACGACTCAGAATTGACTCTTGTCTTAGCAATTGCTGCCACTAAGCTGCCTGTTTCTACTTCCTGACCTTCCAGGAAGTGTGTGGTGTGATCTGAAAAGCACAGACCCAGGGGGTCTCACCTGGTTTGGAAGCAGAGGGAGCCTGAACAAACAAGGAATCTTATCTTCTCTGAGGCCTTCACCTTCCCTGATTTTTATTTTGCAAAGTGAAGATGATCTCACTGGGTAATTTTGAAGATTAAATGAGAAAGGAGATTTTAGGCATCTATCACTAGCTCATGTTAGTTGCCATCTTCTTTCCACATTTCCCCTTTCTGTTTGACAATATGACTTACTGTATTTTAAATAATATATTTTTAATTTTTAATATTTATTTTTAAAGAAGCTTTAGATTATGTAAATGTTACATAAAAAGTATAGGGGATTCCCATATGCCCCACCGCGTACCCTTCCCACACTTTCCCATATCAACAACAACCGTCATTAGTGTGGTATATTTGTTAAAATTGATGAACACATATTGAAGCATTGTTACTAACTGTAGACTATAGTTTACATTATAGTTTACATTCTGTCCCAAACAATTTTGTAGATAGTGCTATCACTGCTCATTTTCTTAGGACCCATGATGAGAAAAAAAAAAAAAATGCAAAAATACATAAAATGACCAGTGAAGCTAAGACTGCAATGGGATGTGCACAGGGCAAGTGTTACCGTGAGACTAACACGTGACCCTTTGTTTCCGCTGGAAAGGGTAGCGAGTCACGAGCAACCGACACCAAAAGTTCTAGCTTGTGCATTGAGTACCAAACAAACAATGAGTATCAGGACAAAAATTTTGTGTCAGAATGCATCGAGTACCAAATCTGGCAAGTTTCAAAGCAGTTGAGTACCAAGGTATGACCGTATTTTTTTTTTTTAGATTTATTTATTTACTTTTTCTTTACTCATCCCCCCCACCCCCGCCCCAATGGTTCTCGTGCCTGTCTGCTCAGTTTGCTTGCCTTCTCCAGGAGGCACCAGGAATCAAACCCGGGACCTTCCCATATGAGAGACGAGTGCCCAACGGCCTGAGTCACATCCACTCCCCACAGGCTGCGGTGTCTGCTGGCTTGTGGCCTCTGCTCGTTGCGGTGGGAGGCGGCGTCTAGCTCTTTGCAGTGGGAGGCGGCATCTAGCTTGTTGCGGTGAGAGGTGATATCTAGCTCCTTGTGCTGGGGGCAGTGCCTGGCTCCTTGCCATGGGAAATGGCATCTACTCATCTTCTTTTTGGAGGCACCGGGACTCGAACCCAGGAACCTCCTGTGTGGTAGTCGGGTGGCCAACTGGTCGAGTCACATCCACTTCCTGACTGTATATTTTTTAATGATTGATTTTCATATATCTTTAAGACAGAAATAAAGGGAACATGTGAACAATAAAAAGTTCCTTTTTAAAATGAGCATCTGGGGAAACACTTTAGAGGAGGAAGTGCACGTTAAGTTGGCTTTTTCCTTGTCAATTACCTCAGACTGCTAACACTGCAGAATGTTCCGGGCAGGGTGGATTTCAAGGCTGCTGCCTAGGGCTCAGGGTGCTCCCACACTCCTCTCTCTCTTCTCTAGTTTTCTCCAGGTCCGTCAGGAGGAGTGTCATAGAGCTGGGTCCCTGCCGTCAATTTCCACTGACACTGTCTCATTTCCACTATGGCTGCCATTCGTCACTGATTTGAAGTCCATAAATTAGGCCTTTTGTTCTTGGCTTTGCTTAGTGAATCCCTCAAGGGATGGTGGCGTGCTGTGTTCATTTCCTTTAAAAAAGTGAAAAGGGAAGGGGCCATTCCAGGATGTGATGCTCCTTTTTAAAAATTGCAGTTTGGCTCCTTTACAGATGGTCCAGCAAGCATTTATATAGTGTTTCCTAGAAACACACTTCCTAAGCATACAAAAATAAATGGCATAAAATGCCTGAATGTCACTTTGTCAAACCAAAGAGTGTTAATCTGACTCTTGAAATACTAAAAATATCAAGCATTTAATTCCTTTCCACGCCCACTTGAGAAGAAAAATGCAATAAAAAGGCCCTGTCAGCAAATCTTATGACAGTAAATTAGGGATGGAGAGAGCCTCAGGGACAAACACCGTCCTATGGGTAAGGCTTGTTGTTTGGACTAACTGAACGCCGTAAGATGAAGGAACAATGCGCTTTGACAGATGACCTCCAGCAGCGAAGCCTAAGAGGCAGGCACTTTCAGCACTGTTCCTTGGCACGGTTCCTGGTTCTCTCGCCAGGACGCAACTGAGCGTGTTTCTGTGGCAACTGCGCCAGGCTTGAGTGGGCTGCTAAACGGCCCTGGTGGGTAGGGTGAAAGTGGGGAATACATGTTAGAGGAGTTAAAAATCATTTTTAGTGCCACTATCCAGAGACCTAGTGATTTTTGGTTCAGTACATTGACTTGTAACTTGGGCCTTCCACTGAGAAACCCAGCCTTTGGCTTTGAAAATGCCTTGTATTAGTGAGCCCCTTTGGCAACATATTGCATTAGCATCTTTTTACTTTAAATGGCTCTCAGCCTTCTGAGAACAGCCACAAAGGTTGGTTTGGTTTTACTTTTTTAAAAAGTTGAGGTAGATGCCAGTGCTTTCTTTAACAGGAGTTTCTAATCAAAGTTACAAGCTGGAAGTGTTTGTTAAGATGGAGATCCCTGATGGTTTCAGTGCATACTTAACTTCTAGAACCAGTGCTTTAATACTCAGAAGAGTATTTGCTGATAAGATGGGTAAGCAAAAAACTCAGCAAGAAGTAATATCGAAAACCATGAGTTAGAGCCTGTTTCTGACTTGCTTATTTTTCCCAGTGGGCTGTCTTTTTGGTGGGGTTTTCATGATTGCCCACAGGCCATTTCTCAATAATGGGTTTGCTTCCTATGATAAAGATTTTGCTCAATAAAGCATTTCTGCTTCATTTATGCTTTTCCCCATAAAACATTCCAAGTAAAATATTATCTGAAAGTCCAATCACCCATAAAAGGAAGTTCAAAGTGAAAAAAAAAAATCATTAATGAGTTTTCAGGGCTAGTTTTGCTGGCATTACTCGGAAGTCATACACAGCAAGATAAGCCGCCAGTGACGGCTCCTGGTAAGTGGCTGCCGCAGCCCCGAAGGGCACGGCGCCAACCCTGCCCGGGCGGGGGAAGGGACAGACACCAGGAAGGCATTTCGGCAGCTCCTGAGGGGGACGTGAGTGAGCGAACCCCGAGAGGGCAGGCTAGAGGACATGCCTCAAGGGAGACGCCGAGCGCTCCCTCCGTTTAGGTGGCTTTCGTGCTTCAGAAAGGGGCCTGCTCTAAGCCAGGTAGGGTGGGAGCAGAAGGCAAGGCAGCCTGTTAGGCAGGTGAGAGGATGTGCACACTCTGCCGAGGCAAACCAAAGGATGCACGCCCTGCAGGGAAGGCGCCGCTGCCTGTTCCTTAGACTTTTCAGGGAAGTGAGAGGGGAAATGGAAAAGGCCCAGGTTTTCTTCCCAGCTCTGTCACTAAGGGGCCCTGAGACACTGGCTCGGGTAAACAAGCTCTCTTTTAAAGGAAAAGGCTGAACTACATGATTTCAAAGGTCCCAATGCTATACCCTAAGCCATGCCCTGACAGACAGACAGTCATTGGTTCTTCAACGCCACCTTGTAATTAACGATGTGTGTCTCCTTGTGTTTAAATGTCTACATACTGAGATGGTAGGAGGATTATCTAAATTAAAATTAATTCACAGCAAAATCTATTACTTTTTGACATTAATCTTCTGTTACTATGACCACTATCTCAATTTACTTTTCATTTATCTTATGTTTTTTTTAAGAAACTAGAACTTCATTACAAATAATTTATACTGTTTCTTTTCATATAAATGAAAATGGGTACAACTCAACTTATAATATGAAAATCAAGGTATTCTGTCCTATAAAGAGTAAAGGAAGAGAGCACTGACTTTGATTAGGCATTCAAGGGCCCTAGCTTGGTGGAAGGGAGGTAGGCTTGAGTGCAAAAGGGTGGAGAAGATGAACACGACTCAGAATATTTATTTAGTTCCCAAACCATCAAAATACTCACCATCAAAGGTCAGTAAACTTTACATGGGAAGGAAAACAGAGTGATTATAGGTCACAGTTAGTCCTGAATTATTTTGCTGTTCATCAGCTTGATGCAAAATATTAAATTTAGAGCTAGAGATATGATCAAATTTTATTTACTTTTTTTTTTAGTTGGGTAATATATGAAAAAGAGAGCTCTTTAATTCATGCCATTTTCCTTCTCCTCTGGAAGGTCAGAATTGCTACTGTGATAGAGAAAGCCCAGTTGAATGCTAAGGTTCTCTCTGCATTTGAGAAGTCAAGGTTACGTCTTCCTAACCATGTGTCCATAGTGGAAGATTGAGGGTGACAATTGGAAGCTAATTCTTAAAGTGTGTGACAGTTTGAAGCTTTTTGGTGAATCCCAGAAAAGAGCATGTTCTTGGAGTTAATCCATTCCTGCAGGTGTGGGGCTCTTTGGTTGGAATGATTTCAGTTGGGGGCTTTTGACTGGATGGCTTCAGTGAGGCATGACCCAGGGTGGGTCTTGGCCCTCTTGCTGGAGTCTTTTTTAAATGGGAGAAACGTTCAGAGACACACAGAGAAAAACGCCACAGAGAAAGAAAACTGTAAACTTTTACCCTGCCACGCGAGAGGATTCCAGGATTGCCTACAGCTGCAGAAAGCCAGAGAAACCCTGAGAGGCTGAGAAAGAGCCAGGAGGCTGGAATCAGTGGAGCAGCTGAACTTTGGTGAGACAGACTCTCTGATGATGCCTTGATTTGGACATTTTCACAGCCTCAGAACTGTGAGATTTTACCCTAATAAATTCCCGTTATAAAAGCCAACCGATTTCTGGGATTTTTGCATTGGCAGCCTTTAGGGAACTAAAACAGAGTGGTTCTCCACTATTTTTGTTGGCAGCCCAGCTGGGTCTCTTAAAACATTAGAGCACAGTCCAATATTTTGTAGAAGCTGAGTAAGCAGCTGAAACTTGATACTATTTTAGTGGCATCTTAAAACCCAAGATTTCCTTTGCTATTGCCTAAAATTTAAATATTAAGAGAGAAATTACTTTGGTGTGGGGCATTTTGTTGTTGTTGTTGCCAAGCTCTTTTCAAATAAAAATCCTCTTATGAGGGAAACCTTAAGAGAGAACGAAGCTTAATATCTTGTCATGGGCTGATTAAATAAATTTCTTAGGAATTTAGGAATAAGATGGGATGAAGGATAAGTATACCATCAAGTTTTGTTATTCGCAGTAGTTATGTCCTAATAAAGTTGCCAATGAACACCGAATCAGTGAATACTGAACCACTGCCCCTAGGGGAAGTTCAAGGACGGGTTCCTCCAAGCTTCTGGAGGAACATCTCAAGCCACATCTCAATCTATCAATATTTAACCTTGTTCTATGTAAGTTTCAATTTAAAGACACTTTATATCTTTTGCTTCTTCCTTAAATTTGCATACGATTCCTAGGAAGGTTTTGTTTCACCAGGCTTCTAAGGACTACCCTCATATAACCCCATCTAGAAAGAGTATCATTGCCTTCAGAACATTTTAGAGCAACATTTAAACAAAGCTTCTGAACATAAACTTAAACCAGCTTAATCAAACATGGCATTGGGTGCAGGTAATTGGAGCTAATTAAAGGAGGTTGTTGGTTCATTAGCATTCAACGCACAACCAGTAGCACTGTAACTCATCCATGATGGAAGTTTTCTCCTTATGGCACATTACAGCCTTCTTGCTCTTAGAAACACTAGACAGCACTTCAGTGCTACGCTTGAGGACCACACAAGCAGTGAGATCACTAACAGAAGCACAAAAGTGTGAAAAGGTCACTTGAAGTATACTGCACAAAGGCCACTTGTCAGATTGTGAGCACTGAAGCAAGAAGGGAGAGCGCTGCCTTGTTCAGCTTCAGCTGAGAATGTATGTCATTTGACTGAATTTCCCACTGCTCTGTGCATGTCACAAAGGCCACAGAAGTGTCACAAATACTGACTTTGGGGTTACAAATAAGTTTTAGCAAGGGGCAAATTCACAAATATGGAATCCTCAAATAATTAGAATCATTGGCTGCATTTTAATCTGGAAGGCAGTAAGCAGGAGTCTGGCATCTCTGAAACCACTTCCTGTTTACCTCAAGGAAAAATGAATTATTTCTTCCATTGTTCTCTTATTGCATCTTGTGTATGACTTCATTACAATATTAGGATATTATGTAATGTGTATTGTAGTAATATGTTCTCCCATCTCTATCTCACACATTAGAAAGTGTGTCCTCAAGAACAGAAGACAAGCCTTTGTTCCGCCTCCCACACTCCAATTCCTCACCCAGTTTCTTGACTTGTGGGCTATATGCAATGACTGCTTACTTTAACTAAACCATTAAGTTTATTCTAGAATCATTTCTATTTAAAAATTGAACTTTAAATCTGTTAATAGACAAACACTGGGACTAAAGTAATTTAACTCTTTCTGAGGTGAGTGATAAAGTTCACAAACTAATATGAGGATTGCAGGATAAGGCTTCTTCATAATCTGACTTTGATTTCTAGGATCAGATTTGTTTCTAACTTTGAATCCCCCAATTTCACATGGTAATGGTCTACAAGAAAGAATATAACTGTCTCTCCTAACTACCTCTCTATCAGCAATACCGATTTGCCAATCAAATTTTCCTTAGAATTAGAATTGTTACTGAGATGACAGAAAAATCAATGCCACTTTCAGTAAGAGAAGGCATCATTGGTTTTAAAAACAATGGCTGATGGGTGATGAAGTTAACAAGGGAGAAGGGTCATTTAGGGTATAACTAGCAGTCATAAATTATGTTAAATGGAATTTAAAACAAATTTAAAATTTTGACTAAATATCTAATATTACTTGGTGATTCGACTCTAACAGCACTTTAGAATACTTCCAAAGCAATTTCTCTGAGAAGGTCAGAGTGGATGAATGTTAGTTTGGTAATTCCTGTACTAGTTTCTTGGCTGCTAAAACAACAGTACCATACAATGGGCTGACTTAATAGCGGAAATTTGTTGGCTCAGTGTCTGAGGCTGGAAGGCTTGCTTCCTCCCAGGTCTGTTTCTTCCGGCTGGCCAGCAATCTTCAGGGTTCCTTGGCTTTTTTGCCACATGGCAAGGCACAAGGTAGTGACTTCTCCTCTCTCCTCTGGGTTCCATCGACTGCCAGCTTCAGGCCACTCCCCGGGTTTCCTTTTCTGTGTCCAATTTCCTTTGCTAATAAGGACTTCAGCCTCATTCAGTTTGGCCTCACCTTAACTAATACCTTAGTCAAAGGTCCTATTTACAAATGGGTTCACATCCTTAGGTCCAGGGCTTGGGCCTTGTACAGTCCTTGTGTGGAGGACATGATCAATCCCCAACACTTCCCCAAACACCAATCTAAGAATTTCAAAAATCAGGAAACATAGTGGGAAAGAGCTGAGAACTGACTTGTCCCATGTCAGTGGTTTGGCTAGAACAAAGGCCAAAATTCATACGTTTTCTACTGGAATTGCTTGAATTCCTGTTTTGCCAAGTGAGAGAAATTTCCAAAGGAAATATAATCTTCCAATACACCAGGACTTTGGCTCTGAGAAGTCTTGTTTTTAAATAAAAATTTCTTGAACTATATCATTCATACATGAACTTACATAAACAATAAATGTATAGAAAATTAATGAATTTACAAAACAAACATATATGTCATCATACAAAGCTCCCACACATCTCCCCACCACTAACACCTTGCATTGTTGTGATACGTTTGTTACAAACTATGAAAGACCATTGTCAAAATATTACTACTAACTATAGCCCATATCTTACATTTGGTGTATTTTCCCCTAACCCACCCAATTGTTAACATCCTGTATTAGCATTATACATTTGTTATCATTCATGAGAAAATGTTCTCACATTTGCCTGTTAACCACAGTCCATCATCCACCACTGGATTCCCTGTGTTATACAGCCCCATGCTTTGTACAATCCACTCAAAGTGTGCACTCAGTGGCTGTCATTTTCATCACAGAGTTGTGCTGTCATCACCTCAGACAATTTTAGAATGTTTTTATTGCTCCAAAAGGAAAAATTCCATACACCCTTATAATCTTTATTGTTGTCCCTTAGTACTGAAATTTTGCCATTGCTGCAAAATGTCCTTTCAGGCTGCAGCACTCCCTTTAGCATCTCTTGTACTTCGGATCTTTTGGTAACATACCCTCTCAGTTATTTGTCTGTGAAAACTTTAAACTCACTCTCATTATGAAGGACAGTTTTGCTGAATATAGAATTCTTAGTTAGCATGTTTTCTCTTTCAGTACCTTAAATACATCATACCATTTTCTTCTTGCCTCCATGGTTTCTGATGAGAGGTTGGCACTTAATATTATTGATGTTCTCTTGTATGTGATGCTTTGCTTTTCTCTTTATGTTTTCAGAACCCTCTCTTTATCTCTGATATTTGTCATGAATAGTAGGTGTTTTGAAGAAGTTCTATTCAGATTTATTCTGTTTGGATGCATTGTCCTTCTTGGATATTGATATTTACATTCTTCATAAGGGTTGGGAAGTTTTTGATCATTATTTCCTCAAATATTCTTTCTGCCCCTTTTCCATTTTCTTCTCCTTCTGGGACATTGATAGCATGTATGTTTGTGTGTTTCATGTTGTCATTCAGTTGCCTGAGACTCAGTTCCATTTTTCCCATTCTTTTCTCTTTTTATTCTCCTGTCTTTTCCAGTTCAGATGTTGTCCTTGATATCACTAATTCTGTCTTCTTTCAATTCAAATCTGCTGTTATATGCCTCTAATGTACTTTTAATCTCATCCATCATGTCTTTCATTCCCATAAGCTCTGTTATTTTTCTTTTCAGGCTTTCATAATTGTTCTTTATGCTCACCTAGCATTCTTCCTTCAACTCTTTGAATTAGGAGATTTGTATGATTGTCATGGATTAGTTGTCTTAAATCCTGTATCTCATCAGGATATTTAGTTTGTTCCTTTAGCTGGGCCACATCTTCCTGTTTCTTAGTATGGCTTGTATTTTCTGCTGATGTCTAGGCATCTGAATATGTTGGTGAATTTACTCTGATGGTCAATTTCTCTCTTGCCTAGTGGTTTTTATTCCCATGGCTCTTCTTTGATTTTCTTTGATTATTCTAAGTCTTTAAAATTGCCCAGTTTAAGTTATCAAAATTGCTCGAGGGACTCACTCATGGGGTACAGATTTTCTCCCAGGGGTTTGAGTTAAGAGAGACCTAAAAGCAGCTTTTCTCCTTGCAGTTTCCTGGCCAGCCAGCAGATGGCATCCATTGGTGAATCTTTCCATGGAGGTGACACTTTCAACCTCCACTTGTCTGTGATTCTGGTCTGGCCAGAGCCAAGATTGCAAGCAGGTTCTGCTGGCCAAATTCACTGAAGAGAAACCACTCTCCACCCTCTGCCACACGCTCCCTCTTCCCAGAGAAGAAGATGTCTGTTCCCCTTGCAGTTGGCTTCAGTGAGCCATGGGTTTTATCTAGACTGTGAGTCTTGAGGGTGGGGACTGGGTGAGACTCCCAGCCACCAAGGGTGTTAGCAACTCATGGTTGTTGTTTTGGGTTCTTCATGTCTCTGCCCATCACCCTCCTAGGGTTGGGCAGCACTGTCCTGGTCTCCTGGCCCCCAAAGCAGGTCCCTCAGGCTGCTTTTTTCCCCTTTCTCAGTTGTTTTTGTAAGAGAATCGAGCCTTACCTGCCTACTCCGACGCCATCGTCCTGCAAATCTCCCTGATATTTTTTAAAATACAACTTCTTGGCATTTAATATCTTTGGGGGTAGAAATAAAATGTTGAGCAATTAAACATTCTGAATTTACCACCTACAGTTGGCGTAGCATAGTCAAATTATGATATTCATTAAATCACTGGATTGAGACTTTCCATCAGACATACGTGCTCTGTGCAGGTCCTATGTTGGGCACTAGGAAAGGAGGTGACTAAGCCGACCCTGCCCTCACAGAGCTTCAGACCAGAGGAGGAGAGCACACAGTGAGCGCCTAAGCCAAGAGATGAGCTGTGGCTACAATTCTGAAAAGTGCTAGAAAGCAGGGTATGAAGAGGTGTTTTCTGGCTGTTCAAGCCTGGATTTGTGGCACTGGGGGAAGGCCCCGTGGGGAAGAGCGGCGCTTCATTGTAGGAAATGGGTTTGTGAAAAAGTCACCATCACCCAGACAGTGCTTTAGACATGGCTGATGTGCAAAAAATTATTCATGAAATACAATCCATAAGGCCAGAAAGGCCAAAGACCTGAACATATTCCATAAAGAAAACAAATATATTCAAGACCACAACTGGAAAAAAAAGAGAAACACTAACATGCTGTGTCTTACCCCTATCGTCCCAAAGCTTTCTGGCTTTCTCCTCATCTTTTTCTTGCACAGGTGGGTCCATAGCCATTTGATGAGGTACCAGAGAGACTTGGGGCTTGGGATGACGTTGAACGGGGTGGGCAGAGTGCCGCCTTCTTCAAAATAACTCATCCAGAGCTTTGTGCGGGCAAACTTCCACTCAATATCTGCGTGGTCCTGCATGGGGGACATGACAGCTGCTGACAGCCTCCGTAATTAACCAGGAGAGAGAAACCTCACCGAGGGCCTCTAGCTGACTTCACGTGGGCTCTTGGAACGTTAATCAAATTGCTTATGAAAACACTGTCACTGCCAGAGAGCCGTCAGCGTATTTCAGAGGAAGGCTCACCCTGGTGGGGAGGCCCGGCTCAGCGTCACTGTCACCCTCCCCTCTGCAGTGAACAGCCATCTAGAGCAATTCCCCGTTCAAGACACTGCAGGGATGGGCTGTGGCTGGAAGGGGATCCGCCTTCCTGCAGGGCAGCTCCTGGCAGCCCAGTCCGTGAGGTTCTGGCCATCACTGGGCCTCATCCTCACCCAAGGCCTGGGGCCCCTGACCAGGTGGGCGCCACTTTCACAGACGCTCTTGGCTTAGCCTTCCGTGCCATAGGTAAAATCTTATCTGATTTGTTTCCACGTGAGTATCTCTCATCACCTTCAGGCAATGGACATAAACTCAGGGAGGAGTTCCTCCAGCAAATGTAGGACAGGGCCTCTCTGACGTAACATTGAACCTTGACACGGCCTTGCCTCGGCTAAATGACACCTGATAAGAGTATGGCTAGTGGTTGCCACAGCCTTGAGGCCAGCTCCCTCAATGGCTACTAGTCACCCCACTTTATCAGTCTCCTGGGGAAACTCTGGAACATCTGTGGCGATCAGGTACAGGGAAGCGAGTCTCCTCTTAAGTTAGTCAACAATCTGATTCAAGTATAACATCTGTGAAGCAGGAAGTGATAGAAACTGCACATCCAAGTGTTTTAAGAATTCAAAATATTTCATTGTAATCTATTAGTAAAGAGAACTCATATTTCAGACTAGGAGAATAATTGTATGCTTCATTCTAATATTCCTTAATCAATATGTGCTAGTAAATGCATGTGTTATATATCTATTTTTACACTGTGCAATATGGGTTTTAGTCTAGATATTGGTCAGATCGGGCTTTGAACAAGAATCACAGTATCTAGGAAGTCCAAGGCCCTCATTTTTGCCTAGCAAAGACTTGATTGGACAAATGGACGGACAGATGTGTGCACACAAGCTGCAGTCTACCCTCTCCCTCTCTCCTTCCTCTCTTTATCCATCTCTGATCCCCTCCTTTCTTTCTAAACAAGTTTATAGATTTTGGCTGCCTGTGTTGCTCTCACAAAGCAGGGAATATATCGTTTGATGCCCAAGTGGAGAGCATAACTCAGAGGAACTGGTTGCAGGGCCTCACCAGGCCGTCACGTAGATAAAGCATTGGCCTGTGAGTAGCTTCTGCTTCTACTGATCTTTGAAGGGGTCACAAACTAAAGACTACCCTGACATCGTTCTGTTCTCTTCCTGTGCTCACAAGATAGATTCATCCTTCACTGGGGGCAGATGACTGAAACCTCCCTCTCCTTCCCCCACACCCTTTCTGGCTCCGAGTCCGCATAGAAACAGCCTGCAGCCTACGTATTGTCCCTCCTGGCACGGCTTTTTGGCTTTTATCCACCTCGGTTGTCTCGTACCCCCACCCAAGCCATGGTCCTTTCTTCTGTACTGTCACCACAGTTTTAATTTTTCTTATCTCAATATGGAAACTATTCACTGATTTTTTTAATTCCACCCCTACTCCTTCACTTGTTTCTGGAGAGAACGGACTGTGCCGATTGCTCCAGGTGTCCCCAAAGTCAAGCATGCATCTGACATGTGTCACGTGACTAAATAGCTGATGAAGGAGCAAACGGACGACTGGCAGCAGGCTCCAGCTGTGGCCTGCATGCTTCCGCCTTCCAGCTGTTAAATTGGCCTCGTTTTCCAGGCTATTCCTATAGTCCTATGTTAGGGGCAGCAGGACAAGGAGGAAAGCTCTCAGGGCTGCGGCTCTGGAAATGCCTGGCCCGGGCCTGTCCCCAGCTGGGCGGCCCTGCCTCGGGCTCTCGGTGGTTGCTCCCCTCGCAAGGAGGTTTAGCGTTTGGGCGAAATAAAGGTAGGGATTTGAAGAGGGTGCTCCTCTGTAATGATGTAATGAGTGACCCAGAGAGCACACCCAAGCAGCAGCACGGAGAGCAGGCCGTACTCTGCCGGGGTAAGGATGTTCTCCTCCTGCTGAAATCGGGACATTCACTGTTTCACAGGATACAAATTGTTGGCAGCAGTTTCTCTGTGTATAACTTGATAATTGGAGGTTTTCTAAATTTCCCCTTTTTTTCTTTTGGTCTGACAATTAGAATCCACATTTTGGAAATGCTGATTTGAATACAGAACTTCTGCAGCAAATATATAGAGACTATCTATGAAAACTTCAAATGTGTAAGATGTTTAAATGAAGTTCTACATATTCACAAATTCAGATAAACATGCACATTCTAGCACCTAGGTATAGCTGGAGGAATTATTATGCATTGGAAACATTTTATTCTGTGAATAAGTAAATAAAAATGATCTACTCTCATGTTTTATATAAGTTTTCATATGTGACAGGTGTATTATAAGAAACGTTTGCCCCCATAAAGACAGGTTAAGTAAAATTCAGAGCATGCCTTCTCCAAGTAATGATACTAACTCTCCAGAGGTTTAGAGGTTTAGCTATAGATTCAAGGATGCAAAATAATTGTAGTTATTTATGGAGAAAACGGGCAACGTTAATTATGCTTATGAAACGCTACTCCTCTAAGGTCTAAATACAGACTACTTGAGAAACGTGTTTCCTTGCAGTGTGGGGCTGCTGTTGGCCGCGCATGCACCTCACTAGCATGTATATTCGAAGGCATAAAGGACTTTGTCTCTCCCGTTCATTTTCATATTCCCAGTCCAGTTCCTAGAGCAGGGCCTGCAGCAGAGCATGCACTCACAAAATATCTGTTGAACTAATGAATAAATAAATTAAGCTGAGTTGTTGGATCCTGGGGTTTCAAATAAACACACGTGGCATTGCATTGCATACCCAGGATTACTTCTACATGGCTCTTTTTGAGCTTTAAGAAGCTGAAAGTTTTGTTGCTTTTCCCTTTGCCAGGTCCCCCCTTGCCCCCCACCCCGGGCTGCCTTTTGTTTGATTTTGCTTCTACGCTGACAGAGACAAAGCAGAGCCCACAGAGCCTCCTGGAGGCAGGGCTGGTCACAAGTCTCTCCGCACCCCTCACCCACACATATCCAAGGGCTACCTGGCAAGAGGGGTCTAGTGTATTCCATGGTCAGAGGCAGTGTGAAGCCAACCATGCTGGAACCTTCTAAGAGACGTTACGCCCACCGCTCACACTGAGATTCTGATCGTCTCTCGTCTAGCACACTGGAGCAGCACGCCCCAGGGTGCGCTGAGAGAAAGCCACCGACTCACGGCAATCAGCTGGTAGGAGTTATTCATCATGGCTATCAGCATGTTGAGCAGAACCACCAGGGAGATGACATTGTACGTCCCGAACATGGTGGCACCCACGAACTCGGTGAACTCGTGCTCCGCCTTGACGTTGGTCACGTACAAATTGATGAGCCCAAATATTGACCAGAACAGGGACTGGAGCGTCTCAAATAACCTGGAACAAAGATAAAGGGACACTCGTCAGGCTAATCGCTCTGTTACTAGAACCTCTACGTAATAGGATGTCACACTAGACGATGGTTATTACAATGCATATTTGATTAACTTAAAACACATATCAAAAGTAAAATATTTTAGGGAGACTATAAAGTAAACTTAATAAAAAGAGTTAAAGGGGAATTGTTTTAATCCAACTCCACAAACAGTGTACTTATCTTCCCAGCGTCCCAAGAGCTTTGAAAGCTGCCCTGAGCCCCTGAGGTCAGAGACGCCAAATCTGGCCTGAATGGTTTCAAAAAATCAAAAGAAGGATCATAGTTTATGCGTGAAAATTATATGAAATTCAATTTTAATGTCCATAAATAAAGTTTTATTGGAACATCGCCACACTCGTTCATTCATAGATTGTCAAGAGCTGCTGGTGAACCGCGACGGCAGAGCTGAGGAGATGGGACAGCTAAGCCTGAAACAGCAACTTCACAGAAAATGTCTGGTGACCGCCGTCCAAGGGCACTCAGCAGGAACTAATTAGTGATAGATCCTAGCGTGCAGGCTTTGAGAACAGCCAGTTCTTCTACCTGGTTTGCTTTTGGTTGTAGGAGGATTTAAAACACTGTCATCATGTGGATGTCAACACTTATCATTAGAATCGCACATAGCGACTCCTGTTAGCGGGCAAAGTGCCTCAGGATGCTTACACAATGACATTTGCCATTTTTATGTTTCAGGGAGCATTTCATTCATTCCAGTCACCCCAAGAACCCTCTGCAAGTTTATTGAAAGTAATATCTCTTTAATTTACCCCAAGAAGTGGGAGCCGAAGATTCTGAAGTAGAAGGGACACAAATGAGATTGTTCATTTCAACAGAACCATTTTAATACATTAATATAATATAATAAAAAGACAGCAGAACTACTTAACTCCTTGGTAAATGGTTAAGAAAAAGACAATATTTTGTAAAAAATAATAAGTTATATTTTAAACACCATGAACTATCTCATACCTGGACAGTGACCAAGGAGGCAGGATTTCCGTTTTAGGGAGCTTCACACGAGTTTGCAAACAGATGGTAGGACCACGCTGATGGTTTAACAATGCCCTGTCCCTCGTGTACTCCTCCTAAAGACCCCTGCGGCCCCTCGCCCTCCGGGAACTAGGCCAGCTGCGGTCAAGTGACCTGAGCAGTGGCCTGGGGCATGAGCTGCTGTGAAAAGATGACCTTCAGCAGGCGGGTTTCCCATCTAGGAGAGATTCCCTCAGAGGCATCGAGGAGACGCAGTTGTGGGAAGGGGCCGGAGGGCACAGGGTCACGAAGGAGGGCCGGGGCCGCCGATCATGGGAACGGAGGACGTGCGCCCGGCGCTGAGGGGCGCCGAGGAGGCCACGCGGCCTTGCAGCACAGCGCACCCAGCGCGGTGGAAGCCGTGCCCGCTGCTGGGGAGCCAGCGCTGGCGGCAGGTCTCCCCGTTCACAGCGACCCCTGCTCGAGGACCAAAGCGCCGCAATCCTCTGCGTGCTTCTTACAACAAAACCCCTGGAATCCGAAATTAGCCATGGATTTCTGGTTCTCGTAAACAGTAAAGTCTAACTAAAGATACCTTCATTAGCATTTAGGAATTATTTCCCCAAAATGACTAAACAATTTCATATTTTTAACTGTCAAATTAAAATGTAATTATGGGACATAAGATTTAATTGCTTATTTATTTTGCTAGGGCTGTTCAGTAATGGGGAACAAATTGGGAGATAGTAAGGATGCGGCTCAGATCATGACCAGCCGGCAGGAATGGGCTGCTTTAAGTCAGGGGGTGATGTACATCCCTCACGGGCAACCCAAATGTCAGATCCTAACAACATTAGGGAAAAGCAAATCCAATTCACTGGCCTTAGACAAAGGCCAACAGAATTCATATCTTGAAAACTTTCTTAGGAAAAAGTAAATTCGGCCCATGCCAAGAGTTCTTTATTTTTAATAACTTAAATGACAATTTCCAAAGCAAACGATAGTGTCATTTGGCTGTATTGTTCAATAGCTGTGGTCTTCCCAATAGCATACGTTCTTACTGTGAATACACAAATACAAGGAGCTGGCTCTCCCCTCACATCCACGGCAGTTCTGAGGGAGCTACACGGTAAGTAGCATAAATGCAATAATAAAGCACATCCAATATTACCACATAAATTCCAGGATGGCTGCTTCTTCAAAGGTTCAGACAAAAACAGTGATGCAGAATAAATGGATTGCTATGGTTTATTGTGCTTATCTGCTTTTGTTAAAATAAGAACTCCCAATTATTAGAGAACGTTAGTACCCTCGTTGGCAAAATCTTTATTTAGATGTTTGAGTTAGAATTTGAAAAGGAGGAAAGTCAAGACAAGATGACATTTTGTGATTAACTATGGTATTCATTCTTTCTTATCATTATTCTTTTTTTTTTCCAGTGGAATAAATCAGTGGTGAGATTTGTGAAACTGTTTCCTGTAATTAAAAGATATTTAATTCTCAGAGGAATTAAGATCCTGGCTTCAAGACCTTGGTGTTTCTTACTGAATTGTTCTTTTAGTATATGGATTTTTGGAAAAAATCATCTAGCTTAAAATTTCAAAGCCGTTGCTTCCAGAAATGTTTTGATCTCCAGTGATGCCCAAATCTCTCGATACCGACATTGCCCGCCGATGGCAGGGTCGTTCGCAGCGCCTCAGACTGCACTTCAGACCACTATCTTCCCAGCTTGTGGTGAGATTTCGACAGCAAGCTTTCAGGCTTCTACCTCAAGCCTGGGAGCAGGCTAAATCCTGGGAGTTTCTGTGGGTTGAGACTGCACTGCCTTTCTAAAGATAGGATCTTCTCTGTTGCCTTTGCAGATACTTCTCAACTACTACTTTTTAAAATGAGTTTGCTTCCCAGCTCAAATATTTACACCTAGAGAATGGTTTCAGTGGCTAAACAGCTGGTTTCTTTTAATAACACGGAAGCATGGGAAGAGCTGGTGGAAATTGCAGAGGGAGCCTCAGAAGATTCAGTCTGCCCCCTGAGGCCACAGTGCAGTAAGGGTCCAGGAAAGCTTCCTGGACGAGGCACATCAGGAGGGTTTTGAATAAAAGACGGCAGTTTTGCCGAGCAGAAGGACCATTTTGAGTGGGCATGCCACGCCTGGGGATCTGTTCCCCGTAAGGAAAGGCTGAAGAGTAAGGTGTTAGAGGAAATGGAGAAAGAGGAGGTTGGAAGAGGAGGCGAAGGGCACTAAGACGCGGGGTAAGGAACGTGGGAAGGCAGGGAGAGTCAGGCTTTGGTGTGGAAAATCATCCTGGAGGCACTTAGGGAGGCAGGGTCAAAGGGCAGGGGGCAGGGCCTCAGGTGTTAGCTGTGAGCAAGGGGTGGTGGAGTGGCGGCAAGGAGGCACCGAGTCTAAAACACAACTTTCGGATTTAACTGTCGGGGGGCTGCGGTGGCAGCGACTGAGAAAGTAGCTGAAGAGGAAGAGCAAGTTTGCAGGAGATTCTGCTGAGCTCGCTGCTTGCGGTTAGGTCCTTCTGAGATATGCAGGGAGGTGTGTCCAAGCTGGACGTCCGTGTCTGGGGACACAGATCTCTGCTAGTCACATGAAGATGGGGTCACCTTTTAGACACACAGGGCAGATGCAAGAGGGCGGGTGAGTGTTCCCAGGGATGCTGTGAAGACCGTCTGAGGAGAGTTCGCTGGGTAGACCACTATTTAAAGAGCAGTCATGAAACAGAATGATCAAGGAGAGGGAAGTTAGAGAAGTAAGAGGTGGAGTGGGGGAACATGGTAACGCAGAAGGTAAAAGAGAACAGGGTTTCACAGAAAGAAGTTTTAGGGTCAAACGAAGCAAACTCTAAGTACGACATGAACAGATCAATGTCCACAGGTGGTAGCAATATGGAGACTCTAGATGATATTTTTTTAGGGTTGGTTTTCTGGAATGATGGATGCAGAAGTCAAATTGCAATTGCATGAAGACTGATGAGAGGCAAGAAAGCAAGATGTCCATATAGGCTTCCTTTAGGGTTGCTTGGTGGAAAGGACGCAGAGAGACAGGGATGGAAGCTAGTGGGGACTCAGGGCAGACAGGCTTGGCACATGTCCGCACCCCGAGTGGGAAGAGGAAATAGAGAGGAAACCAAGTGAGTCTAGGTGAGAGAGAATACGCTGCCCTGATGATAACAACAAGAAGAGGAGTAGCTAACATTTCTAATCACTTGTGATATGGCCAGCACTGTTAGGAACTTTACACCAACCATTATGCCTTTCTGTGCCCACACGAAGAAGATCTCTGAGATGGTGGGTAGTTCAAAAAAGAATAGGAGCCTGAAGACAAACAAAAGCACAGAAATACAACGTAGGGCAGGGGCATGGGGGCTCCCTAGACACATTCCAATGACTGTGATACCATTTTGCCAAAACAGGGTCACCAAGGGACAGGTAAGTTATGCCCATACTTTTGGCTTAATGATACTAGGGATTATTCATATATTTTTAGTTTAGGCATATTTTTGAGCAATATAATTTCTGGCTTAAAGATTGATATTCACTTATCCGGTTAAAAATAATTGACCAGAATATGTGATTTATTTAAGGGTTGAATGATTTGGCCCATAATATTTGAGATTTCCAGTAATCTGTTGCTTTTCATGACAATATAGGAAACCATTTACATGGATAGATGAAAATAATGCATATAAAAACAATCCAATTCATTTGCTTTTGGAATACAATTTATATGAAATAGTTTGCCTCAAAATTCTTTAGCCATACTTTCCTTGGACAGATACTACACTTAGTTTGTAGTATGTAAGCATTTACCAAGAAACCAACAATAGGGCAATGGATTCCTGGGAATCCTGGAGGATAATAACTCAGAGCAGGGTTAGGTAACCCTGTTAATTGCAGAGGAATGAGATCACTGGGAAGGGGGTGGATCTTGGAACCAGAGCTGCTCCCCAATTCAAGGGGATCTGGGGGGCCGCATAGCTCCAGCTGCTGTGTGGAAGTCCTTTCTGGAAAACTGAGATGGCGTTAGAAGGACGTGGATGGTCAAGGTTGGGTGGTCGTGGCAGCAGTGTGCATCAGGGAACACGGCGTGAAGCAACAACAGAGCTGTGAAATCGGAGCGCCAAAGGGTCTTCCATTGGAAATCCAGGGGGCTTGTCAGAGGCGGGTTCCGGTTTAGGGGGGAGGGCGAGGCTAGTATCACTGTACATCTGGGCAAGGGACCAGCAGGGACCACAACAGAGGAGGAAGGAGGAAGCCTGGGTGTCAGAATGGAGACGCAACCCAAGGCCACGCTAGCCAGGAGGATGTTGCTGCGAGGGGTTTCGCTGACCTCCTGCCTGGGCCTGGGAAGAGTGGGAGGAAGACGAGGTGAAGGCTGAGAACTGCTGCCCAAGGGCAGGAGGGTGAAGAGGCTGGAACAGGGAACGACATGACCAGGGGAAGCTGGGATGCATTTTGTTTTCTGTATGACTTACAGCCTGTACCAAATCTATTCCTGAAGGGATTTCTGACAGCTAAGGTGGAGATTAAAATTGTATGCACAGACGAACACATGCGATCAATTAAAACAGAGTATACACATTGGGACCAAAGATGACAGATGCTGAATTACTCTGGCAAGAATGATTTTAACCATAAGTGATTCAGTTTAAGTGAAATTATTGACTTCTTCCCACTAGAGAAGTTACTGAGTTCTCTTGTAATACATAAAATTCTATCATGGCTCACAAACAAAGTCTGCCTTTTAAAGTCACTTTAAGTGCAAAATGTAAACCATAATGTAAACCATTGACCTTGGTCAGTAGCAATGCTTCAATATTAGTACATCAATTGTAACAAAAGTGCCATCCACACATAAAATGCTATTAGTGGGGGAGAGGGGGAGAGGGGGAGGGGTTTGGGTATATGGGGATCGCCTATATTTTCTATGTGACTTTTCTGTAACCTAAAGCTTCTTTGAAGATAAAGCAAAAAAATTAAGACAATGGGGGATCTTATGGAAGAAACTGTCACTGTACACAAAAGATAACAGATCTTATAGTGATGAAACATTGAAGAAATATTTATTGTACATAAATTTATTTTTATGTTTATTTTTAAATTCTTTTTATTTTTGTATTTTATTTATTATTATTATTATTATTTTATTTGTTTTTTAGCTTTGTTTTGGGGGAGGTTTTGGATTGTAGAAGGGTCACAACTGTAGCAGGGTAGAATCACTGGTATGGGGTGTCAGTGATGGCAAGATGTGTGGGGAGGGGTGCACCTGGGGTATGCCTCTATGGCATATGAATATGTTCAAGTGGTCATAAGGCATTGCCTTGGTGGATGGAGACATATTGAATTCCCATCCTGGGAAGTCCTGCTATATTCTCTAATAGAATGGAAAGTATCCCCCTAGTACATGGACGGTGTCTAGTGAAGGAGGAAAAACCATTATACTAGGCTCTTCATATTGATGGTTGTACTTATGAACCTTTTCTCGAGAAACTGAAACTTAGCCTAGTACTATATAGTTACCTCCTGAAAGCCTCTTTGTTGCTCAGATGAGGCCTCTCTCTAAACCAAACTCAGCATATAAATGCACTACTTGCCCCCAGTGTGGGAAATGACTCCCAGGGATGAGCTTCCCTGGCACCAAGAGATTATTACCAAGCACCAATCAGCAATGCACTTGCAGAAAGAACTTGAACAAAAGGGGGAAATTTTTAATACAAATGAGTTTTTATGTCTAAGACATTTCAAAGTGAGTTGGGAGGTCATTCCAGAGGTTACACTTATGCACGTCTCAGCAGGGTCTCGTTGACTGCCACAGTAAACAATGCCTCAAACAGTGGGGCTCCTGAGGGCTCTAGAGACATCTAGATACTATAGGCAGGGCAGACAATCTCAGGAATTTAGCACCCTGTCAGTGAGCTTTACTTTGGAATATATGCTCCCCAGTGTTACAGAGTTAGACTCACTTACAATTTCCCTACACATGACTCTTCAACCCTTTTGTTTGAACCTATAATCAGCACTATACTCATTAAATGTATGATCCAGAGACTTAAATCTTCAGTCTGTTCATATGCCCCAAATCTCAGCAGATTTGCAACACCTACTCTCCAGTTCATTGGATTTGCCCAGGACAACTAACAAAAGGATGATGGTGGACCACGCCCATCCCCCAAAACAGGGAGTATCTATAACTGCAAGCAAGAGTGTTCCATCTATCTGCCCCATGGGTTTTAAGTCCCCTTCAATCAGAAACAGAGTGGGCATCACCATCCCAAAATCCCCAAGAGTGAGGAATGAACAAACATAAGGGCAATGCAACTACAGACTAAAGTAGACTTATGATTATTCCAGTAATGGAAGAACTTGTAACATTGATATAATGATAGTGGCCACCAGAGGTTCTGAGGGGAGGGAGAGGGAAGAATGGGTGTAACACGGGGTACTTTGGAGACATTGGAATTGTCCTGCATGACATTACAATAACAGATACAGGCCATTATACATTTTGTCAAAACCTATAAAATCGTGCAGTGCAAAGTGTAAACTATAAGGGAAACTATAGTCCATGGTTAGCAGCAATGCTTCAATATGTGCTCATCAATTGTAACAAATGTACCACAGTAATGAAAGATGTTGTTAATGGGGAAAAGTGTGTATGTGGGGGGAGGTGGGGAATATGGGAATCCCCTATATTTTTTATGTAACATTCATATAATCTAAAGCTTCTTTAAAAATAATTTATTTAAAAGACCATATGTTCACCTCATGGTTACCGTGTATCACCTAAATTTTTAATGTACCTGCCGAGGAGTTGCCTGTTGCAGTGGGAAGGAAGTGAGCACACATATGAAGAGGCCGCGTGAGCATCCAACTCAGCCAGGAGCCTGTGTTGCCAGCACCTGATGGTGAGAATTCCTGGAGTGGCAAGTGTGGCCTCTTGCTCGGCTGGGGGTCAGGATATGGAGTTTTCTGGGCATATCATGGCCTAGCTTAGGCCTGGGTTACTATTTTGGATTATTTTTAGATGCTCGGATTGTTGCGTGGGGAACCAGAGAATGAAAGAGACGTGAAGGGAGGTTAGTACCTGGAAAACACATGAGGAAAGATTGGAAAGAATTTGGGTTTTCTTACATGATTGGTTTTATTTATATTCTGTTTATTAGTGCTTGTAAGCAATAGTGATCCATGAGTTTTCTTTTTATTCCACATTTGAAAAGGGCATATATGGCTTTCCTTTTCATGAGGTCATTTAAAAGAAGAGACCACTTTACTAACACTTAAAATAACTGTTTTGGATTTTTTTTTCCATTTATATTCAAAGCACATTAATTCTGTTTTCTGCATTAGCCATAATTTAAATTTCCCATTTTCTTTCCAACCACTTGTCATGTATTTTTTAAATTCAGAAGGTAACACACTCCAAATTCTGCCCAAAGTTGCCAATACAAATGTGATCCGACTTACGTTGAAAATGCATTATTCTGCTTTTCACATCGGATGCCTTTGCAGTTTAACCCTTTTGTTTCTTCGTAATAGAAGTACAATTGATTTAGGCCATTTGCAAATGCCAGCAACACAAGGCAGTAAATGAACAGAAACTTCAAGATGTCCAAGAGCATTCTTCCCAGAGATATTTGCAGAGGTCCCAGGTGAGAATTTGCAGTAAACAATGAGATCAGCCGCAGGGAACTGAAGATGTTTGCGATAGCAAATAAAGCCTCTGCTACCAGCGTGGGATGCCACATGTCCCAAGATTCTCGTGGATTAAGAGCACTGTACTGGAGAAAACGGAGAAAAAAAGGGGAAAGTAAACCAAACACATGCAAATGAACGTCTCATGCTCATCCCTGGGAAGACTCTTGCCAGGGAGCCCATGTCCTCTGTGACGGTGGCAGCAAGATCAATCCACACACAAAATATAAACATACTAAAGTCATTTATAGTTTATCAGCTTAATTAAAGTGACCTGGCCTGTCCTTGCCATTTGTCATATGGGATAATATGTGGGTTACATCTGTTCTGGAATGTTCCAGTGGAATTTTAAAAAAAGAAAAGGAAATATGTTATGCAAGGGAAAAAAACACATCTGATTTTATATTGAGAAAATACAGCATTTCATGATAACAAAGAAAATGACACTATAAAAGAAAACTATTAAATTTTTAACAAAATAATCAGTGGCCCAATTTAGAATATTTGACACACTTGCCTATTCTAGAATACAAGTAGGACACAAAGAAGACGAAGTAATGGTCTGTTGTTTGGGAAGTAGGAATGACCCAAGGCATAGCTGTCAGGGTTTTCTCTCTGTTACAGCCTACAGGTAAATAAAACCCAACTCTGAAACGGTCCTGGCAGTCATTAATTGCTAATTTTTTATATTCAATGTGAAGAAGATGTAATAGTTATCTGAATCTTCTTAATTAAATAAAATACATAATTTGAAAAAAAAATTGCTACTTTAAACTTGGACCAGCAACTATTTTAAAAGTTAAGACTTAATTAAAATGGAAGCCTTGAATTATCTTGATATTGAGCCCTGTAAAGAACTCGAAGAACTTTGTCCCTTGTACTACTGAGGTAAATTTGTATTCTCTGTGACAAAGGGTCAAATATACTCTTTGAAATATTGCATAAGAAACCTGTGACTAAACCTGCCTAAGTACTGAACAATAAATTGAATTCTATTCTTCTTCATACATATCACAAAAATATGTCTAGACAATAGCTCCTCTTTCCTAATGATAATGTAAAAAAATATAGTTCTACTTCTGTAGGAGTCTCATCAGAATATTTTCATTCTTCTGATACGGCATTTTACTCCAAGGACCTTTACAAATGTTAATTAATTAATTCTCCTCTAAAGGAACAGAATCTTTTTAATCTCCATGGGGTGGGGATATACCACGCTTTTAAGGCCCTGATCTCATTCAACTCCCAGGCCCTTGTTTGAGTGACAATTTGAAAGAATCAGGTTTGAACTAGAGGGAAATTGCTCTCCATTTTTAAATCCTGATAACTGGGTTTCAACATCCCCATGCACAGCCTTACCTAAGTAAAATAGTTACTGCTTGAAGATGCAGGGGGGAAATTACCATGTTTGTCTGATTCATTAAGACACGTATCTGAGAGAGGTTTGGGGAACTAAGAGCCGCGTGGTTCCTTTCACCCAGTCCCCCCACACACTGTGCCCTTTGCTTGGAGAGCAAGGTCAAACTCTCCTTTTCTCACTCCTCTCTCGGCGGGCACACACCTAATCCCACATTTCCCCCCTTTTTAATATGATTGAAGACCGTATCTCAAAATGTACCAAATATGAAAGAGCAAGCATCCAACAGGTGAAATCCTTACTCTGAATTCCTCAAAACACTTACTGCAAAGCCTGTGCACAGTAGGTGCTCAAGAAACATTTTCAGAGCCCCGAAAGGCAGGCAGGCACAAGCAGGGATAACTGAAATGCCTAAGAGCGCCACGCAGGGCGTGGGGATGGGGAGAGGGCTCGGGGCGTGGGGGGCCAGGGCTGCACGGGGCGCCCCTGGGCTGGCAGCTCTGGGTCCTTCCAGGGCCCCTGCAGGCGCCGGGCCTCGCTGGGTCAGGCTGGAGGCCGGGGCATCACGGCACAGGGCCTTCTCGGTGAATTCTCCCAGCGGGACACAGAAGAGCGCGGTTTTCCATTTTACAAGCCGGGTCGCGCCAGGTTCCTGCCCCAGGATAATTGCCCAAGTCTGCTTCAGAGTCCAGCACGCATGGTAAGTGTCGGAAACGCGGCCACATGGAGATGTTTGTGTTTCTGCAAGGTCGAGGGCTTCTGAGCAGGCTCTGCTGGCATCTGGGGTAAACGGGGATTGAAGGCAAAGGAGCTCGGAAGTGACAGATCGAGAGCCCCCGGCCCGGGGAAGAGCCCCCGGAGCCAGCTGCTAACACTCAGAATAACAAGCACAGGAACTTTCCGGTCCCCGGAGAGTGTCTGTTTATTCTAGAAAGTTAGGGTCTTTCTCTCCCCTTCTCCAGAGGGGAAGGGGCACAGCTGGCACCGCTGCCCCATTCGGGTTCTGGAAGTCACCATCTCAGAGTTCCTCGCCTGGCCCCGTGGGGCCCGGGGCAAGGGGAACCGATGCCAAGACTGGTGTGTAAATAAATAAATTTTCTGTTTTCTGATCCAGAAATCTTGTGTTTCCTGTCAGTATAAAATAAATAAATACAGCGATACAAATTTAGTATCACTTGATTTCACTCTTTTGACTTCTGTTTTTTAAGTTTTTCTTCTGGAGTTCACATGCATACTTAGTTTTTTAAAAAAATATACATGTTGTTTTACAAGGTGACTTTTAAATTCTGACAAACCGTGATAGCCTGTGAACTTTTGGAGAATAACTATAATTCTTCGGTCACTAAATGTCCTTTTTGAACTTATTGGGAATTAACAGATTAGCTTGAATTTTTAGTCTTTTCTGGTTCTATTATCTAAAAATTGTTTGCAGGAGCTATATTCCTTTCCGCTCTCCCTCTGTGCCTCCTTCCTGCTCCTTCGCAGGCTCCTCTTTCTCACATCCCCCAAATGTTGAGTTCTCCCCAGGCCTCTTCTCTCCCCGCTCCCACTCTCCCTGAAAGTTTCCGTGATTTCAGCGGCCAGGTTTGTGCAGCTCCCAGCCCCACGGCCCAGCCTGCTCCTGACAGTTACATTTTACTCTCTACTCCCTCATCAACTTCTCCAACTAAACATCTCACGAGCAGCTCAAACCATAGGCCAAAGACGTTTCCTCGCCAGCCTCTTCCTCCACTCACATTTTCTCTCTGTGAAAAGGTAGCAAGACGCCAGGTTAGCATTTGGGATTCACCCTAGAATTTTCTCTTCAAAAAACCTAGCTTCTAAACCCAAATCTCACATCCAGACCATCTTAAAGCAGTTCCTCTTTCTCCCAGAGTTACAAAAATAGCCTCCTTGTGCTCTCCTGCCTTGAACCTCCTCACCCACCTGCCACTTCCTCCAGAAGGAGCTTAGCAGCCCTCAGGGGCTCTGCACTGCCCTGAGGGGAAATTCAGATTCCTCAAGGGGTCAGGCCTTCCTCCTGAGCTCCGCTTGTCCCCGTGGAGTGCCACTCCCCATGGCGTCACCACGCGTCCTGCCCACCTCGCCTTTCCTGGAGCATGGGGCTCCCTCCTGGAAGGAGTTTAAATTCTTTTGTTCGTGGTTTTGACTCACCAGCTGTTAATCATTCATTGAATATATCCTGAGCAGCCGCCTGTCTGGCCTGTCGGCATCAGGCTGTTTAAGCTCCAGGGCTCATAGTGGACATCTGGAGAGACAGACCGCGCCATATGCTGGGGGAAGAAGACAGATGCTAACCAAGCAGCGCCCACGCTGCCCTTGGGAAGCCCTTTCTGACCGTGGCCATGTGATACTGGAATCCTGCTGGCAGCCCCCTATGCAGAGTCATCCTTGATGGGGAACAAGAGCTACCCTAAACCCCCTTTGACCCCTGGGACCATCGACTCCTGGTTTTCTCTCTCTCAAGGATTTGTCCACAGGCCTAAAGCTACCAGAGTTTCCTTTGGCCCCAAGTCTTCATTTCCATTCAGATTCTTTTTGCAGACCCATCTACTAGAACGTCTGTGCTACTGTGTCCTTGAATTACTTGTCAGTTTCCCGTGTAGAGAGAGTTGTCTAATGGCGTTTTGGGTATGGCTATCGAGACTGCTTTATATGATGCCAGTGCAGAAAGCATTAGGGCAGAGGAACTGTAGCCATATTCAAAAGTGTGGGTGTGAGAGAAGGTGGTTATTTGGGGGAAATGCTAGTTGCCCAAAAGAGCTGGAGGACAAGAGGTTTGGGAGGAGAGAGGGGTCATCTCAGCGGAAGTGGAAGCCAGGTCATGAAGCCCTTGGCAGAAGTTTTAAGAGAGGAGGACGGAGGGGGTCATGATATTTCAGTCATAAGTGCCTTGAATGCAGGAACACGTAAGCTAGTTCATTTGTATATCCTCTGTGGCCTCTCGTGCATATTCATAGAGTCAAGTAATGAACTGAGATGAGTAATGATTAAATTGATACAGCATGAAAGTGTTTGTCGATGGGGTAAATAGAAGACCTGTACCAGCTTTAACGTGTGATTCACAAAGCAAACACCTTCCCAAGACAACGAGAAGATGAATGACTTCCCCCTTTTGTAGAAACACTAGATTGAACAACCAGGATCCGAATCTCTATAGCTCTCTGCCACAGAACTAAAAACCATCTTAGAAAATCCCATATAATTCGGGAAATGCACACTGTAGTTACACCATTTATGAGATAGTATTTCTAGCTGTTATAAATGGGTGGGATCCGTGAGACATGCTTACTTAAAACTGCTTAAAAGAATGGTGCTAAGAAAAACATCCATCTTGATGTTTTTTTATGCATAATAATTTTGATCTTTTAAAATACTATTTAGATTACACAGTTGAAGAGGCATAGGAATTGAATCATTTCTGCCAGATGACTGAAGATAACTGAAAGGGACCCAGTCTACGTATGGAGAAGAGGCTGGTGATATTCTGGCAAGAGCTGCAACCAGTCCTAATGAAGCTGAAGGAACAATTTATAATTGTGCCTCCAGGCGCCAACAAGCTCGATTGACACCTCCTAAGGAGTGAGAAGAGGAAATGATTGACAAACCTTCCTCTTGAGGACGAGGAGCAAATTAAAAAGAAATCTATAGTCCATGAGCTGTCAAACGCTAATGAGTCAAGCTATTCAAGGAAGCACCACAGAATCGTGTAAGGGGGAGAATATTGCAGTCATATGTAATTGTATGCTCTTTTGTCTATACGATATAATGCTTATATGCACTGTACATAAAAATTAAAAACTACTGAGTGCTAATATTAGGCTCCATTCTGTGAAACTAAATGCATTTATTAAGTTACTCTTCACCAGCGCTCCATGGGCCTTGACTATTACGATTTACAGATTAAGGGACTCCTCCTGAATCACACAGAGGGAAGGGGTGTCGCAGCGCGTGTGGACTCAGGGCCCAGCGCTAACCTGGTCTTTGTTAGAAGCGGCCTCTTGTGTGAGCTTCCCAGGTGGGTGGGCTGCAAAAGGCTCGGTGGCCGAGCCAGGACGGCCCCTCTGGCCAGGCTGTTCTAGAAGGTGCTCCCTCTGCACAGATCAATCACAAAAGCTTTCCTGCTGCTGGGTTGATGCAGCTTTGCTTTTGTTTGTTTTGGGGTCTAAATCCATGGCTTGGCGAAGAACCAAGGCTGAATTTCTGCTCCCATTTCTGTGCCCCCTGGGCAGGAGGGGAACCTGCACAGCCCCAGCAGAAACCCGGGGCAGGAGGGGGTGCTCCTGCCAGGGCCACTGACCGGGGAGCGCCACCCTCCCCAACCAAGGCCTTCCACTTCCTAACTATTTCTCAAGTCCACCCTCTGTTAGCATTCCCTGGATCCACTGCCCTGTTTCAGCATTTAGCATCATCGGACTATTCTCCGCTTACATCTCATTAATGAGTCCTCCCCATTCACAGGGTAAAATCTAAAGGCTACAGCAGACCATTCAAAGACCTTCTCACCCTGTCCCCACCTCCTGCCCCGTCCACTTCTCTGGATGACCTCTCATGGATATTCAATCCTACTTCATTCTCTCAAACATGCACATTGTGTCTTCTTGCTCCGTGATGTCCAGACATGTTCATGAGTGTGACCAGTGGCCACACACTATCCTGGGTGTGTCCATGGAGCTGCACGCCCACGGTCCCTTCCTCGAGGCTGGCACGCCCCGTGCTAAAGCTCACCACAATGGACGGCCCTTATTTGTATGCATTTCTCCTTCATCCCCTGACCATGAACTAGCTGAAGGCAGGGCTAGGTCTCAGGACCCTTGGCATTCTCCAAAACCAGATCCAAAGCTGGCTTCCTGGAATGCCCCAGTAAACGCTTACTGGCTAAGTCGGCCACCCAGTCCAGATAGTAGCTGTCAACCTTACTTAAAGCAGAATTTATTTTTGCACACAAATAGGTGCCTTTCCTAAAATAATAAGTTATGAATTATTACAAATTAGCAAGAAAAACTGAAGGACAGAAAACTGAAGTAAGGAAGGGTGAGAGAGCAGGTCAGCATGGCACCCTGGAGCCAGGGAAAGTGCTCTTTGGCTTCGTATCATCATTTTACAGATAAAAGACTTGAGGCAACCCTCAGCAATGGCCCAAATCACCCAGGAGGTATGGTAAAGGCAGTAGTCATGACAAGGGCGGACCCAGAGCTCAGATTCTTCTTAAACTAAAGTAAAGCAGATGGACAGACACACTGAAGAGATGACAGAAGGAAAGTCCAGTGGGCTCGCGGCATATGAAGGAGGACGAGGAGGGGGAGGGAAAGCACCTGCAATACGTAAGCTCATTTGCTTTGCAAACCGACTGCATAAGGCAGACGTCATTATTTTCCTTAATTATAGAGGAGACACAGAGGTGGAGAAACAGTGCCAAGTTCATACAACTGGGGAATCTGACTCCAGTGTGCAAGCCTTTGGCACTACCCACACAACTTCCGCATCATCACAGAAGCCGTGCGTCAAGGGCAAGCCATCCAGGAAGAGCATTTCATAATCGGTGTTCACAGCCGCTGCGCTTGTGGCCAAAGCGCACACGCACACTCTACACTTCGTGCAGATTCTCTGCTCCTCACGCCACCTACCTGCAGGACGGCTGCTGAGGACATGGCCCTCTCCCCTCTCCCACGCCTCCCTTACTCTCTCATCATCCGTAGTACAAAGAGCAATGTTGATATTGAATTCAGTTTTGCAAAGGAAGAGTTCACAATTTTTTGTCTAAATTTACATCCCATATCTAGAAACTTTAGCAAAAATATCCACAAGAATCCATTCAACGATGTAAGCCGCCCTCTAAAGCACAGCGCTTACGTAGGACCACGTCCACGCACTACGTGTGACTGCCACGGCACGTGTCCTGCATATTAGTATAGCTATTGTGTAGGAGAACCACAGGATGGAAGATTCCTTTGGAGTCCATGCCATACTTCTTAGCGCTATTGAACAGAGCTATGAAGTCTACTGATAATCAGAGTGCTTTCCTGAGCCCCCTCGGCATCGGCAGAGCTGCGAGCCTGAGATACAAATTTGGGCCTCACCCCTGTACTCCTGGGGATGGAGAAAAAGTCCCCTGGCGAGTCTTATGCAGCTAAACGGTGAGGACGACCCTGCTAAAGTCACGTAAACGCAGAGCTTAACTGTGTGGGGCCATGAAAGAGACACACACACATCACTTTTCGTAGAGGGCGGTCCACAGCAATTTTGTAGCTGTACCTAAGGACCCCAGAGAAGGAGGAGTGCCTGGGCAGCGGCCCGTCCCGCCAGCCTGCCGGCCCCCTGCCTGGGCCCGTCCCCTCCTCGGCAGCACCTTCTGCTGCCTCGGCAAGGCCCGGAAGGACTCGCCTTGGTGCACACAGGCAAAAACGCCGAACAGCGCTCACTGTGAAAGCACAGCTTGCTTTCTGTGAGACGGCGGGAGATGGCTTTTTGCCACTGTTTTTGTGAGCTTTGGCAATATTTTAATTGAATGAATTCTGGAAACTACTGCTTTTCCAATTTTGGGCAACTTTGACCCTGCCACACCTGAACATTGTCCGGAAAAACTCAGGCAATTATTCTAAGAATCAGACTAAGTGAGTAAGAGTTTACCTGCAATTTAGCAAAGTTTTCTAGTTTATGTCAATAAGTTGTAGGTATTACTCATGTAAAACCCAGCTGGGCACTCTTTGTTTTCACCAAGTTATTTAACGTTTGGAAACAAATTTTTGAAAAAGAGGAGGAAGGGAAATAGAGGAAAAGGAAGGTAGGAACAGAGAGAACATAAATACTTTGGTGTGTCAAGAGTCCCCCAAAGTACAAAATAATTCCAATTGTCATGGCAGGAAAGACTATTTTATGTAATTGATGTGGTTTGGCATGAGATTGACGCCGTGCAAGCCCTGGGGCAGTGGGAGGTGTATCACGTTGAAGAGGACAAGGGGGAAAATCGTATTCTGCTCCAACCATATCAAACTGTTTTAGGTTAAACTGAAATAATAATTTCAATGCTTCCAACAAGTAATATTTTGATCTCTCTATAAATTTTATATGTTGCTTAAAACTGACAAAAAGAGATATTTTTGTTGCCAAAATCTAAACAGTATTTCAGATAGAATTTTTTGAGAAAGGAAAGGATAAGAAACTAGGGCAGCTATTGTGAATGATTTTGAGGCACTTTTCAATTTAGATGCAAGAAAATTGGGTGACAACTTTTTTTAAATGTTTATTAAAAGTTATTGGGGGACAGATGTGGCTCAAATGGTTGGGCGTCCGTCTCCCATATGGAGGGACCCGGGTTCGATCCCCAGGACCTCCCGGTAAAAAAAAAAAAAAAAAAAAAAAAAAAATTATTTTATGACTAAATTATATATTGCCTAAGTATTTTATACATATCCATTGTATCAATAAAGTCCTGAGCTGATTAATAACACACACAGATAGGTTAAGCTCTAGAAACCTATATTAAAATATTAAAAGTGATCAGATTTATATCGACAGTGATCAGAACTCATGCTTTATTGAGAAGAAAAATAATACTTACCTTCACAAATGCAACAATTTTCAAGGAGATTGTTGCTAAATATAAGGAGTTCATCACAAAATCCATTAGATTCCACCAATCATGGATGTAATCTTGCAGTCCACCATCCCACATTTGCTTAATTTCTCCCCATATAAAGCCTGCAACGATAGACAGAGTCACTGTAAGTGTGATTTTCAATCAAATCACTAAAGAAAGAGGGAGACGATTCAGGAATTACAGAATCTTGGAGTGGCAGCAGATAACATAATTACCCTAGCAGCGGGCTCTACTTTTATAGTTAAGAGTGTTGGGTCCCCGGCAAGATGGAAACTTTCGGAAGGACACTCGGCCGAGTGGAGACGCAGTTAGTGCAGCCTCACCTTCTTTTATGAGTTTGATAATTTCATAAGAAAGTGAAATCTTGAATCCAACTGTAATTCCTCTATAACCATATATTTCTCTTGTGGAAAATATCATGTCATTTCCATGTAACATATATCTTGAGCCTTGAGATAGTTTTCTCCCTAGTCAAAATGATTAAAAGATTCATGAAAAACAGCGCGTCCTGCGAACACAACTGGCGTCAGACAGAAAAGAAGGATGCCTTGTACTCTGTAAGCCATTAGCACCCTTAAAGATCTGCTTTCAGTTCTGGAGAAAGGACAGTTGTAAAATTCATGATAATTCCTTAAAAGACTTTATATCTAGCAATAGGTTTAAAGCTATAGCCAGAGAAAATATAAATCCCTTCAATTATTATGGTCACATTTTTAATAAGTGTCTCATTTTCCAATTCTATGAGGTATTTATAAAATATCATGGTAAATCATTATTTTACTTCTATAATCTGAATAAAAATTTTAAAGCTGTGTTTAAAGCCTAATGATGAGAAAGAGAGACATCAAAGTATCTGAGAACTGGGAAATATTAAAAGTATCCATATCCTAGTACAACCATATTAAAACAAGCAAACTTGTATGGTAAAAATGATAGTCTGGAACATAAAAAGTCTAGTACAGAGTTTCATGTCTGCTGAGGATATAGAAAGCTGGAAAGAGTACTGCCCCTACACTAAAAACCAGAAAATGTCGGATTGCTACAAAATCATAACTTTTCTTGAGCTCATCTGAAAGCTGAGGTCACAGGGACACCTGTGAGACACAATAAATTCCCAAGAAAGGAGGTTCCTCCAAAGAGAGACACGACATGCACGTGGGCCCCCGTGGCAGGATGCAGGAGGTAGTGGTACAAGAGAGGAAGAAGAATCTGGAAGAACTGCTTCAACAAATTTCTACAGGCAGGTGTGAGCTAGCAGGGGAGGATGGAGCCCGTGGGGCAACTGAGCTCCTGGGGCAACTGAGCCCCTGCATTCTCTGCTCCAGTCACCCCATCCACTGCTCCAGAGGGCCTGGAGGACCCAAGACCGAGACAGGACAGCAGGAAGCAGTTCTGGGCTCTGCTCCCTAATGAAAGACTTTGGCTCAAGGGGAGAGGCAGGAAACGGCCCTGGGCCTGGGGTTTACACCAATACAATTCGAGGGTTCCTACCTCAGGACATGGCTGAGAAACCCTATTCAGCATCTGACTTCTTGGGAAGGAGGCCGGGAATCTTGGAGAGAGCCCAGTCGCCAGCTCCAGGCAGAGAAGGCCTACCTAGCTCTAAGTCTGGACAGGACAATGGGGAACCCTCCTGACCTGTCACCTCACTAACGAGCACCAGCTGACAACCACTGGAGGAGGGGCACTGGCATGGGCAGGGATCCCCCCAAGAAGCAGGTGCACAGGAAGACCCAAGAGGAGGATGGAGTGGGAGCACGGGAGGGGCCCTCCACCCACCCCGAGCAGAAGGGTGGCGGGCACGGAAGCTGACCGTAGCAACCAAAAACCCCAACCAGCTCGACCCCAGACTAGACTGCCTCAACCCCTCACACTAATGTTCCAGCAGAAGGGGCATGTCCGTATCCAAGCCCAAATGCCATTTCATTCTTTCTTTAGTCCTCTGCAAACGAGGTCCACATAGAAAGGCAGGAAGAGACAACTCATTGTCAGGAGGCAGCACAGCCAGCTGCATGGAGGCAGAGGCCACCCAGAGCTGGTGCTGTCGGAGAGGATCTAACACACCTGGTTAGAGGAGAGAATGAGGAATTTCAGCATTTTACTCAATATGAGTGTAAAACGGAAATGCTGAAAACAAACACGAGGGCAGCAGAGATGAGGGACCTCTGACGGGCTGCTCAGGAGACAAGCAGTCAGTGAAGACGGAGGCGGGCAAGGGGGTCACCGAAACCGAAACGAGAGAGGAAGGTGGGAGCAAACAGAGCATCCAAGGTGTGGGGGCAACAGGAAACGAGCTGGCACATGTGTAAATGGAGTTCCGGAAAAATGGAAAAAGAAAAAAAACACTTGAGGAATTAATGATCCGTAATTTTTCAACATAATAAAAGACATCAAATAACAGCTACACGAAGCTCAGAGAACTCCAGGCAGAATAAATACCCCTACAAAACACACACATACACACACACACACCACGCTGCACACTATTTTAATGACAAAGGCTAAGGAAACAACATTGAAGGCACTCAAGCGGGGAGAGAGACAGTGCAGAGGAAGAAAAAGGCTGAGTCTTTGTCAGGAACTCTGCAAGCCAGAAGACAATGCGGTGACACCTGCAAGTTCTGAAAGAAAACAAGCATGTCAGCCCAGAATTCTATACAAGGCACAAGCTCTCATAAATGAAGATGAAACACTTTTTCAGACAAACAAAAGCTGGGACAGTCCATTAGCATAAGATCCATGCTACAAGAAATGTTAAAGGGATTCTTTTTGAGACAGCTGGAATATACTAGATAGAAACTCAGATTTGTAAAAAGAAATGAAGATCTATCTCCAGAAATATTTAAAATGAAAATACAGGTCAATATTCTTTTTCTTATATTGGATTGCTCTAACAGATAATTGACAGTCTAAAGCAAAAATAATGGCAGTGTATTTTAGGATGATAACTCATGTAAAAGTAAAATATATATAAAAATGAAAGAACGGAAACATAGTATCATGAGTTTCTTACACTGCACATAAAGCAGGCTAATGTTATTTGAAATCATGTGGTGAAAATTAAAGTTGTATGTTGTAAATCCTAGGGAGGCACCTTAAAATATTTTTAAATGTATAAATAAAGATCCATAAATGGAAATAAATGTGGAGTTATAAAAATAATCAATCCAAGAAGAGACAGAAAAAAAGGAAAAATGCCACAAAGAACAGATAGAGCAAATTGGAAGAAAAACAATAGTAAGGAGGTAGATTTTAAATTTACAAGTCGCAATAATTTCATTGAAATGAAAAGACAGATCTGGTCAGGTAGGACAAAAAAAAAAAAAAGCAAGACACAACTATATGCCATCTACAATTCACTGATAGGTGAAAGGTAAAAGGCTAATAAGGATATACCATGAAAGAGAGCTCAAGTGGCTACCAAAACAAAAGAGGAAGATTTCAGAAGAAGGAATTGTACTAGGTACACAGAGGGATATAAAATTAGGATAAAAAGGTCAATTCACCAAGCTAAGAAGACAGAGAAATCCTAAATGTGCAAGCAGCTAACATGACCTAATACTAGACCTGTGACATAAGAAATAAACACACAGTCATGGCTGGCGACTTCAGTAAGCCTCTTTCTGTTACCAGCAGAGCCATTAGAACCCTGTTATGGCTACAGAAGACCTGAAAGCATCAACCAATTTGACAACAGCAGAATTCATGTTTCTTCCCAAGTATCTATGGGACATTCACCAAGATGGACCATATTATGGTCCATAAAATAAACCTCAAGATATTTATGGGAACTAAAGCCTTACAAAGTGTGTTCCCTTATCACAACAGAAATCAACAACAATCAATAATGAAATTTATCTGGAAAAGCCCTGAATATTTTGAAATTAAACAGCACACTTCTAATAACTCTTGGGTCAAAGAAGAATTCATAGGAGTAATTGGAAAATATTTTGAAGTGATAGAAAATTAAAAGAGAGACTACAACACAAAAATCTTTGGGGGATGCCACTAAAGTAGTACCTAGAGGGGAATTTTTAGTTTTCAAGTACCCCACTAAGAAAGGATAAAGATCTCAAGCCAGTGTCCTTATCTTCAACTAATACACTCTGAAAAGAAGATTAAGTTAAATCCAAAACAAGAAGAAAATAACAAGGATGAGAGATAATCAGTGGCATTTAAAACAAAACAAAATACTAGAAAATAATCAATAAAAACAAAGTCTAGTTTTTTGAAATGATCAATCATATTGATAAACCTCTAACCATACTAATCAGGAAAACAGAAAAGATATAAATCATCAATAGGAATGCAGGGCCACCAGTACAGATCTTTCAGACACTATGAAGAAAACAAGTGGATAGAATGTACAACGTGATCATGAAGTCCACAGCTTATGGATATTTTCCTTGAAAGGCACAAACTTCCAAACTCAGGAAGAAACAGAGTAACCTGAAGAGTCCTATATTTACTAAATAAAATGAATAGTTAAAAATCTTCCAACAAAGAAAAGTTCAAGTCCTGTAACCTTCACTCTTGAATTCTACCAAATATTTAAGGAAGAAATAACACCAATGCTAATCCAACTCTTACAAAAGCACAAGAGGAAGGAAAGCTTAAGAGGCATATATTACTCTGATACAATAATCAGACAAAATATTATAAGTAAAGAAAACTACACACCAATAACTCTAATGAATGTACACAAAAATACTGAACAAACTAGGCGTGAACTAAATATAGTCACATATATATAAATGATAGTGCCATGACCAAGTGTTTTTCCCGGAAATGCAAGGTTATTTAAATATTTAATAAGCAATGTAGATAAAGAAATGAAGGTCTGTCTCCAGAAATGGTTAAAATGAAAATAAATATAAATATTCTTGTACATTTATAATATCAAAAAATTTTAAAAATATTTAAAATATATAATCATCTCAATAGATGCAGAAAGAGCACTTGACAAACTTCAACATCCACTCATGATAAAAACTTCAGCAAAGTAAGAACAGGAGGGGACATTTTCAATCTGCTAAAGGACATTCATAAACCTTTACAAACCCCACCACTGGAGCCGATGCTATGCAGGCCCAGAGCCTGCACTGCCGAGGTTTTGCAGTGAACAAACGGGCTGTGTCCAGTGGGACGGGAAAAGCCGGCAGAGGCCAGATTTGGCTTATGGCCATAGGCTGCCAGCCGCTGTCCTAGATCTTGAGTGCGGAAGTTTGTCAAAATTGTTTATCTCCGCACATTTCAAAAACAAAACCAGTGCTACAACTTAGTTTGAATGCAGCAAAAATTAGGATGGATTGATGAATGGACACAGGGGTAGATGAAAGGATTGACATGTAGTAAAATACAGCAAAATATTAATTATAATGCCGCGGTGATGGATATATGAGTGCTACACTTCATTTCTTTTACCTTTTCTGTATGTTTGAAATTTTCCACAATAAAATTTGGGGAGAAATAAATGTGTCATAGACATGATAGCCTCTCATTAATTAGTGAAAACTGGCAGTGGATATTTAACATTATTAGTAAGCTTTACTGTGTACTTCTAAGTCACATTTAAATTAATAATCCCGATGTGGACCGACTTCTGGTGAATTAACCGGAGGGCATGTTTTCACTTCTGCTGTGGACCACTGCTTCATCCAGACGTGGTGTTCCATCACAGCCCCCCTCGTGGCTTCCTTCAAGAGACCTCAACAAATCTCTGCTCAGACCTTCGGCAGAAGAGGGAGGCGAGGATGCTCAACTCCTCCATCCTGAAGAACGGGGCCTAGCAGAGCCCAGCACACGCGGAGTTCTAGAGCTCTCGGGAGGCTTGGAATTTGTTTTATTCTCCAGGGATGGCATAGGGAGCTTTTTCCTGCTGAGCCTCGAGACAGTCTCAGAACCCAGCATGAGCTGCGCCCACACACGCAAGCGGAGGCCCAGAGAGGTAGGAAGTGTGAGTGAGGCCGTCCTGCCAGCTGGCGGGAAACCGGGACTGGAAACGAGTGCTCTTGGGCGGCACTTTCTTACTCTTGAGGAGATTTCCCAATATCGCTGATTCGTTCTGTTTGAGACTTTGCCAGTTCCCAGGGGCTGGCAGATGTGCACAGGCAATGATTGACGGAACAGTTTCAACTTCACTGTCCGCAGGAGGTACAGAGAAAAGACCGACCGAGTCAGGTAAGTCAGGTGGAGGCTCAGCTCAACCAGCAAGCAGCTCTGGAACCACTGCCCAGCAGCCTCCCTCTAGGTTTCAGCTTTCTCACGTCAGCAAAGAGAGGTTTTGAGTATATGAGCCCTAAGTCATATAATCCAAGTATGATTCTACCTCAAGTGCATAAATTGCCAGACACTGTTTCTTCCTATTTGGACTATCAAACTTTCACTAAAATCATTCACTAAAATAGCTGCCAACAAAAGATTAAAACCTGTTGTGTAGAAGAGGGCACAGAGTTGACCTGCTCTGCCCCAGAAAGCAGAACTGGATCTTTGATGGGAAAATCACCAAAAGAAAGCTTCTGACTCAATGTAAGGAAGAACTCTCTGGCGATCAGAGTGGTTCCAAAGCTGGAATAGATCACCCTGTGAGATATGGATTTCAATCCAGAGCCTGGGACGCCTTCAATCAGTTACATTCTGGAGAAATTCTAGAAATGAGGGGGAACCGGCCTGTCTGATCACTCCAACTCTAAGAATCGATAATTCTCTTGGTTTCAAATTTGCTTGTATTATAGAATGAAATGCACTTAAAAAATACCTGCCAAACAGTGTTTTCCTATCTTATGCTCTGTTTCAGGTACACTAAGTTACCTACCAAACTGGAAGGTCACTTGTGACCAACGACATCACCAAAACAGGCAGCTTCAAGCATTCCAAGGGTAACTGTGTAGAGGAAGAAATTCACGAGGGCTAAGGTGCTTTGGTGGACAGAGCAGGGGCTGTCGGGAAGGAGTTACAGGAGCAGCTATGAGCTAGGACAAGGCAACATTTTAACCCAAAAGCTCTTAGTTCGTGGGTTAAGGGGATGGCATTCTCACTGGAAGTTTAGACGAGATGATCTCTACGGCTCCCTGAAAAGAGAAACAGCTACACCGTATAATTCTGCTGTATTAGAGTTCCTCTGGAGTTCAAGGCGGGTACAAAATTGACTATCTTGAGGACACAAAACCCATTTCAGTTGGGACCTTTGAAAGGCACGATTGAATGAGAAAAGCAGAAATCCTGATAAAACTGAGGCCTCATCCGTCATTGTTATAAACTCGAGCTGCCGACCAATGCTGCCCGGACATCGGGCCTGGGAGCTTTTTCCATCGCATCAGATTCGAGTCCCTCTCCATGTAGCTCAAGTCGCCACAGACCTGTTTGATGGCTACTGGTTTCTCTTTGCTGTGAACACATTCACAAAATCCCATGTTTAATCAACTCTGGCAACACTCACGAGTTTCTGAAGAACCGAGACTTTAGAAAACTTAGAGGATGCTATTAATTGCCTGGAAAAGGCATCCAGATAGTAAACAATTCACAGTAACTAAAACCGGAAGAGACTCAAGCTGGAGGGAGCTTCTGCCACAATATGTTTGTCCTGTTCCCACAATGGGAACATCTCAAATTGCTTTCTGCTGTTTATGGACAGATGACACGATTTCTCAGTCGTGGTGGAGCCCGAGCGCAAGCCTCGATGTCAGGACTGTGGGACCACAAGGGAGAGGTCAGAGTGCAAATGAGTCAGAGAGCTTCCTTTTACAACTGTGTGTGTGACTGGAAGCTTTTGCTATTTTTTCTCTACCTTTCCCATAACAGTTTTCACTCAGGACTATTTGAGCCCTCTGTTACATCCTGCTTGTGAAGCTGGCAGGAGGAGACGGGGGCCCTGTGCTCTCGGTCCTCGTGCACCCCACTTAACAGCTCCCGTTTCACGAGAAATGTGTCTCTCTGCCAGCAGATCCCTCATCTCACTCTTCACTGCTGCCAGCACACACACAAAAAGGAAACAACCCTAAACAAAGGACAAGGTACCCTTTCACCAACGGCCCCAGGCAAGACCTGTCATTTCAGCCCAAAAGCTGGCTGAGGTTCTGACCTTAAAAGGCTCTCAGGAGAGCACGGAGCTCCATGCTGCGACTTCAAATCACTGATGGCAAAGAGCACAAAGAGTTCCTCCCTGCTGGAGTTTTCTTTTGTAAGATCAAGAAGCACAAAAACTGTCACTATTCAAAACTCTGCTTCCACTAAAGAGAAACCTGAATGCAGTTACTCGGTAGAGACTCGCATTATGCCTGACACATAACGGGCATGAAGTTCAGGGCCGCTCTGATTGGCTCACCCGTGGTTAAAGCCCAAACCGAGACGACAAGGGCCCCAGGTATCTGCTTCTGGAAGTGTAGCCAAGCCCTTTCCTCTAGAGCTTACCAAACTGTCACTGTCCCCACACCTACCCCTCCGCGCCCACAGTCTCCCCAGGAGATGCATCGGTTACCTTGACATCACCCTACACACTACAGAGAGAGGACACTGCCGGGAAGAGCGGCGGAGAGCCAAGAGCCAGGAGGGGCGGACTGACGGGTGTGATTACTCACCGACACCACCAGCCTCCCAAATTCAAGAGAGGGCGATGGCAAGAAAATTCCTCCCGGAGGCTGGGGACGTCTCCATCCCTGCCGGCACCTGCTTAGGCACCTGCCCTGTGGATCTCTCCCCGGCCCTCACTCAGCAGGGAAAATAGAGAAATGGTGGGCTTGGAGGTGGGCAGCGGTGGGGCGCCTGGCCTGGCACGAGTGCTGTGGAGATGTGTGAGGCTCCCGTGGGGAGCTGGGCTCGAGCTGCTGTGCCAGGGCACAGGGGCCGCCTGCTACGGTGACGGGATCTCAGCAGAGGCCGACTGCGGGTTCCAGAGATTGGGAGCATTGGCCAGGGACGCAGCGGTGACCCACAATGTGGAGCAGTCCCAGTTAAAGAAGGAAGAGGTTTAACTGTTCCTGCGAGCCCCCTCTCCTGCTGCAACCCAGGAACGGGAGCCCATAAGGAGCTCGTGTCCCTCCTTCAGTGCAGTGGTGGAGCTGAGGGCTGAGACAAAGATGGGTAAGGCCAGGTCCTTTGAGCTACGCCTCAGGCCTTTAAGGAAGGGGAGAGCCTTAGATGGACAAAAGATTTCCATTTTAAACTGAACTGGATCTATTTCTAATAACTTAAAGTTTCAAGAAATGGATGATTTCTACTAGAGATGTCAGAACAGAAAAGGGGCATTTGGTTTAGGGCGGCTGGAGAGTGACAGGGATTGTCACACCATTCCTGCTGAGACTCCGTAACACAGCTGATGCATGGTATGAAAGCCACAAGAAATGGGTCTCAATCTTTAGCTAGACCGCTGGGCGTTCTGAGTCAGTTACTGTAGGAGAGAATTAGAAATCTCCATGTGCGTCCACAGCGATTGCAATAGTAGTCAGTGGAGCATACTACTAGATAAGCTTAGTTGGAGACATCTGACAGCCCGTGAGCTACTGTGGTTGAGCACTGAAAGGAAAACAGGAATGCACAATTAAGAGAGTAGGTATTTTCAAAGTTGCCAAGAAAGGATGCCATGTTAGTTTTAGATGAAGACGTAGACTGCAAAACTCAGGAATGCTGGGGGATCTGATAGTTAATGTCCTAAAAACAGTTACTTAAAAGTCAAGTAAGAAGATTCTATCAATGCAGTAGTAGTCTTTTTAAAAGATTTCTGTTTAACTTAAAACTTTCCACGAAAAAAGGCATAAAATGTTTACGAAGATGGGAAAACAATGAATAAATATTCCTCCAAGTCTTTACTCAAAAGTCTCCTCAAGCAGCAGCAGTTGCTCAATATGTATTTTTGAATGAGGGAATATTAACTTTATCGCTATGAAATTCACTCCTTTCCAGTGTAAGTTTATGACTATTTTAAAAACAATCATGTACAGAGGAAATATATTTATTGCTTAAAACTGTCCTGAATGCCTGCCCACCCGCCCACACACACATACCCACACCAGCAAACGATGACAGAATCAAAAATGTCCTCGGAAGCACGGGAATTTTACTTTAGGTCTTAGCGACTCATCCATGAAAACCAAAAAGGAGACATCTCAAGGTCGTATGAAAGGACTTTGCTCCTTCTTTCTTGGAATAGCGTGCTCTGCCATTGCGAGGCAGCTCCTACAACGCGGGCAGCTGGGATGGGGCACAGGGCGATGCTGGAGGCGGCGGTGGGTGGTGGGTGAGTCTGCTGCAGCTGCAGACAGGCGTGCAGCAAGCAGTGTCAGGCGTGCACCCGGAGCTTTAACCAGCTGAAGCCCTGCGCTGGGAACCCCGCTCCAGGGAGAGCTGGAAGGACGCCTCGACGGGAGGGCTGTGCTCCGGGGCGCTCGTGCCCCGTTAACGCCAGCTCTAGACCTAGAGAAACACGGAGCTTGGGTTTATTTCTACCAGTCAGCAGCTCCCACACCTGGACGACAGCGCTCCCACGCTAAGCCTGCTTCCTTGTCGAGGGAATGAGACACGAGCATCACGCATCGCGGGAAGCTTCCGTGAAGACCCAAGGAAAACACGGACACAAGCCCCTGAGCACAGCGCCTGGCTCCTGGCTCCGCTGTCACTACCGGGATCACGGACGGCACCAGAACTGTTACTTCTGATGCTGCTGTGACTACCAGGGTCACGAACGCCACCAGTACTGATACTTCTTACTCTGCTGTCACTACCAGGGTAACAAACGCCACCAGTACTGACACTTCTTACTCTGCTGTCACTACCAAGATCACGAACGCCACCAGTACTGACATTTCTTACTCTGCTGTCACTACCAAGATCACGAACGCCACCAGTACTGACATTTCTTACTCTGCTGTCACTA